>JAUIMM010000115.1:19612500-20212500 GCA_031769625.1 Taudactylus pleione | reverse complement strand
ATATATATGCATGTGTGTGCATTATTTATATACATATGTATATATATATATATGTATATTTATTAGGGGAGTGCACCGGCCACTTTTCGTGTTTTGTGTTTTGGTTTTGGATCTGGATCTTTCTTCGTGTTTTGGATCTGAATTGGTTTTGCCAAAACCACCCTTCCGTGTTTTGGGTTCTGGGTTTTGTGTTTTGGATCTGTATTTTTTTTAAAAAAAAGCATAAAAACAGCTAAAATCACGGAATTTGTGGGGTTTTCTGCTCCTATGCTATTATTACCATCAATAACCTTAATTTCCACTCATTTCCAGTCTATTCTGAACACCTCACACCTCACAATAGTGTTTTTATATCCAAAAGGTTGCACCGAGGTAGCTGGATGACTATGCTAAGAGATACGAGTGGGCGGCACAAACACGTGGTCCATCTAGGAGTGACACTGCAGTGGCAGACAGGATGGCAGTTTGAAAAACTAGGCCCCAAACAGTACATAATTCAAAGAAAAAAAAGAGGTGCAAGATGGAATTGTCCTTGGGCCCTCCCACCCACCCTTATGTTGTATAAACAGGACATGCACACTTTAACAAACCAAACATTTCAGCGCCAGGGTCTGCCACACGACTGTGGCTGAAATGATTGGTTCGTTTGGGCCCCTACAAAACAAGCTGGCAATTAATCTGTCCCTGCACAAACTGGCTCTACGGAGGCAAGATGTCGTCCTCATCCTCCTCATCCACCGATTCCTCACCCTCTTCAGTGTTGTGTACATCCTCATCCTCACAGAGTATTAATTCGTCCCCGCTGGAATCCACAACCACAGGTCCCTCTGTACGTTCTGGAGGCTGGTCTCCCTGGAAGAGTTGATAATTCATTTTATGAACATCATCTTCTCCACATTTTGTGGAAGCAACCTCCTACGCCTTTCGCTGACAAGGTTCCCGGCTGCACTAAACACTCTTTCGGAGTACACACTGGAGGGGGGGCAACTCAGGTAAAATAGAGCCAGTTTGTACAGGGACCTCCAAATTGCTTCTTTTTCCTGCCAGTAAAGGTACGGACTGTCTGACATGCCTACTTGGATGCTGTCACCGATGTAATCCTTTAACAGACAGACGCACGCTTGTCGCTGCTGCTTTAAGGATGCAGGTGCGGCTACAGCCCACACATTTCACAAAGACAGAAAAAAAGAAGAATTTTTTTATTGTTTGTGGAGCGCACTTTGAGGGTTACACCACCCTTTAACAGACAGACGCACGCTTGTCGCTGCTGCTTTAAGGATGCAGGTGCGGCTACAGCCCACACATTTCACAAAGACAGAAAAAAAAGAATATTTTTATTGTTTGTGGAGCGCACTTTGAGGGTTACACCACCCTTTAACAGACAGACGCACGCTTGTCGCTGCTGCTTTGAGGATGCAAATGCGGCTACAGCCCACACAATTCACAAAGACAGAAAAAAAAAGACGAATTTTTTTATTGTTTGTGGAGCGCACTTTGAGGGTTACACCACCCTTTAACAGACAGACGCACGCTTGTCGCTGCTGCTTTGAGAATGCAGGTGGAATCTAGACGGGATTTGGAACCGGGGACACACTACCTCCATCAATTGTCTAAATCCCACTGCACTAATGGCGGATACCGGACGCACGTCTAACACCAACATAGCAGTCAAGGCCTCAGTTATACGTTTTGCTTCAGGATGACTGCTGTCGTACTTCATCCTCATCGCTAGGGACTGTTGGAGGGTCAATTGTTTAGTAAAAGTAGTGGTGTTCCTACTTCCTCTCTGGGATGATGAACAACTCCCAGCAGCAGCAACAGCACTAGGAGGAAGTGGTTCTTGATCTTTCCCTATTTTATTTTTATCGGAGAAAGTTTGGTCCTCCATTTATGTTATATTGATATATACGTGCGGCTAAGGCGCACACAAACACAGAAAATATTTTTTTTATTTTTGCTGGAGAGTAGTGCACTTTGTGGGTTACACCACCCTTTAAGAAATGAGCCAGCCGGCTCTTTACTTATGGGATACAGGCGCACGCTTGGCGCTGCTCCTTTGTTGATGCACGTGCAGCCACAGTGCACACAATTCACAAACACAGAAAAAAAAATATTTTTTTATTTGGTTTGGACTGGAGTGTACTTTGGGGGTTACAGCACCCTTTAACGGTCAAGCCAGCCGGCCCTTTACTTATGACACAGGCGCACGCTTGGCACTACTTTGTTGATGCACGTGCGGCTACTGCGCACACAATTCACAAACACAGAAAAAATATAATTTTTTTAGCACTTGGGAGGAGCACCCCTGATGGACAGAGCACCCCCTGGACAACACTACAACACCCCTTTGGGACTGGGACACTGAACAGGACTTTGGAGTGGACACAGCCCCTATGGAGAACTGACTGCACAACACAGTCCAGCCAGCCCTTATGGACTTTGAAGTAGTGGACACAGCCCCTATTAACAACAGCAGCACAGCACAACACAGCCAGCCCCTATGGACTTTGAAGTAGTGGACACAGCCCCTATGGACAACAGCAGCACAGCGCAGCACAGCACAGCACAGCACAACACTACTCTGCACTACACTACACTACACAGCCCAGCCAGCCCTAACTCCCACCCTCCCTCTTCACTGTCCACAGCCTAGTGAGAAAATGGCGCCGACGCGGGTACCTTATATAGGATCCAAAACCCGCGAGACCCGGAAGGCGGGATGATGACATTTTGCCTCGATTTCAGATCCGAGTCAGGCGGGAAAAGTCGAGCCTGACTCGGATCGGCCTCGGATCGGGGGGGTTCGGATTTCAGAAATCCGAACCCGCTCACCCCTAATATTTATATATATATATATATATATATATATATATATAGCCATCACTCTGGCACTCACGGGTTCTAGGTAACTGAGCCGGGTGCCCTCCACAGTCGGCCTCTAACAGCAGGGCAAACTGAACATATTGAATGCAGGGCGGCACTCCTTAATAAACATGTCCAAAAACAGAAGGTAGTTTTGCAACATTTCAGCGCTTAATTCTGCGCTTTCGTCAAGCATACGAGACAAACGGGTTTGTCTTGTATGCTTGACGAAAGCGCGGAATAAACCGCTGAAACGTTGCAAAACTACCTTCTGTTTTTGGACATGTTTATTACTGAGTGCCGCCCTGCGTTCAATATATATATATATATGCAAATTGATATGTGTTGATTGGAATTTGAGTTGCTGGCACCAGGGTACTTTTAACTCTATCTAAGGGAGTGCCGACCTAATGGATCTTGTTTTATATATATATATATATATATATATATATATATATATATATATATATTATATATATATATATATTATGATTTTCAACTTTTATTGATAGGGGCCCCCACATGTTTGTTGCCATGGGGCCCCCACAGACCTTAATCCGGCCCTGTATCTATCTATCTATCTATCTATCTATCTATCTATCTATCTATCTATCTATCTATCTATCTTTCATATATAACACAGTTTAAAATAAGCACAGCTTTCATTGTGACATGTCATCTCAACAGATACAGTTGATAACTGACATTTCTCTTTCTACAAATGCTGAGATATGGAGCATACACACGGTCAGATACTCCTTCAGATTTGAATGATAATGATTTAAAAAATCGTTCAATCGTTCATATCTGAAAGAAAAGCTGACATGCGTCCCTGCAACGATGAACGATGCGCGTTCCCGTTTGTCAGATAACGATATCTGACATCTGATGTGTTTGCAGTCAGATTTGGTCGATTTCATTCATTTTAATACCGTCTGAAATCGTTCAATCGTTCAAATCGTTCAAATCATTCATAAAATCGTTCAAATCGTTCATCTAACAGATCTGACCGTGTGTATGTACCATAACATAACAAAGGCTGTTTATGAAGTAAGCAAGTCACATGGTCAGTATACTGAGGTGAAAAATAACCTAATACATTTTGACATTGCTATCTATCTACTTATAAGATGTCTATCGATCCATCCATCCATTATTTAGGTTATAATAGGCTTACACTACAAGGTCAGTAGAAATATTAACAGATACAGTTGATAACGGACAGTTTTATTTCTAGTCGCATGATCAGCCTATTAAGGTTATATAAATAAGATCCTACCTGCATTTCATCATATCTATCTATCTATCTATCTATCTATCTATCTATCTATCTATCTATCTATCTATCTATCTATCTATCTGTCTGTCTGTCTGTCTGTCTGTCTGTCTGTCTGTCTGTCTGTCTGTCTGTCTATCTAACATTATTTTCATATATATTATTTAGTTTAAAATAAGCTTACCTTATATTGTGGCATGTCATCTCAGCAGGTACAGCTGATAACTGACATTTCTCCACAAAATGGTGGCCTTCCTACAAATGCTGAGTGACATAACAAAGGCTGTTTATGATGTAAGCAAGTCACATTGTTAGCATACAGAGGTGAAAATCACCTCCTGCATGCATTTTGCCATTGCTATCTATATCTATCTATCTATCTATCTATCTATCTATCTATCTATCTATCTATCTATCTATCTATCTATCATTATTATCATATATAACATACAGGCAAAAGTGAGCATAACTTACATGAGATGTTCAGAGGCAAAATGCAGGATTTATAAGGGGGGGTTCCAGAGTGTGGGTGGAACCAAGCATTGGGGGTGGAGACTGAGGTGACCTAGTAAATGCGTCCGTTAAACTACAATATTTCTAGCCTGTTGTAGATAATGATATATTTTCTGAGTCACAGAATCTAGCTATGACATCACTTCTGGTGGCGTCCCATGTTACTGTGCATTAACCATTGGTGTATAAGGTGGGTAGGATAAACTAGGGAATATGCTATGTTTGATGGGTGTCTGTCCTGGGAAAGTCGACCCTGAATATGTACTGTGAGTAATAAACTCTTTGTTTGGCAAGAGGGAACACTGGGCCTGATTCTGACCCGGTCGCGAGCGCTATGCGCTCGCAACCGGGTCGATGGTGGGCCAGTGTGCATGCGCACGACGGAGCCGGCTCCGTCGTGCGCATGCGCGAGACCCGGATAGCGACGGGCAATCCGTCGCTCCGGGTCTCATACCAAAGGGGGCGTGCTGTCGATGTTGAGTGACAGCACGCCCCCTTTGGTGGGCGGGCCGGGGGAGTGGCTGCCCAAACTGAGGCGTTCCCATGTGAACGCCTCCATTTGGGGCCGGCCCCACTGACATCACTAGGATGTCAGTGGGAGAGATTTCGGCTCTGTTAGAGCCGAAATCTCTCTGAGGCTTGTGGCAACGAGACCCTACCACAAGGGTCTCGTCGCAAGCCTGATGGAGCAAGCGCTCTGTCAGAGCATCTGGCTCTGAATCAGGGCCACACTGCGGTGTCTCTTCTGTAAAGCTGGACACACGACAGTGTTTAAATAGTTGCAAAGACCACCCTGATTATATGGAGACACATGGCAGTGTCACTCCTGTATCTAGGGACACACGGGGGCGTCTCATACACTAATGGAAAAAACAAAACATAACCATTATGTGACATGCGGTGATGCCACCAAGGTTAAAAACGTACATATAATAACACTGAAATTTACTCATACCATAAACTGCAAGACACACGGCAGTGCCATCTGGGGACAAAAGTACAACAATAATATGACATACGGCGATGTCAATACGGTAACATTATTGTGATGAGCTGCATTATGCCATTATGAGACACAGGGCCGTGCCCCCAAGACATATGCCATGATCACAACCAAAGAGTGTGTGGGGACCTTCTTAAAGGAAACAGCCTATTCTAAACTCTTTTCAAGCCATTTGGCGCAAGGGCTGTTCAGCCTATGTATCCATTGGAGTTCCCTTTGGAGCAGAGGCCCTGAATCAGAGCCATATGCTCTTTCAGAGCGCTCGCTCTGAATCAGGATGGCATTATTTTTTTTTTGTGTCGGCCTCCTGGCTGCTCGCTAAGCTGTGGGTGACCACCCACAGCTTTTGACCAATGTGCCTAGAAACGGGGCCTATGTGCCTGGATGAGAAGCTGGTGATGGATGGCCTTGCAAGATACAGAACATCATGCTCAAGTAAAGCAAAATTATATACACTGTCTGTAACACACAATCTAGGCAAAGCCCATAGTGAAAAGAGGTGCACGATGGCATTGTCTTTGACATTGTGTCTTGTTAGAGGTATCAATAATTGTGGGCAAATCTTTTAAGCGAGACCAGATGTCATAATGTTTCACTCTGGTGTGCTGAGTTGGCTCATCATCAGCAGAGAGTCTTCTGGCAGCAGCATTTGCAGGAGAAACTGAAGCAGGAGACATTGTGTCAGGTGCCACTTCAGCTGATAACTTGCTCGCAAGGAGCTCTTTGCATCTCTTAAGATCTGTGTCAATTGGAAAAAAAGACATTACATATTACTTAAACCTAGGATCAAGCATGGTTGTCAAAATCTACTGATCCAATTGCAAGATGTTGCAAACCCTTTGGATCCTGGCAAAGCAAATAAAGAACTTGATCTACAAGTTCAACATACTTAGTGGAATCCTTTTGTTAAATCATGACCTTCAGCTTCTCTATCTTCTTTTCCAGTTGTTTAATTAAGGGTATGACCTGACTCAGGTTGGTAGTGTCTGAACTCACTTAATTTGTTACAATATCAAATGGTTTAAGTAGTTTGCCAAAAACCTAGAGTATTCTCCATTGTGTTGCAGTAAAGTGGTAGCATGTCCCTCCTCCCAATCTCATGGCTTGATGTGTACATTTGTATGACTTGCTGCTGTTCCTCCTGTCACTGAAGCATATAATGTGTGAAATTCCACCTGGTTACTACCTCTTGCTTCAGTTGGTGGCATGGCAAATTAAACTGTTCTTGCATCTGCTGCTATCTTCAGTATGCAGTTGCTAAATGCCAAAAATGGACAGAAACTTTAAGTCCACTGTCAGCATGTCCTGCAGGCCCCTGTAATTTTTTTAAGTAATTTTGAGCCAAGATTTGTATGTGCACAAAACATACATAGTATGAGTTCAAACTCATCTAGTTGTAATGCTAGTACAATGCATTGTCAGAAATTACAAATGCATTGTCAGAAATTACAAATACTGGGGAGATTCTTAGCAGGGTAAGCCATTTTGCTATAACATCATGGAGTTTATCCAAAAGATTGACATCGGTATGCCTCTTAGTGAAGCTAGTGATACAGAAAGTAGCCTGCCTATGAATGAGTTGGCAGTGTGTGTTAAATATAGCTGCTGCTGAAGGTGATTCAACCACCCAGTGGCCTGTCACAGTCAAGAAATCTTTAGTAACCAGTATCATTTGTCTACATATCTATTGTTAAGTTGATAGTTGGTACAATTAAATTTTTTATGGAAAATAACTATTTTTTAATGTGCCAGTACAGATGTGCCCGCACTCATCTTTGCAGCTGTTGTGCCAAATATCCCCATTTCAGCACGCCTGGTCCTGTGAGACTTGCTAGCAGTGGTTGTCTTTTTTATGTCTTTTTTGTTAAAAATGCTTAGTTGTAGCACTTAATTCGATATGTGACACTTGTATATCTGTGTGCAACTGAGTCTCTCAATCAGCATGCAGAGTACTATAATGCAGCGGTCACAGCTTTTTTCCATGGCAAGTTCCATTTACAGTCTCAGATGCACACAGATATGCAAGTATCACATATCAAATTAATCAGCACAGTCTCCTTGCGCATCCCAGTTGTTTGTAACTTAGAAGCATTTACAATGCATTTTTGCCAAAAAAAGATGCCCAATACTAGAAGCGTTGCAATGGACCTGAAGACTCACTCATGCCAGACATATCACGCTGCATGGTGTATTGAGGCTAGATAAGTAAGGACACATTTGTACATGTGAAGAATTGCTGTTCTGGTAAAATAGAATCAAGATTGAATTTGGTAGTGTAGACACCGGACCTTAAACCAGTCGGCTAAAGATGCATTGATGGTGGATATTGGATGCAGATCTAATGAGAACATAGTTGTCATGGTTTCAGTGATCTGTTGTGCAACAGGATGGCAGCTGTTATACTGCACTTGCTTCCTCTTGCAAATGATTGTTTCACAGACAATTGTTGTTTGAAACTACTAGTCTTCTTGGTTTCCTTCTGTAATGAAGATTCACCCCCAGCAGCAGTTGTAGCACGCAAGGATTCTTCTTGGGAATCCAGGATAGTGGAGGTATAAGTTTATCTTTGCATATTGGATGCAGGAGGACTACCAATCATTAATGAAGAGGTTGATGATGAAGATGTTAATTGTGGAGATTGCATGTGCTGGGATCTATCCATGCTGCTGGTAGCTGATGCTGGACAGCTTGTTATTATATAAGATTTTGATAAACAGCTTGAATGAACTCACTGCAAATGATGTAACAGAGAGTAGATGCCTAGATGTCTAAAGTCCCTACTTTTACTTACTTTGGCACTACAAACGGCACAGATACCTTGACAAATGTTATCAGGATTTATATAAAAAATAATTCCAAATGGTAGAAGTAGTTTTTTTTTTGCCCAGGCATGACATTGCGCTTCTTCTTATCCCTGGCAAGAACTGGTGCCACTGGTGGCTGAATTACTTTGATACAAACAACATCATTCTTCTGAATTTTATCAACTTGTTATTGTTCAATGCATTCATCACCAACATCTTCATTAGTGTCAGATAAACAATTAACCTCCTGATCCTGTTGCACTTTCATTGTAACATCCTCAAACTCTATGTCTACGCCATAATCATCACTACTTTTACTGCATAGACAACCTCACATTTGCAGAGGGTTCAGAAATGGTAAAAGGGGGTTTCTCTAAGAATACAGGGCCTGATTCAGAGCTGGACGCAAGTGGCCGTTCGCTCGTCCGCCGTACGAGCGGAAATAATAAAATTCAAGCGCTCGCTCGTAAGTTCGCTCGTAGCTAATTTTCCGCCCCATAGTCTCCCAACCCCTCCTCTAGCTTGCGAACGTTCAAAATAGTGACCGTCCGTCTCCTCTTTGGTTGCAGAAAACGCTCGCAAAAGTCAATTCCGGAAGTGGCCCAGTCAGTTTTCGATTGCTTGCTATTTCATTCTTCAAACATACTTTAATCATTTCATGGCAATCACTATATTAATTACCTTAATTGCTCGTCACATATTTTCAATCCAGTTTTTTTTTTCATTGTCAATAAACTTTATTCTTGTCAGTGTGTGTCATTTGTACCGCAGCATACGTACGGTTTCACCAATGGTATTGTTTTTCGAAATTAAAGGTTTTTTGGAATGATACTATTGTTTTCCGTTGTTTTTTATAGGCATATTTTAGTACTTTAATTTTTTTATTTAAATTAGCTTACGCATGTCACTGCATCAAGCCTATCATAACTCACATTATATTTGTGAGGCTGTAGGTCACATGACTCATACAATAACCAATAGAATGGTTCCTGTTAATTTACAAAGTACATTAGCCAATCAAATTTTTTCTAGGGCCTTTATTAAAACTGTTTTGTGTAAAAAAAATCATTGCCATCATGAGAGCCTCAGCGTTTTGTAGGCATGAGCTCCTGGTCCTCACAGAAGTGATGGACCAAAGAATCACCTGTCAGCCTCCCCCCATCACAAACCTCCGCAAGTGGATGGCGTACGCGGAGGTGCGCCACCGCCTGCGCTCCCTCGGCTATCACCGAAATATCGGCCAACTTGAGCGCAGGTGGTCGGATTTGCGCTGCTGAACCCCATGCCTGCTTGCACATTTGCGTCTCCAGATTCAGGAAAGTAAGTGTTTATGTGTTTGTATATATATATTTTTTTTTTGTGGCCCTACCTGCGTGTGCATGTTTCCAGTATAGCCCTGTTTGTGTTTTGTGGCCCTACCTGCGTGTGCATGTTTCCAGTATAGCCCTCTTTGTGTTTTGTGGCCCTACCTGCGTGTGCATGTTTCCAGTATAGCCCTGTTTGTGTTTTTGGGTCCTACCTGCGTGTGCATGTTTCCAGTATAGGCGTGTTGTTTTTTTTGCAGGTTTTTTAAAAAATAAATAAAAAAGCATTGTAATTAAATATGTTGGTCTCCATCATTTAGGGGCCGAGCGGAGAATGAGACGGCGAAGATGGGTGTCTCGACCCCTATCCCCCACTCCCACCCAAACATCCTCTGCCCACTCTTCCCCAAATTCCCCCTCCACCCCAGACCTTGCCGCCCGTCAGTCCCTTCCCCCTACCATCAAACCCCCCCTCTCTTTTCCTCACCCTCCACTTCCTCCCAAATTACACCTCCTCCTTCCCAGAGCCACTGGCCAACCTCCGATGAGGAGGATTTTGGTGCCCCAGGGCCAGGCACCATTTTGACCGGTATGTTTACATTTTAAACTATGGTTTTTTGATGGTTTTTGTCATTTGGGTTGATGTTGTCCTTTTGCCTGTGCAGTTCAAAATATTAAAGTAGTTCCAATGTTTTTGATATATATCTTTGTGAAACAATGTCAAGGATGTTTTACCCTTACACATATGAACCATGTCCAAACACTCACACTTGTGTCTTTCTTGTTAACGCTACCCACAAATGTTGTATTTTTTCCCCTTTGTAGTTTTTTTTTTTTTGGTCCCTTATTTGTTTTGAATCTGTTCATTTTACATTCCTTTTGTTTTGGGCCTGTTTTGGCTTTTTATTTTGTTTATTTTAACGATAGTCTGATTTGTTAGATTTTTTACAAATATAAATGAAGGTGTCATTTTACTAATCCACACATTTTTTTTACCCACAGAGGAGCAGAGGCGGAATGAGGCCTTGTCTGCGGGCTTAATGGAGCTACGGGGCCATGTCGTAGCAATGCTGGACTCCTTGGACCATATTTTGGCGAGCCTGCGCCACTAATTTTTTTTGTGCCAAAAACAGTTTGTTTAAAAATAAAGATTATTTTGATTTATTTAAGTCTCATTCCTTGTGTGTAAATCTTAGATTGTTGAACCTTACATAAGTCTACTCTTTGTCCCTGATTTTTAAAGTAATGTAAATTTGTTTGTCTAAAGCTCAAGTAAGTATGTAAGCTTGCACATTAAACACATAACAATACAAATAGGTTTGGAGAAGTAACCTCAAAATGTGATTATTTTTTGGTGTGGGTAATGTTAAATTTAAAGCTACCTGCTTAGGCCTAAAAATTGCAAACATACTGATTCACCATAATACCTTTGGTGTTTGTTTTTAGCAACAAAGCAGGGTACTAAACTTTTCCAAATAAGAAATTACAGTATTAGGCATTAAGCAACTTTGCATTTTTAGAAACAGGTTACACTTGGTTGTAATTTATGATGGAAATGGTTGGTTAACGTAAAATTTAATTTTAATGCACACAAATAATAAACACCAAGTGAGTACACACAATAAATTCAAAAATTCAAAACACACACACAAGTCAAAAACACACCAAAACCCCCCAAAAAACACAATCAGGAACTGTTTGAAGAAGTAGCATGCCAACATGAATCCACAAATGAGGAGAAGAAATCATTGTTCCCAAAGTTATATCCAATGTGTCCACATAAAGTCATTTGTGTTGATCAGGTAGTAGGCATGGATTTTTAGGGGTCATTTTACGGATTAAAAACGAAACAAAAAAAAAACAGTTAAAAGTGTACATTAAAATATTACATGTCTACATTGTGGCATTTTTAAACATTATGAGGAATTAATTACCTAAAAAATCTGGCCACAACTTCATCGCGTATGGCCCCCCCACATACTGACCTCCGACCAACCTCGGGGGGGCCGTCCTCAGGCAAGGCATCCTCTGGCTGCATTGGGACACCACTCCTTATGGCGATGTTGTGAAATATCCCACACAGGACCACAATTTTCGAAACCATAGCCGGCAAATACATGAGGTCGCCACCAGAGCGGTGGAGGCATCTGAATTGGCCTTTTAAAAGGCCGATACAGCACTCCACCACCTGCCTGGTGGCTGTAAGTGTGGAATTATACTGACTTTGTGGCCCTGGTGTGGGAGCTAAATAAGGAGTGAGCAGCCAGGGCGTGCAAGGGTAACCACTGTCTCCTGTGAAAATATATAAAAAAACATCAGGATCATTGTGTAACAAGCTTTGCATTGGTTTCAACAGAAGGTGTCAACTTACCCAGAAGCCACGCATCACCAGCTTGTAGGTTGTTTAATTTGTGCCAAATCCCTGATTGCCGGATGACGAAGGAATCATGTGCACTGCTGGGGAATTTGGCATTCAGGGACAGGATCTGGAGGGAGGCATCACATACCACCATTACATTCATTGAGTGAAAGTGCTTTCGGTTCCTAAATATAGCCTCCAGCCTTGCTGGAGGCTGAAGTGGTATGTGAGTGCCATCCACAACCCCTATGATGTGTGGGAAGCCAGCTATTTGGTAAAAATTAGCCTTCGCCACATTAAGGGAACCCATATCCAATGGCATTTTAATAAAATGATGGAGGTGTTTAAAAAGGGCCTCCATCACTGCCCTCAGGATCCTTGAAAAGGAGGATTAGGATATTCCAGCTACTATTCCCACAGTGGTTTGAAAGGATCCTGAGGCACAAAAATGTAACACCAACATTAATTGCGTAAGTGGTGGTATTGCTGTAGGACTGTCAATTTGCCATTCAAGATCACTCTCTATTAATGAGAGAGTGTCTATGATGAGTTGTGGCGGAAGACGGTAGCACCTTAACACATCATCTGGCATTCCAAAAAGGGTGACACATGTTCTATATATCTGGGGCCTCGCACGCCTACGAGGCCTACGCCTGGGACAAAGTTGAGGTTGGTCGGGTTCTGGAACCATGGCCAATATAATACGACCAACATCAACCTGAAATGTTAAGCAAGGTAGTTATTGGTTTAGACAAATGTGTTAAGAAAAATATACTTATCTTTTCCAAGCAAACCAAAGATGCTTACAGGCCTGGGACGTGTCATGTGCAAATCAACCTATATTTCAAAATTAGAAAATTTTTAAGAGATTAATTTAAAAAAATATGATTGAAAACAAATTTCGTATTCTAAAAAATAGAGAAGGGAGCACACATTACTTCTCAAAATAGTACGCTACATTTAGTGGTAAGACATGATTTTACACAGAAAAATTGAAAACACAGTACACAAAATAGTACGTTAATTTTACATTTAAAATAAAAAAAACATTAGTTCGCTAAATAGTACGCTACTTTTACAGTTAAAACCACTAAAACATTAGTTCGCTAAATAGTACGCTACTTTTACAGTTAAATAAGGACACATTAGTTCGCTAAATAGTACGCTACTTTTACAGTTAAAACCACTAAAACATTAGTTCGCTAAATAGTACGCTACTTTTACATTTAAATAAGGGCACATTAGTTCGCTAAATAGTACGCTACTTTTACATTTAAATAAGGACACATTAGTTCGCTAAATAGTATGCTACATTTAGTGGTAAGACATGATTGTTCACAGAAAAAAAAAAACATTACTTAGCGAAACATATGCTAAGACCAACACATCGAATTTGTAAATTCATGAAACTAAAAACACTTACCAAAAACAGACAAATATTCCGAAGTTCAAAAACTTCACTGGGTCACACCTCCAAAATAACTAAAAAAAAAAATAAAAAAAAATTTTGTAAACTATTTACTATTATTTTTTACGGTGGTTTTTTAAAATACTTACTCAAAAATTCAAATAAAAATAGCCAAAAAAAATAAAAAATGCTAACGGTAAAGAAAGAAGTGAAAAAAAAAACAAAAGATCCAAAAAAACAAGTCCTCCTTCTACACAACAATCACCAACAATCCACTCCAACGCAAAACCTCCAACAATCATAACATGCCACCTCGACTCGAGTCACACCAAGCCATAAATAGGCTTTATTTTCCCGCTCAAATTAAGGACGGACAGTAGGAGCGCACAAGGAATGATGCGGCCGAATAATGCTGACGCATGTATAAAAACGTCACTGAAGGCCAAAATCGGTCTGCTACATTGACAAAAAACAATGAGTACAGAGCAGCAAAGTACTAGCCAACAGGCACCATGTAAGTGTTTTTTTTTTTATGGGAAAATGCGTATGTTTAACATTACATTTTAAAACATTTTACTAAAAATATTTTTTTACATTTTAAAAAAAAGGTGTGGAGAGTGCCATGGAAGAGGCTGCTGGCCCTAGTAGGCAAACTAGGGCCAAAAAAAAAAAGGCAGCCACAATTCATAAGGAAGGAGATGGAGGTTTTGGTGCAAATGTGCAATGACAACCTGGCACAGGCACCAAGGAATATGGGTTCAACAAAGAGATGTAAACTGTGGGATGATATAGCCAGTGATGTCAATGGTGTGGGTGAGTTTGAACGTTCAACCCGGGAGGTCAAACGCCGGTAAGTAAAAACTACATTTTAGTAAAAAATGTTTACAGGTCAAAATACTGCAGGAATAATGCCAAATTTTAAACCAACAGATGGAGTGACTTCAACTATCGGCTTAAACAAAAACTGGCTGATAGGGCTAGGCATGCAGGGGGGACAGGTGGGTGTCCCACCCCTGTGTCACTTGAGCTCACAGATTTGGAGGAGCTGGCCCAGGGGTGTGTGCAGGATGAGGAGGTGTTTGGCGTGTCGAACATGGATACCGACATGCCAGACTTTGCAGCTCCTCATGTTGCCCCAGGTAAATGTTGAAATGTTAACAACTCAGAAATGTGTTTTTGACAATATCTAGATTATAATTTTACTCTTTTCTCTTTTTTCTCACAGAGACACAGGTGGATGAGTCTGCTCCAGAGGTGAGCTTTGGCTGCAGAATTTCTTCTGGCTCTGCAGGGGAGGAAGCAGTAGATCCGGCTGGGGACCCTGTGGAAGACAGTCCAGGGCATTCCCCCTCGCAGGCAGTGGCCCTCCTCACTGATCTCAATGGTAAAACGGATGAGCAGACCGAGATTCTGCTGAGGATGGACGCCAATCTGCTACGGGTGGCGGACGCCCTGGAGCCAGGACCAGATTAACAATGGGGCGGATGGAGCTACAGCTCCAGGCCTTCAAATAAAAATAGGCCCATTGTCATGACAACATGATGTTGACTGGCCATCAGCTCTCCACACGGTCAGCCATAAATCATAAGTAGTAAAATTTGTATTTCTATTTACCTCACAAAATGAAGATTTTTTTTCCTTTACATATTTAGGGAAACATTGGGTATAGGGAGTACACGCCCACATGGCACTGGACACACCCACACAGCACTGGTCACGCCTCCTCTGCTTCTCATAATAGGCCCTTGGTCATTTTCAGCTCCAGGCCCATATGGCCATCAATCCGGCCCTGCCTGGAGCAAAGTGCTGCGGCCAACGTGACCATTGCTAAGGCCCTTGCGGAAAATACTGGGGCCAACGTGCGAATAGCAAATGCCCTGGAGCAGCTCGTTCGCCAGCACATGTTGGAGCCGGCCTCCCTTCCTGCCGGAACATCAGGACCCTCCACCTCTGGCACAACAACAGCCATCCCTCCAAATGTGCCTAGCCCTATGCCTAGTCCAGAGGCCACAACATCTGCCTATGGCCAGGCCAGCTGAAGGACTTCCCGGACCCGTTCAGGCTCCCTCCAACCCCCTGCCAAATGGCCTAAAAGGCGATGACAGCACTGGCTAATTTCCCCACAATCCATCTCTGTGTTTGCCCCATATTCCTGCATGGCAAAAACCTCCCTCTCCATTCTTGTGAATTGTTTTTATTTGTTTTATTTCTGTTCAAATGCCACTTATTTTGTGGGTGTGTGGGCAAAATGATTTGTAGATTTTGTCCCATGAAAAAAAATATGTTTACTTTAAAAAAAACTTGAAACAAAAATAACAAAAAAATTATTACACTTTGGAAACAAAATTGCAAAAATCTATTGTTGATTTATTCACAAACTGGTTAAAAGGTAATCCCTCTAACAAACTTACAAACAGTACAACGGAAATAGAAACATTTCATATTTTGCCTAAAAAATAAGGGTTAAAATCAATTTATGAGTTTTAATTAACAATTATCCCAAAAAAAAGGACGATTGGTTTCTTGGTCCAAAAAAAAACAAACAAAAAAAACATGCATACAATATTGTTTGTCTACAAAATAAACACTTACAAATGTGTAAAAAGCACTCAAAAACCCAAACATTTGTTAGCTAATTGATTGTATGCCCCAGAAATTAGCAGCTGAGTAGTTCACCTGCGTTCGGTTTTTAGCTACTAAAAAAGGTCTATTTGCGAAACACCTTAGAAGCTGTTTAGCAATTAAAAGTTAATTGGTTTTTTTGCCTCACTTGATTAATCGCAACAACATCGATGAGTCCGGGGAAGTACGAGGAGACCATCGTCATTGCGGTAGACTATACCAGACCACAAGCTGAGCGAGCAGTCTTAATGGAAATTGGATCACACAGTGACGTGTACAAAATAGTGTCCACATTGGACGTTCGCACAAGATAATACATGTACGCCCAAAAAACGCCTTGCCACGCCTGCGTTTTCTCATCTCCACCCCCGTTACCACCCATAAACACAAAATTCTGTCAATCAAATGACATAGGTCACTTCCCGTTCGCTGTGTATACGAGCAAACGAAAAATGACCGCAATGATCCGGCCGTACATGCGCAATGAGAACCAGACGCATGCGTGGTTTAAAACAATCGAATGCGTACGAGCGAACGACTGATAGCGTCCAGCTCTGAATGAGGTCCACAGTGTCAGAAATGTCAGACTCACATAGCACTTGTGGACACCCTTTGACTCTCCTCAGGAATCTGTGAAGTTTGTTAACATACAGTTTGTTTTTCAGCCTTAGGCTCGTATTCAATTTGAGGCGAAAACCCGTTATCGGCGATAATTTATCGTATTCAATTTCAAAGACTTTTCGCCGGTGCGAAAAGTCTTTGTAAAAAAACAGGGATATCTTTTCTCCACACAATAGGTGGTGAGAAAAAGTGCAGAATTGGAGTTTAGGGGTGCAGGCTTAAAAATAATAGCCTACACCCCTGGAAATGTCCCCTAAAACTAATATGTATTAAAAAAAAGTTTGATAAAAAATCGGGACACCCCAAAAAATTCAGTTTAATTTTGGGGGTAATAAAAAAAATTAAGGGGGACAATATCCTAAAGTAGCGAAATTGATTCCAGAAGGTTTTCCAAATATGCGGCAGGTGTTTTCTTCATTGCGGGTGGTAGCGGCAGGTGCATTTTTGAAGATTTTTTTAAAATCATTTTGGGTTCTTAAAAATATACTTGCACCCATTTTCATCTACCCCAAATTTGATGGGCATAGTTATTTTCCCCCAAAAAAATTGCTAAATGCTATTCTTCACCTTCTTCAAAGCCGCATTTATGCACCTGCCGCGGCTATTTAAAAACCTGACTTTCCTTCAGCAGGCAAAAATGGGGGTACCCATAGTGATCCTCCATGTCAGGACATCTTTAGGGGGTCCAAGGATGATTTCCCGAAAATTGACAGGACTTTTCGCCTGTTCCAGTTTCGCCGGGTCCTGTTTTCGCGTCCTGAGAAATTGAATACAGGAATAAGCAGGCGTGCGCGCGATATTTTTCCGCCTGGAAAACAGGCGAAGGGGTCGAAAAGTCTGGCTTTTCTCCTAAAATTGAATATGGGCCTAAGTGTTTTTTTGTGCACTGATTTGCCTGTTTTAGAGGTAACAAATCTTGATTCAGAGCTAGAAAGTGGTGAAGGTTGCAGATGATGCTTGACTGCGATTGGCACTGGCTTTTGCAATAGGCATTCCAGTGCTTGAAAGAGCAGTTGCAGGACCACAACTCACAAAGAAAGGGCATGGTCTGAGCCATTCTTTGCTACTGTGTGTGGTGTATGGCATGTTGCCAATTTTTTTTTTTTCGGCAGCAATTTTTCCCTTCATGATTAGAGATGATTATTAATATTTTTTTTTCAATTTGGAGTGCCCTTTCTTACACCTTCTTAACCCTTGACCTTCTTTAAAAGTTGATGTTTAAGAAGTACTATGACTGCCAGCACTATTACTGGGTTGCTCCTTCTGTCTACCAACACATCCATGATTGATTTTATTTTACACCAGGACAGGAGTAAAGCTACTGTAGTTGAACTTAACATCAACCACACCAAGTGAACATAAAATGAGATAAGGAAATGAGGGACTGTTGCCTTTACCATGCCGTTTTATCAAAAGACTTGAGATATTTTGAGACACCAGAAAAAAAAGGCGTTTTTGCACTTGTTATTTTGGGGTGCAGCTGACAGAACACCACCGCACCCAGAGTACATTAATATCTCTCTCAAAACCTTACACTCTTGAAATACGAGTTATATTGAATTAGAAAATACATTTATTTTAGACACCAGAAAAAAATTCTATTTTTTTGCAATTATTTTTTTGGAGTGCAGCTGACTGGGACACCATCACACCCAGAGTAAGTACAGAGCAAGTGCAGTAAAATATGCTGCCTCCCAAAATCACAAACTCTTGAAATACAATTAAGATGAAAAGAAGAATGGAGATTTCTTTTTTAGACACCAGAATTTTTTTTTTTTGCAATTATTATTTTGGGGTGCAGCTTACAAGGACAACACCACACATATAGTAAATATAGTAATATATGCTGTCTATCAAAATAACACACTCTTGAGTTGAAATACAATTTAAATTGAATTATAAAAGAAGACTGGAGATTTTATTTAAAACAGGAAAAAAATATTCTTTAAGTTATTTGGGGTGCAACTCACTCACATATAGCACAGTATTTTTTAGACAAACAAGCTTGAAAATAATCACACTGTCTCTGCCCTTGTACACAAATGACAATATGAAAATATTTTTTTATTTGGTTTGGACTGGAGTGTACTTTGGGGGTTACAGCACCCTTTAACAGTCAAGCCAGCTGGCCCTTTACTTATGACACAGGCGCACGCTTGGCACTACTTTGTTGATGCACGTGCGGCTACTGCGCACACAATTCACAAACACAGAAAATATTTTTTTATTTGGTTTGGACTGGAGTGTACTTTGGGGGTTACAGCACCCTTTAACGGTCAAGCCAGCCGGCCCTTTACTTATGACACAGGCGCACGCTTGGCACTACTTTGTTGATGCACGTGCGGCTACTGCGCACACAATTCACAAACACAGAAAATATTTTTTTATTTGGTTTGGACTGGAGTGTACTTTGGGGGTTACAGCACCCTTTAACGGTCAAGCCAGCCGGCCCTTTACTTATGACACAGGCGCACGCTTGGCACTACTTTGTTGATGCACGTGCAGCTACTACGCACACAATTCACAAACACAGAAAATATTTTTTTAATTTGGTTTGGAGTGTACTTTGGGGGTTACAGCACCCTTTAACGGTCAAGCAAGCCGGCCCTTTACTTATGACACAGGCGCACGCTTGGCACTACTTTGTTGATGCACGTGCGGCTACTGCGCACACAATTCACAAACACAGAAAAAATATTTTGTTATTTGGTTTGGAGTGTACTTTGGGGGTTACAGCACCCTTTAACGGTCAAGCAAGCCGGCCCTTTACTTATGACACAGGCGCACGCTTGGCACTACTTTGTTGATGCACGTGCGGCTACTGCGCACACAATTCACAAACACAGAAAAAATATTTTACTTGGTTTGGAGTGTACTTTGGGGGTTACAGCACCCTTTAACGGTCAAGCCAGCCAGCCCTTTTCTTATGACACAGGCGCACGCTTGGCACTACTTTGTTGATGCACGTGCAGCTACTGCGCACACAATTCACAAACACAGAAAAAATATTTCGTTATTTGGTTTGGAGTGTACTTTGGGGGTTACAGCACCCTTTAATGGTCAAGCAAGCCGGCCCTTTACTTATGACACAGGCGCACGCTTGGCACTACTTTGTTGATGCACGTGCGGCTACTGCGCACACAATTCACAAACACAGAAAATATTTTTGTTTTTGGTTTGGACTGGAGTGTACTTTGGGGGTTACAGCACCTTTAACGGTCAAGCCAGCCGGCCCTTTACTTATGACACAGGCGCACGCTTGGCACTACTTTTTTGATGCACGTGCGGCTTCTGCGCACACAATTCACAAACACAGAAAATATTTTTTTTTTTGGTTTGGACTGGAGTGTACTTTGGGGGTTACAGCACCCTTTAACGGTCAAGCCAGCTGGCCCTTTACTTATGACACAGGCGCACGCTTGGCACTACTTTGTTGATGCACGTGCGGCTACTGCGCACACAATTCACAAACACAGAAAAAATATTTTGTTATTTGGTTTGGAGTGTACTTTGGGGTTTACAGCACCCTTTAACGGTCAAGCCAGCCAGCCCTTTACTTATGACACAGGCGCACGCTTGGCACTACTTTGTTGATGCACGTGCGGCTACTGCGCACACAATTCACAAACACAGAAAATATATATTTTTTTGGTTTGGACTGGAGTGTACTTTGGGGGTTACAGCACCCTTTAACGGTCAAGCCAGCCAGCCCTTTACTTATGACACAGGCGCATGCTTGGCACTACTTTGTTGATGCACGTGCGGCTACTGCGCACACAATTCACAAACACAGAAAAAATATTTTGTTATTTGGTTTGGAGTGTACTTTGGGGGTTACAGCACCCTTTAACGGTCAAGCAAGCCGGCCCTTTACTTATGACACAGGCGCACGCTTGGCACTACTTTGTTGATGCACGTGCGGCTACTGCGCACACAATTCACAAACACAGAAAAAATATTTTGTTATTTGGTTTGGAGTGTACTTTGGGGGTTACAGCACCCTTTAACGGTCAAGCAAGCCGGCCCTTTACTTATGACACAGGCGCACGCTTGGCACTACTTTGTTGATGCACGTGCGGCTACTGCGCACACAATTCACAAACACAGAAAAAATATTTTACTTGGTTTGGAGTGTACTTTGGGGGTTACAGCACCCTTTAACGGTCAAGCCAGCCAGCCCTTTTCTTATGACACAGGCGCACGCTTGGCACTACTTTGTTGATGCACGTGCAGCTACTGCGCACACAATTCACAAACACAGAAAAAATATTTCGTTATTTGGTTTGGAGTGTACTTTGGGGGTTACAGCACCCTTTAATGGTCAAGCAAGCCGGCCCTTTACTTATGACACAGGCGCACGCTTGGCACTACTTTGTTGATGCACGTGCGGCTACTGCGCACACAATTCACAAACACAGAAAATATTTTTGTTTTTGGTTTGGACTGGAGTGTACTTTGGGGGTTACAGCACCTTTAACGGTCAAGCCAGCCGGCCCTTTACTTATGACACAGGCGCACGCTTGGCACTACTTTTTTGATGCACGTGCGGCTTCTGCGCACACAATTCACAAACACAGAAAATATTTTTTTTTTTGGTTTGGACTGGAGTGTACTTTGGGGGTTACAGCACCCTTTAACGGTCAAGCCAGCTGGCCCTTTACTTATGACACAGGCGCACGCTTGGCACTACTTTGTTGATGCACGTGCGGCTACTGCGCACACAATTCACAAACACAGAAAAAATATTTTGTTATTTGGTTTGGAGTGTACTTTGGGGTTTACAGCACCCTTTAACGGTCAAGCCAGCCAGCCCTTTACTTATGACACAGGCGCACGCTTGGCACTACTTTGTTGATGCACGTGCGGCTACTGCGCACACAATTCACAAACACAGAAAATATATATTTTTTTGGTTTGGACTGGAGTGTACTTTGGGGGTTACAGCACCCTTTAACGGTCAAGCCAGCCAGCCCTTTACTTATGACACAGGCGCATGCTTGGCACTACTTTGTTGATGCACGTGCGGCTACTGCGCACACAATTCACAAACACAGAAAAAATATTTTGTTATTTGGTTTGGAGTGTACTTTGGGGGTTACAGCACCCTTTAACGGTCAAGCCAACCGGCCCTTTACTTATGACACAGGCGCACGCTTGGCACTACTTTGTTGATGCAAGTGCAGCTACTGCGCACACAATTCACAAACACAGAAAATATATATTTTTTTGGTTTGGACTGGAGTGTACTTTGGAGGTTACAGCACCCTTTAACGGTCAAGCCAGCCAGCCCTTTACTTATGACACAGGCGCATGCTTGGCACTACTTTGTTGATGCACGTGCGGCTACTGCGCACACAATTCACAAACACAGAAAATATTTTTTTATTTGGTTTGGACTGGAGTGTACTTTGGGGGTAACAGCACCCTTTAACGGTCAAGCCAGCCGGCCCTTTACTTATGACACAGGCGCATGCTTGGCACTACTTTGTTGATGCACGTGCGGCTACTGCGCACACAATTCACAAACACAGAAAATATATTTTTTTTTGGTTTGGACTGGAGTGTACTTTGGGGGTTACAGCACCCTTTAACGGTCAAGCCAGCCAGCCCTTTACTTATGACACAGGCGCACGCTTGGCACTACTTTGTTGATGCACGTGCGGCTACTGCGCACACAATTCACAAACAGAGAAAAAATATTTTGTTATTTGGTTTGGAGTGTACTTTGGGGGTTACAGCACCCTTTAACGGTCAAACCAGCCAGCCCTTTACTTATGACACAGGCGCACGCTTGGCACTACTTTGTTGATGCACGTGCGGCTACTGCGCACACAATTCACAAACACAGAAAAAATATTTTGTTATTTGGTTTGGAGTGTACTTTGGGGGTTACAGCACCCTTTAATGGTCAAGCAAGCCGGCCCTTTACTTATGACACAGGCGCACGCTTGGCACTACTTTTTTGATGCACGTGCCGCAACTGCGCACACAATTCACAAACACAGAAAATATTTTTTTTTTTGGTTTGGACTGGAGTGTACTTTGGGGGTTACAGCACCCTTTAACAGTCAAGCCAGCCGGCCCTTTACTTATGACACAGGCGCACGCTTGGCACTACTTTGTTGATGCACGTGCGGCTACTGTGCACACAATTCACAAACACAGAAAATATATATTTTTTTGGTTTGGACTGGAGTGTACTTTGGGGGATACTGCACCCTTTAACGGTCAAGCCAGCCAGCCCTTTACTTATGACACAGGCGCATGCTTGGCACTACTTTGTTGATGCACGTGCGGCTACGGCGCACACAATTCACAAACACAGAAAAAATATTTTGTTATTTGGTTGGGAGTGTACTTTGGGGGTTACAGCACCCTTTAACGGTCAAGCCAGCCGGCCCTTTACTTATGACTCAGGCGCACGCTTGGCACTACTTTGTTGATGCATGTGCGCTTACTGCGCACACAATTCACAAACACAGAAAATATTTTTTTTTTGGTTTGGACTGGAGTGTACTTTGGGGGTTACAGCACCCTTTAACGGTCAAGCCAGCCGGCCCTTTACTTATGACACAGGCGCACGCTTGGCACTACTTTGTTGATGCACGTGCGGCTACTGTGCACACAATTCACAAACACAGAAAAAATATTTTGTTATTTGGTTTGGAGTGTACTTTGGGGGTTACAGCACCCTTTAACAGTCAAGCCAGCCAGCCCTTTACTTATGACACAGGCGCACGCTTGGCACTACTTTGTTGATGCACGTGCAGCCACTGCGCACACAATTCACAAACACAGAAAATATTTTTTTTTTTGGTTTGCACTGGAGTGTACTCTGGGGGTTACAGCACCCTTTAACGGTCAAGCCAGCCGGCCCTTTACTTATGACACAGGCGCACGCTTGGCACTACTTTGTTGATGCACGTGCGGCTACTGCGCACACAATTCACAAACACAGAAAAAATATTTTGTTATTTGGTTTGGAGTGTACTTTGGGGGTTACAGCACCCTTTAACGGTCAAGCCAGCCGGCCCTTTACTTATGACACAGGCGCACGCTTGGCACTACTTTGTTGATGCACGTGCGGCTACTGCGCACACAATTCACAAACACAGAAAATATTTTTTTTTTGGTTTGGAATGGAATGTACTTTGGGGGTTACAGCACCCTTTAACGGTCAAGCCAGCCGGCCCTTTACTTATGACACAGGCGCACACTTGGCACTACTTTGTTGATGCACGTGCGGCTACTGCGCACACAATTCACAAACACAGAAAAAATATTTTGTTATTTGGTTTGGAGTGTACTTTGGGGGTTACAGCACCCTTTAACGGTCAAGCCAGCCGGCCCTTTACTTATGACACAGGCGCACGCATGGCACTACTTTGTTGATGCACGTGCGGCTACTGCGCACACAATTCACAATCACAGAAAAAATATTTTGTTATTTGGTTTGGAGGGTACTTTTGGGGGTTACAGCACCCTTTAACGGTCATGCCAGCCGGCCCTTTACTTATGACACAGGCGCACGCTTTGCACTACTTTGTTGATGCACGTGCGGCTACTGCGCACACAATTCACAAACACAGAAAATATTTTTTTTTTTGGTTTGGACTGGAGTGTACTTTGGGGGTTACAGCACCCTTTAACAGTCAAGCCAGCCGGCCCTTTATTTATGACACAGGCGCACGCTTGGCACTACTTTGTTGATGCACGTGCGGCTACTGCGCACACAATTCACAAACACAGAAAAAATATTTTGTTATTTGGTTTGGAGGGTACTTTTGGGGGTTACAGCACCCTTTAACGGTCAAGCCAGCCGGTCCTTTACTTATGACACAGGCGCACGCTTGGCACTACTTTGTTGATGCACGTGCGGCTACTGCGCACACAATTCACAAACACAGAAAATATTTTTTTTTTTGGTTTGGACTGGAGTGTACTTTGGGGGTTACAGCACCCTTTAACGGTCAAGCCAGCCGGCCCTTTACTTATGACACAGGCGCACGCTTGGCACTACTTTGTTGATGCACGTGCGGCTACTGCGCACACAACTCACAAACACAGAAAATATTTTTTTTTTGGTTTGGACTGGAGTGTACTTTGGGGGTTACAGCACCCTTTAACGGTCAAGCCAGCCGGCCCTTTACTTATGACACAGGCGCACGCTTGGCACTACTTTGTTGATGCACGTGCGGCTACTGCGCACACAATTCACAAACACAGAAAATATTTTTTTATTTGGTTTGGACTGGAGTGTACTTTGGGGGTTACAGCACCCTTTAACGGTCAAGCCAGCCGGCCCTTTACTTATGACAGAGGCGCACGCTTGGCACTACTTTGTTGATGCACGTGCGGCTACTGCGCACACAATTCACAAACACAGAAAATATTTTTTTATTTGGTTTGGACTGGAGTGTACTTTGGGGGTTACAGCACCCTTTAACGGTCAAGCCAGCCGGCCCTTTACTTATGACACAGGCGCACGCTTGGCACTACTTTGTTGATGCACGTGCGGCTACTGCGCACACAATTCACAAACACAGAAAATATTTTTTTATTTGGTTTGGACTGGAGTGTACTTTGGGGGTTACAGCACCCTTTAACGGTCAAGCTAGCCGGCCCTTTACTTATGACACAGGCGCACGCTTGGCACTATTTTGTTGATGCACGTGCTGCTACTGCGCACACAATTCACAAACACAGAAAATATTTTTTTTTTTGGTTTGGAGTGTACTTTGGGGGTTACAGCACCCTTTAACGGTCAAGCCAGCCGGCCCTATACTTATGACACAGGTGCACGCTTGGCACTACTTTGTTGATGCACGTGCAGCTACTGCGCACACAATTCACAAACACAGAGAAAAAATATTTCGTTATTTGGTTTGGAGTGTACTTTGGGGGTTACAGCACCCTTTAACGGTCAAGCCAGCCGGCCCTTTACTTATGACACAGGCACACGCTTGGCACTACTTTGTTGATGCACGTGCGGCTACTGCGCACACAATTCACAAACACAGAAAATATTTTTTTTTGGGTTTGGACTGGAGTGTACTTTGGGGGTTACAGCACCCTTTAACGGTCAAGCCAGCCGGCCCTTTACTTATGACACAGGCGCACGCTTGGCACTACTTTGTTAATGCACGTGCGGCTACTGCGCACACAATTCACAAACACAGAAAATATTTTTTTATTTGGTTTGGACTGGAGTGTACTTTGGGGGTTACAGCACCCTTTAACGGTCAAGCCAGCCGGCCCTTTACTTATGACACAGGCGCACGCTTGGCACTACTTTGTTGATGCACGTGCGGCTACTGCGCACACAATTCACAAACACAGAAAATATTTTTTTATTTGGTTTGGACTGGAGTGTACTTTGGGGGTTACAGCACCCTTTAACGGTCAAGCCAGCCGGCCCTTTACTTATGACACAGGCGCACGCTTGGCACTACTTTGTTGATGCACGTGCTGCTACTGCGCACACAATTCACAAACACAGAAAATATTTTTTTTTTTGGTTTGGACTGGAGTGTACTTTGGGGGTTACAGCACCCTTTAACGGTCAAGACAGCCAGCCCTTTACTTATGACACAGGTGCACGCTTGGCACTACTTTGTTGATGCACGTGCGGCTACTGCGCACACAATTCACAAACAAAGAAAAAATAATTTGTTATTTGGTTTGGAGTGTACTTTGGGGGTTACAGCACCCTTTAACGGTCAAGCCAGCCGGCCCTTTACTTATGACACAGGTGCACGCTTGGCACTACTTTGTTGATGCACGTGCGGCTACTGCGCACACAATTCACAAACACAGAAAAAATATTTCGTTATTTGGTTTGGAGTGTACTTTGGGGGTTACAGCACCCTTTAACGGTCAAGCCAGCCAGCCCTTTACTTATGACACAGGCGCATGCTTGGCACTACATTGTTGATGCACGTGCGGCTACGGCGCACACAATTCACAAACACAGAAAAAATATTTTGTTCTTTGGTTTGGAGTGTACTTTGGGGGTTACAGCATCCTTTAACGGTCAAGCCAGCGGGCCCTTTACTTATGACACAGGCGCTCGCTTGGCACTACTTTGTTGATGCACATGCGGCTACTGCGCACACAATTCACAAACACAGAAAATATATTTTTTTTGGTTTGGACTGGAGTGTACTTTGGGGGTTACAGCCCCCTTTAACGGTCAAGCCAGCCAGCCCTTTACTTATGACACAGGCGCATGCTTGGCACTACTTTGTTGATGCACGTGCGGCTACTGCGCACACAATTCACAAACACAGAAAATATTTTTTTATTTGGTTTGGACTGGAGTGTACTTTGGGGGTTACAGCACCCATTAATTGTCAAGCCAGCCGGCCCTTTACTTATGACACAGGCGCACGCTTGGCACTACTTTGTTGATGCACATGCGGCTACTGCGCACACAATTCACAAACACAGAAAAAATATTTTATTTGGTTTGGAGTGTGCTTTGGGGGTTACAGCACCCTTTAACGGTCAAGCCAGCCAGCCAGCCCTTTACTTATGACACAGGCGCACGCTTGGCACTACTTTGTTGATGCACGTGCGGCTACTGCGCACACAATTCACAAACACAGAAAAAATATTTCGTTATTTGGTTTGGAGTGTACTTTGGGGGTTACAGCACCCTTTAACGGTCAAGCAAGCCGGCCCTTTACTTATGACACAGGCGCAAACTTGGCACTACTTTGTTGATGCACGTGCAGCTACTGCGCACACAATTCACAAACACAGAACATATTTTTTTTTTTGGTTTGGACTGGAGTGTACTTTGGGGGTTACAGCACCCTATAACGGTCAAGCCAGTCGGCCCTTTACTTATGACACAGGCGCACGCTTGGCACTACTTTGTTGATGCACGTGCGGCTACTGCGCACACAATTCACAAACACAGAAAATATATATTTTTTTGGTTTGGACTGGAGTGTACTTTGGGGGTTACAGCACCCTATAACGGTCAAGCCAGCCGGCCCTTTACTTATGACACAGGCGCACGCTTGGCACGACTTTGTTGATGCACGTGCGGCTACTGCGCACACAATTCACAAACACAGAAAATATTTTTTTATTTGGTTTGGACTGGAGTGTACTTTGGGGGTTACAGCACCCTTTAATGGTCAAGCCAGCCGGCCCTTTACTTATGACACAGGCGCACGCTTGGCACTACTTTGTTGATGCACGTGCGGCTACTGCGCACACAATTCACAAGCACAGAAAATATTTTTTTATTTGGTTTGGACTGGAGTGTACTTTGGGGGTTACAGCACCCTTTAACGGTCAAGCCAGCCGGCCCTTTACTTATGACACAGGCGCACGCTTGGCACTACTTTGTTGATGCACGTGCTGCTACTCCGCACACAATTCACAAACACAGAAAATATTTTTTTTTTTGGTTTGGACTGGAGTGTACTTTGGGGGTTACAGCACCCTTTAACGGTCAAGACAGCCAGCCCTTTACTTATGACACAGGTGCACGCTTGGCACTACTTTGTTGATGCACGTGCGGCTACTGCGCACACAATTCACAAACACAGAAAAAATATTTTGTTATTTGGTTTGGAGTGTACTTTGGGGGTTACAGCACCCTTTAACGGTCAAGCCAGCCGGCCCTTTACTTATGACACAGGTGCACGCTTGGCACTACTTTGTTGATGCACGTGCGGCTACTGCGCACACAATTCACAAACACAGAAAAAATATTTCGTTATTTGGTTTGGAGTGTACTTTGGGGGTTACAGCACCCTTTAACGGTCAAGCCAGCCAGCCCTTTACTTATGACACAGGCGCATGCTTGGCACTACTTTGTTGATACACGTGCGGCTACGGCGCACACAATTCACAAACACAGAAAAAATATTTTGTTATTTGGTTTGGAGTGTACTTTGGGGGTTACAGCACCCTTTAACGGTCAAGCCAGCCGGCCCTTTACTTATGACACAGGCGCACGCTTGGCACTACTTTGTTGATGCACATGCGGCTACTGCGCACACAATTCACAAACACAGAAAATATATATTTTTTTGGTTTGGACTGGAGTGTACTTTGGGGGTTACAGCACCCTTGAACGGTCAAGCCAGCCGGCCCTTTACTTATGACACAGGTGCATGCTTGGCACTACTTTGTTGATGCACGTGCGGCTACTGCGCACACAATTCACAAACACAGAAAATATTTTTTTATTTGGTTTGGACTGGAGTGTACTTTGGGGGTAACAGCACCCTTTAACGGTCAAGGCAGCCGGCCCTTTACTTATGACACAGGCGCACGCTTGGCACTACTTTGTTGATGCACGTGCGGCTACTGCGCACACAATTCACAAACACAGAAAATATTTTTTTATTTGGTTTGGACTGGAGTGTACTTTGGGGGTTACAGCACCCTTTAACAGTCAAGCCAGCCGGCCCTTTACTTATGACACAGGCGCACGCTTGGCACTACTTTGTTGATGCACGTGCGGCTACTGCGCACACAATTCACAAACACAGAAAATATATATTTTTTTGGTTTGGACTGGAGTGTACTTTGGGGGTTACAGCACCCATTAACGGTCAAGCCAGCCAGCCCTTTACTTATGACACAGGCGCACGCTTGGAACTACTTTGTTGATGCACGTGCGGCTACTGCGCACACAATTCACAAACACAGAAAAAATATTTTGTTATTTGGTTTGGAGTGTACTTTGGGGGTTACAGCACCCTTTAACGGTGAAGCCAGCCGGCCCTTTACTTATGACACAGGTGCACGCTTGGCACTACTTTGTTGATGCATGTGCGGCTACTGCGCACACAATTCACAAACACAGAAAAAATATTTTGTTATTTGGTTTGGAGTGTACTTTGGGGGTTACAGCACCCTTTAACGGTCAAGCCAGCCGGCCCTTTACTTATGACACAGGCGCACGCTTGGCACTACTTTGTTGATGCACGTGCGGCTACTGCGCACACAATTCACAAACACAGAAAATTTTTCTTTTTTTGGTTTGAACTGGAGTGTACTTTGGGGGTTACAGCACCCATTAATGGTCAAGCCAGCCGGCCCTTTACTTATGACACAGGCGCACGCTTGGCACTACTTTGTTGATGCACGTGCGGCTACTGCGCACACAATTCACAAACACAGAAAAAATATTTTGTTATTTGGTTTGGAGGGTACTTTTGGGGGTTACAGCACCCTTTAATGGTCAAGCCAGCCGGTCCTTTACTTATGACACAGGCGCACGCTTGGCACTACTTTGTTGATGCACGTGCGGCTACTGCGCACACAATTCACAAACACAGAAAATATTTTTTTTTTTGGTTTGGACTGGAGTGTACTTTGGGGGTTACAGCACCCTTTAACGGTCAAGCCAGCCGGCCCTTTACTTATGACACAGGCGCACGCTTGGCACTACTTTGTTGATGCACGTGCGGCTACTGCGCACACAATTCACAAACACAGAAAATATTTTTTTTTTGGTTTGGACTGGAGTGTACTTTGGGGGTTACAGCACCCTTTAACGGTCAAGCCAGCCGGCCCTTTACTTATGACACAGGCGCACGCTTGGCACTACTTTGTTGATGCACGTGCGGCTACTGCGCACACAATTCACAAACACAGAAAATATTTTTTTATTTGGTTTGGACTGGAGTGTACTTTGGGGGTTACAGCACCCTTTAACGGTCAAGCCAGCCGGCCCTTTACTTATGACAGAGGCGCACGCTTGGCACTACTTTGTTGATGCACGTGCGGCTACTGCGCACACAATTCACAAACACAGAAAATATTTTTTTATTTGGTTTGGACTGGAGTGTACTTTGGGGGTTACAGCACCCTTTAACGGTCAAGCCAGCCGGCCCTTTACTTATGACACAGGCGCACGCTTGGCACTACTTTGTTGATGCACGTGCGGCTACTGCGCACACAATTCACAAACACAGAAAATATTTTTTTATTTGGTTTGGACTGGAGTGTACTTTGGGGGTTACAGCACCCTTTAACGGTCAAGCTAGCCGGCCCTTTACTTATGACACAGGCGCACGCTTGGCACTATTTTGTTGATGCACGTGCTGCTACTGCGCACACAATTCACAAACACAGAAAATATTTTTTTTTTTGGTTTGGAGTGTACTTTGGGGGTTACAGCACCCTTTAACGGTCAAGCCAGCCGGCCCTATACTTATGACACAGGTGCACGCTTGGCACTACTTTGTTGATGCACGTGCAGCTACTGCGCACACAATTCACAAACACAGAAAAAATATTTCGTTATTTGGTTTGGAGTGTACTTTGGGGGTTACAGCACCCTTTAACGGTCAAGCCAGCCGGCCCTTTACTTATGACACAGGCACACGCTTGGCACTACTTTGTTGATGCACGTGCGGCTACTGCGCACACAATTCACAAACACAGAAAATATTTTTTTTTGGGTTTGGACTGGAGTGTACTTTGGGGGTTACAGCACCCTTTAACGGTCAAGCCAGCCGGCCCTTTACTTATGACACAGGCGCACGCTTGGCACTACTTTGTTAATGCACGTGCGGCTACTGCGCACACAATTCACAAACACAGAAAATATTTTTTTATTTGGTTTGGACTGGAGTGTACTTTGGGGGTTACAGCACCCTTTAACGGTCAAGCCAGCCGGCCCTTTACTTATGACACAGGCGCACGCTTGGCACTACTTTGTTGATGCACGTGCGGGTACTGCGCACACAATTCACAAACACAGAAAATATTTTTTTATTTGGTTTGGACTGGAGTGTACTTTGGGGGTTACAGCACCCTTTAACGGTCAAGCCAGCCGGCCCTTTACTTATGACACAGGCGCACGCTTGGCACTACTTTGTTGATGCACGTGCTGCTACTGCGCACACAATTCACAAACACAGAAAATATTTTTTTTTTTGGTTTGGACTGGAGTGTACTTTGGGGGTTACAGCACCCTTTAACGGTCAAGACAGCCAGCCCTTTACTTATGACACAGGTGCACGCTTGGCACTACTTTGTTGATGCACGTGCGGCTACTGCGCACACAATTCACAAACAAAGAAAAAATAATTTGTTATTTGGTTTGGAGTGTACTTTGGGGGTTACAGCACCCTTTAACGGTCAAGCCAGCCGGCCCTTTACTTATGACACAGGTGCACGCTTGGCACTACTTTGTTGATGCACGTGCGGCTACTGCGCACACAATTCACAAACACAGAAAAAATATTTCGTTATTTGGTTTGGAGTGTACTTTGGGGGTTACAGCACCCTTTAACGGTCAAGCCAGCCAGCCCTTTACTTATGACACAGGCGCATGCTTGGCACTACATTGTTGATGCACGTGCGGCTACGGCGCACACAATTCACAAACACAGAAAAAATATTTTGTTCTTTGGTTTGGAGTGTACTTTGGGGGTTACAGCATCCTTTAATGGTCAAGCCAGCGGGCCCTTTACTTATGACACAGGCGCTCGCTTGGCACTACTTTGTTGATGCACATGCGGCTACTGCGCACACAATTCACAAACACAGAAAATATATTTTTTTTGGTTTGGACTGGAGTGTACTTTGGGGGTTACAGCACCCTTTAACGGTCAAGCCAGCCAGCCCTTTACTTATGACACAGGCGCATGCTTGGCACTACTTTGTTGATGCACGTGCGGCTACTGCGCACACAATTCACAAACACAGAAAATATTTTTTTATTTGGTTTGGACTGGAGTGTACTTTGGGGGTTACAGCACCCATTAATTGTCAAGCCAGCCGGCCCTTTACTTATGACACAGGCGCACGCTTGGCACTACTTTGTTGATGCACATGCGGCTACTGCGCACACAATTCACAAACACAGAAAAAATATTTTATTTGGTTTGGAGTGTGCTTTGGGGGTTACAGCACCCTTTAACGGTCAAGCCAGCCAGCCAGCCCTTTACTTATGACACAGGCGCACGCTTGGCACTACTTTGTTGATGCACGTGCGGCTACTGCGCACACAATTCACAAACACAGAAAAAATATTTCGTTATTTGGTTTGGAGTGTACTTTGGGGGTTACAGCACCCTTTAACGGTCAAGCAAGCCGGCCCTTTACTTATGACACAGGCGCAAACTTGGCACTACTTTGTTGATGCACGTGCAGCTACTGCGCACACAATTCACAAACACAGAACATATTTTTTTTTTTGGTTTGGACTGGAGTGTACTTTGGGGGTTACAGCACCCTATAACGGTCAAGCCAGTCGGCCCTTTACTTATGACACAGGCGCACGCTTGGCACTACTTTGTTGATGCACGTGCGGCTACTGCGCACACAATTCACAAACACAGAAAATATATATTTTTTTGGTTTGGACTGGAGTGTACTTTGGGGGTTACAGCACCCTATAACGGTCAAGCCAGCCGGCCCTTTACTTATGACACAGGCGCACGCTTGGCACTACTTTGTTGATGCACGTGCGGCTACTGCGCACACAATTCACAAACACAGAAAATATTTTTTTATTTGGTTTGGACTGGAGTGTACTTTGGGGTTTACAGCACCCTTTAATGGTCAAGCCAGCCGGCCCTTTACTTATGACACAGGCGCACGCTTGGCACTACTTTGTTGATGCACGTGCGGCTACTGCGCACACAATTCACAAGCACAGAAAATATTTTTTTATTTGGTTTGGACTGGAGTGTACTTTGGGGGTTACAGCACCCTTTAACGGTCAAGCCAGCCGGCCCTTTACTTATGACACAGGCGCACGCTTGGCACTACTTTGTTGATGCACGTGCTGCTACTCCGCACACAATTCACAAACACAGAAAATATTTTTTTTTTTGGTTTGGACTGGAGTGTACTTTGGGGGTTACAGCACCCTTTAACGGTCAAGACAGCCAGCCCTTTACTTATGACACAGGTGCACGCTTGGCACTACTTTGTTGATGCACGTGCGGCTACTGCGCACACAATTCACAAACACAGAAAAAATATTTTGTTATTTGGTTTGGAGTGTACTTTGGGGGTTACAGCACCCTTTAACGGTCAAGCCAGCCGGCCCTTTACTTATGACACAGGTGCACGCTTGGCACTACTTTGTTGATGCACGTGCGGCTACTGCGCACACAATTCACAAACACAGAAAAAATATTTCGTTATTTGGTTTGGAGTGTACTTTGGGGGTTACAGCACCCTTTAACGGTCAAGCCAGCCAGCCCTTTACTTATGACACAGGCGCATGCTTGGCACTACTTTGTTGATACACGTGCGGCTACGGCGCACACAATTCACAAACACAGAAAAAATATTTTGTTATTTGGTTTGGAGTGTACTTTGGGGGTTACAGCACCCTTTAACGGTCAAGCCAGCCGGCCCTTTACTTATGACACAGGCGCACGCTTGGCACTACTTTGTTGATGCACATGCGGCTACTGCGCACACAATTCACAAACACAGAAAATATATATTTTTTGGTTTGGACTGGAGTGTACTTTGGGGGTTACAGCACCCTTGAACGGTCAAGCCAGCCGGCCCTTTACTTATGACACAGGCGCATGCTTGGCACTACTTTGTTGATGCACGTGCGGCTACTGCGCACACAATTCACAAACACAGAAAATATTTTTTTATTTGGTTTGGACTGGAGTGTACTTTGGGGGTTACAGCACCCTTTAACAGTCAAGCCAGCCGGCCCTTTACTTATGACACAGGCGCACGCTTGGCACTACTTTGTTGATGCACGTGCGGCTACTGCGCACACAATTCACAAACACAGAAAATATATATTTTTTTGGTTTGGACTGGAGTGTACTTTGGGGGTTACAGCACCCATTAACGGTCAAGCCAGCCAGCCCTTTACTTATGACACAGGCGCACGCTTGGAACTACTTTGTTGATGCACGTGCGGCTACTGCGCACACAATTCACAAACACAGAAAAAATATTTTGTTATTTGGTTTGGAGTGTACTTTGGGGGTTACAGCACCCTTTAACGGTCAAGCCAGCCGGCCCTTTACTTATGACACAGGTGCACGCTTGGCACTACTTTGTTGATGCATGTGCGGCTACTGCGCACACAATTCACAAACACAGAAAAAATATTTTGTTATTTGGTTTGGAGTGTACTTTGGGGGTTACAGCACCCTTTAACGGTCAAGCCAGCCGGCCCTTTACTTATGACACAGGCGCACGCTTGGCACTACTTTGTTGATGCACGTGCGGCTACTGCGCACACAATTCACAAACACAGAAAATTTTTCTTTTTTTGGTTTGAACTGGAGTGTACTTTGGGGGTTACAGCACCCATTAATGGTCAAGCCAGCCGGCCCTTTACTTATGACACAGGCGCACGCTTGGCACTACTTTGTTGATGCACGTGCGGCTACTGCGCACACAATTCACAAACACAGAAAATATATATTTTTTTGGTTTGGACTGGAGTGTACTTTGGGGGTTACAGCACCCTATAACGGTCAAGCCAGCCGGCCCTTTACTTATGACACAGGCGCACGCTTGGCACTACTTTGTTGATGCACGTGCGGCTACTGCGCACACAATTCACAAACACAGAAAATATTTTTTTATTTGGTTTGGACTGGAGTGTACTTTGGGGGTTACAGCACCCTTTAATGGTCAAGCCAGCCGGCCCTTTACTTATGACACAGGCGCACGCTTGGCACTACTTTGTTGATGCACGTGCGGCTACTGCGCACACAATTCACAAGCACAGAAAATATTTTTTTATTTGGTTTGGACTGGAGTGTACTTTGGGGGTTACAGCACCCTTTAACGGTCAAGCCAGCTGGCCCTTTACTTATGACACAGGCGCACGCTTGGCACTACTTTGTTGATGCACGTGCTGCTACTCCGCACACAATTCACAAACACAGAAAATATTTTTTTTTTTGGTTTGGACTGGAGTGTACTTTGGGGGTTACAGCACCCTTTAATGGTCAAGACAGCCAGCCCTTTACTTATGACACAGGTGCACGCTTGGCACTACTTTGTTGATGCACGTGCGGCTACTGCGCACACAATTCACAAACACAGAAAAAATATTTTGTTATTTGGTTTGGAGTGTACTTTGGGGGTTACAGCACCCTTTAACGGTCAAGCCAGCCGGCCCTTTACTTATGACACAGGTGCACGCTTGGCACTACTTTGTTGATGCACGTGCGGCTACTGCGCACACAATTCACAAACACAGAAAAAATATTTCGTTATTTGGTTTGGAGTGTACTTTGGGGGTTACAGCACCCTTTAACGGTCAAGCCAGCCAGCCCTTTACTTATGACACAGGCGCATGCTTGGCACTACTTTGTTGATACACGTGCGGCTACGGCGCACACAATTCACAAACACAGAAAAAATATTTTGTTATTTGGTTTGGAGTGTACTTTGGGGGTTACAGCACCCTTTAACGGTCAAGCCAGCCGGCCCTTTACTTATGACACAGGCGCACGCTTGGCACTACTTTGTTGATGCACATGCGGCTACTGCGCACACAATTCACAAACACAGAAAATATATATTTTTTTGGTTTGGACTGGAGTGTACTTTGGGGGTTACAGCACCCTTGAACGGTCAAGCCAGCCGGCCATTTACTTATGACACAGGCGCATGCTTGGCACTACTTTGTTGATGCACGTGCGGCTACTGCGCACACAATTCACAAACACAGAAAATATTTTTTTATTTGGTTTGGACTGGAGTGTACTTTGGGGGTAACAGCACCCTTTAACGGTCAAGGCAGCCGGCCCTTTACTTATGACACTGGCGCACGCTTGGCACTACTTTGTTGATGCACGTGCGGCTACTGCGCACACAATTCACAAACACAGAAAATATTTTTTTATTTGGTTTGGACTGGAGTGTACTTTGGGGGTTACAGCACCCTTTAACAGTCAAGCCAGCCGGCCCTTTACTTATGACACAGGCGCACGCTTGGCACTACTTTGTTGATGCACGTGCGGCTACTGCGCACACAATTCACAAACACAGAAAATATATATTTTTTTGGTTTGGACTGGAGTGTACTTTGGGGGTTACAGCACCCATTAACGGTCAAGCCAGCCAGCCCTTTACTTATGACACAGGCGCACGCTTGGAACTACTTTGTTGATGCACGTGCGGCTACTGCGCACACAATTCACAAACACAGAAAAAATATTTTGTTATTTGGTTTGGAGTGTACTTTGGGGGTTACAGCACCCTTTAACGGTCAAGCCAGCCGGCCCTTTACTTATGACACAGGTGCACGCTTGGCACTACTTTGTTGATGCATGTGCGGCTACTGCGCACACAATTCACAAACACAGAAAAAATATTTTGTTATTTGGTTTGGAGTGTACTTTGGGGGTTACAGCACCCTTTAACGGTCAAGCCAGCCGGCCCTTTACTTATGACACAGGCGCACGCTTGGCACTACTTTGTTGATGCACGTGCGGCTACTGCGCACACAATTCACAAACACAGAAAATTTTTCTTTTTTTGGTTTGAACTGGAGTGTACTTTGGGGGTTACAGCACCCATTAATGGTCAAGCCAGCCGGCCCTTTACTTATGACACAGGCGCACGCTTGGCACTACTTTGTTGATGTACGTGCGGCTACTGCGCACACAATTCACAAACACAGAAAAAATATTTTATTTGGTTTGGAGTGTGCTTTGGGGGTTACAGCACCCTTTAACGGTCAAGCCAGCCAGCCAGCCCTTTACTTATGACACAGGCGCACGCTTGGCACTACTTTGTTGATGCACGTGCGGCTACTGCGCACACAATTCACAAACACAGAAAAAATATTTTGTTATTTGGTTTGGAGTGTACTTTGGGGGTTACAGCACCCTTTAACGGTCAAGCAAGCCGGCCCTTTACTTATGACACAGGCGCAAACTTGGCACTACTTTGTTGATGCACGTGCAGCTAGTGCGCACACAATTCACAAACACAGAACATATTTTTTTTTTTGGTTTGGACTGGAGTGTACTTTGGGGGTTACAGCACCCTATAACGGTCAAGCCAGTCGGCCCTTTACTTATGACACAGGCGCACGCTTGGCACTACTTTGTTGATGCACGTGCGGCTACTGCACACACAATTCACAAACATAGAAAATATTTTTTTTTTTGGTTTGGACTGGAGTGTACTTTGGGGGTTACAGCACCCTATAATGGTCAAGCCAGCCGGCCCTTTACTTATGACACAGGCGCACGCTTGGCACTACTTTGTTGATGCACGTGCGGCTACGGCGCACACAATTCACAAACAGAAAAAATATTTTGTTATTTGGTTTGGAGTGTACTTTGGGGGTTACAGCACCCTTTAACGGTCAAGCCAGCTGGCCCTTTACTTATGACACAGGCGCACGCTTGGCACAACTTTGTTGATGCACGTGCGGCTACTGCGCACACAATTCACAAACACAGAAAATACATTTTTTTTTGGTTTGGACTGGAGTGTACTTTGGGAGTTACAGCACCCTTTAACGGTCAAGCCAGCCAGCCCTTTACTTATGACACAGGCGCATGCTTGGCACTACTTTGTTGATGCACGTGCGGCTACTGCGCACACAATTCACAAACACAGAGAAAAAATTTTGTTATTTTTTTTGGAGTGTACTTTGGGGGTTACAGCACCCTTTAACGGTCAAGCCAGCCAGCCCTTTACTTATGACACAGGCGCACGCTTGGCACTACTTTGTTGATGCACGTGCGGCTACTGCGCACACAATTCACAAACACAGAAAAAATATTTCGTTATTTGGTTTGGAGTGTACTTTGGGGGTTACAGCACCCTTTAACGGTCAAGCCAGCTGGCCCTTTACTTATGACACAGGCCCACGCTTGGCACTACTTTGTTGATGCACGTGCGGCTACTGCGCACACAATTCACAAACATAGAAAATATTTTTTTTTTGGTTTGGACTGGAGTGTACTTTGGGGGTTACAGCACCCTTTAATGGTCAAGCCAGCCAGCCCTTTACTTATGACACAGGCGCACGCTTGGCACTACTTTGTTGATGCACATGCGGCTACTGCGCACACAATTCACAAACACAGAAAAAATATTTTATTTGGTTTGGAGTGTACTTTGGGGGTTACAGCACCCTTTAACGGTCAAGCCAGCCAGCCCTTTACTTATGACACAGGCGCACGCTTGGCACTACTTTGTTGATGCACGTGCGGCTACTGCGCACACAATTCACAAACACAGAAAAAATATTTCGTTATTTGGTTTGGAGTGTACTTTGGGGGTTACAGCACCCTTTATCGGTCAAGCAAGCCGGCCCTTTACTTATGACACAGGCGCAAACTTGGCACTACTTTGTTGATGCACATGCGGCTACTGCGCACACAATTCACAAACACAGAAAATATTTTTTTTTTTGGTTTGGACTTTAGTGTACTTTGGGGGTTACAGCACCCTTTAACGGTCAAGCCAGCCGGCCCTTTACTTATGACACAGGCGCACGCTTGGCACTACTTTGTTGATGCATGTGCGGCTACTGTGCACACAATTCACAAACCCAGAAAATATTTTTTTTTTGGTTTGGACTTTAGTGTACTTTGGGGGTTACAGCACCCTTTAACGGTCAAGCCAGCCAGCCCTTTACTTATGACACAGGCGCTTGCTTGGCACTACTTTGTTGATTCACGTGCGGCTACGGCGCACACAATTCACAAACACAGAAAAAATATTTTGTTATTTGGTTTGGAGTGTACTTTGGGGTTACAGCACCCTTTAACGGTCAAGCCAGCCGGCCCTTTACTTATGACACAGGCGCACGCTTGGCACTACTTTGTTGATGCACGTGCGGCTACTGCGCACACAATTCACAAACACAGAAAATATTTTTTTTTTTGGTTTGGACTGGAGTGTACTTTGGGGGTTACAGCACCCTTTAACGGTCAAGCCAGCCAGCCCTTTACTTATGACACAGGCGCACGCTTGGCACTACTTTGTTGATGAACGTGTGGCTACTGCGCACACAATTCACAAACACAGTTTTGTTTTTTTTTTGGTTTGGACTGGAGTGTACTTTGGGGGTTACAACATGCTTTAACGGTCAAACCAGCCGGCCCTTTACTTATGACACAGGCGCACGCTTGGCGCTACTTTGTTGATGCACGTGTGGCTACTGCGCACACAATTCACAAACACAGAAAAAATATTATTTTTTTAGCACTTGGGGGAGCACCCCTGATGGACAGAGCACCCCCTGGACAACACTACAGCACCCCTTTAGGACTGGGACACTGCACAGGACTTTGGAGTGGTCACAGCCCCTATGGAGAACTGACTGCACAACACAGTCCAGCCAGCCCCTATGGACTTTGAAGTAGTGGACACAGCCCCTATTAACAACAGCAGCACAGCACAACACAGCCAGCCCCTATGGACTTTGAAGTAGTGGACAACAGCAGCACAGCGCAGCACAGCACAACACTACTCTGCACTACACTACACTACACAGCCCAGCCAGCCCTAACTCCCACCCTCCCTCTTCACTGTCCATAGCCGAGTGAGAAAATGGCGCCGACGCGGGTACCTTATATAGGATCCAAAACCCGCGAGACCCGGAAGGCGGGATGATGACGTTTTGCCTCGATTTCCGATCCGAGTCAGGCGGGAAAAGTCGAGCCTGACTCGGATCTGCCTCGGATCGGGGGGGCTCGGGGGGGTTCGGATTTCAGAAATCCGAACCCGCTCACCCCTAATAGCAACGAGCATAAACCCCATAGCAATGAGCATGAAACCCCCTGGCAACGAGCATGAAACCCCTTGGCAATGAACATGAAACCCTCTTGCAACGAGCATGGAACCCCCTGGCAATGAGCATAAATCCCATAGCAACGAGCATAAACCCCATAGCAAAGAGCATGAAACCCCCTGGCAACGAGCATGAAACCCCTTGGCAATGAACATGAAACCCCCTGGCAACGAGCATGGAACCCCCTGGCAACGAGCATAAAACCCCTGACAACGAGCAGGTAATTTTAAAGTAATTAGAAGCCTTACTGTGGGGCATAAAATGGTGTCGCACAAATATGTAAGTGGCACTTTGGTAATAGGCATTACAATGTGTGGCATAATGTGTAAATACCAGGGACGTTTGACTAGTGCACTGCCTTATGGAGGAGCAAGGACAAAATCCAGGTACGGGAAGGGAGGGGGCGCAAAATTGCTGCCTTGCACCGGGTGACAGATATCCTAGTTTCGGCCCTGATATATATATATATATATATATATATATATATATATACTGCTCCTTGTTTTATTTCCCTGTATGAATTATATTTACTGGTTTTTATATGCCTTTTTATATGTGTTTTTATATGTCCTAATATATTATTGATTGCCTTGAATATGACGATTTTATATGTAACATTTAATATGCAGGAAACCTATAGAGTGTTTTTTATATATGTTTATATGTTATATTTTATATTGTATATGTATTATTATCCTGTTGTTCTTAAATAGGGAGATTTTAATATGACTTTTTTGGGAATTACCTTATATTGTGCCTTAATGAAATTATGGGATTGCTTTAGGAGATATTTGGTTTACCAATCGGGACTTCTGTGTAAAAATGTCCATCGCCTAACACAGCCCATAATGGAAGGAGAGCTGTGTGAATATAATCCTAGGCAAAATGGCACAGGCCATGTATATAAATGGGCTCCATTAAAATGGCCGCCGCCACTGTACATATGGTTGATGCTAGATCCTATTTGGAGAAAGGACCTCTGTGACGTTGCAGTCACGTGACCGCTGCAGGAGGGGTGGACCGCTCCTGCGTTACCATCCACGAGGGCATAGAGGGGGAATAAATAATTGTGGCGAGCGAAGCGAGCCACCGTGCCCGAACCGTGGCGAGCACAGTGAGCCCGCGAGGGGAAACTTTTGGTCCCCCGTTAGCATCACCACCCCTCCCCCTTTCATTCCGGGTCACGTGGGTGTGACGTCACAGGTCCCCTGCAGCCCTCTATTCTAGTCATAACCCTGTACATATCCTAGTATTTATGAAAAGACACTTAGAATAAAGGGCTGTATGTATAAATATAGCGTCCACTATTCCCAGCAGAAGCGCTAATATAAGAGCTATCCTGTGGCCAAATTACAGCCAGAATATGGACTGTGAAAAGGATATGGGTAACATTACGTTTTTTTATAAATCCCGTGCATGCGCAGAAGGTTGAAAGATGGCGCCACCATACAGACCTGCGGAAACACCAGAGAAGGTAATTCTAATTAACCTCTCCCCTGTAAATAGGAGTTTCGGGCTCCAGAAAAAGATCCTCCTGACAAAGTCCAGCCTGAAGTAAAAGGCGTAAGAGACTAAACGCATTGAGGGTATAGCGTGAAATCAGTACTTTCTTCCAGCTGGTGACTAAGACCACACGTAACATATTTTGTATGTTTTTGTTGTTGTTGTTCTCATTGTTACTTACTCATTTGCTCTATGTGCATTTTGTTATATTAAACTGCAAAGAAATACGTGATCGTGGCATTTGTATCCTTTGCATCCACTTGGGTACAACATTTTTCAGTAGTGAGAACTAAAAATGATTTATGAGAATCTAGGATACTAAGTACATCTTGATATTAACACTTGATGACCAGTGGAAGGAAGCACTGCAGGACTCCAGCAAAGACTCATATGCTTATGTGCACTTACAACATCTGATTGCGGTAAGCAAAATATTTATTACCTCTACTTTTTAAATAAAAGGTAATATACTAGGGAGAGTATATCTCTCACCCCTCCTCTAGTTATCATCACCAAGAACGGTCATCTGGGAAAAGGTGGGGAGGGACATCTCTGTTTCTACAAAGAAATACTTATTTGATGAGCCTTATTTTTCTTCATTTGCGGTACGCATATTACCATATAATCCTTCTCCATTAACTTAGTTAATGCACTAGAGAGCGCCTCTTTCTCACCATTTTCTAGACATCTACTTTTCTGAAACAATACAACGACGGTCTCCCAGGAGAATAAATGGCACCCACCTGATTACATTAAGTGTTTTGAAAGTACCTGGTTGAAAATAAGAGACACTCAATGACTATATCTGGCTTTAAGTAGCGCTGATACAGTACCTTTACATTAAATAAATTAACCTATCCGAGCCTGCACATCCCTAATATAAATATATATATATATATTTTTTTGTGTGTAAACAAATATATTTTTGGCCATAATGGAAAAGTAGTAGTGACTTTCATTTTCTGCTTTATGAAATAGCAAACATTATTTTCGCTGTCATTATTATTTATTGTAGCAGCTAATTTAGCTGTTTATAACTAAATATGTTACATAATATTTGAAAAAAGTAAATACATTCGACCATAGTTAAAAATAGTCTATAACTTCCTTATTAAATCTGTACATATACAATAGTATTTTAGCTATCTGAACATACACTAGAGGGCAGTGTGCTATCATGTTTTAGATGTTCAATTTGCAAAGTCAGATTTTTGCACTCAGAAAACCTGTCATTCTTTCTTTTACATAAACAAATTACGTCCCAGTGTTTAGGATATAAATGACTAGTACGCAGGCTTGCCTGGGAAGAATGTAAACACAGCACTGTGGTCGGAGCAAACCTTTAAAACTGTATTTTAATTTATAGCAGGCCCAAGAAAAAACGCAAGATAGTTTCTACTATAAAAGTATAAATACACACTTCTTGCTTCTGCAAAACCTACTCCATTGTACATAATTTTCTTTATAACTCAGAGCTTTCTCTTATACCCATTAAATATAAAAAAATATGTTTTGAATTTGATACGAGTAGGTTTCTGTATGGGAAGCTCTCAAGTCTAATATAATCTAAACTAGTATGAATTATTTTTTAAGAACAACAGTAAGCAAATAAAAACATAAATACCGAAATTGATGTCCAAATATGCCTATAATTAACTGCAATATTGTTTTTTTTTACTTACCCAGTAATTTCTTTATTTTGACACGTCTTTATTCATTTTGTGAATTGTTTCAAATGTAAACATTTATTTACTTGTAAATAAGTGGATTACTTGCAGTACAATGTTTAGCGAGAAAATGAAGAATTGAGAGAAAGCAGAGGGTGAGTAATGAAAAAGATAACAAAAAAAGTAGTAGATATTAAAAAACATCAGCAACAGTAAGATAATGTAATTGAAGTGTTGTAAAAAATAATTAACAAGCAGACATTACATCATTGGATTTAGAACACATTGTAATATTAAAAAATATAAAATAGGGATGTGACAGAACATGAAAATAAATGAATCTAATAATTTATTAATATAGTAATAAATTAACATATTTGTGTTGTGTTTACTAAATTGTGTTCCCTGAATGCCTTTTCTATGAAAAAAACATTGGATCTGTTGTTACAACTATCACCTAAGGATAACATGTTTTATCAAATATAAATAGACTACTATTACATAAACTTAACAACTAATAAATGTATTATTGCTATTATTTTGGACTACATTGTTAGGTTAAAATCAATTTCTGATACTAAACACAATCTTTAGAAATAAGATAGTGCTTTATATAATGGATGTTTTATATGGTAGCTCGGTGCACTGGGCAGTAAGTGGAGTTAGAACTATCACTTTCAAACACAATAGTGCATGTATGACCTTGACAAGAACATAATAAACTTTCGGAGACATTTGTGCTGTTAATTGCTATTAATTACAGTATGAGGATTGTAGTTTTATTGCACTCCAGGCAGAAGTTAAAAAGGAAAATGTAGCCTGCTTATAATAATTCTGTAAATGGTATTACCGTATGTTTACATGGTCTCACCAAGCAATATGTATTTTAATGAAACAACAATAAGACATGCCTGATTTAAACATGTAAAGAGAATTGTCAAAAATACATACTATATTTAATAAGTAATGTAAACAGAGGGGACTTGACTCTATAAAATGGCCCTACAATATGTATCCTTACACTAAGCTGTACAACTCTAGTTGTTCTATACAAAATCTATAGAAATTTTGCCTTGGTAGCTGACTTGTTTGGATAAACTATAACAGAACAGCCATACTGAAAAGGATGTGAATGTATAAAGGTATAAATGTATGATGCATGGGTATGTCATAAAACACCTTGATCTTCCTTGTCAGGGTGCCCCATAAGACATTGAACTGCTAAATGGCAGAGGGGTTGTATTTTATTTAACCCATTGAAAAATTTTGATTGAGTCTTTCAAAAACTCTCTTTTTTGAATTCTTACGTTTCAAAATGCTGAACAAATTAAAAATAAAAAAAGCTTTGTTCTGGAACTGTCCAGTGTTTGGGAAAAGTGCAGTTAGCACAGACAACTTATTCCTCATAGTGAACAGTAGATCACTAATTTGAATCTGACTTAAGCTGCAATTTCCCTCTGGTTAATTAATCATAGGATAACACACTTTTTGAGGATGTCAAACAACCTGTAAGTATGTGTCCGCAGATTAACAGACAAGAAATCTGAAGTGCACAGATAAAATATTTTTTCTCTCCAGTTACAGCTCCATCTCAACTGTGTTTCTAAAAGGTCTAAAACAGTTTTTATATGTGTTTAGCTCCATTGTAATAACAAATTGTATGTTTAGTGGTTTAAGAGAAAAACCAGAAAAACATAAGATTATAAATGTTATAAAATAATCTTTTCTTTTGAAACTCCTACTAAGGCCTGGCAAATATTAGTATACAGCACATCTTCTTCTGACCTTCAAGTATCTATAATTAGACTTGTATACATGGAGTCATGCTTCAACAATCCTAAACACATGGAGATTCTGCAAGCAGTAATCAAAGACTACGTACTGCCCAGAAAGAACTGTGGTGTATTAGACAATAAATATTTGTGCTCTAGTTTACAGTGAGGGCTTCAACATCACCATAAATATATACATTAATAAAGCAGTTTTCTGTGTATAAATATATGTGATTGCCCATATAAGCTACCATAGTTTCACTCCATATCTTAACTGTTTCAAAACATTTAAAAAAAATAATCTAATAGCAGAATCATAAAAATGACAGGTTGTTAACTGAATACTGTAAGTAACATTTGCATACTATTTTTTTAGGTCCCACTAATGAGTGCCTGCACTTGTGACCATTTTGCATGTATAATGCCAGGGTGGCCAAGGAATATTCAGGTAACCTTTGCCGCTCAACGCCTCCACAATTTATGTGATCTTCAGCAATAGAGTGGACATGAGTACCCTCGGCTGTGCCATCAAGTATTTTAATCACTCAATCATTATGAAAAGGCAATGCCACTACAGTCATTATTGTAAATGCCAGATGGCACGCTTGTGGCCTAATGTGAGGCAGACAAATGTAAACAAATAAGTAACATTGGTCTACAAAATAAAACGTTATTTCTTTCACAAAAACTAAATAAACTGTATCTAAATGTATTTTTTGTGCTGAATTTGAATATGCATTCAGATTTTTTACATCGAGCAGGTTCTTTTTTTGACATACATTTAAAGTTTTATTAAATTAGTTCTTAAGTAAGTGTAAATGATAAATATACACCTTATTCTGGCTGACCTACAAAGTTGTAGATGATGATTTTTGGGCATATTTTGCCTTTGGGATGTCTCTCTCCATGGTCCAGCAATAGTCAGCCAACATACTGGAACTCCATTCCCTTCAAATCATAGGAATTGCAAATGGCATATGTTGTGAACCATTTTCCAGCCAGTGGGAAGCCTAACACATGATACACAGCCTATATGTGGGGCGCAGTCCTTAGCCATTTCACCAACTTTACACTCAAAGTAAAGTTCATAACACTTTTTTACAAGTGGATTGAAATTTCACCTCTGAGATTTGAAGGTTACTTCACCACATACATAACAAAAATTGTCTGGATGACTTAAACACTTTCTTGGCATTACTGAAAATATTCTAACAACTAATACAACAAATAGATGTACTAATAGGCTCCTCTATGGTGAGAGACACCCAGGGGTCACAAGACAATGTGCTGAGCCCTGATTGGAGGAACCCAGCACACATGCTCCTCTGACCTGATCAGGGGTTCAAGGTTAGACTGACAGGTCAGGCTGCATGGAGGAGGAGGAGAAGGAGGAGGAGGAGGAGGAGGAAGCTGCTGGAGGCTCCATATAAAGGTGAGAGGGGAGAGTGGGGAGGGACTACAGGGGGACATATTGTTTGTATGCCCCTGTCTGCCTGTCTGTGTGTATTGTTTGTATGCCCCTGTCTGCCTGTCTGTGTGTGTATGACAGGCCATAAAGAAAACTAAAATTTTCAAAAGATAAGTAACTGTCACAAACACACTATGCTTGATGGAAAATTATAATCATATATTTGAATTGACAATTTAAAACTGCACTAGAGTCACTACTCACTTTTCTTGTGAAAAAAAATCATGTTAGCTAGTGATAATCAAAAAAACGTGCTATGCTTTATAGGAGTTTATTTCTTCATCTAAACCCTGTATACTGTATATCGGAGAGCTTTTTAGCCATTGTTTAGTTTTTTATTCATATTTTATTTTATGTTTATTTACTCTTATTAAAAAAATTATAACTAACTTTAAGGGAATTTGCTAAAATTGTATCCAGTAATAACTTGAGTTGCAACTAGCACAAAACAGTTATGCAAAAAAAATGATAATGGCAATTGATTTTTGAGCTGTGACTGATTTAATAAACCATGCAATATAAAACGGGATGTTGAGCTGGCTTTCCTGTTTAAAGAAATGTAATCTAAGCTCTCTTTTGCCTTTGCTTATGTAGTGCAGCATTACTCTCCTTAACTCCCCAAATGTAAATGCTGCTGATTTCATTTTGTTGTGAAATTTGTCCAAGAATTGACTTTGCATATGTACTCTATTCTAAGGCAGCAAATCTATCTATCTATCTATCTATCTATCTATCTATCTATCTATCTATCTATCTATCTATCTATCTATCTATCTATCTATATATGTCTGTCTGTTTACCTACAGAAAAGGAAAAAGCATGGCACTGCAAGGATTTGTTGCATTGAAAATTAACTAGTTTAATTATATAGATCAATGTGTACAATTCATTATATAGATCAAGATAGGTTATTTTATAATATCACAATAGAAATGTATATTTTTCATTATTTCTGATATATTTTCAATGCAGTAAGTCCTGATAATGCTGTACTTTCCCCTTGACTATGTATATGTGTATGCGGGTGTGTATGTGTATATGGGTGATCACAGAACATCTTATTTTAGTTCTAAATAAGCTCTTTAGTCTATATATTGAATGCAATGCATTTTGCCCCAACCATGCATAATATATATGCCAAAACATGTGTATAGATTAACTTTTAACAGTTAATGTGCTACATACAATAAAGACAGTTCTGATATTCCCTCACTCTTGTCATTTTATGACATATATGTATTGAAGCAATAGCTGGCAAGTTTGTAAAATACATTGAAATGCCAACTTAGGCCCGTATTCAATTCATTTCGCATACGCAATAAAGTTTTGCCTGCCGGAGTTTTTGCCTACATCGTATTATTTTAGCCACGGAAACTTATAGTGCGCATACCCGTGATTCGCCCCATTCAATTCCAAAAGACGAGAAAACGGAGACACGCGAAGTCAGAACAAGTGAAAAGTGGTGTCTGAATCGGGGAATCAGCCTGAACCCCGCAAAAAGATGCGGAAACATTGGGGATCAATGTAGTAGTGCCCTATTAGCCCTAATGAAACAGTTTGGGGTATTTAAGTTTTCACAATTGCCACTAATTAGCGTCTTTGCACAAGTGGTGAAGAATGGCATAAAGCAATATTTTTAGGAGAAAATAAAGTGAAGTTATAAGAAACTTAAAAAACGCACCTTCAGCAAAGACCCCAAAGTCTATTTTCTACTTTTTTATGTTTGTACCTCCACTTTGCACTTTTTTGCCCCCATTTTCAAAGTGCTTTTTTGGGGTGTTCCTTACTTTTTTTAAAGTTTTTTTTATGCAGTTATCCTTTGGGGGGGGCTGTCAAAAGGGTGTTGAGTGGTTTCCCCACCTTTGCACCCCAAAATAGCGATTTTGCACTTTTTTTCTCCACCTATTCAGAGGCAAATCTTTTTCGCCTATTACATTGCATTGCGTTTTCGGGTATGCAAAAAGTGTTTGCAATTGAATACGGAGATAGGTTTCCGCCTGGCGAAAAGTCGCAATTGGTGATACTTTTTCACGGATCTCGGCTTTTCGCTTCGAATTGAATACGGACCTTACGCTTTCTCTATTTCTACCAAACATATTTTGATCAGGATCCACTGATCTACAAGACGGTTCCCAAGGGCAAATCCTAAATGTGAGCATCTACGTATGGGTTAGGAGGACAAATAATAATTTTGCTTTGAATCCTCATATTTTTGTGAGTAGTTATTGAGTAATTTGAGACAGACTTTTTCAAGATCAACTTGTTATTAGATTTTCGGAGACTTCTGATACCTCAATTAAACCGAAAAGTCAAATAATGCACCTGTGTTTAGGTGGCAAGAGCTGTGATCACATGATGTTGAGTATAGAATTAATGTATAAACTGAATGATTTATCCTTATATAAAGAGATTGTCTATACCAGGATTTCCCAGCTTTACCATTATGCATAATTAGGTTTAATATGGCATCACATGAAACAAGATAATGAGCTAGAGTGGGGCAATGTGTTGGGCACTTCTTTATTGCGCTGTGTTGGGCACAGCTGGTATTCCCTTCTGTATATGTGTGTATTTCATCCTGTGGGCTGTCCTGCATTGAGCATTGTATTGTGCTGTGCATACTGTTCATTTCAATAATAAAAACAAGTTTGGCAGGTTTTATGTTGGTCAAACTATCTATATAGACCTTAGTTTTATATAACTGTAAATTGTTTCCCAGCATTACCTTCTCCATATCCAGCACTTCCTTTGTAAATGTGCATATACAGTATCATGGTAACGCTCCTATGATGATATCTGAGATATCTACAATAACATCTTAAATCTCAGCACTCTTTCATCTGCACACCTAAGATCTGTGTTCTGGACATTTGCTATATATAGTAGCAAATGATTTGACATACTGTATATGTGTAGGAACAAAGCATATGTGATCACATAAAGTACTGTGTAATATAATCATGAGATGCCACACAGACATGTAAACTCACCTCAGAGCTCTAAAAATGAGCCAAGCAGGACATGTAACCAGTATGTGTGGCAAAGACAGGTAAACTGAACCTATCTGAAATATAATTAACACTAATATTTCCAGAGGTATTCAGGATAACTCCGTAAAACATGCATAGGATTTCTGCTCTCTGCTGGGGCGCATAGATTCTCAACTTGTACTTAACTCTTTATTATCTGCTTCTTCTTAATTTAAGCCTTTGGATCCTCTGCAGCCACCCTTTCTTATTTGTACCCTCAGGAGGTTGGAGATTAGGAACAGGATGATGAGAAAGGAGAATAACGGCATAACATAACATAATGCTCTATAACACTGGACCTTACAGTTGCCGAAATATGGTTCATTGAGCCATTTAAGATGATTTTCTCCTTTCTTCTAGTGGCAAGCCTAGTGTGTGTCATCTAATATATTAACTACCATATTGTAAGATTATTATTTTGTAAAGTACAATTTTCCAATTTATCATATTTTCTACACTTGTATATTTCACACCAGTAAAAACCTTAAAAGCAAATAATTACTTAGTGATATTATATTAATTTCCCATAATGTTATCTACTTCATAGAATAAAATATGTATCTTCTCCTGGTCTGACTGCTACTAACAGGTAATGATGGGTCTTCCTGGCTATATATCATTTTTCCCACGGGCTAAATTCTGCAAACCATGGACTATGACATAGACCACCCAGTTGTGGACTGTTCATAATGAAAGAGATTATACATATTCTCTAAAGAAGCTGGATTTTTATGACCAAGATTCCAATCTGTTTGTATACTCATACAAATTTTGTTTATAAAATGTAATTGTTGAAATATGACAGGAAAACTAAACACAGATGAGGGTATCTTGAAAGCTGGAGTTGTCTAGGCTGTACCGTGAGCTCATTATACTCAATCTATGAGAACACAACAACATGACATTCACAAACTATAAGAGAAAATGGTGCAACTGACAAGCAGAAAGATAAAAACAATAACAAAACTAAACCAATATTACATATTTATAATACTGTTACTCCAAGCCCTTACAACAGTGGAATATAGGTAGAGTCAATTTAGACTGAACGAAACTAGGAAAACCCTTGAGAGACTTTTATCCTTGAAATGTTGAGTCTTTGTTTCTTTTTTCCAGTGTGTTTATTGACTCTGCTTTTTATTATGTTATGTTTGCTGTGTGTGTATACATATGCCTTGATACCAATATTTGTTTACTTTTTGGCGTTTGTATGCAAAATGTATATAGTGTCTATCATGTTTCTTTGATCAATATAATCATAATTTTTTGATGATTGGTATACTATGGCATCTTTGTTTGACCTGTTTTCTTTTTAACCCTGTTTATCTATTACCAGTATCGTTGTTCATTCCTAATCTTGCTATTACATCACAACTCGAAAGTACATAGTATTACATTTTATGTAGTGAAAAAATCCTGAATTGCCATACAAATTAGGGAACACCTTCAAGGTAATACTCTCCCCATTTGTTTACACCTTTTATTGCCGCAAATGCAGCAGAAATTTATGTTTAGCAATTTTAGTCACAATATCAAGCTAGGTAGTCATAGTTAAAGAACTCCCTTACTCACCAATCATCCATAGGAAAACTTTGCTCCTATACAAAAGGTATTGTACAAAGCATTGGACAGGCATAAAACACAGTATAACAAGTAAAAAATGGTCTGCAAAATCAGGCCTAAACTGAAATTTTGGGCAACTTAGTCATTCTCCAGAAGGGTCGCTAAATCTGAGGATATTAGTGGACTGGTATGGATTACAAAATTCCTATTTATTTACAGTTATTTATATAGCGCACACATATTCCACAGCGCTTTACAGAGAATATTTAGCTATTCACCTCAGTCCCAGCAGTGTATGTTCCCAACCACATGCACACTAGGGTTAGTTTTGTTGATGGGAGCCAATTAACCTACACACAGTCAGTGGGAATCGAATCCATGACCTCAGTGCTGTGTGGCAGTAATGCTAACCATTACACCATCGGTGCTGCCCATTAAAAAGGATTTTTCCTACTCATGATCTGTATCTGGCCCCCCATTACTGATATGTACACTTTCTCCATCCTGAGTGATAGTGTTGAAATTAACAAATATGGCCAATTTGCTGTGTATGCCCTATGTCCTCAGGATACTCCGGTCAGCACTGGACTTACCAGTGCTGCCAGCTCCGCCCCCTCTATGCAATGTCATGATGTCGGGTGCTCAAGGGGTTGGACAGGCACAGGATGCATTTGAGCCCTGTTATAGTGCTGCATATACACACACACACACTGTTGTGTACAGGAACATATTAAATGATGGCCAGGGGCCAGGGGCCTGGCTGCCGCTCAGTTTTGGGGCTGGGCAAAATGTGAAGTTCCCTGATCAAACATCATGGAGTGACATCAGGGGCGGATTGGGAATTTAAAGTGGCCCTGTAAAAAAATTGTGGAAAAGGCCCTATGTGCGGGTGTGGCCTAAATACAAGGGGTGTGGCCTAGTGACAAATGCCATGCCCACAAGCCACTCCCCCCCATTATTTCATGCTGGGGGCATGCCCACAGCTCCAGGAGATGATAGCCATGCCCCCAATCCCTCTCTCCAGTGAAATAAGCACAGAAAGCATGTGAATTAGTATTTTCTTACCTCTATGATTTCTCAGCAGCTGGGAACCTCTGAAGAAATTGATCCTTCTTGGATAGGAAGTTTCTTGAGTCAGTGATTACTATTCATGCTGACATCACATGGTCCGGAAGCCGCCTGTTTGTGTAGCAATAAAGCCAATGTCATCATCATGCAACAGAGGTTTAACCAAATAATACATAGTAACATGTTTTTGGGCAGGACAAAATAGGAGTTTCCTATAATTAACAATTTAATATTAATAAAATATATTTGCTCATTTGGTACCATTTGCATCAGAATATGATTTCATTAGAATTGTTATCTTACTGAAGATTACTGTGCCCCAATGTTTTCTTCTAATAGTACCAGCATTCCTACCATCCTATATGTGTGTCTCCAGCACCATCGCCTTGATGTGTCTCCTGCCTATCCCCTCATGTGTTTCTTCAGCGCTATCCCCCTGTGCCTCTACAGTGCCACCACCAATTCTCTCTGGCACCATCCGCCTGTGTCTCCCCATAGTGCCATCCTCCTGCGTCTCCCAGGTGCCATCATCCTGCGCCTCCCCAGTGGTGTCTTCCTGCCCTAGCACAGAATAGTCCTTCTTTCTCACACACTGATCATCTCCCCTTAGCACAGAACCCCCCCTCCCCACAGATTATCATCTCCCCCACCCCTAGTATAGCAACCCCCTCTCCCCCAGACAGATCATCTCCCCCATCCCTAGTATAGCACACTCCCCCTCCCCCACAGACAGATCATCATCTCCCCTGCTCTTAGTAAAGCAGCCACCCTCCCCCAGACAGATCATCATCTCTCCCGCCCCTAATATAGCAGACCTCTGTCCCCACAGACAGATCATCATCTCCCCCACCCCTAGTATAGCAGAGCTCTCCTCCCCACAGGCAGATCATCATCTAATCGCCCCAAGTATAGCAGACCCCACTCCCCCAGACAGATCATCTCCCCGCCCCTAACTATAGCAGACCCCCATCCCCACAGACAGATCATCATCTCCCCCACCACTAGTATAGCAGGGTCTCCCTCACCACAGACAGATCATCATCTCCCCTACCCAAGTATAGCAGATCCCCCTCCCTCAGACAGATCATCATCTCCCCTGCCCCAAGTATAGCAGAGTTCCCATCCCCACAGACAGATCATCATCTCCCCCACCCCTAGTATAGCAGAGCCCCACTCCCCACAGACAGATCATCATCTCCCCCACCCCTACTGTAGCAGAGCCCCCTCTCCACAGACAGATCATCTCCACCTAGTATAGCAGACCCCCCACAGATATATCACCTCCCCTTAGAACAAAATGAACCCACCCCACCTCACAGACAGATCATCTCAGTATAGCAGCCCCCCTCCCCCACAGAAATATTATTTGCCCTTAGAAAAAAATGAGCCCACCCCACAGACAGATCATCTCAGTATAGCAGACCCCCTCTCCCCTACAGAAAGACCATCTCCCCCCAGTTCAGTAGATCTCCCCTCCCCCCTCTGACAGATCATCTCCACTCACCCCCTGCCCCTTAGACAGATCATCTCCCCTCCCCCTTAGACAGATCATCTCCCCTCCCCCCTCCCCCTTAGACAGGTCATCTCCTCTCCCCCTTAGACAGATGATCTCCCCTTAGCAGGGCCCCCACCGCAGACATCCCGAGTCTCTTCAGATGGACCTAGCCCCATTGCCCTGCACTGCAGCTAGCCAGAATGTCTCCTCTCAACTCTGCCCTCTCCCCAGGCTGTGAAATTAAACTTGACACTTCACAGCCTGGGGAGGGAAGAGCAGAGAGGAGACAGACTGTCTGGGTGGCCTCCCATCCCCGCCGGTGCTGCAACTTACCTCCGCCGCTGTCACCTACAGGCCACTCCACTTCTTATCTTCTTCACTCCTCTGCAACATGTAACGCCAATGGCATGCTGGGCGATGCTTAAATAGGCTGCTGCTGGCCTCTCCTCTCACGAGGGAGGCTCAGTCGCGGCAAGGCAGAGGCAGAGCTGACAGGCAGCCGGCCTGGGTGAGTGTGAAAAAATAGTAAGTCTGTGTAAGGACCCAGCGCCCGCAGGTGACGCGAATAAGGGAGCAGGGCCTCAATGGAAAAGTGGCCCTACAACCAATTGGCCCACCAGGATTTTTCCTGCAGAAAGTAACTGCCAATCTGCCCCTGAGTGACACCATGCTCCTACATCTCTCCAGTGCCATTTCCCCCTGTGTCTCTCCAGCACAATTCCCCCTGTGTTTCTCTAGTGCCACTCCCCATTCATCTCTCTAGTTCCTTCTTATGTCTCACCACCAACATCCCCCCTGCATCACTCCAAAACCATCCCCCCTCCATTTCTTCAGCATCATCTTCCTCTGTGTAACCAGCACCATCCCCCTGTGTCTCTCCAACACCAACCTCCCGATGTCTCTCCAGCCTCAACCCCATATCTCTTCAGCCTCTTAACCCCCTGCGCTTCTCCAGCCTCCCCCCCTGCGCCTCTCCAGTGCCATCATTATGCACTGTGACTGACCCCCCCCTTTATGTATGTATTCATTCACTGTTGTCTCCCACTTTATATCTATTTTATATATATATACAAAATATTTAGGGAAAGCCATAACAATACATATAGAAGAAAAGCAGAATCCATATTAATATTGAAAAAGTCGAATAACAGAAATAACTATGAAAAAACCAGGTCCACATAAAATACATTGAAAAAGCCAGGACCACATAAAATACATTGAAAAATCCTGATTCACCTAAATTTCATTAAAAAAGCCTGATCCAAATAAAAACAATGCTCAGGTATCTCTGTGTTGCTTCTGATCGCCAGCCAGCAGGTCTCCATCACCTTAAGCAGAAGAGGAGGAGGATGGTAAGTGATGAAGAAGGGCGGCGGGATCAGGGACAAGATGAAAAGTGGTTTGTGTAGGGTACAGGGGAAAGGTGCATGATGGGAGCACAGGGGAGAGGTGGGTGGTGGGGCAATATATGGAAAATCAGTGATGTCTGACTAGGGGAGAGCTGCAACTGGAGGGTCACCTGGGGGATGCAGGACAGGAAGGTCTGGACCAAGGAAGTATGCAGGGCAGGGAGGACTGGACCTGGGGGGCACAGGGAAGGGAGGGCTAGACTAAGGGGAAGTGCAGGACAGGGAGGGCTAGACCTATGGGGGCACAGGGACATGCCCTGGTGGTGGGTTGGTGCAGGGCAGAAAGGCTGGATCTTAATGGGGGGGCACAGGGCAGAGAAGGGTGGACTTTGGTGGGGAGGAAAAAGGCATGGAAGACTCGACTTGGGGAAGCACAGGACAGGGAATGCTGGACTAGGTGGGGTGCACATGGCAGGGAACGCAGGACTGGGGGGCACAGGGCAGGGAATGCTGGACTAGGGGGAGCACAGTCCATGGAACACTGGACTAGCGTAAGGCACAGGGCAGGAAATGCTGGACTTTGGTGGTGTGATTGGCACCGGACACAAGCTAGTTGGCTGCCAGTCCTCGAGCTGTGATTGGCCCACAGACAGCTCCATATTTAAAATGCCACCACTGTCTCTTCATGATTGCATGGCTGCTGGTCTGCGATCTGCAATAAAATCGCAGCCGGAGCTAGGCCACAGGATGGCCATTGGTAAATCCCAAGGCTCATTTCTGACAGGCATATTCCTGATGATGTAATTTTTCAAAGCCGCTTCAGGAATGACCTTTCTTGTCCGTTCTGCCTGAAGACTAGCCTTGCTAGTAAATGACCTGCTTTGCAGACTGGGCAAGGTGAGTCGGCGGAGGTGGAATGAATTCGACCTCCAATTTCATCTGATGGAGCCATTGGCGTATTAACACCCGAGCTACCTCATCTGAGAAGCGTCCCCCCAGAATCTTACCTTACTCCAGCGAGTGAATCAGGTCCCTCCTCCTTTGCAGCGCCATCTTCCTAGTGATATTCGGTAAGGTGGCACATGTGCTCAAGAGAGCAAAGGCTCTGGCACAGTGCAAGTACCACGTATCACACTACAGACTGGGAAGGAAAGATAACAGGGGCAGGGGTAGAGCAATTATCTGAAGTCAGTAGGAGCATACAGAGGCAAGTCACATATGGGCGAGCAAATATAGGGCTTGATTCAGAGGCGGCCGCGATTTTATTCTCAGTGAGACGCCCACATGCATTTGTGTAAATCCACCTCGGACGCACCTTTGAAACTTGCACTAGCCCTATGGCAGATGCAGTTTCTCCATATGTGTCCTTATATGCAGGTGCTGTAAGTGAAACGCCTGCAGCACGCCCGTGTCTAGCTAACCACCCTTCTATTACCTCCCAGGAATGTGCACTGAAATCTACAGCTCTTACATCCAAATTCATTCTGTGTCTTCCCGTGGTAACCATCGGGACACATAATGTACATAGTGCAACATGGACGCATGAGCAGACTTACATCGGCCAACTGTGTGCAGCATTGGCACTTCATCCACCTCTGAATCAGTGATAGAGTCAGAGTCACTGAAGGGGAGAAGAAAATAACGGAGAACTAGGGACATAGATAGTGCTCGGGAAGTACAAGAGGACAGAGTGCGCTGCCTGTAAGAGCTTACATACTAGGAGTTACCATGCACTCTGTGCAGCATGTAGTGTTTAATCAGTATTGGATTGCTAGCTATGTTGGTATAAAGATGCATCTATCTAATAAATCACTTTCTTTATGCATCAATTTGGTATATACTGAGGTATCCTGAGTGTTGTGGAGTGTATGTAAATGTAAATATAGTTATTTCACCAATACGAGTTGTTTGTGAATCAGATTATTGTTAGTGAGGGCGACTTAAAGAATAAGTGTACTTCTCCTTTAAATATGATACTCACAGGGTGGGCTTGGTCAATGCAGTGAGTTTATGTGACTATTTAAAGAAGAATTCTGCACAGATAAACAATATTTCCTGTCAGCACTTCAAGGAACGTTGCGATTTTTTTTCACTATTCCTTGAAATGTTTTCAGTTACTGCTGAATCTAGGCTAGTGCGCTGTTCATGTTAGCGCACTGCATTTGTCAGTATCTTCATTTATTCTTCATCTAGGAATACTTTTCAGGTCTATATAAATAGAACTTCAGTTTCAGTTTTTAAGACAATAAGAAATGTTTTTCCTTCCTTAAATAATGTTGACAGAAGCACATAGGATTTCAGCAGTATGAAAGGACAAGTGATGTCAATTTTTAAGAGAAACTTACTAAATGTGCTTCTGAAGTGAGTTGGATTTTATTACAAGTCGATATGGCTGTTTGGCCTCAGCCTTATCATGGCGCGTATCAACTAGACGAGAAAAATGAGCGATTCATTGATTATGACATTGCTATCGTTCAATCGACCATTAATAATGCAGTAATTGTGCAGAAAAATGCCGTCAACGACTAGAGATGCACGTTCCCGCTGGTCATTTTCAGCATTTGTCATAGTTTCAACATGCAGGCCACCCTGTCGATATCGACAGGTTGTGCATGTTCGGGGATGAGGGAGGGTGCCTGCACTGAATGACATATCGTTCAGTGTGGGCACATTATCCACTGCACAGGATGGAGAACGATTGCACGATTACAATGTTGTAATCGTACAGTCGTTCCACTCTCATGTAGTGGATATGCACCTTCAGTTGTTAAATATGTAGATATACATCTGTGGCCAAATCTGCAAGGTAGGAAAATGGACCACTTTGATTGAAAGGCCTTATCAGAGGAGCCACCGAAATGCTGGACAAAGATTACCTACAGATGCTATCATCATTCATTATTTGGGGCTGCCAAACTTTTTGGGCCAATACACACTACAATTATTGACATGATTAGGTATAGAATTACCTGGCTGATAGGCAAATATGAAGGATCTGTTGGGCACTTCAATCCTTTTAATAGAAAGTTATGGAAGCTGTAAGAGGAAGGCTTTTTACAAAGTATAAACCGACATTCTGAAGTGGGGGATCATCATAGCAAAACGTCAGATATAATCAAGTTATTCACTTTCTTCTTATGGTAACAGTGTGTAAATAAAATCCTGCAGTGTAAAAGCCTTTGTCAAACACTGGCTTTAATGTAAATCTTCTGCAAATGTACTTTTTCACATATACACCTGATTATTTTTAAGTCTCTGAAGACTGAACACAACATATATAATAAAGGGGCATTATTATAAAAATTGTTTTATTATAAATTCTTATTTTGCATACTTTTAATTTTAATTTCATGCTTTTTAAATATACAGAAGTGTATCTAAAGCTACAAAATAAACTCTCAGTGTGGGCGGGCTCATATAGACCTACCTGAGCAGGTAAGTTTCACTTAATTCTTATAATTTGCTGACTTTACATAGAGAAGACTACTATAGGGCAGAGGAAAGAAAAATGACAACTGTACTGAATGAAGAATAACATACATACTACATATAACTTACTACATATAACAATAATATTGTATACATACTTCCCTTTAAGCGTACATTGCACAAATACAATGGGGAAAATAAATTATGCAAGGTAATAATCCCTTTAATTAGTCTGGTATGTACATGGAGCAAATGCCCCCACACTGTGTACAAGTAAACATGTATGGACAAAGTAGTATCTCTCCCTTTATGTATAAATTGCTAAAGAAAAAACATTGTCATATATATTAAAGTTTTACTAACCTTTCGAGAAATACACATATAAATATTTTTGATTGAAATGTAACATGCTAATATTGTAGGTTTATTCATAATACATGTGTCTAATAAATAATAATACATTTGCTAAGAAATAAACTAAACAAGTTGCTTTTATATATGTATGTGTGCTCAATGACTGTCATTTGTCCAGTCCATGCTCTATTATAATTAATTAGCTAGCACCGGGAGGCTGGCCAACTTATCGCATCCATACAACAGACAAATCAGGGAAGAACAAAAGATGAATCTTGCCTTTGCAGAAAAACACCCCCCAAAAAATAAATGTTCAGTGATTTATTATACAAGCAGGTTGAGCACTTTTATGTCTAACAGAAGATAATAAAGCATAAATGTTTTCATCCATTTGAATATTTACTATATGATGTATGTTTGAATGCAAATTATTAGATGGTGCTGCTGTCAATGCTCGCTCAGCAGATGATTTATGAGAACTTATTAACCTGTTGTTAAATATTTTACTTTGCAAATCAGATTTTAATACATTCAATAGTGTTTGTCTCCTCTGTTCAAAAGCTGTATAGGAATAAAAAATATCACCTACTTACACTTTTCATGTCTAATTTTCCGCATTTGTAACCTGGGGTTTAGCTAGCAGTGATAATTTTAGCCTATTTGCATGTGATCAGGTACCATCATCTCTATGAAGCCATTCAGCAGCAATGATATATACTGACAGCAATTAGGATACAGACTTATTCTACACTGCAACAGTCACAATACTGTAGCGACACTCTGTTTCATAAGACTGTCTAATAATTACTGTTTTGCATTCCTCATATTAAACTGTCTACCTATCCAGTGAAATTCTGCATTATATTGAACTGTCAATTGGTTAAAACTAATTCTGTGACCAGTTCACATAGGAATCATTTTGGCATTCATCTTTTCATATTGATTACACAGGTCACATAAATTTTTTAGAAAAAACAAGTTTAATTGTTTTTGACATTTATTGTGAAATACGAAGAAGTGTAGATGATATCACTGTGTTATTGTCTTAATTACATAATAAAATAACAATAAAATCAAACAACAATAGAAACACAACCATAATTATTGAAAAACTCCTTAATATCCTTTTTTTTGTCTTCAAACTTCGTTTTGTCGCTTTTCGCTTATAAGCTTTTCCTGTGTCGTCTCTGTGTGTCATCCAGCAGTAGTCAGCCATCATGCTGATGTCCCAACGACCCTGGTATCTTCTTTCTACATCTTTAACATCTTGGTGGAACCGTTCACCCTGTTCTTCACTGTAGTCTCCGAGAATATTCCAGAAATGCTCAATATGGGAATTCAAAAAATGTACCTTTAAACTCATATTGCAGCCAAGGTTTCTGTAACTATTAAGCACTTCCCTGACAATTTCTTTGTAGTTTGGATCCTTGACATTGCATAAAAATTTTGAAATCACTTGTACTGTATGAGTGGTGTGTACTGTAAATGTACTGTGTGTGTGTGTAGTGTGTACTCTGTGTGTGTGTGTGTATGTGTTGGTAGGCAGGGGTAAAAATGAGCCGGCACCGGGCAAAACTGTGTTGCATCTGTTGGTTCCACCTCCGCCAGCTCACCTTGTAGTTGTAGTTGTTGTGTGTGTAAAGTTCCTTTAGACAGTATGGGGTTTAGACCTTTGTAAATTTCAGCTCCAGGACCATGTGGACCTTAATCTGGCACTGCGCGGGGGGAAGTTTTATGACGAGAACTGAATTGCAATGTTTATACTACCGACTGAATTCATTTAAGACAATGTTTTATAATAAATGTAGGCAGAATACATTTCTTACTTTAAAGAATAAGAAAAAAATGACTTATTTATAAATACACGTTTTGCAGAAAAACGTAATGTGATATGCAAAATCGGGAGTCATTTTCATGTTCACAAACAAAAATCTATAAGTATCACATAAATTCGTTAAAAAAGCTTTTTCATGGCAGACCTGTGTTAGTGATACTAATGTCAATACATGTAAAGCATTTTGATTGATTATTTGTTTTACATTTTATAGGCAATAGAGATTGCTCATCCCATTTATGGTGCATGCACACTGGGCGATCAGGAAAGACAGTACGATTACGACATTGTAATCGTACAGTCGTTCCTGATCCCCTGTAGTACCTACAATGAACGATCAGTCGTCCCTCATCACTGAACATGCACAATCTGTCGTTATCGACAGATTGTGCTGCATGCTCAGGCGATGGACAATGTTGGAAACGACCAGCGGAAGTGCGCATCGCTGGTCGTTTCCGTCATTATAGTGCACGATTTGTGCACAATTACTATGTCGTAATCGTGCAATCGCTCAGTAATATCGCCCAGTGTGTATGCACCATTACACTGCTGAAAAACTGTCTTGGAATAAACAATTAGCAATTGTACACTGCACAAACTTTTCATGTCTATTTTTTATCATTAGTAACTAGTGTTGTAGCTAAAGAACCTTGGCCCTCATTCAGAGCCGTACGCTCTGAGCAGAGCGCACGCTCTGAATGAGGGCCGGGCTCCATTTTCATGGAGCGTCCTCCTGGACGCTCGTATAGCTGTGGGTCACCACCCACAGGCTATACGAGCGTGCATTTTGATGGCCGCGATGGTCGTGACCATCGCGACCATCGAAATTGCGAGCCGGAGCCTGCGGTTGAGGTTTTCAACCGCAAGCTCCGGAGTGATTTTGGCTCTATCAGAGCCAAAATCACTCCCACTGACATCACTAGTGATGTCAGTGGGCCGGCTTCTGACGGGAGGCGTTCCCGTGGGAACGCCCCCGTCAGGGAGGCACGCCCCCGGCACGCCCACCAAAGGGGGCGTGCTGTCAATCAACATTGACAGCACGCTCCCTTTGATCGGACACAACGAGCGAAGGACTATCCTTCGCTCGTCGCGTCTGGCGCATGCACACGACGGAGCTCCCTCCGTCGTGCGCATGCTCAGTGCCTAACATCGACCCACTTGCGAGCGGACAGCCGCTCGCGAGTGGGTCTGAATCAGGCCCCTTGTTACCAGTGCAAATTTTAGCCTATGTGAATGTACTTAGACACCCCCATCCTCTGCCTTTCTGGCTGTTTTATATTTTTTTTATTTTTTATATTTTAGTCAGTTATTTTTTCCAGCATGTGGGACACACGTAACAGTGTTGCAGGCCTGGAGTCTTTACAATCACTACTTCTCCAGCCAGAATAGTTCTACCCTTGTTAGTTCCTGTTTGTACACATTATGCTCCCACTAAAAAGGAAAGATGTCTTCTTTTGTCTGACTTGTAGACATTTGCTGGGATTGGGATATCATTTATCATGTACTCCCATAGGAGTGGACTGATCCTTTTTTGATCCAAATTTTTGCCCATATTGTTGGTGCTATTGCCATAGAGTCTATGATGGCAAACATTCGTATGGTTTGTGCTGCAGTTGCTGGCCTCGACTAGGAACTTCAGTGAATGAGGAGGGACCTGGCTCACATGTAGGAAACGATGTTGGTGTGCTTTTGGATTTCAATCACTTTCTGTATACATGGCCAGTGATCTCATCCAAATTACAGTGCTGCATACAAAATAATGGCAAATTATGGTTGCAGTACAACCTGGTGACTTGTTCAGTGGAATTTACTGCATTGAAAATATTACATCAATCTATGATATATTCAGATAATCTCCGCACACAGTGCCCCTAGTGGTCAGTATATGTGACAATGACATCTAAGTATCATGGTAGATAAACACAACCAAACTTACAATAAAGTACAAACATGTGGAATCCCTGTAAATGTTATGCTGGGTACTTACTTGATCGAACCAGCGGCTGACTGGCCGTCACACCGACCGAGCAGCCGTTTTGGTAAGCTATACACACTTACCAATTTGCTACTAGATATACAAAAATTATATTGAAATAATAATGCGCTTCAATATAGGATGCAGCTAGAACAATAAATAGAGGTTACAAAACTCTATAATCATAGACATAAACAGAAACAATAAAGTCCCAGCGCTTCCTCCTAGGTCAATATAAAATGTCATTCCCTCCTGTAGGTCCTTTAGAATGAAAGTTCTTTATAAATGGTTCTTCTTCCTTGTTCCACAATAATTGCCGCCAGGCATATATTTCAGATGTATATAAGAGAACATTTTTTTGCCACATATAGTGAAGTACAATCTATTTATTTGAAAAACAATTTTAAAACGTATTATCCTCCAGCACTTGGGGGTTTAGGTAACGTACCAGATGGAGAGGTGTATATGTACACCGGTAAACATATGTGACTCAAGAAGCAATCCCGGACAAAGCCCCTGTCTTCACGATCCCTGATGTAAACTGGAAAGAGACTCTAGGGGTGTGTCACAGGTGATGACCTATATACCCCAGATGGTAGACCAAAAGGAATGGCGGCCGGTGAATATTAGCCGCATTAGTAAATATAAGGTAGTACGGACCCGGTCACGTGGTGCGTCTAGTGACCGCACCCGGAAGTACTATCTGCGTTCCAAATAGAATAGATAATAGGAAGTAAGCAGTATCTTTTGAGTCATGTGATAAGTCATGTGACTATACCCGGAAGTATTACGTACGTTCCAAATGGATATTATATATTTTATGGATTAGAGAGGCATTATTTTAGTTGATTTATAATAAAATTGAAATTATTTATGAAAGTGGAAGGTGCTTATGAGAGAGAATAATGTTTATGTATAAAATGTACAAAGTTTTTTCCCACTTCCTGTTGGTAACCAATGAGAGGGTAAGGTGGGGTATATTAGGGTGGGATATCCACCACACCAGCACACCTTGACAAAGACTTGAATTGTTGAAACGCGTTGGTGTTTATGGGGAAGGAACAGATGCAGATGTGAGGAGTGGATTCTTTACATCAGGGATCGTGAAGACAAGGGCTTTGTCCGGGATTGCTTCTTGACTCACATATGTTTGCCGGTGTACATATACACCTCTCCATCTGGTACGTTACCTAAACCCCCAAGTGCTGGAGGATAATATGTTTTAAAATTGTTTTTCAAATAAATAGATTGTACTTCACTATATGTGGCAAAATTTTTTTCTCTTTTATATACATCTGAAATATATGCCTGGCGGCAATTATTGTGGAACAAGGAAGAAGAACCATTTATAAAGAACTTTCATTCTAAAAGACCTACAGGAGGGAATTACATTTTATATTGACCTAGGAGGAAGCGCTGGGACTTTATTGCTACTAGATATGTCTGGCCAGACATCACAACTGGCAGACATTTAAATTTGCCCATCCAGTTGTGATGTCAGTTTTGGCGTGTCCTGTGGCCAATGTACAGGCGGTTGGTGGGTCGCCCGTACACACAGCCAGACATACCAATATATCTGGATCAGCATCAGCTGTGCTGCAGGGCTGCCGTGATATATTTGTGAACAACATCGTTCACAGACATATTGGGTGCGCAAACCCGCCGATGCACTACCGATATATCGTTCGTCGCACAAATGAACGACATATCGAAAAGTGTGTACCAGTCTTTAGAAGTCACAGAATAGTATCAGGAGTTTATTCATTGGTTGGATTGAATTGTTGAAAGTAGCTAAGGGATAAAGAATTAACTTTGTTTTCTGCTACAGTGACAATAAAAAATATAGCTACTGAATTTTATTTAGTATGGTAACAAAAGAAAGCACCTGCCTCCCCCCCCGTCCCCCCTTCATAATATTACCAATATAACATTTCCTTGGGTAAAAGTAAAATTTAAACAATTCCAAGAGAATCCTAATGATAATAAATAAGGTACAGACTTCTGACAGTTACATTTTAATGTATTGTAAGTCTAATGGTGCATACACACGGTCAGATTTTTCTTCAGATCTGAACAATAACGATTTAAAAAATCGTTCAATCGTTCATATCTGAAGGAAAATTTGACATATCTGTCAGATCTGTCAGATGAACGATTTGAATGATGCGTGTTCCCGATGGTTAGATAACGATATCTGACATCTGATGTGTTTGCAGTCAGACTTGGACGATTCCATTCATTTTAATGCAGTCAAAAATCGTTCAAATCGTTAAAATCTGGTAAAATCGTTCAAATTGTTCAAATCATTCAATCATTCATCTGATAGATCTGACAGATCTGACAAATCTGACCGTGTGTATGCACCATAAGAAGCATAAGATTGTAACATTTGAAATATAGAAAGCCTGATGCCATGTTAGAAGAGTTGTGCTCTCTAACACAGCAGATACACTAAATGCTTATATATACAGTATATATAGAGGGTTGATGGACCGGCACTCCAAATAGCTAAGCATATACCCTGGTGCACATCCTGTAAGAGCCGATAGGCACAGTCATATAATACAGTCAATCAGGCAGCACTCCATGGACTTATATGGAATATAATACATCACCAGACTGTGGTTTCCAACGTTTCAGATTACATTTATTTCAAGGAACCTTGAAGAAGGATGAAATAAACAGTGGCGGAACTTCCGGAGACAATGGAGTCATTTGCCGCCGGGCGCCAGCCCTGAAGGGGGCACCTGGCTCCATTGTCCCCGGGAGCTGCATGGAGAAGGAGTGCCGCTGATCGGCGCTCCACCTCCATTGGCGTAACTATGGAGGGTGCAGGGGGTGCGCTCGCTCTACTGGAGGCACTGCATAGGGGGACCATTACTGGGGGTCACTACATAGGTGGGCATTGCATAGGGGGACCACTACTGGGGGCATTATATAAAAGGAACTGCAGAGGGGAGGCGGCGGATGCTGGGGCTGGCATAGGTGCTGGGGGGATGGTATATTTTAATTTGGGGGGGCACCAACATTTATCTTGCCTCCGGGCACCTGGGATGAAGTTACGCCACTGGAAATAAAAGTAATCTGGAAAGTTGGAAACCACGGTCTGGTGATGTATTATCTTCCATATAAGTCCATGGAGAATCAGAGCCGTAACTAGACTTTTTGGTGCTCTGTGCCACAGAGAGCATTGGCACCCCCCCATTTTTTAAATAGGGACATAAGATAGTGCACCTGAAAAAAAGGCTATAGCTCCATGGGGAAAAACCAGGGAAGAGATAGGGGAGGCCAGGAGATGCTGGGGATAAAAGAAGAGGAAGCTACAAGTGAGAATGATAATAAACAGGAAAATTGACAGGTCCAAACAGCGCCCCCTGTCCTGCGGGTTCCTTACCTAGTGCTGTCGGGATTGTCACTGTCGGGATGAAGCTGTTGATATTCTGACCAGCGGCATCCCGACCGCCGGGATCCCATACCCAACCCGTGTGTGTGTGTAGACCCACAGGTGGAATGCTCTGTTGTGATATCAGGTAATTACTTTGTGTTAATGTACCCTTCTTTAAGTGGTATCCCCTAGGGGTACAAATATTTGCACTACCCAGTAAAGGAATTGTGTGGATCAGGGTATTATTTACTGAATTTTAATTGGGCACCTCTAATGTGCCATAGATCAAGTCTTGTCTTATACTTTAATTGATTCATTTTGTTTGCACTCAGCAATGCATTTTACCTAAATGGTTCAGAACATTTCTGTAGTCCTCTTGGGTGGGATTTTGAAATGTAATATTAGGCATGAGTTGAGGTGTTCCTTTTTCCTATAGTATGTATGTGCTGTGGAGCACACTTAGTACATTTGCATCTGTAAACGAGCTGCATACCCACAACTTTTTCTGGTTTGTACAGTAAATGGCGCTTCATGTTAGAGTTGTAGAACTCTGTATGTAAAATGTTTTATATTTACAACATTTCTGATAACATTACTGTATGCTCACTGCAGAATGACAATGTAGCAATAGTTTTTTGCTTATAAATCTTCCATTATGGTAATTTGGGCTTTTTGAAGTGGGAAGCTGTTCTTCTCTTGAATCATTTTACTATATAATACCAACTGGGCAAATATGCATTACAGTGTATGATTGTCTGCATCCTCTTAATTGCATGTGTTCATAAAACCTATGTGTATTGTTCTATATCTATAGCCATATATCTGAGTTCTGATGTCAAAATTTTACTGTGTACAAGTACGACTTGTTCTGTTCAGCTAATATATTGGTCACTACAAGAGCTCTGTGGCCTGTAGAAAGCACAGAACTATTTGCTGTCTTCTAATATCCTTAGCCATTGCAGATTGAGGGTCTCATTCAGACCCGCTCGCGAGCGCAGGACGCTCGCAAGCGGGTCGATGGTACCCAAATGCGCATGCACAAGATGGAGGCTGCTCCGTCGTGCGCATGCGTGAGACCCGGCGAGCGACGGGGAAGCCGTCGCTCGGGGTCTCGCACCAATGGGGGCATGCTGTCGATGGTGAGTGACAGCACGCCCCCTTTGGTGGGCGTGCCGGGGCGTGGCTGCCCAGACGGAGGTGTTCCCATGGGAACGCCTACCATCTGGGTCCGGCCCCAGTGACATCACTAGTGATGTCAGTGGGAGTGATTTTGGCTCTGATAGAGCGAAAATCACTCCAGGGCTTGCGGCAGCAAGACCCTACCGCAGGGTCTCGTCACAAGCCTGATGGTCGCGATGGTCTTGACCATCCTGACCATCATCATGGACGCTCGCATAAGCTGTGGGTGGTAACCCACAGCTATGCGAGCGTCCAGGAGGACGCACCAAAAAAAAACAAACGCCCTGATTCAGAGTGGGTGCTCATTCAGAGCGTCCGGCTCTGAATCAGGCCCTGAGTTTCATAATCCTATTGATAATCTCATTTTTCATTTACAGTGTTTAAAAAGTACTTTTCAACATTTGTTCTTATATAACCTAATACCACAATGTATTCATTATAAACCCAGCCATTTTCTCCAGAAGTAATTACTGTTTCAATAAGTATTTACCATGTACTGTCTATTTAAAGTAATTCCATAGCACAGTAGCTAGAATGATGCACTATTTTTGTGACAGATCTAATACAACAGACTTTCAGGACAATTGAAATAATGGACATAGTGTACTTTTATATTGGCTACAGTGATGTATAACTATTTATCATCACAACATAAAAAATTGTTATTTGAAATTTATAGCAAATTAAAGTTGAGTGCAATAAATGTGTCTGTTAAAGTGACAGTCTTATTTATTGAACTGGAAAGGGTATTTGGAGAGCGATACAATTCTGAGAGATAAAGTACTAAGCAATCAATCAGCTTCTAAATTACATTTTGCAGGCTGTGTTTTTAATAACAGTTAGAGGCTGATTGGTTGGAAGTACTATTGATTAGTATATGGAGTAATGGTAATTGTAAATGGTACTCCCACTCACAGCAGTTGCAAAATATGAACTAGAAATATGCATAATTTTGTACAGGTTGTATATGTGCCATAAGAAAAGGAAATTTATTATATCCGTTACAAAGGGAGTCACTGACCGTACTTGTGTGGCTCTGTAAACTGTTTATCCTCATATTGTAACCTGTAAATCTTATCTAGGAGGGGATAATCCTCACCAGCATGTGATTACTTCAAAAAAATAAGTCCATTCAGCATTGTACAAAGAGGAGGAAAGCTATATTCTATAACAATTCAAGCAATGAGAGTGATGTCTCTGTCTAGCTTATAAAAATGTAATGTTTTCCTGTTTAGCGTTTTGCCATTTGTTTATTAATATATTCACGTGACTAGTGAGTGGTAGAGAGGAAGCTATTATGCGGCGCAAACCTGGGGTCCCTCCAGGAGATTGGGATGAGGGGTTCAGTGACAGTCAGGAATCATCTCAGCAGAGGGTGAGAGGTTCAGGTGCGGCTGCAGTCTGTCTCTGAGACCTTTCAGGAGCCTCCTGTATTTACTATCCACCTTTATTAATAGGATCTGGGAACACGACAGGAAACAGAAGACTTCTGGCAATTCACAGTTTATATTGGTTTAATGTAAATAGGGCTTCAAAAATAAATAGAGAGAGCAATATGCGATGCACCAGCATTATCTAATCTGTAACCACCAGGGAGAATAGTACGAGCACTATCTTGTTATCTGCTCTCTACTTGTTCTCTATAAATACTGACACATATTTCTAGAGTTCACATAATAGCATAATAAACATGGAATATTCGTTTTCATTAAATAGTATAACAATGCTATAAATACATGTATATTTTCCCTGATTGATGTATCAATGATATAACCCACCTAGATAAGAGAGATCATCTCTGTTGGAATTTATTAAATTTTATTGGAAAAAAATGTACATCTGAATACCAGAACAATATTTCACGACTACATAAGTGCAAATATAATCTTTCCTTAAAAAGCATAGTGTGATTATACACATTTCAGTAACACTTTTCAACATAATGTGATAAGAAAATCTAAAAAATAACATTGAAGACTTTTTAATATTTTTTTTTCGCAAAACCAAAATATTTATTTCCTAGTATATACATTTATTCAATACTGGACGGTAATAGGGGAAGTAAACTTGTGGCGAGTGGATTATAGACCTCCACCTTTTAGAGGAAGGGAGAAAAAGAGGAGAGAGAGTAAAAAGAGGAGAAAAGGGAGAGAGAAGGAGAAAAGGGAGAGAGAGAGAGAGAGAGAGAGAGAGAGAGAGAGAGAGAGAGAGAGAATTATGGTTTTCTGAGAGAAAACATAGAGAGAGCAGTAAGTGGGAAGAGTAACTGTGCTGAAAGAGATGAGGACAGCTACAAAGATAAAAAAGAGGGCTGAAAGTAGTGGCCTGGAGAGAGGGAGAGAGAGAAAGTAAGGAGAAAGTTAGAAAGAGCGGAAGGGAATGGGAAGGAAACAAGAATGAGAGAGATGAGAGACAGGAGCAAGGATAGAACAGAGGAAACAGAATAGTGAGAGTAGGGATACCCATAAATGTGAGAGAATGGAGAGTCAAGAGAGAACGTGAGATATCTCAAGAGCAAACAATGTAAAATAGTGAGAGAGAGAGAGAGAGAGAGAGAGAGAGAGAGAGAGAGAGAGAGAGAGAGAGAGAGAGAAGGTCTCTGAATAATAAGCATCCACGAGTAACATTATATGAGCCTGTGGTTTCTTTAGAATCTCATGGTCATTTCCACCTTGTGAAGTGTATTTTAATTTTTTTCCTTTTGCATGAGCCATGATACATGGCTAAAGTCACATTGAAAATATTTACAATGACGAACGACCAAAACTAAAATACCGACTTCACTACCCCAGCTATCAGAATGTAATGATTTATGCCATTATTGTTTTAATTCGAAACTGAGTTAGCCTTTTCAGAAGAATATGAAAGCTGTATTTTACTCTCACAACCTATGGATGTTGTGTACCCGATTGTGAGATATGCTGCTGGTCCATATAATGTATATACGGATCACATGGACCCCAATGATAAAATGCAATGAGGTGGTAAACTGCACTGCAGTGGATAAAACGGATGTTTAGATAATAAATTAAACGTTTCCTCTTTTACTGCATAAATGCGTGTCTCGTTTTTATGTATGTATCGCTTTCGTTTACAGTGTTGTTTTATGACAATAATTTTACTATGTTTTGCTTTCTCTAATTTTAGCTCAAACAACAGTAGGTAAACATGTCAAACTCTATTATTACCTCTATTTGGAGAACAATGATGCATTTAAGTGCCTCAATACATGAAAGGTCCATTGGAGGAGAAGAAATGACAAACTGAGCTAAGCTACCTTACATAAGAAGAACAACAGTATGGCAACATGGTACAGTATAATACAGTACATGAGACATAGGTCCAGTGCTGGGATCCTGATTCGCCCACATATATATGGTATGGCGGCAAGCCGGCATGGTAGTGTAGTATGCCCCAGGTCCAGCAGAGCAACCCTCAGTCACCCAGATTTAAAATAGGCAGCATGGCACAGTGCAGTCAGTACACGGCACAGTGCAGTACAGGTCAGTACATGGCACAGGGCAGTACAGCACAGTACATACACAGACCCAGCAGTGCGATTCCTACTCGCCCACAGTCCATAAACCTCTGTGATCCTCTACATCACGCAGGGCTTTATGTCCTGGCAGACACTCTGGTGATGGTGGTGATGATAATAGGAGCTACTGGCTGACGGATGGAAAGTAGAAATCCCATTAAAATTGAGCACAAAATCCTTTCTGTCGCACACAGGGGAGGAGTGGTGCTGGTAACGAGGTAATCCCACTGTAATGGAAATACAAACACATATAGTTACAAGCAGATAGCAAATATCTTATATCTTATCAGAGCAGCAGAAGAGGAAAACCAATAATTGTCAAGATAAGGACGTCTATTGCTCTTCCTATAGCCTTTGTCCTATGGTCATGGAATACAGTCTTAACATATTGATATGTTAGTTACAAGAAGATTATTCAAACGTAGTTAAATAGTCAAAGGCTTGTGCTATATATTTTGAAAACTACTATAGATATAAATATTCACGTGTTTTGAAGATGATACATATTATACTATAATTATGAGAGGACGTGAATTCTTTATTTAACCTTGTATTTCTTCAGTAAACACAAGTGCATAGTATCATGATTAATTGGCTCCAAGGTACTATTTTACTTTCCCTCTTTTCCTTAAATTGCCTGAAGCAGCTTATCTTGCTTTATTCCATGTAACTCTTTTTAAGTTTCATATTTATGACTCACATCTAATCAGTTTTCAAGGATTAACAATGTGAGAAAATATGTATTTGTAAACCTCAGTAAAGCAAGCGCTCTGGTTCTAATCTGCCTTTATATTGCATTTAATGCAAGATGAAAGTGTCTAACAACTACATTCATTTCTGAGGCTCAAACTATTAGGGGCTTGTGTGATTTTGTGTCAAATAAGCTAAGAATGCACCTTTAAAAAGGGGATTACTTTCACAGGGCTCATTAAAACGGTGCAGACACCTCATTATAGAATTAATTTTTAATACGTGACCAGTTGCCTTCTCCTCAAGGTAAAATGTATGCATGTAAAACGGGAACACGTTTTTAACAAGCTGTTTGGCTTCCTAATTAAAGTTAAGAATTTTACAAATTAAGTGAAAACAACTCTCATTTGTAAGATTTTCTGATAAGGCTTTGTCGCTTGTGTACAATACGTGTAAGCACTATAATGTTTCGTAACGTGTACTCCAGTATTATCTTTAATCCATAACCATTATTTGTAAATCGTGATTTTAGTTTTTAATAGATAATGGGATTATCCTTCATGTGGTTTTGATAATAGCAGGACAGGAAGTATGTTTACTGTAACGTAGTAAATTGACTTTATAGGTACAGATAATTCCATTAAAATGACTGATCATAATTAGAACACGTTTCCTTAACTTTAGCAAGCTATATATATTGTATAAATGCAATTTCTCTTTATCAAAATATCGGATAACAGTAATGTGTTTAACCTGCATTAAATCCAGAAATAAAGGCTTGCTGCTAATGTCAATTAAACGATTATCAAATACGCAAAGGTCACTTATATTATATTCTGTGTCCTTTATATACGGAGTTCATGTGCCAAATCTTATTTTATATCACAACATAGCTTAGAAAGTGTGATTGGTGTGAAGTTATGGACTCAAATTCTGTGCTTATTATCTAGCCTGACATTTTGAAATCCATTGAAAACGAATAAAACCAAAATCTTTTTATGTTATCAAATGTTAAAATATATATTTATTGTCATTGTTTTTAAAAATAAGCCCATGAACCATTTTCTTCGTTCTCCAAATACCCCCCCCCCCTAAGATATTTATTATATAGAATTCAAAGTTTTCACGTTAAGAGTGTTCACAATGTATAATTTTAAAGGTTGCTTCATTTCAAATACATAAATAGTAACCTGTCGTGGACTCGTTTTATTGGATGTGTTATAAAATGCCACATTGGTGTTTGTGATACAGGAACACCAAACATATCTATCTATCTAACTATCTATCTATCTATCTATCTATCTATCTATCTATCTATCTATCTATCTATCTATCTAATGTATATAGTCAGAAAAATAGGCAGGGAATCATTGTTTGAATACAATTTAAACACTGGTGCAAACTGCCTACATGTGATGAAAAGAATAATTTACACACATTGCCAGAAAAATAATTTAGCATTTGTGAATCTTGAAGTGTCTTTAATTTAGGTAAGACAATCAGCAGTCACAGGGAACACTAACATGCATTAAGTATATGTCTGTATAATAACTGATGAAATGATCTCTGTATAATACGTACACCTTAGAATGACAGACATACATCATATAACCTTCACATGCTGTCTTCTGTATAGAGTCCATTAATAATGAAAGCATACTTTACTAAGACAATGCATGACAGTCCCAGAGGGACACACAGCCACGCCATGTCTATGTATTATGTTATATATAGCCACATAGGCATACCTAATATAATACAAATGGCATATGGTTGTAAACCAGTCAGCACACCTGTTTATTTTTTAGGCTGTGTCGTATTTACCCACTATGAAAACTTTCATCTCATAGGCATAAAAGTGATAATTTGGAGTCAAATAATTTCTTTCCTGTATGATAAATCACGATCATATTGTAGATATACCGCGCGTGTAATCTCCCCTAGTAAATCGGGGACTATATTTATATTACAGAGATAAAGTCCCATAGGGGATATCATCTCAGATAAGACGGATTGCCAGGCTCCATTGAGGGTGATTGACAGTTCAATGCTGGTGGAATAAAAAACATGGACTGAGACATTTTTTTTTGCAGTTGTTACTTGTTGAAATTCCCATAAAATTGAACAAGAGGCTGCTCTCATGTGGGCTAAGTCAGGCTCAAATCCTCTTCGGTGTGGTCCAGCCTAGACTGTCTTTGTTTAGTTAACCTCCGCGACCCGCATTTAAAAGGTCTATTTGCAAATTTCCCTGTACACATCCAATATGTTCTGCAGCTTTACATCGCCCCCCAGCTTTGTATAGGGCTCCTGTGATAATTTAATTATCAGATTAAAATTATTGAATGCATCGTAGATTAGCGACTGCAAACAGGAGACGTGTAAAATATCCTGCCTTTTATTTTACCCATCTCAAGTACAAGGATCTCTGTTGTACGTGACAAGTGCCCCTAATTTTTGAAATCACATGACACTACAGGAGTAGACCCTATATTTCCTGCACACAACTGACATAATGCATTTCAACTGAGGGAGTATTATAACCATATTGTATTTAATGAATTATGATTTGTTATATAACAAAGTGTATGCAATATGTGATGTTGTGATTTTATATACTTGCTTTAGTTGATCATGCAGGAACAAGATAAGCACCGTTTTGTAAATGAATCTATATTTTTATGTACAGCACATGCTGAGCTATTGTATCACTGACATTATATATATATATATATATATATATATGTGTGTGTATGTGTGCAGTGCTACTGTAAATATTGTTGTCAGATAACTGTAGTGTTGTCCCAAGAGAGCTATTTGCTTGTGATGTACTCATGACCTGTGACTACAGTCATCTAACCCGTCAGCTTTGTATAGGTATCTCCCGCGTATTCACTATAATAAATGTAGTGCTCTTGTTTGTTTAGCGATCTACAATTGATTACGTCATTTGTATATATATTTGTAATTGATTACGTCATTTGTTATTGAAATATCACAAAAGCTTACTGAGAGACAATAACAAAAGTCATCAACAGCAGGGAGGCACTCCAACTATTATTTCAGAACATTTACATTACTCTAGTTTAACAAATACAGTAAGGAAAGCATTTTCAGCAAAGCAGTTATTCAACAGTGACGAATTTATTTTGTAAATGTAGCTTATGCATACAGTAAGTTATCTAGGCATTAAATAACCATAAATGTAAAATAATATAAAATAATAATAATAATAATAATAATAATAATGCAATTACCTGAGAGATCCTCCCGGGTATTTTGGTGAAGGTAAGTTTGTTCCAAGGTGTAAGAGGGCATGCCTGAATGTATACCTGCAGTTGCTGCATTACTAGGTGGCATGGCCTGCTGCTTCAGATAGTTAGAGGCCCCAGATGATGCCCAGTGAGCTGTAGGACTCGTATAAGGAGAATGACATTCCATAGCACTAGCCATAGCAGGGGAAGAAGGAACAGGGCTGCTGCTGCTGTCTGGACCATAGTCACCACTTGAGGATACAGGGCAGCTCGCCATATATGTAGAGCCAGGATTAGGGGACATATGGGGGACATGGTGACCTCCACTCAAGCCATCATATCCTCCTGTCATAGAGTTCGCCATCATATCTAAGTTGTAGCCATTACTATGACATGCCAGGGAAGCAGAAGGGGCTTGGAAATCAAATCCTTGAGGTAGGATAGAAGTACTGAAGCCTATTCCATTCATCATCCTATACATGGGCTTCAGAGCCTGACACTTTCTACGGAATCCTCTAGGTCTGCGTCGGAAGGAGCCTTCCTCAAACATGAACTCGCTGGCAGGGTCGATAGTCCAGTAGTGCCCTTTGCCTGGCCGCCCGAGCCCCTTTGGCAGCTTGATGAAACATTCATTCAGGGAGAGGTTGTGGCGCACAGAGTTTTTCCAGCCTTGATAAGATCCTCTGAAAAAGGGGAACCTGGCCTGCAGGAACTGGTAAATCTCGCTCAGGGTGAGCCTTTTGGTGGGAGAGCTTTGGATGGCCATGACAATCAAAGCGATGTAAGAATAGGGAGGCTTCTCCGGGCGCCTGAGTCCCGAGTTTGGCTTCTTGTTCTTGGATGAGGAAGAAGAGGAGGAAGTGTCCATGGCTGCGGACTGCTGGCTCATTAGTGCAGGCTGCAGAGCCCCTGTGGTGGGGCTGCTTGTGTGGGGAGCTGTAGGATCTAAGTGCTGGCTGTGATTCTCCGTGGTCATCTGGAAGCACCAGTACTGCACACACACATACACATACACACACACTTACACACACATACACAAGGAGGTACACACACAGTCTGTGTGGTAGGTATGATCCCTCACTCGTAAAAAAAATTTGGCTTCTTGGAAACTGGATGACCTATTTACCTCTTGCAGACGGCAGAGGACATGAAATCCCCTGGAGGGATCACGTCCAAGGCTGTGAGACGCTGAGTGGCACTATCAGCTCAGGAAGCAGCCGCTGAGATCTTTGGGCTCAGCTGTCTGCATAACTTCCCAGCAGCGCCCGGCTTGTGCACCCAGCTCCCTTTCTCAGTCAGTGCACAGTAAAACCATGTACGATCCTTTTCTTGGCAAGTGGACCCTTGACACGGCTCTCTGTCTTGGGCTGACTTGTACTATAGTAATAAAGCCTCCCAACCGATGGCCATCTCTGTCTCTTGCTGCCTCCACTAGCCCTATAAGACAGGAGAGAGAGGCGCCCTGCGTAAGTCACATCAACCAAGCACAACTCGACCACCTATCACTTTCCTAAATCTTGCTCTCTATTTTTTTCTTCTTTAGACCCCCCTGAATACATGACAGAAATGTACAGCAGGGAAGGGACCACCCCCTTCCATCTGGCCCCTGTCCGCTAGTCATCTGGGCAGGAATTGCTGCACCCAATCCCCCTAGCTGCCTTCTCTAATACACGCAATTACACCATTTATCAACTTCATTTAGACGTTTTAGTCAACACAGCCACACGCCAGTGTGCCAGACTCCAAGGTGAGGACTCTCTCTGGCACGGCGTGCTCCAGTCAGGGGAGTGTTTAGGATTAGGAAGATCTGGAGGACCCCGGGAGATCGCGAATGTTCAGTGTCATTCTGTCCATTCTAACATTTCTAAAGGAAGCAGGAAGTCTGATGCAGCATCCATCCTATTGCATACACTTCTTAGTGCAACCAGTTCATTTTTCTCATCAGTTTCCAACATGCCAGATGTAAGAGACGTGTGTGTAACACTAAGAAAACACTATTATCTTTTATCCTGGCCATTTTATACATGGACATACTTCAATAACAACAATAATCACTAATAATAATAATGTTAGTAACACAGGAGCATGCTTGTAGTCCTATATTGAATACCAAAATATACACAAGAATATTAGTAGTAACAACATTGCATAGTTATCTTAAATGCAGGGCGCAAAAATATAAATAAGAATGTCAGTGTTCCGTGCAAGCCAGAGTGAAATTGAACCCAGTTATTTTTCCAACAGCTAGTTGTCATACAAATCTACTGCTGTAAGAACTTACTGTTACATTAACTATTGTCTGTGTTTCCAGCCTCACAATTGCCAGTGTATTGGGGAAACAACCCCCCACTCTCCTTACATGCGCGATCTAACGGTCCAGCTTGGTATCAGCTCAGTCTGATGTACAGGCTATAAAACACCTTTGCCTTCCACAATCAATAGCTGCTGCTTCTCTGCTATGTACAATTAGGGAGATGGTACAATCTACTCATGGTACAGTAATGATTTTACAACACGTTAGGCATAATATTGTATTTATGCTGGATATTGCACATTTGTGGGATTGGATTTGAATAAAATTTGATGTCTATTTAAATTCAAGTAAAAAACCCACAAACATATTATACACGTGCAATACATGCCCTTCCCTGCCTACTGTAATGTGCTTTATAGTACCAGCTATATTTATTTGTCGAGTGCCCTGCTGTATATCCCTTCATATATTTTACTCTCTACATCATATTTTTGGTGTATAAATTAATTGACTACCTTCATGTTGTACTATCACTACCACTGCCACATAATTTACTGAGTATGCAATATTTGTACAATGGTGCAAATGGAATGTTCTGAGCCCCAAATTTACAAGATAATATCGGTAGGAGGAATAATGGTCACTCACCGGTTCCCACTTCTAACCAAAACAGTTTAGTATTTGAAGTAATCATTATACCATATATCTACAGAATGTATCCTCCCTGTGTAAGACTGCGTTATTGTCTCATTTCTGAATATGTATTTAAAAGAGCAAAATAGAAGTTCACCAAGCAAAGTCAATGGAATTCCATAGAAGCAAGGTTTCCAGCACACATACAAGCTTCTGCTTAGAGACAGAACACAGTTATGCATTCAGCAATGTCACGGTCATCTCTGTAAATATCTGCAATTGTACTGCTTTGATTGAAATGTAAATTGCCATCAAATGTAAAAAAAAATACCTTTGTGTTATCTCGGTGTACTGCCCCTGTCACATTAGAGTGGTCCTTGATTTAGCTTAACTATTTTTTTTTATCACAATATAATATTGAGGGCTTGCTTCTCTTTTTACTTTGATCTTATTAGAGAGTTGATATTGAACAGCCTGTGTTTTATTTTAATGTCCAACATTAAACACGTTTGTTTGCTTTTACACAATAACAAACAGGTTTGTACTGATTATATGGCATCCTACTATCTTCAAGGTCATATAGGTTTATTTATTCATTTTTTTTTTTTTATTGAACCTATAAGGCTCAGATTGTACAACACTCAAAACACAAGGGCAGTAAATAAAACCTCGTTATTTTAAAGAATCACACATAAATCTGCACATGATTGTAGATTCTAACAGGTCTACCCAACATCTTGAGAAAATATTTGCCTATATTTCTAAAGATGGCATTTTGCCATGCATGTTTGTTCCCATAAAAATATATACAATATTCTCCTTTGACAATTTATGTTGTCATTGTACCGCTTATTCAGAAATGACCATGTTACCCCCTGTATAATAACTGGGGTTCTTTTCTCTTCTTCTAATGATGGACATTTAATTTTTGCCTTCCACTCTTCAAAAAGTTTTTTATATGCTCCTATGGTCACCTAATAATTTTACTTCATAGGCTGTATAAAGAAAATACATTAATTAATTTCTTGAAATCACCCTTCTGATTATCCAGAAGATAAAATAGAACAGTAATGCAATATACAAATGTAATTTATAAATTAATACATTTTTAATGTTTAAACCTGTTTGGGTAATTCCTATGATATAAACAACTGGCTATTTATTCTGAGGTTACAAGTTCAAATTTATTAATCTGTGACATGATTGTGGCTCCTTCCAAATACATGCATAAGTGCTCTCTCTACATGGGTGAGTAAGGGATTGCCTAGTTACAGCTCTGTGTCATAGACACATGTTTTATGTTTGTAACTTCCCAGTGATGGAGAGTCCTCTTGTATTTCAATTTGTACCCTAAGGGTTGGGGAAACCCTTATATCTCCTGTGGCTGCAGGTACAGGATACACTTTGGCACCGCCCGTACCTCCTGAATCTATTCTTATTAAAATCAAGTCAGAACAATTTTTTTAAAAAAGGGAGTGCCATTACCCTCTCCATGTAAATACTTTATAATGGTGTTTTAAAGTCAGAAAACAAATTTTTATTATCACATTTGAACATTTGTTTGTGTCACATTTGTCTCAGTTGAAGTGCTCGAGTTCTTAACATTTTTTATAGTACATTATACAAATTTAGGCACATAATTTTTTAACAAAGGTGCAGAAATCTACATTTTATACATCACAAACCTCAGTCTCTGTGCCACCAACTGGAGCGCCCAAAGAGTCCCAATCCGGGGATGTAAAATGTTGGGATGAATGCTATTGTCACTATTCACAGATTGTGTTGTCCTGGCTGCTGAGCTCCTCTCCTCTTGAAGCTTTGTAGGACTCAGGGTCTCATTCAGACCCGCTCGCGAGCGCAGGACGCTCGCAAGTGGGTCGATGTTACCCAAATGCGCATGTCGTGCGCATGTGCGAGCCAAGCTGTCGCTCTGGGTCTCGCACCAAAGGGGGCGTGCTGTGGATGGTGAGTGACAGCACGCCCCCTTTGGTGGGCATGCCGGGGGCATGGCTGCCAGACGGAGGCGTTCCCATGGGAGCACCTACCATCTGGGTCCGGCCCCACTGACATCACTAGTGATGTAAGTGGGAGTGATTTTGGCTCAGACAGAGCCAAAATCACTCCAGGGCTTGCGGCAGCGAGACCCTACCGCAGGGTCTCGTCGCAAGCCTGATGGTCGCGATGGTCTTGACCATCATGACCCTCATCATGGACACTCGCATAAGCTGTGGGTGGTAACCCACAGCTATGCGAGCGTCGAAAAAGCAGCTCCAAATTTAAATAGGACAGCCCTGATTCAGAGCGAGCGCTCTAGTCAGAGCATCCGGCTCTGAATCAGGGCATGAAGCTTGCGACCATCGCAGGGTCTCTTCGCAAGCCCGAAGGTCGCAAGCGTCAGGCCCTTATTCCATGGGAATGCCTCCGTCAGGCAGCCAACAACTCCGTCTGTCAACATCGACAGCACGCCCCCTTTGGTGCGAGACCCGGAGTGACAGCTTCGCTGTCGCTATCTGGGTCTCGCGCATGCGTACGACGGAGCTCCCTCCGTCGTGCGCATGTGCATTTGGGTACCATCGACCCGCTTGCGAGCATCCTGCGCTCACGAGTGGGTCTGAATGAGACCCTCAGTCCAATGTTTCCACAATTCTGGTAGGCATACAAAGCAACTAAGACAATGGAGGCTTCCACAATCCAAGTAAGCGTCACAATCAGCATTTCAGTACAAAAAGAGTTATAGTCATTAGTCAGAATTGTCCTTCTTAATGTCCAGCCTGGTTCCCACAGTGGTGTGGCTTCAGCAGGGGAGTTCCTAAGTACTTAATCTGCTTGGGAATGGTCCCTGTTTATTTTAAGAACAGCCCCCTATCTTCCCCCAGTTCTCAGCTAACAGTGGGCACACTGCAACGGTATACCACTGCGAATGGAATGTATGAGACATAGAAGCAGTGGTGCATGTACTTAAAACATTTTTACAGGTACTCTGTGTGCGCAAAAATGGGAATAGTCCCATGTCACAAGGGGTGTGGCCATGCATGATGGGGCATGTCTGCTCCACACATCCCCATTTCTCGGCAGTCTGGGGGCATGCTCAGTGCTCCGGGCAGGGGTGCATTAACAGAGGAGGGGGCCCATGTGCATTCCCTGTCCGGGGCCCCTTCTTCTCTCCCCTGCGGCTGGCAGCAGACCTACCAGCGACCGCAGCATCAGTAGACTCTGGGCACTTGTTTGTGCCCAGAGTCTACTGCGCATGTGCTGGTTCCTGGGAATTGGTGTGGCTGCCATTTTCCCAGAGATTTCCTCACTGCGCATGCACAAAATGCTGAATAAATGGCCACCGCCACCATTTATCGGTGTTTTGTGCAGGGCTGAGACACCCGACGTGAGACCTTGGAGAGAAAAGTATTAGATAATATGCACCCATTATAGATACGCTCATGCCTCCGGGAGCTGATGGACTCATGGACGTAACTACCAAAGGTGCAAGGGATGCAGTTGCAATGGGGCCCAGAGCTGAGGGGGGCCTATTTTCCTTGTCAAAGTTATATGTTATATACATTTTTCACCATTTGTTATGGGATCTTCAAATACCTAGCTTCTCCCCTAGCTGGGCTGCCCCTGGTCACTCACTAGCCGTCCCAGGGTAAGGTAGATAGGGGTAGGTACAGCATACCAGCTACTGATTTCTTATTGATACACTGTACTGGCCCATACCACACTACTTTCACTACTGCTTAGAAGTGTGAGGGTAAAGAATGACATTCTCTGAGGAGGACATGTTAAACATAAAACTAGATCATGTATAATCCAAATTTAAATCAATCTGTGGTGAAATCTAAATTATTTTTCAGATGAAAAGTAATCTTCTTCAGCTGAATATTGGAGTGAATTTCAGGAGGGAAAGGGAGTTATGGTGGGTTGGGTACAAAATACCTGAGATCAGGCCTGTCTGGGACCTGGGTTGCCAAGGAGGTGTAGCCATAGCCCAAAATTCTTGTGACCATGTACCCAATGCCGGCCCTAACCAATTTGGTCAAGATTTTGGCTGGTGCTCACCAGGTGACAACCCCACACCAAATTTAGTGTATATATTTTGACACCAAAAATAACACATTGGTTTATGACTTATTTTTTATTGTTATAGAAACACGTGCTAAACGCACTCGCAAAAATATTAAGGAACCAAACAGCAAGATAAATACCACAGAACTATACAATATAAATAAACAAATTGTGCAAACTTCAAACAAAACAACTGTGGCAAAAGCAGTAATAGTGGCTGCAGATCAACATGGAAAACAGAAGCACAACAGAGTCAACACAGCATAACTGAACTGAAAGATAGTAGGAATACCCCTATATATTGGGGAACAAAGAAGATGATTTAAACTGAATAAATGTTGACTGGCTGAGAATTACACTTAAGAGGTGGACATAAAGTTTAATAAAATTGGAATGTTCATCTGTGTGGAATAATAAAACTTTTCCCTAATATCCCAACACAGAAGTGCAGAATATATAGCCATATATCTAGATATATAGCTACATATACATATATATATGTACGTGGTAGCTGCCGCCGTCACTACGCCGCTGGTCATATGCCTGGGATTCAGGATGCCCCTAGGTCATTTCAGATGCCATAGGCATTTGCCTATAATGCCTTTGCCTAGGGCCAGCTCTGCATGTATCCTTGAGAAAGTAATGCAGCATGTAAAGAGCACCACAATATTTACAGCTGGTTGTGGCCATACCCCCACACACCTGACCACAGCTTCCACTACTGGGGCCATATAGGACTCCCAGTGATCCTAGTGGAACCAAGAGTTGTACCACTGTTTATTATTTATTTTCTTTTTCTGTTGATCTTACTGTGGCTAAACTCAGCTTGTCTCTACACTTGTACATGTTACATGCATGATCTTAGTATAAGTATACAAAACACCACCCCTGGTGTGGATGGATTCCTGCAATGTAGGGGCTGGGTCACAGGGCAATCAAATAATTACATAAAACAGCCGCAAAGATGAAAGGTATTAAATCATTTTCTTGTCTTTTATTATTTGAATTAAAAAAGGCTAACAAAGAAAGCAACATTACAAAATGTAAAATACTAATATTTTACAATGAACTGGAAATTTAAACACACCAATTAATATTATACCACAAATAAATCTAAGCAGATTGTGCTTAGGGAGACCTGCAAGGGTTTAATGTATTTGAATGGGAAAGGTTTTTGGGTATAGGACACAGCTGAGTTGATGCTGTGTTGACCGATATGTATTCAAAAATGTAATTTTAATAAGCTGTGAGGAAAATACTTTGTCTTCTTGAATATGTAAATTATTTTGAATTGTATCCATTTTGATTTTAAATTATCTAATATTTGCACCTTCTGCTTTCTTAGCTGACATGATTAATGAAAGGTTGATTAGAATATAGTCAGTATTATAAATGAAAAATAAATATATTTTTAATAAATTATTTAGTCTCCCTAATCCTAATTGTATTTGCTATAAAGTGATATATAAGAAGTCTATGTTTGATTAAATAAATTAGCCAGGTTGTATGCTCCTTCCAGATATGAGATATGAGACATTAGTGAAAGGGTTAACTTGTAAACACACAAAGCCACGCCTCCTCACAGTTTTGGGGCCAGGCCCATGACAGCAGATACTATAGAACAGTCAAACACAGGTGTCCACTGTAACTAGGTGCAGGGGGAATGCTGGCGCCCTGCGCCCAGTAGCGGTTACACTCCTTGAATCTACACCCTTGACCTTGATTATGCAAGGCATATTTACTGTATGCTCACGTACAACCAGCTAGGTCATAAGCACAATAAATGTTTTGTTAACATCTGTTTTGATAGTGAAAAATGCATTTGCTATTAGGTTTGATTGGGATAAATGTCTTCAGATACAATGTTCCTTCTTATGCAAATGAAAACACAAGAAACAAAAATTGTTCAATAAAAAGTCACCTATCAGCTTCAGAGGTGAAATCACTATTAGCCAATCAGAAATGGTTAGTCATTATCATAAGTCCTCAGAAACCATTTACTGATATCTTGGGGCTCCACTTGCCTTCATAAAAACTTTTCCATGTTAGAAATGTACTGTTGGAAACCCTCACTATGTGTGCCACTCAACGCCCCTGTGTTTTCCACAAAAACGAGTCCAAGAAATGAACATTTAATAACATGTTGCACCCCAATGCTTTGTAAGACATAAGAAGGTCGCCCACTATAATCAGAATAGTTTTCAACCTTGTGATTCCCCAAACTGACACTAGAGACATGTTTCAAACTCTGCCATGAAGCTATCTTAGCTTCATTCAACTCTCCTTCATATCTTCCATCTCTAAACAATTCTTAACAATTCTCTGACCTGAGAGTCTACAAAAATTCCTTCTTTAATCTTGCCATTACTGATCTGGGGAACCTATTTCTTAAGTAAATTGGATACAGTTAGAGTTTTAATAATTGATTTAACAAATGTTTTCATAAATCCAAACTTGATGTGCAAAGGAGGAAAATACACTTTATCAGGGTTCACATCATTTTTCTTGCCTGGGACAAGTGAGGTGTGTTTTGGTCAATCCTTCTGTACGTAGTGGTTTTGCTTGTCCCAACTGTCCCACCCATGTTAAAAGACAACAGTACTTGGTGTAACCTACAGCCTTTTAGAACTCCACAGCTATTCCACTTATATTTCTGTTAACAAACCTTTGCTAAAAACATCTACAGATTTTGTACGACTCTTTCAGGTTTCAATCATGTACAATAAGGAAATATATTGAAGAAGGACCACTGTTAAGCTGACTTTTGAGGAGTCAATGAACAGGTGCCATTCATCCACATTGTGTTCATGACCAATAGCCCCCATCACTGAATTAACATCCTTACAAAGCACAAGTACATCTTCTAGGGAGAAGTTTCTTTGAATTCATTATAGCGGATGCAGAAGAAACAAACTATAGTATCAGGCTGCAGTAGATTCCAACCCTTTAATCTTGAACCTAAAAGTTTGTCTTGTTTCTTAGATAAAATCAAATTACAAACAAGGTCATTCCGATCACCTTGTGACAGTAAATGTGGCTCATTAGAAGACCAGGTTGCCTGGAATTTTGGATCAAAAATACTTTCATCTTCTTCCTCATAATGAGCTCCAGCTTAGTTTCATTCCCCATCATTTAAGTTACATGGTCTGGAGGATTGGGTAGTGGTAGTTGCAGATTAATTTCAGATAGTAGATTTGGGTATGTTACTGAGCTCTTTGTTTTTGAAGTGATCCCTTTTGTACTTACAAAGCAGACATAGCAGTCTATGTAATCTTTGGGTTCCCTCCAAATCACTGGAAGAGCATGTGAGGTGGACTGTTTAATCATATGTAAGTAGTCTTGCATATGTCACACAATATATGTGATGGGCCCAACTCTTGTCTTGATTACCCACTTTACATCCATAATAAAGTTAATAGTTTTCTTTTACTAAAGGTGTAAAGGTATGTTTCTGAAATGTAAAAGTAAGCTCATCACATACATAACACTAGTGCTTGTGCCTTGCTGGTATAGGAAAAATTGGGAAGGGGGAAAGGGGGGAGTGCATGGAGTCTACCTGCTTATTCCTTTACCAGCTCTAGGCTTCACCAGCCAGTGATAGTTGAACCATAAAGGGAAGACTATCAGTGTGGGGGTTCAGCCCCACCATGATTCAACCAGCTCTAGGAAAGTTGGGTTCCCCCAGTGGAAGCTCCCACGCTATGACCCTATCATTCCTATGGAGAGTGCCTGCAAATTATCTCTTGTAAGCTTTTTTTCCGAGACCCCATGGAATGCCTACATGGACCAAACAGGAGTTCCCTATTGATTGAATGAGTAATAAATGCTTAAATGAGGGTGTGTGGGGGAGTGTTTATTTAATAATAGATTGTTTCTATGGTGTGTGTACTGTCTTTTAATATTTTTTTTATACATGTGAACTAGAGGTGCCAGTGGGTCCTTGAGGCCCAGCATTCTGGCACTTGTGGCTCTCCCAGTGCCATCATGTTCTGACTCCAGGTTTGCTGGGGTCAGTAGTCCACCTGTAACAAATATTTATTAAATTACACATTACCTCCATACCCAGTACTACCAATCGTATGGAGAAGAGCCCTGCTACTATTTTTACTATGATTGGTTGGACCGAGGAGGGGGGAGGGAGGTGCATGTTTTTTTCTGCGGGCCCCACTTCCCTGGGGGAAAAGCCCTGGTGCTAACTGGCCTAGGGATGGTGGAATCATGCTGAGGGAACACCCACACTGTGGGTCTCCCCTCTGTGGTTACACTAGCTCTAGCTGATCAAGCCTAATGTTAGTAAAGGTAAAATTGAAGAGACACCATTCACTTTTTTCCCATTATTTTTCTTATACAAGGCTAGGCACAGGCGCTAACGCTGGTTAAGCAGAAAGGGAGGGACATTACACATTTTTTTCTGGAACACTTGGAATGCTGGCAAGTGCGGCCACACCACACATCGCTGAACAGTTGCCGAGTTAGAACTTAAGTTGCAACTTGTTACATTCAGTGAGTTTCCACTAAAACTCGCCAAAAATTCTCTGCAGGTTTCAGCAGCTTTGTTCTCATAGTCTATTCTTATACTTTGGAGAAAATAATTTTTTTTATTGACAAAGTTAAATGACATCATAAGTAAGTACAATCACATGTGAGCCATAGAAATCAATCCTATTAACTGAACTCAGTAATGTTGTTGATAAATAGATGAATAATACATTCCTTCCAGCAAACACAATGTTACACATACTGTATACTGTATGCATACTATGGGCCGTGTTCAATTAGAAGTGAAAAGCCATTTTCCGCAAAATAGTATCACCGATCGCGCCTTTTCACATGGTTGGAACTTATCTCCAAATTCAACACCAGACGTTTTTCGCCTACGCGGAATGTCAATGCAATGTAATAGGCAAACAAGATTTGCCTAAGAATAGCAGGAGAAAAGAAGTGCAAAATATTTATTTTGGGGTGCAAACATGGGGAAACCACTCAGAACCCTTGGGACATCCCCCAAAGGACAACTGTGTCAAAAATTCCCAGGAAAAAACATAAGAACACCCCAAAAAAGTACTTTCATTTTGGGGGCGGGAAAGTACAAAGTGGGGGGACAAGCATAAAAACTAGCAAAATACACTTCTTGGGGTGCTGTAAGGATGGATCACCTATTTTTGGGATTGCAGGTGCATGTATGAGGATGGTTTTTCACATTTTTTAAAAGTTCACTTTAGAGACATAAAAATATGCTAGCACCAATTTTCAAGTACCCCAAATAGTTTTATTAGGGTTATTGGATCACTTCTACATTGATCCCCTATGTTAGTGCATCTTTTTGGGGGTACACACTGATCTTCCCTATTCTGACAGTACTTTCCGCTTGTTCTGCATTCGCCGTTTGACGTTTTCGCCTGATTAGTAATTGAATAGGGCAAAAAGTGGGGACGCACACAATAAGTTTTCATGTCCAAAACACGCGATGTAGGCGAAAAGTCGGGCAGGTGGAACTTTTTTGCGGAAGCAAAACTAATTGATTACCGCCCTATATTTTAAATGAAATGTCCATATTTATATGGTTTTTTTGTGTAAATTAGACTTAATATACAATATGCAAAGGGTCAGTTTTATACATAGAAGTCATTGTCTAACCTATTATCAGTGAAAAAGTATTCAGCCACAACACATTTTTTTCCCATTTTGCTGAAGCAGAATATAATTTTGAAATAGATTAAAGCAGGATTTTTGGCACTGATCCTCAATGTATTGAGTATATGTCAAATCAAATCAAAATACATTGTCCAAAGCCTTTCCACAAATTACTAAATAGAAAAAAGAAAAAAGAAAATTTGCACAGATGTAATACTTTACCTCAGAAGCCACAACATGTGATCATTGACCTGTCTGACAAATGATTGGATCACCTTTTCGTAAATATTTGTAAATATAAATACACCTCTCTCTGTGAGGTCCTACAGCATGGTTGAGACTTTCCCCTCAACAAAATTAAGCTAACGAGAGTTCCAAAGATTTAGGGGCCTGTATCAAAGCTGGGAAAGAGATAAAATTGTGAGAGATATAGTACTAACCAATCAGCTTCCAATTTATATTTTTCAGGCTGTGTTAGTAAGCCAATCAGCTTCCAATTTACATTTTGCAGGCTGTGTTTTAAAAATGATAGTTAGGAGCTGATTGGTTGGCAATTTATTTGTTACAATTTTTTTGAGTGATTTTTTTTCAATAAAGAAGCTTAAATCAGGGGAAGGGTATAAGACAAGGCATTGAACATCCTTCAGAGCAAAATAGATGTCCTTGAGTGATCCAGTCAGAGTCCTCACATTATTCCCATCAAGCACCTGAATCAAGACTTCAATCTTCCTGTCCATCACTGCTCCCCAGCTACTTTACCCAACTTGAGCAATTATGCAAGGATAAATAGGCATGCATAGCACCATCTCTATGTTCAAAGTTAATAAAGACATACAGAAGTATTGCCCAATGGCATTTTTTTATTATGTGTATAGCTTGCTTGTTATTATATTTCTTATTTAGGTGCACTCTGTGACGATGGATGTGTGACTCCCAAATAAAACTTCACACTCTTTAAAAATAATAATACCAGGTGTGAGAATCTTAAATGTGAAAGATGAATGATGCTGAATACTTTTCCAAAGCACTGAAATTGGTTAGATACTCTATATATTAGATTGATACTTGCCCAGTAGGTGCAAAGTCTGTTCAGAGTATTATCAATGCAGTTCTCAGCATACATCTGGCTACTTCTGCTGCAATATCTCAGCACAGAAAACTGTTCTCTCTAATAGAAATGTATGTATTACCCCAGTATCGCAAATAAACTTTTTATTTATACCTAACTTAAGTTGACCAAGTTTTATACTGATACTGCACCATGTCTGCATGGTAACGTTCTATTTATAAATAGAGAATAAATGAAAAATGTATCATTTGCCATGATGTATCTGTAATCAAAACAGCATCATTTCTTAAAGTATGGAACAGCAGCACCGTGCCCTGTGTATAGGATGCAATTCTGGGCCTGATTCACTACTGATCACTATTGCGATTGCAGCTGCGTTTAAGCACGCAGGTCTGTTGCGAAGATATGCTAATGACTTCAATCACATAGCTATTAAAGAGGTGCACAAAGCCAGCACAGAGACGCTCACTAACGCATATCCGTAAATCCTTGCAGTCCTGCGCATACATCGGGAACATCAAGTAACACAAAATTACAGCAGGTCTGACCTTCCCCAGAAATTGCTAATCTCATTACACACAGTGAGTACACAAGCTGCGTATGCAGTCGCAGTGGCTAATTTATGCACGTCCATGCAACGGCGTTCATATGGACAGGTACGTCTGCGTTTCTCTGACCACTACCCCATCACCACCCCCAAACGCTGACGCCCCGTCCCTCTGTCTGTGATGGCTTTGTATCTGCGTGAACGATCGCAATGCGATTGCAATGCTAACTTGTGCATGCGCATTGCAGTGCATACGCAAACGCAGTACACACCATCGACCGATCTGCGTACGTGGTTGCAATTGCGATCCATGATGAATCAGGCTCTCTGATTGTATGCTCTTATTCTCTGGGAATAAAATACTTTTATTGACATTAACAAAGATGTTGCATTATAACCAGGTTTGTTACATGTTACATTTTATCCTTACTTGTGATTGCAGACAAGTTTTCCTGCTGCCCACTAAAGTTCTTTGGGCTGGAGTGTGTATTACAACAATCAGCAGCACCAGCCTTTACAGTTTGGCAATTGCAGGTATGGTATGGTATGATTCTTGCAGAATACTTACGTATGTCAAAAGTAGCAAATGGCTTTATTCCCTCATAAATATTTTCATTTTAGTAAGCAGTCATTAACAAAAACTAAACTAAAGCTAAACTGAATGGAATGTTGCAGTCAGTAGTGCTTATCAATCAAACTGAAGTTTGCACTAATTTTGAATGCAGAGTTGGGAAATTTATTTTATAGACTAATGTTAAATCTACAGGTAGATTTATAATTAGGTGTTAGCATGTGATGAATAGTGCTTCACTCACAAATCACATCTAATTTTATGCGCTGCATGCCTGGACTTTCTACAACACAAGGATGTGACTACAGGCTTCAATGATGCGCACTGAGATTCGAGCAGTTCAGCTACAGACAGGATCAGCATACAATTCATTACATGGCTTGTTGCATAGTCAGTGATGAATTTCCCATTAGGCATGTGAGGCATGTGTCTAGGGGCACCACTTACTGGGACGGCTCTCGCATACATGTTATATTTATGTCAGTCTGAAATTTTCCACTATTTCCACTGTACTGTACTCTATGGCATCTTAAGTAGAGCATGAACGGATAGGACATACACAGACTGCTCGAGCCTGGAGGCTTGCCAATCTGCAGGTGGGCTGGCAGGTACCTACCCAGTTATCGGAGGCATCTCTCTACTGGGTTGCAGATGCAGCACGATATGTGACCTGTGCATACTCCACTTAAGATTTCGTATAGTATGGTACAGTGTAAATATTTTGTAGTTACTGGGAAATTTCAGATTGTTTTCATGCCACCCTGCCCCATTCATTTATATTATACTGGGGTTTTACAAATTAGGGCTCATAACCTAAGAAGGTAAAAAAAAAAATTGTGGGTAGGGGGAGTCATCCATTAATGCTTTGCCTATGGGTGGTCTGACCCCTAAATCCGCCCCTGAGCATAGTACAGTATTAGGGAGTGCAACACTGATCACTGTTTATTTATTATTTATATATAGTTATTTATATAGTGCACACATATTACGCAGTGCTTTACAGAGAAAATTTGGCCATTCACATCAGTCCCTGCCCCAGTGGAGCTTACAATCTATATTCCCTACCACATGTACACAAACACAGGGTACACAAACTAGGGTTCAGTTGATTCAACAAAATGTGGAACCAAATACTAATTTACGCTATAGCCAATTGGACATACTGAATCCACTCTGCAAAAGTACCATTAGCGTCACAAGGGGGGTGAGGGCCGCACTGGGTGACACCATCCGAGGGGGTGACACCAAATTGCAGAGCTGCTCTGCTATCTTGGTGTCACCACCTCGGATGGTGTCACCGAGCAGCCACACTGCAGTGAGAGGCAGGGAGAGGCTGGGGGCTGCCCAGCAACTGCTGCTGTGCTGAGTAAGCTGGGCTTACTCAGCACAGCAGTGTAGCAGCTACTAGGCAGCCCCCAATGTCTCCCCTGCCTCTAAGCCTATTGAGTGCTGAGAACGGGGGCATGACATGCAGTCATGCCCCCAAGAGTGGCACACATGAGTGGGTGTGGTTTTGCTGCACGAGGTCACGTGCCCTTCCGCACGCACCTTCGGCGTGCGAGAGACTGGATCTCTGACCACCGTAGCGGGTGTCACAAAGGTTAGTGATGCTGCTGAATAGTACCATGTGATCTGCTACTGCTTAATATGTCTTTGCTCACAGACATTGGGTTAAATTTGCTAAGCATTGAATTTGCTGTCAATTCAAATCCGATGGGTATTGACACTGGTTTAGTGTTTAAAGTAACAGTAATTACTATGTATTGGTTTTGACTGTCATTAAAAATCCGAAGTTGATGCCTGTTGGATTTGAAGCCCCTATCCCGCCACAAGGCACCGCAAATCCGACAAGAATCCACCATCAATTAGCCATGGATTTAAGCACTGCACAAATCACTATGATCTGTGCTGGCTTTGCTGTGAAAAAACAGGTTAATTAAAAAGATAAAATGGCGTGGAGTCCCCCCCAATATGATAACCAGCCCCTGGTCACTTAGCCTAGCCTGGTACTGTAAAATAGAAGGGAAAAATGGTGTTTGGTGTCCCTTATTTTTTAATAACCGGGACTGGGCTGAACCAGCCGTGGCTAGTGACATCATAGCATGGAGACACACAGAGTGGGGTACCATTACCATTATGTCAAACCAGCCCCAGACTGGTCAGCCTTGTGCTGGTTATTTATGTAAGGAGGGGGGGGGGAGATATTAAAATAATGACAGGACTTGCAAACCATACACAAAGTATTTTATTAAATAAACACTCTCCCACACACCCTCATATTCCATTTTATTACACTCTTAATCAATATGGAGGACTCTTTGTTCCATATAGCATCAGGATTGTTGGCAAAATAAAAAACTCTTATGGAAGAAAATACTGTTCCTCATGGAGCTCCAATGTGAATGAGAGGTCACTTGTGGCCCCATGCATAGGAATGAATGGGGCCGCACTGATTGGTCAAGGCGTAGGAACTGTCGCAACTGACCATTCAGCGCACCCTTATTTCCATGGAGAGTGTCCACAAGTGGCTTTTCATTTGTATTGTGCTCCATGAGCAGTAGCATCGTCCATAAAAGTTTTTAATTTTGAATCTGAGATACTATAGATGAGTGTGTTTGGGGTTGTGTTATTTAATAAAATACTTTGTGTAGGGTGTCCAAGTCTTGTCCTTACCCCATACTGTTTTTTTTTAATTTAAATTAACCTATTTGTATAATGTTTACACAGCAAAGCCTGCACATATAATAGTGATCTGCAGTGCTTATATCAAACCCATCTGCCAGAGGTGGCTTTGCTGTCAGCTTTCCGGTGGGCTCTAATCTGGGATTTCTATACTTCTGGCTAAACATTGATTGGTGGACAAATGTTCCATTGCCATCTAAATTCTGTATTTTTATTGGATACCTGTAAGTGGCCATGTCAATAATAGAATAGTGGCTCAGAGATCTACACTGGCTGTGTCTCCTTCTGCACCTCCTGTCTTGCAGCACACTTCACAGCTGCGCTGTGTCCTGTAGTCTTCCTCCCCAGTACTACCTGATGAACTGTCTTGCTTCTACACAAGAGACCAGAGACTTCCTTCAGTAGACAGGTGCTGCTTAGGACTACCCCATCGGACCTACTAGCACACTCCTGAACTACAAGGGTGGCCTGGTGTTCCTCGGGTCTACACAAGCTGGGTATATAAAAATATCAAAAACAGAAGGAGAAAAAGAACAACAACAGAAAAAGAGCGAGAGAGAAGAAAACAGTAAAAGAAAAAGACCAATATTACCATTTTTTTCTTTGTAAGTATATGTTCATTCTTTTAATATATTATATTTTTTTACTGTTAAAACATTACATTTTAACTGTGGCGTATCTTAAAATATATAACATAGCAATTTTTCAGCTTACATTAAACCTACAGTATTTAAATAAGGTTTTTGCTTCTTTTGGTGTTTATTATATATGGGGGCCACTAAAGCTCAGTGACGCATCTTCCTGAAACACTGTTTTTAAGCCTTTCACTTGTGAGTTACAGTAGCAAAAGAAATTGTTTAAAATAAATCAATAAAAAAAATGTAAACAGTACTATATTAGAAAAAAATATTTATTACTAGAATAAAGCATTTTTTAACATTTTTTAAAATATCTGATGCTCGCTGTATTGTATGGCGGTCACTGATACACTCTGTATTATATGGTGGTCACTGATGCTTTCTGTATAGTATGGCATTCACTGAGATGCTCTGAGGTGGGTGAGGTAGTATAATACAGACAATGAGTCTTGAGAAAGTAGAGCCTGTATTCTTCATTTAAATATACCCCAGTATCACAGAATAAAAGCAGCAAATGCTGTCACCTTAATGTAAAATATCTCAAAATATGTTTTGCCCTCACCCTAATATTTGTTAGTCTTTACAATGTTGACGTCTCTATTCAAGTAAGCCAAGGATGACTACTATCTACCTGGGGCAATGAGCTGAGTCTTTGCCCCAGGTGACAGAATGTCAAGCCTCACCACTGCACAAAACCACTGGGAATCTGCCAAACAAACAAACAAGCCAATTGCTTAGTAAATACCCTCCCATATGTCTAGCAGAAACAACACACATTGAACACAGCAGTGACCACAACATTTTATAGATAGACTTTCCCCTATACATATGCCTAGCAAGTTGAATGAAATCACAGCACTAGTTTGTAGAGTGAGGGCAAAACCCATTTGTATTCTTTTTACATTAAGGTGATCCTGATTGCTGCATTTATTCTATGATTCTGGGATGTCTTTACTTTTAAATGAAGCATGCAGGCTCCACAATCTCAAGATTCAAAGGTAAGTATTGATTCCTGTACTACACTACCTCACAACCACCATATAATCCTGAAAGCATCACAGTGACCACCTAATGCATAGAACATCACAGTGACCACCAAATAATGCAGAAAATATCACAGTGACCACCATATAATGTAGAGATCATTACCACCATACAATAAACAGAGCATCAGTGGTTGTCATATAGTGTTCTCAGATCTCCATGCAATTTCGATTTGCATCTCTGTGCATATACCATATATACCATATATACCATAGTGGCACATGCGCAGTGCAGCCCAGATGCATGCACAGGAGAAAACCATTGTAAAATTGTGCCAGATGGTTTCCCTGCGTCCACCTTTAAATCACCCCCAGAGAGTGTCAGTGACTGCCATAATACATACTGTAGCTCATGCCTAAATTCAGCGCTGTACACTCAATGGAACATGTGTAGTGGAAACAAATCTAATAAATTATTGTTATAACTAGAAGACATGTTTTGTTGTAGCCTATAGGTCTTATATTATTCAACATTATTATGACCCACTTCCATTCTATGGTCACAGTCAGGGGTGTATCTAGGGACCTGAGCGCCCCTGGCAAAGTAAAGGACTGGCACCCCCTCCCTTCTTATTTCCTATCTTTTGTGTCCCCAGCCATTACCCCTTCTATGTCCCCAACCATTCCCCCATCTGTATCCTCAGCCATCTCTCTTCTGTGTCCACAGCCATCTCTCTTCTGTGTCCCCAGCCATACCTCTTCTGTGTCCCCAGCCATCCTCCTTCTGTGTCCTCAGCCATCCCTTCTGTGTCCCAACCATTCCCCCTTCTGTATCCTCAGCCATCCCCCTTCTGTATCCTCAGCCATCCCTCTTCTGTGTCCCCAGCCATCCTTCTTCTTTCTCAACAGCCATTCCCCTTCTGTGTCACCAGCCCAGCCATACCTCTTCTGTGTCCCCAGCCATTCCCCCTACTGTATCCTCAGCCTTCTCTCTTCTGTGTTCCCAGCATCCCCCTTCTTTCTCCACAGCCATCCCTCTTCTGTGTCTCCAACCATTCCCCTTATGTATCCTCAGCCACCTCTCTTTTGTGTCTCCAGCCACCCCCCTTCTGTGTCCCAGCCATCCCTCTTCTGTGCCCCCAGCCATCCCTTTTCTGTGTCCTCAGCAATCTCTCTTCTGTGTCCTCAGTCATCTCTCTTCTGTGTCTCCAGCCATCCCTTTTGTGTGTCCTCAGCCATCTCTCTTCTGTGTCCTCAGCCATCTCTCTTCTGTGTCCTCAGTCATCTCTCTTCTGTGTCTCCAGCCATTCCCCTTATGTATCCTCAGCCACCTCTCTTTTGTGTCTCCAGCCACCCCCCTTCTGTGTCCCAGCCATCCCTCTTCTGTGCCCCCAGCCATCCCTTTTCTGTGTCCTCAGCCATCTCTCTTCTGTGTCCTCAGTCATCTTTCTTCTGTGTCTCCAGCCATCCCTTTTCTGTGTCCTCAACCATCTCTCTTCTGTGTCCTCAGTCATCTCTCTTCTGTGTCTCCAGCCATTCCCCTTCTGTGCCCCCCCACCCACCCAGCCCCCGCAGCTCACACAGATACTTACCATCTCTTCTGGCTGTGGCTGCAGCAGGTGGGCTCCTCAGTGTTTAAAACAAAAAAACTTTATTCATTGCTCGTACAAGGCAGCTGCCGGCAAGCACCAGCAGCTATGCTGCCCTAAACATCTGCCCCGGGTAGGAGCCAGGGGCATACCTGGGAGCCGGGACTCCAGTCCTGGCAGTCCCTGCATGATTCTACCCCTTTGCCGCAGGTGGCACTGCTGGGCAGCGCCCCCCCTCGGCTGGCACCCCTGGTGAATGCCTCCTGGCCAATGGGTAGATACGCCCCTGGTCACAGTTTATCAGTCATCCCACAAGAAGACATTGTATTGAATATTAAGTCACTAACTATTGGTGCTTGGGTTGGTTGCCACCAGTCAGTCTCTCTCTGAGGAGAAGATGTATCAATCCTTAGTGAGAGATAAAGTGGAGAAGTTGCCCATAGCAACCAATCAGCTTCTGTCATTTCATAGACAGTGCTAGATAAATGATTGCTAGAAGCTAATTGGTTAATGTGGGCAAATTCTCCACTTTATCTCTTTCTAAGGTTTGATTCATCTCCTCCAGAGACATGTTGATGTGCACCGGTAAGACAATACATTAATTATTATTGTTTTTTATACATATATTTATTATATTAATAAAATATAATTTTTAGCATTTACCTAGTGATGCTGCTTTTTAAATATTTCTTTCTTGCCTTTATTCTTTTCCATTCCCCTGGTTCCCTCTATTTCCTATCCCCAACAAAATTATCACTGCTATACTATTTCACAAGTATGGAAGAATACTTACTTTTTATTTGTCAGCTTTATTTCCCCACCCCCTCCCAGGGGTAAAGCTTGGCAAAGACTCATTACAGCACCCATCCTCCCTTTCCCAGTCCCAGTGCATAGTAGTCACTCTCTACCTATGTGATCACCATATAAAACCGAAAGCATACTGTATGTGACCGCCATATACTGTACTAGAGACCATTAGTGACCACCATATATTACAGACAGCAGTAGTGAAAATCATATAATATAGAGAGCATTAGTGGCCGCCATATACTACAGACAGCATTAGTGACTGCCATATAACACAGCATTAAACTCCTAAGTACATCCCTCAGTCTCATAAATAACCCTTAATCCTAATTAACTCAATTAAATCAATAACCCCTTACCCCCTTATTCTTGGTATTACCTACCATAAACTATACCCAACCACTGTTAACATAACCTAACTTACCTGTTGGAGATCTCTTCCTCTCCTGTTCCATCAACACAACAGTGCACAGGAAGCAGGAAGGAGCTGCCTGTCAGTCAGGTCCCAACAAGGCTGCTGCTATAAGTGAGGAGGAGGTGGGCCCATGCACAGACAGGTAGGGGAGACAGGAGCTATGCAGCCTATTGCTGCAGAGCACGGCCCCCGGGAGGGGATGACTGTAGCCTGGCTTGCCCTCCCTGTTCTCTGATAGCTGCAACTCTTGGTCCCCTGCTAGCGTCCCTCTTTTTCTGTCACTCAGGGGACACATGCCTCACCTGCATCCCCTCTACCCCAAAACTTCGCTCCTTCCCCCTCCCCACAGTAAACTGAGACAGGCGTAGAAGCGCATCATTATTATTATTTACAGGCTGTGGCTCCTCAGTTTCATGACACTGCCCATCCTAGCCTCTGTCTTCCATGCACAGCCCTGCATATCTCCTCCCCGATCGGCCCTGCCTTCCTCCACAGTGCAAGTGAATACTGTGTGCTACAGATAGCCATTAGTGGGTTAATCATTGATAGTCACCATCGCTTTTGCTTTTGATCATCACCCTTCATTTGATCCCTCCGATGCTGACCAATCCCTTCCTCACCAAGGGCATGTGTCCCATCCAGCACCCTAGCTGTGGCCCTGCTCCTGGATAGGGTAGAGATGATGATAACTCTTAGACAGGTCCAGGGGAGGGAGATGGGGAGACATGGGAAGGTGGGAAGATGATGAGCTCTTATACATGTTACGTTTAAGATAGCACTGGGACATCCAAGAGGGAATACTAGATAAAAAGCTCGGAGACATGAGTGAGGAGAAAGATCAGGAGAGGAGAGGTAGGTTTTACAATCATCAGCCTAGTGTAATACAATCCTATTTCTGCAGCTTGCTGCCAAAGCTGTGATCAGCCTGGGTTTGGCTAAACAGCTCAAGCTATATTTTCCACATGCACTGGACTCCTGCAGCCAATCAAAGTTCATGGTCATTAGAAATGGGCAGCTATCAGCCTTTAATAGCACATAGTATAAGGGAGCAACTTAGGAATCCACCCAACCTACTATGCCAGGTAATGTGAGTCAAGAGGCCCATGTAAATTAGAGCTCATTTTACAGCATTCAAGTGATCAATTTGGCTGTGTTTAGACATATACTATACATTAAAGCCATAGAAGTGTGTGTAATTATTTCTGGATGGGAGCAATATTAAGATCGTCATCCAAGTTTTCTGCCATCATTGTTTACCTTTAAGCTGACACTGGATCTGATTCTGCTAGAAAGATGCAGTGTGAGTAGAAGAAAACACTATCAGTGTGGCTATTTCTGTCAGTTTGTTTTCTACCAGCTTATTCAGAGCAAATCTCCTTCTTTCCAGTGTCCCCATTACAGAAAATGCTGGTCCAGATACCAGGAATTGGTGAACTTCCTCTAACCTTCCTACTAGATTCAGGGACCTTATGACTGTCCTTATTCCACATTGCTCTGCCCTTTTACCTGACAAACAACGGTCTGATGCCTATGGAGAACTACAGTCCAGATATACTTGCATAGCCGTCTGTAACAGTATGACATAAAAGCTCTAGCAGCCTATTACAGGAAACAGCCCTTAGCTTGTAATCAGGGTCAGTTTAGCAACAACACTCTATCTGTATGCGATCTATTTTAGAAAATAAATCCCACATATTATACATTAAACATAAGTGGATTACATGTTGTATTGCTATATTTATAGCATATAGTAAATAGTGCTAGAAAATAATATAATAATATTGCACTGTTTAATGACATACGATTTGAATGAGCATAGGAACATATGTTTTATACTACCATAGCACTGACACCCACTGCATATATCAGTTATTATTATTATTATTATTATTAGTACCTGCAGAGAACATATAGTCATTCACATGAGTCCCTGTCCCAACGTAGGTTGCAATCTATATGCCCTACCACAAACACACAAACAAACCAGGATCAATTTTGACAGAAGCCAATCAATTTACCAGAAAGCCTTCGGAGTGTAAGAGGAAACCAAAGCACCCAGGGGAAACCCACACAAATGTGAGGATAACATAGAATCTCCGCAAAAACAGAGCACTGGTTGGATTGTACCCTTGACCCCAGAGCTGTCAGACAGTAATGCTAACTTCTGTAACACCATGCTACCCCAAAATGTACGTTAGTGAACATCAGGCAATTCTAATTGTAACTTTAAAATATCAGAGACTCTAAAACTGTGAGTCTGGCACATTTTGGAAGATTTAGAATGAGTAGCTGTTATCTTTTTGCTCCTATGATGTTTATTTCAATTTAGTTGCTCGACTTTTCCGCAATTTTATTTATATATATTTGTACTTAGTTTTGCTTGTACTTTGTTATTCTTTTGGGTGCACTTGGTGAGATGTGAAAATGCTAAAAATGAAATAGTATGTTATAATTTTTGGCACTGAATGACATCTCAGACAAACAATGCTTCCCCACTGCTAAGAAATTACTGTCTTTACAATTACTGTACTTCTATGGCACCTACATTTGAAAATTAGGCAAGTCGGAGCTGTGATATTTTTAGATGCTTACTATAGCCATCAGTAGTGCTGATTCATTCATTATATACAGTACTGTGTAAAGGTTTTAGGCAGGTGTGGAAAAAATACTGCAATGTAAGAATGCTTTCAAAAATAGAAGTGTTAATAGTCTATTTTTATCAATTAACAAAATGCAAAGTGAATGAACAGAACATAAATCTAAATCAAATCTATATTTGGTGTGACCACCCTTTGCCTTCAAAACAGCATCAATTCTTTTAGGTATACTTGCACACAATTTTTGAAGGAACACAGCAGGGAGGTTCTTCCAAACATCTTGGAAAACTAACTACAGATCTTCTGTGGATGTAGGCATGCTCACATCCTTCTGACTCTTCATGTAATCCCAGACAAACTCGATGATGTTGAGAACAGGGCTCTGTGGGGGCCATATCATCACTTCCATGACTTCTTGTTCTTTTTTACGCTGAAGATAGCTCTTAATGACATTGGCTGTATGTTTGGGGTCATTGTTCCTGCTGCAGAATAAATTTGGAGCCAATCAGACGCCTCCCTGATGGTATTGCATGATGGATAAGTACCTGCCTGTATTTCTCAGCATTGAGGACACCATTAATCCTGACCAAATCCCAAACTCCATTTTCTGAAATGCAGCCCAAAACTTGCAAGGCACCTCCACCATGTTTCACTGTTGCCTGCAGACACTCATTATTGTAGCTCTCTCCAGCCCTTTGGCAAACAAGTTGCCTTCTGATACAGCCAAATGTTTAAAATTTTGACTCATAAATCCAGAGCACCTGCTGCCATTTTTGTGCATCCCAGTTCCTATGTTTTTGTGCATAGTTGAATCACTTGGCCTTGTTTCCATAAAGAAAGTATGGCTTTTTGGCCGCAATTCTTCCGGACTTCTCCGAACAGTAGATGGGTGTACCTGTGTTCCACTGGTTTCTGCCAGTTCTGAGCTGATCAGGGGCATCTTTAGAGAGACTAATGACAAAAAGAAGAAAGAAAAAAAACTCAATATAAAAATCACGTTTAGCAATATTATCTACAACATCTGTCAGTAGGTATAACTAGCGCTATTATATTAATGGAAACGGATGAGCCACATTTATTTTTAGCTCAATATATCAATAATTTTTAATATCAGTGTGGACAAATAGACGACCAAACAAATAATCCATTTATTTACTCAGATTGAGACACAAACACACTCATCATTCATTTATTTTATATATTTTTAATTCACAATACCATGGTTTTTCATTATATTTCACTTTGAGAAAGTTTCTATACTTTTAGATTGAACTAATAAAAGTTATATTTTATAATTATCAAACAGTGCGCCAACCAAGAGGACATTCCTTTTTCTTCTTTTTGTCATTAGTGTTTCAACATTGTCCTTGGCAGCACCCCCAGTTAGTTTATAAATAATATAATTTGTGATTTCACAATTTGGGTCCTATTTGTTAGCTAGAAGCAACATAAATACCTACTGGTGCAGAAGTACTCCCACAATCCCCTTTCCCTTTAATGCATCTTTAGAGAGGAGGGGACCCGTGTGCATCCCCCGTCATGGGCCCCATCTTCTCACTCCGGCAGCCGGCAGCCGACTGATGCGGCTGGCTGGCCACTGCAGAATCAATAGACTCTGGGCACTAGAGTGCGCCCAGAGTCTATTGCACATGCGCAGATCACCGGGGATATGGCTCAGCGCTATTTTCCTGGCGATTTCCTCACAGCGCATGCGCAAAACACTGGAAAAATGGCAGCGGCGACCATTTTCCGGCGTTTGAGCAGCGCTAGGAGACCTGACAAGGGACCTCGGAGAGGTAAGTTTTACATAATATGGGTGCAGGGTGTGCCTTGACCTGGGGACCCATGTGCACCGCATTATAGATGCGCCCCTGGAGCTGATGGCACTGCTGGACATCTTCCAATTTCGAAGGGGAATATGCATGATGTGTCTTTTATCTAATGCACTAAGGTCCTCAAACTTGCCCGCTTGTTTGTGCTTCTTCAAAAGAGCTTGAACAGCACATCTTGAAACCCCAGTCTACTTTGAAATCAGTGCCTGGGAGATCCCTTGCTGATGCAGTATAACTACAGTACCTTGTGTCTTGTTGCTGTGCTCAGTCTTACCATGGTGTATGACCTGTGACATGTAACTGTCTTCCACAACCTCACCTTTGTAGCAGAGTTTAGCTGTTCCTCACCCAGTTTACTTTTAAGCCTCATACACAGCTGTTTCTGTTTCAGTTACTGACTGTGTTTCAACCTACATATGAAAATGACGAAAATGATCACTTGTTTGGTATGACTGGTTAATCAACCTGACTAGAATCCCACAAAATTCCTGACTTTGTTTTGAAGGTAAAGGGTGGTCACACCAAATATTGATTTGATTTAGATTACTCTTCTGTTCATTACCTTTGCATTTTTTAATTGATAAAAATAAACTATTTACACTTCTATTTTCAAAAGCATTTGCACTTTGCAGCATTTTTTCCATATCTTTTGCATATTATTGTACATTAACCTAGAAGTAAAGACACCTACAGTACATAGTTTGTTCTATGCTTTGATAATTATGCTAAATATACATGATTTCTCCTGCTTGTGGAATAGTGGCAGTAATTTTAAAAGAGGAGGACTTTGTCTATAAAGGAGTCTACACAGCAGGCTTTCAGAGAAAGCATAAGATTTTAATAGAGAGCTCTCATATTAGCCTTTCACTAAAATATCACACATACAGTATACATACAAACATTATGAGGGTTCGTTACATAGGTGCATTTTTCCATTTGTAACACCAATAAAGCTACCGTACTTTTAAAGCACATCAAGGTATAGCCATGTCTTGACATATTGGAGGAGATATAGGGGTTGATTCAGCAGGGGACGCAGATTCTACTATTCACACATATTCCCGATTAACAGGATCAGTGCATGTGCAGAATGGGTCCTACAAGATCGCACACAGGCCCCCCTATGCCTCTGTCTGATTGACAGGCAGAAGCGTTTGTGGGGTGGAGCCGGGACGGCCTGCATTTCTGGTGTTGCCCCCGTTTTCCGGAAGGGACGAGGCCAGGGACAGCGTCCATGGATGCAGCTTCCTGACCTCGCAAGCTGGCCATCTTGCGTAAGCTGAGGCTCACTCAGCTGGCCAGTGCCGCACAACATCGCAACAGGCTGTGATCTAGGTCGCATCACTGGGATCGCAGATGCTGACAGGAAGCTTGGCAGGACGGATTTGTAAAGCCCCTTGTTTGCGGCTTTGCAATTCTGTCCACTACTGAATCTGCCCCATATTTCAATACAATACATTTGTAAAAAAAAAAAAAAAAAAGGGGTGTGCTACCTCAACCAAAGTGTAGCCAGCACCAGTGTGCATTGCCTAGGCTGGTGACAGCAATTGCAGGGAGAACAGCATGCTGTCCACACAATTGAAAATTATCTAATGTGTGCAATTTGGCCTTGCATATGCAGTCAAATTGTTTACAGAAATGATCAATCTGCAATTAGGCGGGACAAGTAGATACGCGCATATGTGGCCAGCTTAATCATTTATGTTTTTACATTTCAAACTTAAGATTTTTGTGGTCATCTCCACTAGTCCCTTAGTAAGTGGGTGCAGGCATGTGGTATTTAAATGATATTAAAAAAGTAACACATTTAAAATGTTTTAAATGTATTAGCAAAATCATTTTATTTTGAAACCAAACCCATTTATTTCAATATACAGATGTTATTCATATTCACGTTTCCTATGTCCATTAAGTTTCTAGTGGCAAAAACTGATCAGTACTACAATGGGGTTTATGCTGCTGGCAATCATTTTAGGAGTGTAATTATGAGTTTAAGTGCTTGTGTTCATATAGTAATACAGCCTTCCAGGCTCCCCATAATGCTTGTCGACATTTTGGTTGTCCACAAGCTCACTTACATGGTAATACGGAATATGGAATCACGTAAAGAAAATAATCATTTCACAAGGCCTCACCAGACGTCATACAGTATCGTATAAGCGCATGTGTTTATGCGCCACTGGAAATTTATTTTTAACTTTTTCAGAAATAGGTAAAACAAAAACTGAATGATACAGAAGATGCAACCTATTAGCAGTAATCCATAACAGTGTATAAATTTCAGCCTTCAACCTTTTAGGGGCTTAGAATTAACTTGAAAAACAAAACAGAGAAAAATCACCCATAACAATTATTTTGTGAATAAATTTATTTGAAGTCTTCAAGTTTTATTTATTTATTTATTTATTATTATTATTATTATTATTATTTTTTTTTATTTATTTTTTTATTATTATTATTTTTTTAAAGTGCTTAGTTGTATCAGATGACTATTTATAATTGAACAGACTTAAATGATAAGCAAATCAATTTGGAGAAAATGAAGCAATTATCCAAATATCACAATTGTGCCTAGAATAACTTTTCTGTAGTACTGTACAGTAGACACAGTTAAGGTTAATACTGACATTAAAATGTTAATAAAAATGATTTTAAGCTTCATATACATTACTTTCTTTCTCCTGCAATGAAATTACTAGATAGCCATTAGCTGCAATATGTCAGGATTACTGTTTTGGACTGCAGCTGTATTTGACCATTTGACCCCAATTTGTTTATAGAAGCTTAAAACAAGGAATGTAAGTATACGAGAAAGTAGGTATATAGAGTAAATGGTACTCAACTTTTAAACAGACAAAAATGCAGCTAAAAAAATAATTGTAATTTTTTTGTTTTATATGACAATTTAAATCAAATTATTATTATTATTAATAATAATAATAATAATAATAATAATAATAATAATACAGTGGGACCATTTATGACCTAATTTTGTTGCACCTTTCTTCTAAAAGCAATATATTTATTATAAGCAAATTAAATGTTATGTCCTCAATTTTTTACTTTTTGTGGATTAAATGTCCAAAGAGTCTATTGTGAATATAACATTTATCCTATCTATAACCTTATATTAGATATACTCTCTTGCAGAGAGTAATTTTTATTATTTATTTATTACCAGTTATTTATATAGGTGCACACATATTCTGCAGCGCTTTACAGTGGATATTTGTCCATTCACATCAGACCCTGCCCCAGTGGAGCTTACACTCTATGTTCCCTATCACATACATACACACTAAGGATCACTTTTTTGTTGTGAGCCAATTAACCTCCCAGTATATTTTTGGATTGTGGAAGGAAACCGGAGAACCTGGCGGAAACCCATGCAAGCACAGGGAGAATATACAAACTCCACTCTGACTTTTTTTCAGAATCTCCATCTTCAATAGACTGGATAATGGCAGTGATGACTGTGAAGATATTTTTGTGCTGGACAGTTCAGGATATGAATCTACTTGTGCTATCTAAGGGCTCTATTCAGCAATCAAATTTCTACTTTAATAATGCAGAAATTAGTGTTTCCACATTTTTAAGTATTCTCGTTATTCAGCAATTATCTTCTCTGTTGATGCCAAGTTTGCACAGTATAGCACCATTGCTCTCTACAACTCTTTAATGTATTTTGCTATTTGGCAAGCATGAAAATGTAGAAAAAAAAAAGCATAAGAGCTTACTTTATATAACGCTGAAACTACGCCCACTCTCCATTCCTCTACTTGGTAATTACACTGCCCCAGAGTTCCAGGCAATACACTGCCAGTGTTCCGGGCAATACACTGCCAGTGTTACGGGCAGTGTAATTACACAGTGTTTTGGATGGGTCATGCGCATAGTCCTTTTGGACATTTGAAAAGACTGCCTGCAAGGGACTTCAGGGGGACAGCGTGTTAACACAACCGCTGTCCCTGAGAAATTTTTCCTAAATAGCGGGGATAAGTATTGAGAAAAAAATATATTGTGTCAATGTTGTCTTAAAATATTCAGGACAGCATCGGCACTGTTGCTGAATAGAGCCCTAAGCAAAAGCAGATGCTTAATGACATTGGTTCTAACATATATAAAAGCCACTCAGCAGCCCTTACAGTCACATTTTAACTAGGGCAACTGCTGCTGTGCCAGCTCTTGTAGTACTCTTGCATTAATTTACATTGTAAATTCTCCCTGTGCCCCACTCTTACCTCCTTTACCCACTATACATGGAGCATGTCATAAGTAAAGAAGTGGAGGGTGGAGACAACTAGAGGTTGGGCAGTGGAAGTTGTGGAGGGGAAGCCCCAGCTTGAAATTTGCTCAGGGCGAATTGGAATATAGATAGGCCACATCAATTCTCTTTGCTGCCATAATTTCATGTAAAATATTTTATGATTTGGGTTTTAGAGTTTCAAACTTTCCTGTTACTTTAAGAGAAGATAAGTTATTAAATTATATAAATATCAAACATGGGGTCAAAATACTGTGTTTTTTTAGATTCTCAAAATGTAACTAATCTGCTGCCTGGGTTTGAGACGTGATAAAATATAGTCTGAGAGCAAAGTAGTTTAGGCCTTGGAGGGACATACAGCCTTTTTTGAAACTTAAGGCAAAACTGGTTGACAGTTAACTTGCTGTAATAGTTAATTTGATTCTGGTAAACCTTATTATTGCAACATGTGCAGAATATGCAGTCTGTCTGTAGTTACCAGCTTAGGAAGGGCCTATAAAGTGTTGTGGTTAAACTTCATGGAAATTCAGAATAGGAGCAAAGAAGAATAACGTGTTTGGAACAATACATGACTAATATTTTAAGGCTTCTTATGGAATTTCCCACTCTACAGTTCTCATTGTACGAACAGGTGCAAATAACAGTGTGGACTTGGAAGGACTAAGCTGATCCCCACACATCTGTGACATGACAATAATATGTATCATGTAATCCTGAGATGACAAGTCCTTCTGCTCCATGTAATTGGCTCTATGCTAAGAGGGTCTACTCCAGTCAAACCTACATTATCCTTCATGCATCTCATTACACTGTATCTTTATAGATTAATATAGATCTACTTTTTATGCTGGATTGTTTTTCTCAGGGGTAACATATTGTATATCTTATACTGTTTAAATAAATACTTACTATCATGATTCTACATTTTGAAACTGTGCTAGATATTGCATATTATATAGCAATTATGTACCCTTCCAGGCAATAACACAATAATGTGTGCACAAGTGTCCTCATCCAAATAGTATTACTGGTAAATAAAAATAAGAAGTGCATAATGATGTTTCACTGTAATTGTCACAATGTACCCAAGAGTAACACTTCTACCCTTAATAGCCCTTCAAACTTACTAGTAAGAAAAAAAATCTTAAATAAGTGTCCCTTTGCAATAATATAGTATTTATATACCTTCTTTCATTTATTGAATCCGCACAGATGATTCATAATTAGAATATAATTTGGACAATGAGTGCATTAAACTATGACTTGTTTAGTGAGTGTACAAGTGTAATGATTGCCATTACAACCACAAGAGCATGGATTTGCGTATTATACAGTATATTTAACGCAACATGAGGTAACCCTATAGAGGTCTGGTTAGGGAGGCAGGAGTTAATGAATGTACGTCCGTAGCAGTATGGGAGGTTGAGGAAGAGAAATCAGACAAGAGACTTTGCTTAATTCTCCTTGTTTATTTTTGCTGGGTATTGTTGATTGGAGTTTAATGTAAAGAATAACATTTGGTGAATGGAATTCCTCCGGCGTATGAAATACACAGCTAAAAGCTCTCATTATACAGTATATGCTCTGAGCGATTCCCCTTTGTCTATAGAGGCTAGCCTAGCATGGCAGTGTCTTGAGGAGAAGCAGAGAGATGCTGGGCTGGCAGTGTAGCGTAGTGTGATGTATTGCGATGTATGTGTAGCCTGGAGCGGTGTCTCTATGGCTGCTGCTGGGTGACTGGAGGGGTCCCAGTCAGTGACCTGCAGTTGAGTGGATGCAGACTTTTTCCATCAACCTCTGCAGGGATACCACACACAGAGCTCAAGTGTCAGTTTACTGCCCTCAGCTCGGCTCCTTCTCCCAAAGCTCACAGTAATTAGACAAAGAAAACCTAAATTAACCGAGCAGGCGTCGACAGTTTCCCCCAGAGCGCCCATGTTGCAGCTATACACAACCTGCTGCAAATGGTTTGTTATTATATGGGACTTGTCCAGGAGTGACAGTACCAGGAGCCATCAGGCCAGTCCCTTGGACACATTGTGTAACCTTCATGCTCTTTATAATCAGCAATAAATGGAACTATATCCGTTTTTCTCTTCACGTGATATACATTTATGTATAGATATTGGGATTTACCTGATCAGAATAAGTATATTCTTTTATATGTGCAGCCAGGTCAGTCTGTCTAGAGATGGAAGATAGATACAATAGAGGTACAAGCAAGGTACATAAAAACATTTCTCTTTGGGGCCTATTTTATCCTACAAGTGTCAGTGGGCATTTGTTGATTAGTGGGTAAAACTCCAAAGATGGACTGTACATAGCTGTCTACAGTAACTGAGCATAAACACTTTACTCATAAATCTCCGGATGACATGGAGTTTATGATGGAAATGGCGATCATGATAAATGAAGTGTAATCACCGTTTGCAGACAGACAAATGGCTATTACAGGAACACGGACTAGACCTGGATGCATTAACCCCCTGAGTGCTGCTTTGTCAGTGTGGCCTAAGTGATAGGGATGACTCCTCTCTAGCATACACAGACCAGCATATCTGCATGTATGGAAATCTGGTCCAGTCTAGTGGGACTTGGAACAAATGACTAGGGAGAGCCAGGGGAGGAAGAGGTTAACGAGCCCTGTACTCAGTGACTCTGAGAAGAGAATATAAGACATTCCTTCGTGTAATGCAGCTGATCCCTTGTTTGGCACAGTGCATTGTTTGACTTCCCATGAAATAGTGATCTGGAAGCGCTGCCAGCTTTTGGTTTCTTGAAATGCTCTTTTGTAATCATTATTCTGTTAAAGCAAATCTCTTTCTTATTGCGGTTTCATTTCGATGATCATCATAGACACACGTGATAAGAGACTGAAGATGACTATGGACAGACCCAGCCCAGTCCATTATATTGTTTCATAGTTACTACAAAGTCAGGCGAGGCAGTTACTTCATGCTATGACAAGTGTCTTTCCTACCCTCCTCTATATAATATTATTTAACACAGACATCCCTATTGCCAGATCTAGGGATGGATCTGTAAGAAAATGTGTAACTTTTCATGTGGAGTTGCTCAAAGCCACAGTGTAACATCCAAACATTTCCAGCACATCAATAAAGCTGTCTTTAGCTTAGGACCATTTGGGAGATGTCTTAAATTCCCCTAGAGCCACCAGCCCTTGTTTCTTAGAAGACCCATAACTCCCACCTTGAAACCCTAGTGTTTATTTCTATAGATTTCCATTTCTATAAACACTCTTTTGCAGCAGCATTACAATCTTTATGAGGCCGATCTGTGGTGAATGCTGCCATTAAAGCTGGACTTTGCTAGTCAAGGAAAAATCCTGTGCAGTTATTGACACAGGAAACCCAAGGATTTGTAGACTTGACAGATTAAATCATCAACAAGGCGAGGGAGGTCTAAGAGGGAGACCTACTGGGGGAAAGTAACTTTCATGAATTCGCCTATGTTTTTACACTACAGCATAGTGAAAATATTCATCCTGTTGAACGATATACGGTACATTTACCTTATACATATACACAACGCAGGAGGAAGACATAAGTTAGAGAAAGAAAATACATAATTTATTTCCAGGGGTAAATTGCAGCTTACCCGTTATATATTCTAAAATTAATTTTAGTTTTCTATTATAATCACTCATTTTATAGACTTGTCATAAAAGATATATATATATATATATATATATATATATACGCATACATACATACTGTATGTATAAGCACATTGAAGTTTGTGCACATGAGTCCAGTTTGTCAGGCTGTAATCAGCGGGAAAAATGAGGTGTCTCAGTAAAAGCACATCTGTGCCGTTGTACAAACATATCTGCAGAATATCGGACTGGAGAACACACATCCAGGTAACCTTCTGGGAAGTTCAAATCTAATACAGCTGTCAGGAAAGCCGTGATAACCCATCGATCATCTGCCAGCACACACACACAGATCAGCCAGTGCACTATGCCAGACAGCCAGGAGGTCTGGAGGAGCTATTGGGTGCAAATTACACAGCAATGCCATTCCCGTTACATGACACAGGTGTCTGTGGAGCCAATGCTGAAGTTCTGTATTTAAAATTAAACATTGTAGAATAAATACCATTCAAAAGAACACTTGCGCGTTTTTTCTGGTATTATCAAGCAATGGTTTATTACAACGCGATTCCCCAACAAGCAGACAACACAGCCTTTACAATGTTCATGTTTACACAAATAGATATCCTATAAGTATATACATCACATACTATTACTACTACTATTTAACTCTTGGGAACTCTTGTGTAACACACACACACACACACACACACACACACACACACACACACACACACACACACACACACACACACACACACACACACACACACACACTTACTTTTCGAATGCAAATCAATCATTGCAAAATAGTGTTTTTATAACAAGATTACATAAAAGGCATGAATATGTTTCTGGAAGCAGGAGGAATATATAGCCACTTCTTTGCTGCAATTAGGGCGCTGTGGAGACAAAATTGAGCATTTATAAATGCAATACTTTGTAAATGATTGTCTTTATTTTACCAAGTTCCAAGACATTGTAAAAATTGCTCTGTGGGGTTTGATTGTCCTTAGTGCTAATAAAGATATATGATTGGGACTCGTTACAACTATATCTGCACATATAAGTACCCATATACTCTCTATGTGCAATAACAAACAAATAAAGTACATCGTGCTACATATATAATAGTGTGTCAACATACCATTAATTTCATCTTTCTTTTCTAGTTAGTTTAAAAAAAAATAATGACTCGATTTATTTCACTTTGAATGGTTCTTTCCTCTAACATGTTATATAGAATAAGATGTCCTCTTTAATATTTGAATTGTAAGATGGTGGCTATAGGTGTGTTAAACAATTTGTGTCTATCTGCCTTCTAATATACACTAAAAGATAAATGATTTAAAATACTTGGGCCTGTTACACATACATTATATGCTTAGTAGCCTACAGGTATATAATGGTTTCCAAATGTTGCCTACTGTGAATTAATATAGGTAAAATTAAATCAAATCAGGCTGAACAACAGGAGCACTGTTTTAAATTATAGGAACTGGGTCTGGAGCTGTCCCTACTCTGCACACTATCCGGATTCTGGGCCTGATTCAGACTTGGGAATAGAGTGCAGGGGTGTATCTAGGGGTCTGTGTGCCCCTGGCAAAATAATGGACTAGCACCCCCCTCCCTCCTAATTTTCTGAATAATTACATTCTGTCTCCCCAACCATCCCCCTTCATTCTCCCCAGCCATCCCCTTTCAATGTCCCCAGCATTCTCTTTTCTGTGTCCCCAGGCATCCCCCTTCTCTCTCTCCACAGCCCTTTCCCCCTTCTCTCTCCCCAGCCATCTCTTTTCTGGGAATCGGTATGATTTACCGCCGGACGCATGTCCAGTGGTTGGAATCCCGACATCAGCATCCCGGCAGCAGTGGAAATCTCGATCGCCTCAGGTAAATATTAGCTAACCTAATTCTACCCCCTAACCCTCCTTAGGGGTGCCTCCCCCCCAGTACCTAACCCTAATTCCCCCTTTAAGCGCCTAAACACCCCCGGGGAGGTGCCTAACCCTAACCTCCCCCACAGTACCTAATCCCCCCTTTAAGTGCCTAAACACCCCCAGGGGGTGCCTAACACTAACCTCCAGGGGGGGCATATCGATGCCTGTGTTTAGACCCTTGCAGGGATATGACAGTCGGGACGCCGGCTGTCGGGATTAGGTCCGCCGGCTTCCCGACTGCATACCCTTTTCTCTCTCCCCAGCCATTTATTTTCTGTGTCCCCAGCCATCCCCTTCTACTCCTCCCCCCACATCCAGCACCCGCAGCCCACACAATACCGTATCTTCCTGTTGTGGCTGCGGCAGGCTCCTCAGTGACAGCAGTAATGCGGCGCTCGCAACGTCATGACGTCACGCGCACCTTGTTTAGAAAAAAAAAACTTTATTAAACATCTGCTAATACCAGGGAGCCGCCGGCAATCGCAAGAGACTACCGGGCCCTAAACATCTGCCCAGGTAGGAGCTAGGGGCATGCCTGGGTGCCAGGTCTCCAGTCCTGGCCTGATTCTACCCCTTGTCCACTGGTAGCACCACCGGATAGCGCCCCCCCTCGTCTGGTGCCCCTGGCAAGTGCCATTCTGGTCAATGGGTAGATACACCCCTGATAGAGTGAGATATCTCTCTCAACTGATCATCTTGGTGAAACCATACTGCACTGCAGGTGGGCAGATTTAAAATGTGCAGAGAGATTTAGGGGCTCATTTGCCAAAGTGAATTTGAGGTAAATTCCCCCAAAACATCTGTTTTCGGGGGTTTACCTCAAATACTAAGTATCCCCCAGATGTATTGAGGGACCGCAGCAGGTATCTCCGATACCTGATGCGACCTCTCCTTTACCCCTGGCAGCCGCCTCTCCCATAGGTTTCTATGGGGGATGCGATGCAGCCAAATGTATCAATATTGGGAATGCGAAGCATTCCCGATATTGGCACCAGCAGCTAACGCTATCTGAAGATAGTGTTAGCTGCTGTAGTCTATGGCAACTTACCGCATATTTAGCCAGCGGAGGGATCTCACGGAATCCTCCGCCGGCAATGAGAGCCGCTCATGTGCAGTCCGCAGGACTGCGCATGCGCAGCAGCCCCGACTGCCCTCTGGAGACATCGCAGGGATGGGCTCCTTTCGGAGCCCATCTGCCTGCATGTCCTGGATAATACATCCGGCAGATAGGATCACATTTTGCAATGCGATCAGGGGCGGTACTGCATGCCCTGATCGTATTGCAAAATGTGATAATTAATAAAAGGGCCCCTTAGATTTGGGAGGAGTGTTTCCAAACTGACATCTAAATTGTAGAGTAATAATAAAGCTGTGCAGTATTTGTGGGCTACATGTAAAAGCAGCCAATATTTACCCTCTTGCAAATTTTTTTTTATAGTTTTACACCCCTTGCATTGCAACATGGCTTGTCCAGGTACACAGTTAAGTGCTATCTCTCTTTCTATTCCCAACTCTGAATCAGGCCCTCTGACCACAAGGATCCCGACTGTCAGTATTTCATACCGATTCCAAGAAAAAGACCTCCGGTCATCCCACATCCCCCCTCTCCAATCCACCAGTGCTTCCTGGTCTGATTACGTTGCAGCGTCTCTGTCATTAGCCAAGTCCAAACATGCTTCACCTGAAGGAATTTCTCAAGGGGTAACTTATATTTCTATATATCACGAAATAACGACTGTTGGGATCCTGGCGGTCAGAATTCAGATGCAAGGATCCAGACAGGGTTAACATACCGACACTTGACACTTGTTGGTCTATATGCTAACCCTCCCCCTCTCCCTGCCCTAACCCTCCCTCTTTGGTGCCTAACCCTAACCTCCCCCCCTAGTGCCTGTACCTAACCTCCCCCTCCCTGCACCCTAAACCTAACCCTCGCCCCTTAGTTCCTTACCCAAACCCTCCCCCTAGTGCCTAACCCTAACCCCTAAACCTAACTCTAACCTTCCCACCAACCCCATTACTTACCTTCGGCATCCTGGCGGTCGGGATAGTGGCGCCGGGATTCTGACCTGCATCAGTATTCTGGCAGAGTAATGTAAGCGTCGGCATCCCGACCGCCGGGATGCCGAACACATACCCTTTTCTTTATGCACTGTTTGGGATATTTCCATATATCACAACTTTATATGTGAGTGGTTCTTAATTGTTTTTAGTAAAGAATTGGGTTGTAAACGTACTTCACCATTGTGTGCCTCACATTCTGTATAGAAACACTGACCTTTGAGGAGAGGTCCTTTAGGAGAAGTTTCACCACAAAAAGACAGCCAATTCCTGGACTTACATTTGCACTATACAGTTTTGCAATTTTGCGCAATATAGAACACGTTTGCTTATATATATATAATATATACATATATATATACAAGCATGTGTGTGCATATATATATATATATATATATATATATATATGACTAGTCTACTAGCCACAACTTTCCTCTATGTTGTTGTAGGATGTGTGTAGCTAACGCTGTGTTTATTTGCAATAGATTATTAATTCCAAAAGAAAAATTATTTACTTGTCTGCGATACTGACATGTTGACAGACAAGAAGGGATACTCTATGGCAGTTCCTTATAGTGTTTGCTATGCCCCCGGCCCTACCACTAGTCCCTATAGAGTATTTTTCTGCTAGCATTGCATCCAATAATCAGTCGATAGATTAGATGGTATTGCAGACAGATCTTTTCTGCTACTTATCATGATAGGTTACAGGTAGACGGCTCAGCGGTTTCACAGCTATTATAGAAACATACGTCCTAGTATGGAAGGTGTTCTAGGATTTGTAGTTCTACAACAGATATGTCTACAGTCTCTCTCATATATGTCTAATAATACATTTTCTCCCGCACAGTTTATTTGTATATCTATATGAAAATCATTATTTGTGTAAACGTGACTGGTGTGCACATATTGTGTGTGTGTTCTAAGTTACAGTGTAAATTAAAACTTACAATGTTCAATTATTTTCTTAACCTCAGAAAAAACTCCCCGCTGTGCGAAGGATACAGCTAAGTCTCCTGCAGGAAACACATGCTTTCCCTAATATGTATACCCTAGGACACTAGGACAACACGAGTGACGCGCTGAAATTTCCCACTCGCTGCCTTCTCAATCCCGTGTATTGGATAATCATAGTACAATGCTATGACCCCACTCAGGTGTGTATAGAAGACAGCACACTGCTAGGCAGCCTGTTCTGTACAGAGCATAATGTATGGCAGGGTGCTGTACTCAACACTATAATATAATATAATATAAAATACACGTACACAAATAATGGTGCAGCGCACCGCCAACTAACACCTATATAGCTATAGAGTATTCACATTATATAAATCTACTGCATTCTATTCACCAATGACATAGACATAATGATGAGAAGAAATTTCCAGCAAAATAAATTATTAGATGCTTATTAAATTGAAAATACTTTAAACATGAGAATAATACGTTCTTTTACGTGATATTATATATATATATATATATATATATATATATGTATTTGTGTATATATATATATATATATATATATATATATATATATTATCATGTAAAAGAACATGGAATTCTCATGTTTAAAGTATTTTCATATATATATATATATATATATATATATATATATATATATATATATATTCATACTAGCATTGTCGCTATTTACCCAACATATTAAAGCACAGCGTATACAGTTTACGGGACAGTTATTGCATTGTAAGTAGATTTGTTTCTCAATTCTAAACTTTTTTTTTTTAAAGCGTAAAAGTGTGAGCTATAAACAAACATAAACCCTTAAACCCTTCGTAGTCAAATTGTGCCCAGAATGAGATGACTGTATGGAACAACGCTTTTTACATCTACTGGAAGCAATATCTCTATAGCTTCAGTCTATAACAACATAATAGCTTCTTCAGTCTATAACAACATAATCTATTTATATACAGAATATATAAAGTTGACAAATCACATTTACTCGTCGACCTCTGGAAGACTAAAGACAACGGACTGGTTTGCAACATAGTAATTTATTTCAATTTACCGAATTATTCTATATCACAATCACCAATCGTGATAGTGATTGGCATTAAACATAAGTAGAAAATAGATAACCATATGCCTTAATAAAGCCATTTTAACTGGGAAGAAATGAGAAGCCTTGATAGGCATTATTACTATTACTTTATTGTATGATAATATATTAATTGTTTGGTGCATGTTGTGTTTATCGTTTAAATGTAAAGACTGCTTTCTGCTAAATTTCGCTGTTAGCAGATGTCGCTTGTACTATACATAGAAAAACAGCAGTGAAGCTTGTTCCCTAGTATTGCAAGACAGTAATATTATTCGTGCCGTATTTTGAAGAAATTCCTCCAGGTGGCGCTGTGCTGCAGACAATTGATTACCATGCCCTTGCAGTACCCGTTGGGTCAAATGCATTCTGTAAGTGCAGTAACAGCTCAAGAGAAGATTTATACAAAAAAAGATGCATCCAAGAATATAATAAAGTTTATATCATTATATGCATTCACTAACATGTCTACAGCTGGAGATGGATTTATTTATAAAAGCTAATAAAAAATTAATATTCAGTAAACCAAATTTTAAAGTGTAAATGTTCTTACAAGTAACATTAAGTCTACCCATGAAAGTCATATGAATATATTGTAATACAAATATGTAATACATATATTTATACAAAAAAATCTAAAACATTTTTTTTTAAAACCTAAATAAAATAGTTTAGAAATACTTAAAAGGACTTTATTTAATCGCATGCTTGCATTTAATAAGTTGGCCATGTCATTTAAGCTGCTCTGAGGATGTCAGAAGACATATTCATAGCCAGCAATAGAATGCTTATTTAGTGTTACCAAGCAATGACTTTTGAGAAAAGCAATCCTCATATGTGATAACCTAGGGGTTATTTGGCTGTATACACTTTTAAAAATAAATAAATAGGATTTTATAAAGTGTCCCTGTTATGTGCATATATGTAAAACACTTTAATTGTAATATGCTATCATGTATGTTATTCATTGTTTAATGCTTTTAATTGCATCATTTTATCTATGTTTTGTGATAGAAATGAGAATAAATGATACATTAGTGGTGTTATATGCTGTATTTTCAAAACATTTTTTAAACAGTGGTCCAAAAATTACAGTAACAGTACATGTAACAGTTTTATACAATGCAGAGTGGTTGTTGCCACCAATTTCATTCTTTGCCCTCTATTTATAAAGTAGTAAAAATGCAATATTTGACTTTTCACTGCTTTTGGCTATTTATCAAAGGGTTAACACAGGGGCTGATTTAGAGGTCAGGCTGCCGCTAAGAAGGAGTCACCTGACCTGCGGGGCGGTTCCATCAGGCCAGTGGCGTATGGGGGCTCGGATGTTGATGTGCCTGCAGTGCCACCTCCCAACAGGTGGTGCCCATAGGCACATGCCTAGTGGAAAATCCACCGCTGGGTTAGTGACAGAGAAATTCTCAACTCACCATCAAATGCCAAGCATGCACATTCACATTTCTCAGCAGCAGTAGACTGCTGGCAACATGAAAGAGGATGCTGCTGTGGAGGGAGGCAAAGCTAGACTTTACCGAACAGGTGAGTATAAAAGTATGTTTTGTTGTGAGTTGCAGAGTTTGTAAATAAAATATTCCATAGGCTTTGTTATCTAATGATACATAGAGCCCTTTATGTTTAACAACTTTCAGAGATGTTTTTTTTCTCTGTGTCTTTTTATCCTGTAACCTACTTTACAGAGATAAAAGGTAAATTAAATATTTCTTTAATTTCCATATTACTGACTTGATGCTGTTCTATAGTTATGACCCAATAATAAATGCATGACTGCTGCAGGAGAAAATACAGGTTTTATATTTTTACTCTTTTGAGCACATGTGCAGTTATGTTTTTACAGGCAAGCATTTGGCCTAGCTCACCAAAATGACGGTGACTGTAGGATTAAAAGATGTTTCTGAAAGGTGTAGCAGGTTGCTTGTTGCAGAATGTGGGCTAGCCACAATAATAAACCTGATATTGTGCACAAACATAACAACAAGGTTTCATCTTGTAAGATATTCTAAGGAACTTCAAGGATTGGGCAGGGGGTTACAGGTTCAGAAACTCTCCATAGATAGAGCCTTTCTAGTCATTCAAAACAACTACAGCAGGTGAGGAGTGTGTCATTAGAGTTGGCTTTTATTTTCAATAAAACATATCCCTGACAAATTTGATTAGAGAACATTTTCACATGCATAAATATTAAAATGTCCAAATGCATCACATGAGACATAGCTGCCAATATTCCCCATTGCAAAATCAGGATTATGTAGGACATGTCCCCGGACTTTCCGAACCACGTCGAAGGGTACATGAATGAGCACAGAAACTTTTTGGTAGATAGAAGAACTCAGGACTGTTCTTTGGAAATCAGGACATTTGGCATGTGTTAGGGTAACAAGCTCCATATCAGTGCCAGACTTAGCAGGAGACAGAGAAGAAGATCTTGGCCTTTGAACACTAGAGGCTTACTAAGGGCTTTTCCCTGTATAGCACATATGTGAGACATCTGAAACAAGAAAATGAACTGAGCGTCTGAGAAAAGTCAGATCACATATATCTGACTAGATTATAATAATGCCACTAAATATGAGAGTGTGAAAAGGCCATCAAATCTACTATACAGAATGTCCCATTAAAAAAAAAAGTTTAGCTAGTGGATGGGGAATGTCCTCTAGGCTCTAGTCCAAGCATGGATCTAGTTTCCTGTTAAGGTGCCTATCCACTAATAGACATAGAAACGAGAGCACGATTACGACATTGTAATCGTGCTGTCGTTTCTATGTCTAGTGATGTGCCTACACTGAATGTTCACTCGTTCAGTCTAGGCATGAGATCACATGTCCAGTGTCATCAGGCTGTGACTGTGTCTTGCAGAGAGGTCACCGTCTGTGTCTTGCAGAGAGCACGGGGAAGGCGGCAGCAAGAGCTGACTGTACCCAGCTCACAGCTCACAGTAGCTACTCCCTTCTTGTCATCCATTTCTCCCCGTACATGCTGAACCTGATGGGATCGTCAGGTTGACCAGCATGTAGGGGCGATGATAGATGGCAAAAACGACTAGTGGGCACGGGTATCGCTGGTTGCTTTTGACATTTACATGCCCGATTTGCCTGTCAAAATCGCCTAGTAGATAGGCCACTTTACTCTTTTGATTTATTCAAGTTTGAGGCTCCAACTAAAAGTTATTTAGGTGACAAAAGGAAATCTATCATCGTTAAAAGGGTGTTTCAAAATGGTAGTAGTCAGGATGGTTCTAATGCAGTCCTCTCACCTGCAAATGGTCTTGCAATGCTTCTGCTTGAAAGGACTTCAAAACCCAGAATAGGCATGTACACCTGTATGTGCACAGCACGCAAACATCCACATTTGCAAATATATAAGGGGCCCATTTATTAATGATCGCATTTTGCAATGCGATCAGGGCATCCAGTACTGCCCATGATCGCATTCAAAATGCGATCATAGCAGCTGAATGTATGTACCGGCACATGCAGGGAGACGGGCTCCGAAAGGAGCCCGTCCCTGCGATGTGGCCGGAATGCATGCGGGGCTGCTGCGCATGAGTGGCGCCCATTGTCAGCGGAGGGATCTGGGAGATCCCTCCGCTGGATGAAATGCGGTAGGTTGCCTATAGACTACAGCGGCTAACGCTATCTTCAGATTCGCATTCACGATATTGATACATTTGGCAGCATCGCATCCCCCATAGAGACCTATGGGGGGGGCCTGCCGGCGGCAATGGAGGGATCGCAGCAATTATCGGAGATACCTGCTGCGGTCCCTCCTTAATACATCCGGGGGGATACTTAGTATTTGAGGTAAACCCCAGAAAACCGGTGTTTTGGGGAATTTACCTCAAATTAACTTTGATAAATGGGCCCCTATATGTGCGTCATTTAATTTTATTTAGTTCATGAATGTCCTTTAGGTGGGGTACACATTACATGGATAATTTGTAATTTTGAGGCAAATTGGAACAACATATCGTCTGCATCGCATAGTGTGCACGCTCAATTGTGCGTTCACGTTCATGTATCTTCACATCAAATTTGCTGCACGTCAGATGGGAAGATGTAGTGAACGTTGTGGTGCACATTATGCAGTGTATACGTTCAACCAGAAGACCACAAAATATACTGGTCCAATCTGAAGACATCACCTGAGCTGCCAGTGATCTACATGATGATTGTATAGTGTGTACAGGAGAAAAGATTATTGGATACAATGCTACAACATGATATATTATTCCGTCGCTCGTAAGATTGTATAGTGTGTATGCTCTATAACGTGAGTTCGGGGATGAAGGGTAATTGGAACAACCATCGCCTCTTTTGGATGTGGTTCTGATGTGTACCTGGTCCTAGTGTCCCTACAAAACATTACACAGCAACAAATACTCACTTTGTGATATCTTTTGCTCCACTCTCTGGCCACACATGCTGCGATATTGCAGTCAGTATCAGGGTATTGGACCAATATCAGAGCACGCGTGGCTTCAATAGTGACCACAATGCCACATAATGCTAATAATGATCTTATTGAAGGTACAGAACATAAGAGGCATTTGTTTTAAACATGGGAGCAGGGCAGTATATACAGTGCATCCGGAAAGTATTCACAGCACGTCACTTTTTCCACATTTAGTTATGTTACAGCTTTATTCCAAAATGGAATAAATTCATTTTTCTCCTCGAAATTCTACACACAATACCCCATAATGACAACGTGTAAAAAGTTTTTTTTTAGATCTTTGCAAATTTCTTAAAAAAAACCCCTTAGAAATCACATGTACATAAGTTTCCACGGCCTTTGCTCAATACATTGTTGATGCACTTTTGGCAGCAATTACAGCCTCAAATCTTTTTGAATATGATGCCACGAGCTTGGCACACTTATCTTTGGGCAGTTTTGCCCATTCCTCTTTGCAGCACCTCTCAAGCTCCATCAGGTTGGATGGGAAGCGTCGATGCACAGCCATTTTCAGATCTCTCCAGAGATGTTCGATCGGATCCAAGTCTGGGCTCTGGCTGGGCCACTCAAGGACATTCACAGAGTTGTCCTGAAGCCACTCCTTTGATATCTTGGCTGTGTGCTTAGGGTCGTTTTCCTGCTGAAAGATTAACCGTCGCCCCAGTCTGAGGTCAAGAGCTCTCTGGAGCAGGTTTTCATCCAGGATGTCTCTGTACACTGCTGCATTCATCTTTCCCTTTATCCTGACTAGTCTCTCAGTTCCTGGCACTGAAAAACATCCCCACAGCATGATGCTTCCACCACCATGCTTCCTGTAGGGATGGTATTGGCCTGGTGATGAGCCGTGCTTGGTTTCCTATAAACAGAACACCTGGCATTCATGCCAAAAAATTCAATCTTTGTCTCTCATGGTCTGAGAATCCTTCAGGTGCATTTTGGCAAACTCCAGGCGGGCTGCCAAGTGTTTTTTACTAAGGAGTGGCTTCCGTCTGGCCACTCTACCATACAGGCCTGATTGGTGGATTGCTGCAGAGATGGTTGTCCTTCTGGAAGGTTCTCGTCTCTCCACAGAGTAATGCTGTAGCTCTGACAGAGTGACCATCGGGTTCTTGGTCACCTCCCTAACTAGGGCCCTTCTCCCCCGATCGCTCAGTTTAGAAGGACAGCCAACTATAGGAAGAGTCCTGGTGGTTTCCGAACTTCTTCCATTTACGGATGATGGAGGCCACTGTGCTCATTGGGACCTACAAAGCAGCAGATATTTTTCTGTACCCTTCCCCAGATTTGTGCCTCGAGAAAATCCTGTCTCGGAGGTCTACAGACAATTCCTTGGACTTCATGCTTGGTTTGTGCTCTGACATGCACTGTCAAGTGTGGGACCTTATATAGACAGATGTATGCCTTTCAAAATCATGTTCAATCAACTGAATTTACCACAGGTGGACTCCAATTAAGCTGTAGGAACATCTCAAGGATGATCAGTGGAAACAGGATGCACCCGAACTTGAGCTTCACGGCAAAGGCCGTGAATACTTATGTACATGTGATTTATTTTATGTTTTTTTAAATTAAATTAGCAAAAATCTGAAAAAAACTTTCTACACGTTGTCATTATGGGATATAGGACCTCATTCAGAGTTGGTCGTTGCAGCCACTCGGTCGTAAGGGAAAAGGGGCCGGATAGACAAATGAAGCGCTCGCAAGTTGCGTCATTAAGATGGGATCGTTAGCAGGACGAGGGAGGGAAGGATGCGGCCGTAAGACTAAAAACACGCCCCCTTCTCGTTTGCAATACACGTCATCTCCGAGCATATAAGGATTAATCGAGACCATCGGAGCTGGTCGTAGAGCTTAAGGTTGACCATACCCTCTCTTAAGCACTACGAGTCAGTGTAAATACCTCTCATGTCACATGTGCCATGACACTACTTAGTTAATTATAAACTCCCATAAAACATTGTTTGCATAGTCAGGCACGCCTGCGTTCGGATCTCCACTCCCCCGTTCACAAGCACCTTCTCCTGTTACGACCCACAAACAAATCAATCTGTCACTCAAACTATCGACCTGGCTGTGTTCAAGGAGAGAGCAATTTCTGATCGTAACAGCTAGTTTGCGCACGCACATTGCAAATTTTACGTATGCACAGTCTAGCGAACATCGGTTGCGTACGACCGAGCGGCCGCAACGACCGACTCTGAATGAGGTCCATTGCGTGTAGAATATTGAGGACAAAAATGAATTTATTCCATTTACAAATAAAGCTGTAACATAACTAAATGTGGAAAAAGTGACGCGCTGTGAATACTTTCCTGATGCACTGTATGCTACATGGCTGTACGTTTTAATACACTAAAGCTGCAGTACAAACAAAACATTTGTCTAGATCTTGGGTGGGGGAGGAAGCAGTTGTTGAGAGGGCTAGTATGTTACACACAAGGTACACGTAAATATGCAGAACATAAAAGTGATGCATTGGTTTTGAACATGGGGGCACTCAAGCAGCTTGAGTCTTTAATCAGGCCCAGTGTTTGTGCACACGGTATAATCGCTATTGTATTTGTGAGGATCAAGGACTGGGGCGGTACACCTGTCAAACAGTAAAACAAGTAAATTAAACAACCAACCAGAGAGACCTCCATCATTACTTTCCAATTTTTCTTTCCCTGTAACCCTTCCAGCTGGTCAGCTTTGTTCTATTTATCAGGGCTTTGTGCCCTTCTTCCACTGTAGGTGGGCTTTATACCACATGCTTTTTGAAGGGAAAACTGCCATTTTGTTTGACAGGAAAATGGGTAAATTTTGGCAGGAAAACAGCCAAAAGTGTGAGTGGCTGGCAAGCCTCTCCATGCACCTATGCATCAACGGCACTGACCTAGCACCTGAAAAACTATGGGGGCACAGGCCTAGTGCTCGAACTGTACTGTGGCTACGGTCCTAGTGCCCAAACATTATATGGACCATGAGTCTAGCATCCAAAATATTAATGAGTGCCACAGCCTAGTGCCTGATCTATTTTCCAGTGCCATGGGTTGGTGGTCTAGGGGACCTTAAAGTTATGTAGTGAGTTCACACAGGCACCTATCCATTCCAGTGGGAGAGACTGAGGTGGGGGGCTTCATAAAGCTCTTTTGCCTGCCACCACCATAAGTCTCCCCCGTCCTCAGCAACTTTCATCTCTCTGGAAACTGCAGCAATGCTCAAAGATCTACAGTCATCGGACAGTCTACTCCTGTAGATCCTGCAGTCTTCTTGCTTGAGCACAGCATCTACTTGCCTCATCTGCGGCCATCTGAGCTTTTCTTCATTGAAGGTCCACCTTCTTCTCTCGACGCTGTCAAATTGAGGGGCCCACTCCGCACACCCTGTACCCATGTTCTTTAATACTTACCTCTCTGTAGTCCTGTGGCAGCAGTACTACACGAATCACCGGGAAATTGTGAGGTGGTAATTTCCTGTGGGATCTATGCATGCACAATAGAAAAATCACTGGGAAAATGGCTGCCATAGCATTTTCCCAGAGACCTGTGGATGCACAGGAGATTCTGGTGCAGCTCTAAAGTCTACACACTTGTGCACTGGATATGGGGAAGGGGCCCATATGCAGACTGCACATGGGCCCCCTCTTCACTTATATGCATCTGGGCCCACCAACGACAAATGTTGAGGCAGACCCAACAACACCAGATCTGGCAACAACAGTGTTGGCAATGACGACTGTGGACCCTGTGACGACCTTCTCCAGGTAAGTAGCTTCCTCCCTTGGGTCCAATGACAAGCTCTGTTCCATCGCACTGTACCCTGCCACATTGTATTGACACTTTGCCTTGCTTTTGCATTTCCCTAATTTGTGCTTCCAGTGTGTGTAAATTTTGTGGCTGTATATAGAATTTAAGCCAGAATTTAAAAGAACAATTTTCAAGGGGCAGCATTTTTTTTATTTGCCCTGGGCACCATCAAACCTAGTTAATTATTGTTGTCAAGGCCACTCTACTGTGAACATCACATTCAAATGATTGGAATGCTCCTAGGGGAGTAATTTTGACAATGCCGCAAGCAACTTGAAAAAAGCTTGGTACAAACAGGAAAGAGAATCTAATGATCACTCTCAGGGCCGTAGCTAGGGTCGTGCGGCTGTCGCCGTCGCACAGTGCACCACAGGTCAGGGGGCGCTCTTTGGGCCTGTCATTTTTCTGTTTATTATCATTCTTGCTTGTAGCTTCCTCTTATTTCATCCCCAGCATCTCCTGGCCTCTCCTATCTCTTCCCTGGCCCTTCCCCATGAAGCCATGGCCCTTTTTTGGGTGCATTATGTCTCCTTGAAAAATGAGGGGGTGCCAATGCTATTTCTGGCACAGGGCACCAACAAGTCTAGTTACGGCTCTGATCACTCTATTATAGGCATTGCAAGACCCAGTAGATCAGAGTATCAGAGGAGTGCTTTATCTCAAATAATACTCTTCTTTTGTACTGGGTGCAGTTATCCTAAAATTCCTAAACACAAGAAACCCAATTTGTTTCTATCCTAATTCATTCAACATGATATTGAATAATTGGGTTTGTGTCTGTTATAGTTCAATGTTCATCCCTCACAGTTAATCATTCAATCTTATATAATACATTTGTCACCGGAAAATATTGATTTTCTCAATACAAATCACAGATTTTAAAACATATACAAGTTTAATTTGGTTTACTAGGTTCAGGTAATATTTGATTTTATGAGTCCTGTAATAAGAATTACTGAGCTAAATGTAAAATCTGACATCATTGACCAAGGGACGTACAATAGTAACTGGCAGAATATAACTAGCGCCGTTACCTAGAACAAATGAAGGTTGAGGTATTTCTATTATAAAACATCACAGGGAATTGTCCCTTTCAACATTTTCCATTTTCATCTTTCTATTCAATTCAATTCATTTCCCAGCTCTCACATTTGCCAAAATATTTCAATTTCACTTGATTTACTTGGTATAAAGCTCCTGTGAGCCCATAAAGCTGGTGGAAAAGTATGAATATAGTGTGCTATTAAAAGACACCATTAATGGAAACATTTTGTTATATTATGAGAAATGTTTGCTGTTTGTGATTGACAGGCATATTGGAAAGTAAATTTTTTGTATTATGTTCTCATTTTTTATATTATGTAGAAAATACAATCCACAGAAATACTGTTCCTAATTTCCTATGTAAAGAGTTGGTTATATAGCTTTATTGTTTTCCTAGGTTGGGCAGAAGGTACATTATCCAAATGTATTATATGCAAGATGGTAACTGAAAACAAAAATTTTTTTTGTATCAAATGCAAAAAAATAAATAAATTAATAAATTATAATAACAAATAATGAAAGCTAACAAAAGCTAAGACACAATATATATCTATTTTCTAAGTTACTGCACCAACAATAAAACATATTGCACTTTTATGGTCCGTATGGTCATATATTTGATGTAAAGTTTGAAGATCTTTAATATATGATGAAAATGCTCACGGTTTAACCTGTCAATGTATTACCTTCTATCACATTTGGGACACCGCCTTATAACCCTTTCACACCTAAATCTCGGGTCCAATCCAGGTTATTGAACACAGTTTCAATCCATGTTACAAATTTTCACACCCCTTTCACACTGCACCTGGTCATTGCCTTTCACACTGCACCTGTGTCAGCCCTGCAAAACAGTGTATGTCATTAGAAGTGGACATTTTTTTTACATGCTCTCAAAGATGAGTCATGAAAAGTGGGTGGTGACAGCTCCCAGCATTCCTGATCTGCCAATCAGCTCCTTTTACCGTAACCTGGGTCGAATAACCTGGGTCGTAACTGTCAGACAGCAGCTTATCCGGGTCGGTCCCAGGAATAACTCTGGTCGTGATCAGGTTGAGAACCCGGGACACACAATCCCGCCAAGCTAGGACCCGGGTTGCCTGGTAATATCCTCAGGCATACCCCTTTTACACTGCATTGTCGGGTCTCATCCGGGATCTTGTACACTGGTCCATCCTGGGTGTGACCCGGCCTGAGCCCCTTTCACACTGGCGGCCTGACCCGGCTTATTGCTAGGTCAGTGATATCACCATGGTCATGTGCTGAGCTGGTGCTTGGAAATGACGTAATCTCCAAGCACCAACTCTTCCTATGCTGTGAAAGGATCCCAGGTCACATCGACCTGAGTTATCCATTCACACTGCACTGAGAGCCGTGTTGAACCCATGTACAACCCTGCTCGTTACCTGGGTTGAAATGCTGGGTTTCAACTAGGCCCTTTCACACTGAGCAATATCCTGGGTTGCTGTGCGTTCATGTGAAATAACCCAGGTTTTGCTGGCAGTGTGATTGAGGTATCAGAGGCTCAGGGGTCTATTTACTAAGCACTGTTTGGAGACAAAGTGAAATGTGATAAGGTGCCAGTCAATCAGCTCCTAACTGGCATCTCACAGGCTGTGTTTGAAAAATGACAGTTGGGAGCTGATTGGCTGGTACCTTATCTCCTTTCACTTTGTCTCCTAACACTGCTTAGTAAATAGACCCCTCTCAGACTAGAAGCAAAATCCTAGGTTATTGCACTTGAACATCTGAAAGGGTCCTTAAAAAACAACCCGGGTCGAGCGACCTGGTATTTCAACCTAGGTAACTACAAGGGTTGAACCCAGGAACTACCCGGGTCGTGGTGCAGTGTTATCGGGTAATGCTGGTCAACTGACCAAGAACCCATTTACAGTATAAGAACAGCCGGCGCTTGGAGATGATCTCATCGGTATTGCACCCATGTGCATTGATGTGGACAACCCAGGAATAAGCCGCCTGTCTGAAAGGGGTCTGAGCTGGGTCTCATCTGGATTGGACCCACATTCAAAATCCTGGGTGCGACCTGACATTTTGATCTGAAAGGGTATTAGTATCTAAATCTGTAATTCATCATGCGCATTACTGAAGATAGCTTACATCCCATATGGAATGCAGCAATTTCTGTACAAATCCAATCCTCTTTTATAGTAAATAAATGCTTATGCCATACAACAGCAAGGTAACATGCGTTGCGATTGAGTGGGGTTGCTGTGTTAATTAGTACAAATTGAATTCTGCAGTAAAATAAGTTGTTTTGTAAAGGGGCAAATTTCGAGAGATACAATATAATAGTTCCATATTGATTCCTCATAAGTGGTTATTTTGCATTGTAATTGTTAATTTTTATTTTATGGAATTTTAAGTAGAGCAGTGAGTGAAATGACAGTAAATTTAAACTAACTTGGGGTGTGGATAGGCAATGGACACCAAAGCATTGCAAGAATAATACATGCAGCAGCTGAAATTCATTCAATTACCCTGTTGCAAGTGTAATGTACACAGCAGCTGAAATACATACAATCGATCCTTGTTTTATGTACCATAATAAATTCTGCACTTTCAGTGTACCCTTATTTAGTGTCCATAGCTGAAGCAGACCCTTAAGGTCCCAGTATACTGTACTCTGCTTTCTAAGTATATACCTTGTTTGGAACTAATACATTTTGACATTCCCAATTACAACAGAGTGCCTCTTTTAAAATATCCATAGCCGATAATATCATTCAAAAGGATCTCTATATACTATCTTCTACATGAGTATACAGTAAATTCCTCATAGCACTGAAAACACATAGAGTAAGTTCTTATCCTAATGATGTCACTACTTGTGCCCTTTATGAAGGTTACTTTTGCAGTTAGTGAGACTGATGTTACTATAAATCTGATAACCCCATTCATATCCCTCCCTAAGAAATCTTTAAACACTTTGCCATACAATAAATGCCAACAGAGAAAATGATGATCCAGTTGGTGCAACAGCTTTTGGCAATGACAGACACAGTGCTGGAGTGAGTAATACCTGTGTGAAGTCATGAAATAAATTAGAAGATTGCCCTCTTGCCACAACACTAGATGCTCAGTTAAAACAGAAAATGTGAGATTTATTCCTAATAACAGGGAATAAACGGTGTCCAAGTTGTACCAAACATCAACAGATTATATAGAGGTCATCATAGGAATAAAGGATAACCAAAGAAACACACAGAGAGCAGTAACAGCATCACCACCCAAAAAAGCAGTGACGAAAATGGTTAGATGCTTGGGGCTAATGTATAGTGAAATTGATTCCTTTCATTACTGAATATTAACATGGCAAAGACGGCCGATACTGGCCAAGAGGGCTTCTCAACATTCGTCTATCCTGTGTCTGAAAGAGATTATAGGGCTGTATGCATTATTTTAACAGACCGTTGCATAAAGCAGACAACCACCAGTTTATAAAAGCTAACTTTTATCAAATTGAACCAGATTTAGATTACAGGTAAATATTAGCCCCCCCCCTCCCCCCTAAGAGGGCTGTCGTATTTTCACTTTATTTTTTTATATAAAGTATTCTCCTCTTTGGAATTTTATACAATTTTTCACAAATTAGTTTTTTTGCATTATGTTAAAAATGTAGATTGATATGGGAATGCTTAGCACTGGACAAGAATAACAAATTCTCTGTAATGTAAATTAAAGAAAGAACTCTAATGCTTTGTTTTTGTAAGGTCAATATTGGAGTAGTGATGAAGAAATTGGGTCAAGTTTGTTTGTAATCTATAGATTGTAAGCTTGCGGGCAGGGCCTTCTTACCTATATATCTGTCTGTTATTACCCAATTTTGTTCTATTAATGTTTACAATTGTAAAGCGCAACGGAATAAACTGCACTATATAAGAAACTGTTAATAAATAAATAAAATAAATAATCATCTCTGCAACAATTATCTCCAAGACTGATGACATCTTCCCCCAATTATGCAGCATACAATCTTTCTGCTGTGCAAAGTATTGTGTCACTGGCAGGTACACCTGATCTCACTATAATTGACCCTACACAGTTATATAACTTATATGTTACATACATTTCAGATGAGAGAGAAATTGCCATTGCACAAATTTTAAATGGAGATCCCTACTTGATGTGATAGTTCTCTCGATGTGTTTGTGTGGATTCATGGTAATGCATGGCAGTTTAGACTGAGAAAAGTCTTTGACTTCATGCAATTGGGTGTCACAAAGGCATCGAGAACAGCAATTTCAGCAGGATGTTATAAACTAAACAAACAAAAAGTGATGAGGAAGTAACAGAAGCTGCTACAATAAAGAAATGGTAGTAAACAATCTGAAAGTATGACTAGCAAAGCACAGCAATTATGGACCACATAGCAAAATAAGGGAGAGAGCACAGCGATGGCGGTCTACCATACCGAGACTCCACTTTGTTCTTCTGAACCCTCTATAGCAGCAGTACTCCCTGCACTAGAGGTATTTTTCCATTGTGCAAGACATTGTGTAGCATCTAACATTATATTATAATATAAAGATATGCATTACACCACAATCCCACCGCGCCCTCAGTGGGGTGTACCAAATAGAAATCTTAATACTAGAAGTGTATTAGTATCATCAGATCCCTTAGGTACTCCTAACAGTTCACCAGTGACAACAGAATCAGGGCAGTAAGGAAGAAAGTATGACATATTATTTTAATGGTGGCTGAAGCTAAAAGTTGAATCTCAAATAATTGAAAAATCTTGAAGTTCAGAAAGAGGAGGTGCAAGAATAAGAATCTCAGATGCTTGCAGAGGCCTACAAGTGACCATCTGCATTTCCAACTGGAAGAGTATAGTAGGGTCGCACTCACACATATGTTAGTATGTGAACAAATGGCATGTATCTTGATCCTACTCATCATTGGACAACACTTTACCACAGATGTAACTACCCATGGATGTCAGTGCATATACAGCATATACATTGGATTATCCAGGAGAATTACAATTGCCTCCCTCTGACTCGGCTGTAACTTCCTATCCCTCTCTGGTGGTGATAGTGACTGCGTGGAAAGAAAATTGGCATCGATAGATGATGTACCGAGTTCACCAGAGAAATCTCCCCGTAATGTGTCTTCACTATAACAAATATATTTTTGGCTTATCAACTCTTCCCAATAAGAGACTTAAACATGTATATTGTTTTATCATAAAAGATGGGGTCAGCATACTCAATAGATAGTTGCAATAAGTTTTGGATAACTATTTCAATAAATATAATATACATGGCTACAGAATTGTGCTAAGCTGGAGATTTGATGCTGTGTGAAATCTGATTCCAGATATTATAAATGCACCTAAAGCCATGGAATACAGTTTTTGCATGCCCAGACGTAAGGGATAGTAAGAGTCTGTATATATCAGACGGCTGCAGAGGGAGGCAAATTTATTGACCAATGTAAAAGACTGCATGCACACTGACATTTATGGGTTATCACTATAAGAGTTGTCCAATGGTAAGGAGGGGTTGTTTTGCTTTACTACTTAAGTTGAATAATGTAAGGTATTTTCACCATAATATATATGTAATATACTATGTAGCTATAAGTGACCAGGCACATGCTGATCCAGTTGCTAGGCCTGAACTTTAATCAACAAGATCATTTTCAAATTTGACCAGCCACGTGGGTGACCCAATTGGATGAGATCCAGCCATTTTATCCTTAGGTTGATCAACTTGAACTACACATGATGGGATCAATTATCAATTATATTTCAAATTAATAATGATCTATTTATTTGGAATTACTTGGCTCTTTTTGGGGCCCGAAACTGAGTGATATCAGGCCAAATGGACAATATATTAGTGAGTTTGACATTCTAAAGTGTAACATCTGTACATACATTACCCATTGTACAGTATTAATAATACATTTAATTACTTAATAGTTAATACAGTCATTCCCAAATTGGGTGCCATGGCATTCTGGAGTGCCACAGGGAACTTGCAGGGGTACCATAGGTTGGTGGTCCAGTACCAAATAAAATACTTTTTGGTAAATGTGAAAGATAAAACCAGTGCTGGTGGCTGTCAATCATAAAATATGTGGACAAACAGAAGTGCAACCCTGTCCACCACCACATAACTAAGCATAAGAGTGATAGGTAAATTTACTTCATTTAATAGTTTTTGCTGAATTTTTAAATAAGAAACTTTTGGCCTTGAGGTGACATGGAAAAATGCTGATACTCTAGGGCACCATTATTTACTGTTATGAAGTTTGGGAACCACTCACTTAAAACATGTTTTTTTACATATATTTTGTTGTTTCTTTTCTGTCAGATAATAATAATAATAATAATAATAATAATAATAATAATAATAATAATAATAATAATAATAAATATACTGTACATTTACCATATTATTTTAGTGGTAACCAACATGTCAAGGATGTGATAATTTTTAAAGCTTTCTAAATGGAGTCTTTTCTTACCTATTAATAGAACAATTGGTTACAGACCTTTCTGTGGTCAAGCTGATAGACGTTAATGGTATGTTATTATTATGTTGCTGCTTTATTATGCTTTTTTCTATGTAGGGGTGTGTTGAGATTGGCAGGAATTCACAGCCATTGAAACATTTCTAGAGAATAATGAAACTTCAGGGGTCTATTATCAAGATAAAAGTAGTCACGTAAGTGCTACTGTGTTATTTGTGCAATAGTCAGCCTGCATCTAACTATCAAACATTTTAGGTTGATTTACAGTAAAACCATTTCCTTGAATTGGTTATTAAACAGCCAAGTTAGTAATCAAGACCATTGAACCAGTTTGTTTTGTAGCTTGACGTCTCATAACTTGTGGTCTTAAATAATCATTTAATTCTGCCAGAAATAAAGTCACTTCATAGGTATTAATTTTAATGGACTGATATACCAGTGTGCAGGGCATTTATATCTGAGAAGTTCTCTGCTGTGCATTCATTAATTTTTATGTATTATTATCTAACACTTTGTTACAAGCATTCAGTATATCTATAATAATATCCAATTAAAATGTGCGAAGTATACAAGTGGTTCACATTTTCAAGTTCACATTTTCAAGTTTTCAGTAGTATACATAAATATAATTTTTATATTCAAATCTACATTACAGAAGCAGCAGCATTTGCTACAATGAATACGGTAACTAGAAATAAAAATGCTGGCGAATAAGCTCTTATCATTAGAACTGTTACTTAACACGTTTCAATGCTTTATTATCACACTGTCACCAGTAGTATTATATTAATAATAATATAATATTTATAATATATATATATATCACTGTGTATATATATATATATATATATATATATATACTGTATATATATATATATATATATATATATATATATATATATACACAAAATGAGGCTGGCTCTATATTGAGAATCCCTACCCCTCTTAGAATTGAATGTAAATGGAAATTAGGTTTTGCAATTCATACCATGAGGTAGTGTGTACACAATTGTGATCCCTGGTTTTTTGATGTTGCTTTCCCACATTTCCAAAAAAATCAGTCCATTTTTCTTTGTATAGTGTTGTATACAACCAGTCCATTCTGAATGTATGAAATAGTTTTTATTAAAATAGCATTAAGGACGGAAACTCAGGATGGATCCACCAGCTTAGTATGGTTTTCTGGCTGCTGCACTAATTGCCACTAATAGTTTCTTCCCCATTAGTAATCCTTTGTCCTGTGGAAGGATGCCTAGAATTCACTATGTAGATGTAGGAGGTAAAACGTTTACAGAGTTTTCCATGACGTGTCTCCTAACCTGGAGCCAAATAGTCCTGCCTTTGGGGCAACTCTATAAACAATTAAATCTATCTTCTTCAGCAGTATAATATTTGCGTCAATTGTGGGAGGAAGAGAAGCCTGCCAAATATCTTATATGTTGAGGTATGTATGCCTCGTAAACATATTAAGAAACATTTTTGGTTGTCTCTTCTTGTTTGATGGGCTGCCCAAGTTTATGTAGACACCGAAAAGGGAAATGGGCAAAAGATAGGAATGAGCCTATACAGTTGCACTAAACAATAAATGTAACCTATGTTTATATGTAGCCTACAGTATCGAGATAAATATGTGTTTAATATATAGTTGACAAGTCAGTATTAAGAAAAAAATGCATATTTTAGTATTTCAGTAATACACAGATTTCATTATATATTTGAACTACAGTGAAAATTATTTATTTATATTACAATTATTTTGCTAGAGAATATCACAGGAACACAAGTAAAATGTTTTCATCTTATCATTTAGAGAATATGATACAAAGTGGCTAGAGTTCACTTATGATACTGCTTTGTTATATTAATAATGTGCCATGATCCTACTAGCAGTATATATACACTGATTTTAAGCTAATTATGAGTGGGATTTCTCCTTTATTAATGTCATCATAAACTTTTTTTTTTCAAATATTTTAAAATTAAAAAATTCTGCTTGCCAGTAGATATAGGTAAATTTCATTTTCCCTTAGCTCCGCTTTGCCTTCAATCCCAAGCACAGACAAACAAGTTATATGTTTATTGCATTCTTTATTACCTGGTCTGCATTCACATGGGATGGGCAGCAGGTCCTGCAGGATAGGTGATGGGACTGCCTGATGTTTACCTCTTGGACATGTCACGAGGTTGGTCATATCTGTAGTGCATTTGTCCCTTGATAGAACAAGGGAGTGAGGAGCATCTTGATCAAATGTAATTTAAAAAACAAACAAGCAAAATAACCCAAAAAACAATTATAACATAAATTTAAACATAAACATGTTTTTGTTACTGTGAAGCAACTATCTTTTAATGTATATATATATATATATATATATATATATATATATATACATAAACAGAAATGTCCATATCAATAGACGACCAGCACGACAAAATGAATGCAAAAAGGTAAAAGTCTTTTTATATCACCACAGCATATCTCAATACAGCGTAAGTTCACAATAAAGAGCAACAGTGTAAAAAAGAGGCTTAAATGTGATACTCATCAAATCAGTGATAACCCATCGCTGTGGCATGGTGTGTAGCCCGGCCCGACAGCTGTTTCGGCACCCTCAGGTACCTTCTTCACGGGGCATAACCACACGATTACCAGCCTATGTTCTTATACTCTCTATGAAGCACACCTGAATTCCATAATGATGATGTCCCATAACACTCACCTGTGTAGCTTGCATCCACTGGAACCTCCACATGTCAGAGCGACGCGTCCAATGGGGAACCGGAAGTGACGCATGCACTCCAACGGAGCTTGTGTTCCACAGCCCAGAAGTCATTTTCCGGTTTTGCTGTCAATGCTTAATATTAAGGTACATTACCAAATTATTCACAGGCTATCCAGTATTATATCAGAGTCAGGTGACAGCATCATATAGTACAAGTTATGTCTCACAGAGGGCAAGAAACATACAATAATGCACAATCTATGGACTTGGGCGACCTCACAGGGACAAAAAGATTCTGCGATAAAGATATTTCCCAGATCTTATTTCCTAATACAGAGACATTGGAATTTGATAAAGATAATCCAAGGGAGATTTATAACGATTTGATCAAATTAAAGAAAAGACATGTGTAATTAACCCTACATGGACAAACCTTATCTCAATACCACAAAGAAAATTTTATCCCGCGAGGATTTCGAATTAGGAATCAACCAACTATCAGTCGTGGAAATCATGAATTATGTCGCCAGTGGTGCCTTATTTTAAATCAATGTTCATTTGATCTTATGATACTAGTAATCTGACAAGTCAACACAGAGATTGTGGCATTAGAAAAGGAGATTGTTTTATGTGAGAACACTGGGTTTACTACACTTTCTAGTGATACAGAGATAGATTGGCTGGCTAGATTGGAATTAACTAATTCTACTTTTAGATCAGATCTTTTGTCCTTTAAAAAAAATAAATATAAAATGGTCCATGAGGACTATAAAGAAAATCGTGTTTATCAGTGGCTTCTAGGAAGGGATACTAGATGCCCCTGGAATTTCGGACAGGGTCACAATAGATTTTACACTGATTTGGAATCCAATACTTCTTTGAGTGATTCCGACAGTGCACAATCTAAACCTCGTTTTTTACAAGGAAACAGGCATAGCTGCAGCAAACACAAATCAGAAAACGAAAACATTGTAGGAGAGGGGGCAGCAGGACCAAATCAAGGCAAAGACAAATCAGACAGGGGCAGGAACAGAAACAAAAAGAGGTAGTGGTGTTTAATTTATCTAACTATAATCCATCTGACTGTGAACTGGAGGTATTATCAAAGGGGTTGTCATTCGTTAAAACCTTTAAACAGAAACCATTCGATATGGAGGTTGATTTATATAAATTTGAAAGACAATTAAAATTGAAACATTTTTTTGAAAGTAATAAAACTAAGGGCCTGATTCAGAGCCGGACGCAAGTGGCTGCTCGTTCGCTCCGAGCGATGTTTGCCCAACTGCGCATGCGTATGGATCATAATACGCATGCGCGAACCAGTCAGTGCGGCTGAAAATCGTTTGTTTGCTAAATTGCGAATGCCTGCTATTTTGAGTGACAGAATGAGGCATTTGTGGGTGGTAACAGGGGAAGGTGCTTGAAAATGGGGAGTGGAGATCCGAACGCAGGCGTGCTTAAAGGTCTAAACGGGCATTTTATGGGTGTGCATAATTAATACAGCAGCGTCATTGACCACATCACTGGGTTATTTTATAGCCAGAACTGCTCGCAAAATTGTGGTAGCAAAAACCAACCCCAAGAATAGCGAGCAGTTCATACCCTGGTCGATGTACTCGATTAATCTAATAAATAGCGGACATGACGTAGGATGCGAGCGGCCAGGGGGCGTAGTTTCCCAAAAAACGACCTCAAGTTTTGTACGCTCGTTCAGACCTAGAGGCGTGAACAGACCGCAAACAGCGAACGGTTCATTTGAATAGCCACCCCTATTTTCTGGCCGAGCGAGCGCAAATAGCGTCCGGCTCTGAATCAGGCCCTAAGTCAGCATATTCCAGTACAAGATTTGGAGGGAAAAGTACTTTTGAACCTAACGTTAACAGCCCCTTTATTGATACTTTCATTAAACTAGTAAAGAGAGATATTTTTCCTGCTGTCCGTAAACAGAAAATGTCATACCATAATTTGACTGTGAATCAGATTGATGCAGTTAAATCATTAAAAGAGAATAAAGATATAATAATACACCCAGCCGATAAAGGCGGGGGCATCGTTATATTAAATCTTTCTGATTACATTAATGAAGTAAACAGACAACTGTCTGATGAATCTTGTTATCAAAAGCTGGCTAGTGATCCTACCTGGCGGTACAAGCGAGAGATAGATAATGTAATTATAATATACTAATCTTTGGTTGGATGAAAATGTAACTAAATTTCTTCAACAAGAATATCCTATTATACCTTTATTGTACATTTTACCTAAAATACATAAATCTCTCATTTGTCCGCCAGGTAGACCGATCATTTCCTCTCAGGGATCGTTGTGTCAACCCATTTCCCAGTATGTTGATTTCTTGCTCCAGCCTATAGTACAAAACTCTGATTTTTATATCCATGACCCTTCTCATTTTTTGAATTTACTGAAAGCTTTTACTCCAGCCTCCACCGATGTTTTGCTAGTTACTATGGATATTGTTAATTTGTATACGAATATTCCCCATGAGGAGGGAATGCAGGCAATTAGGGATATGATCACTACCAGTCAACACTATGATGGACCACCAGTCGATTTTGTCATGTTATTGATAAATATTATATTACATAAAAATTATTTTTTATTTAATAACACCTTTTACTTGCAATGCCGGGGAACAGCGATGGGTTTCGAACATGGCCCCGGCGTATGCTAATTTATTCATGCATGAGTACGAAAAAAGATATATTATGTTACATCCGTTGGCTAAATATATTTTGTTTTATGTTCGTTACATCGACGATGTTTTCATGGTGTGGTCTGGTGGGAAACATTATTTACTTGAGTTTACTAATTATCTCAACTCTATTGAAAGTACTATTAGATTCACCTGTAGCTTTAGTGCGACATTGATTAACTATTTAGATGTAACGATTGATTTCACTGGTGACAAAATGAAGACATCTGTATATAGAAAAAAAACAGATAAGAAGACACTTTTGGCAGCGGATAGCTTTCATCCAAGACCCCTTAAAAAGGGTCTACCTTTTTCACAATTATTACGTGTAACACGCATAACTTCAGATACTAAAGAATTACCGATGGCCCTTCAACAGATGTCAAATAAGTTTATTGAGAGAGGCTATGACCAAAAGAAGATTAAACAAGCAATGGAAAAATGCCTGCAACTTGATAGGACCGCGCTGATGGATGATAAGAATACTGCATGTGTATCAAAACCAGAACGACTGGTATTTAACACCACTTTTTCTGTCAGTTCACAGATAATTAAGAGTGCTATTTTTCACCATTGGCATATTGTGTAAACAGACCCAGCATTAAAAAAGAGCTGTAAAGACTTACCATTGATCAGCCAGAGACATAGCAGTAACATCAAAGATATGGTTACAAAAATGAATGTTGGAACGAAATCATCAAAAACCTGGTTATCTTTGAAGAACGGTGTGTTTTGCTGGTCAGGATGCATCAATTGCAGATTTTTAATCATCGGTGATCAATTTGAGGACCCGTTACCTAAGCGAGTGTTTAAAATTCACCATCGATTAAATTGTGAAAGCAAATTTGTTGTATACATAATTAAATGCCCATGTAACCATATTTATGTGGGCAAGACTGTTCGCATGCTTAAAGAACGGATTGCACTACACCGTTCATCCATACGTAAAGCGTTTACAGTGGTAGATGGTAACACTCCTCCTGTTGCTAGGCATTTTGTGGATATGGGTCATAGGGCCTGATTCAGACCCACTCGCGAGCGGCTGTCCGCTCGCAAGTGGGTCGATGTTCTGCACTGAGCATGCGCACGACAGAGGGAGCTCCGTCGTGCGCATGCGCCAGACGCGACGAGCGAAGGATTTTCCTTTGCTTGTAGTGTCTCTTCAAAGGGGGCGTGCTGTCGATGTTGACTGAGCCAAAATCACTCCGAGCCTTGTGGTTGAAAAACTCACACAGTTTCGATGGTCGCGATGGTCAAGACCATCGCGGCCATCAAACTGCACGCTCGTATAGGCTGTGGGTGGTGACCCACAGCTATACAAGCGTCCAGGAGGACGCTCCATAGTTATGGAGGACGGCCCTCATTCAGAGCGTGCGCTCTGCTCAGAGCGTACGGCTCTGAATGAGGGCCATAGTCTCTTGGATTTTAAAGTGATGCCAATAGATCATATACCTCCTTCAGTCAGAGGCGGAGATCGTGGTAAAAAAACTGCTTCAGAATGAATGTCGCTGGATTTATGATTTACGCTCCATGTCACCTTTGGGGCTTAACGAAGAATTAAATCTTAGTTGTTTCTTACAAAGTGTTGCACCTAATAACATCTTCTATTTCTATGTCTGTTTGTGTCTTTTTAACATTTGTAATTTTTGTATGTTTCTTGCCCTCTGTGGGACATAACTTGTAGTATATGATGCTGTCACCTGACTCTGAATATAATACTTGATAGCCTGTGAATAATTTGGTAATGTACCTTAATATTAAGCATTGACAGCAAAACCGGAAAATGACTTCTGGGCTGTGGAACACAAGCTCCGTTGGAGTGCATGCATCACTTCCAGTTCCCCGTTGGACGCGTCGCTCTGACATGTGGAGGTTCCAGTGGATGCAAGCTACACAGGTGAGTGTTATGGGACATCATCATTATGGAATTCAGGTGTGCTTCATAGAGGGTATAAGAACAATAGGCTGGTAATCGTGTGGTTATGCCCCGTGAAGAAGGTACCTGAGGGTGCCGAAACAGCTGTCGGACCGGGCTACACACCATGCCACAGCGATGGGTTATCACTGATTTGATGAGTATCACATTTAAGCCTCTTTTTTGCACTGTTGCACTTTATTGTGAACTGACGCTGTATTGATATATGCTGTGGTGATATAAAAAGACTTTTACCTTTTTGCATTCATTTTGGCGTGCTGGTCGTCTATTGATATGGACATTTCTGTTTATCTATCTACTTGAACCAGGCACCCATGAAATAAATTTGTTTGAGTGTGCAAGACTTGTGAACTTTTTATATATATATATATATATATATATATATGTAAAGGAAGAGAGAGCACTCACCAATCTTCATACAGTGGGTAGGCAACTTTAATAATTTATAGTATCACCTCAGACAATATGTACAGTCGACGTTTCGGGCCCCTCAGTGCCCTTTGTCAAGACCAGAATGTCACATCCTGCATCATCCAAGCAACAAGTCCCACCACCAAAGTAAATGAGTCTATATATACCCCACAAGTCTAATAGATAGACACACCCCCAATCGAATCAATCACATAGCATCACTATCAGGAGATGTCCACAAGCAACAATCACAGGCAATCATGCAACTAATGCATGAATATTTACCTGCTCACTAAAATCGCGTCTTTAACACACAGTCAAAAGAGACCAACATCGTGAGATGCGCTCCGTGTGTCTGAACCTCTCTCCGGCGTGCGTGTCACCAGCTGGAACGCAACCAGAAGTGACCTCATCTCTGTAAGGATGCCTGAGTACACCAAACAAGTGCTTCGGCGAACCAATAGATTACCAATGTACACAATAGTCGAGTAGCCGCGTCAAACTACAGACACAGTGCTAGCAGGGCACCTAAAGCTCCTGCAGAGCAATTATTCTAAATACTGATATGTAGCTAAATATATCGCAAACGGCCAGTCAATCAGCCTAAAGTGATTGGGATATCACCACTTTCTCCTCTCCAATCTAGGAGACGCGCCAATATTACCATAGTAACCAAGCCACTCCCATCGGATTAACTTCATCTACATTGCCTATGGACACCCCATAATAGCTGCATCAGGACATTCTAAGCACCTCAATATTAAAAGCATAATGCTCACAGACATTTAAATGAGCATTTAGCAAGATCAAAGGTACCCAAGCACCTTGATCTAAGTGTATATATAGAAGCAACATTAAAACAAATATAGCAACAAATAAAACCATCATAGAAACACTACATAGAGAAGGAACACAATGGTACTGAACACACTTGCACAATTGTATCCTACAGCTAAAGTGTCACTTCTTCAAAAGATTAACTCCAACAGAGGAAATTCCAAAAAAATTCCAAAAAAATTTTAAAAAAAAGCACCGGGAAAAAGATTGTTATACCCCCATACATCAAATGAAGATATTTAAAGGATTCATTTCATTAAGTCCCTTAGGGGCAACGGTGTCCAGCTGGTGAATCCATCTTGCTTCACGCTTTAGGAGTTGTAGACCTCTGTCACCACCACGGGTCAAAGGTGGAATCCAGTCTATAATCATATATCTCAGGGTTCTCAGTTGATGGTGTTCCTTGAGAAAATGTAGCGCCACTGGTTTGTCTGTAGTACCTGTGGCATATGCCAAACGTATAGAGGAGCGGTGTTGCATCATTCGCTCCTTGAATGTGCGTATCGTTTTCCCCACATACATTAGCCCGCAAGGGCATATGAGGAAGTACACGACATGATCCAAATTACACGTCAGTCGATATTTCAAGTACATTTTTTGTCCATTATGAGGATGGCAAAAAAATCGTCCAGTGAGGGATCTGCACGTCATACATCCCAAACATTTATGGCAGCCTTTATTCATAGACAGCCAATTCTCTCTGCTGGATTTGCTGGGGCATAAATCAGGTCTAAATAATATCTCCTTTAGGTTACGACCCCTACTCACGCTTAAAAGCGGCATGCCTTGATTCAAATTCTTAAATGCAGGGTCAGAGGTAATCAGCGGCCAGTGTCTCTTGATCGATTTCTTCGTGGCCTTCAGATTGGTATCACAACGTAATCCAAGTATAATCTTGTCAGAATTTTCTCTTGGCAGCCTATGTTGCCCATTACCCACAATGGCTTTAGCTCTGGTGAGGCATCTCTCAATGTCATTCCTACAGTAGCCCCATTCAAAAAATCTGTTACTGCATTCCACTAGTTGTTCATCAGCCCGTATGGGGTCTGAATTATTCCTCAGCACCCTTACAAATTGAGAAACCGGTAAATTAGATTTCAGGGAATCAGGGTGATGGCTCGAGGCCCACAGGAGAGTGTTTCTATCAGTCTCTTTTCTATACAAAGTATATCCTATGGCTGATTCAAGTCTAAACACAGTTACATCCAGAAAATTCATCTGAAGATCATCAGCTGCTGCCGTAAAACGAATGGGGGAGTCTAGATCATTCAAAGACTTGACCATTTCAAAAAAAGAATCCTTGTCACCCCTCCAAACAAGTCTATCTGCAAAGTGTTCAAAAATGTGTTTCTGCTCATATTGGTTCATAAAAATATTAGCGTATGATGGTGCTAGGTTAGAAGAACCCATTGCGGTTCCCGCCAGCTGTATAAACGAATCACCTTGGTACATAAAATGGTTCAAACCCAGCACCATCCGCACCAATGACAACAAAAATTCAATAGGAGGCCCATTGTAGGGACCCCTGAGCAATGCTTCCTCCACCGCTTGTAACCCCCCTTCATGAGGGATCACGGTGTACAAAGATGATACATCTAATGTTCCTAATATACAAGCAGAAGGAATAAATCCCAGCAGTCTTAGCTCACTCAAAAAATGCCCCGTGTCTTTCAAGTAAGATTGATTAGATTTAACAACAGGCTGCAAAAAATGATCAACAAATCTCGCCAATGGCTGGAGCAAAGAGCCCCTTGCAGAGATAATGGGTCTCCCGGGAGGATCAGTGAGGGACTTATGGATCTAAGGTAGAGTATATAAGATAGAGCAAATAGGAAATTCCACTGTCAAATAATCCAAAGTCTCCTCACTGATCCACCCATTACTCACACCCAAGCACAATAATTCATCCACCCGTTTTTTAAATACATGAATGGGATCTTTCTCAACCCTTGTATAAGTGCCACTGTCAGATAATTGCCTTCTGATCTCATAATCGTATTGTTCAAAATCTTGGAGTACCACAGCACCCCCCTTATCCGCATTACGGATTACTATCAAAGTATCGTTTCTTAGAGCTTCAAAGCCCTTTTCTCAGCCAGATTCAAAATATCATATGGTTGATGTTTCCCAGCCTCCTGTTTGCATTCTAGATCCACAATCCTCAGAAAAGTTTTTAAACTGGCATTATTAGATACAGGGTCAAACATGCTGGGAAGTTTAAATAATGGTTTAGATTGACACAGTTCAGTACTATTCCGATTATCAAAGAATTCCCTCAAGCGTAATTTTCTGCCCATCCTAACGTGTAATTTGGATCATGTCGTGTACTTCCTCATATGCCCTTGCGGGCTAATGTATGTGGGGAAAACGATACGCACATTCAAGGAGCGAATGACGCAACACCGCTCCTCTATACGTTTGGCATATGCCACAGGTACTACAGACAAACCGGTGGCGCTACATTTTCTCAAGGAACACCATCAACTGAGTACCCTGAGATATATGATTATAGACTGGATTCCACCTTTGAACCGTGGTGGTGACAGAGGTCTGCAACTCCTAAAGCGTGAAGCAAGATGGATTCACCAGCTGGACACCGTTGCCCCTAAGGGACTTAATGAAATGAATCCTTTAAATATCTTCATTTGATGTATGGGGGTATAACAATCTTTTTCCCGGTGCTTTTTTTTGGAATTTTTTTGGAATTTCCTCTGTTGGAGTTAATCTTATGAAGAAGTGACACTTTAGCTGTAGGATACAATTGTACAAGTGTGTTCAGTACCATTGTGTTCCTTCTCTATGTAGTGTTTCTATGATGGTTTTATTTGTTGCTATATTTGTTTTAATGTTGCTTCTATATATACACTTAGATCAAGGTGCTTGGGTACCTTTGATCTTGCTAAATGCTCATTTAAATGTCTGTGAGCATTATGCTTTTAATATTGAGGTGCTTAGAATGTCATGATGGCAGCTATTATGGGGTGTCCATAGGCAATGTAGATGAAGTTAATCTGATGGGAGTGGCTTGGTTACTATGGTAATATTGGCGCATCTCCTAGATTGGAGAGGAGAACGTGGTGATATCCCGATCACTTTAGGCTGATTGACTGCGATATATTTAGCTACATATCAGTATTTAGAATAATTGTTCTGCAGGAGCTTTAGGTGCCCTACTAGCACTGTGTCTGTAGTTTGACGCGGCTACTCGACTATTGTGTACATTGGTAATCTATTGGTTCGCCGAAGCACTTGTTTGGTGTACTCAGGCATCCTTACAGAGATGAGGTCACTTCCGGTTGCGTTTGTTTATGGAGATAAAAATTTTTTTTTCTGTTATCCTTTTGTTTTTTTCATTGGTTTAAGAAGTTAAATTGATGTGTTTTTTTTTTAAAAAGGGGTATATTGTGTAAGGTGGTTGTTTAATAAGGAACACATGGTACTTGTTTTTCTGCGCATATTGGTGATTTATTCTAATACATTTTCTGAGCATTGTTGTTAGGTAACGGATCACTATGAGCTTTGCTGTATTAGATGAAATAGCACTCAGCGATGCTGAGAATCGTCAGATTAGTTTGACTGATGACGAGATTGATAAGGTTTTGTTTAACGAGTTGGAGTTTGAGCAGTTACCCTCTGAGACTCCGCTGGATCTCTTTAATAAATTGAATCGTCTCAAAAAACGTGAGACTGACTTGACCTTACATGGTCAATTTCTTTCTGAATACTATCGCAAGAAACGTATTCCCCGGGGCTTCCGGGTGAACAACACCCCCACCATTGCCGCAGAAACCCTGCATTTTGCGTCAAATGGTGTGGGGCGTTGAACAAATGTTCTTTCGATTTAATTGCCCTAGTCATTGAAGAGGTTGGTGTTGAATTAGCCAAGGTGAAGGTTGAAATTAAAACTTGTGAGAAAGATTCTCTGCATACACTGAAGGCAGACAAGACAGAAAATTGGGTGGAACATTTACAGACCCAGTTGGAAAAATACAAACTGGATCTGATTTTGTTCAAAAGGAACAAGTTAGAGACCGTGGAATCTGACTATCAGAGGCATATGGTGTATAAATGGTTGGTGGGGGACAATAGAAGGTCCAGAGGCTCGTTTCATCCACAGGGGGGGCGCCAGTGGGCTTTTAGAGGGGAGGGAGAATTTTCCTCCCATTCCTCGTCTGAGACAGAATCCTCTGAAAGCCTACCCCCTTCTGGTGTGGCTTTTTTAGGACCACATCCAAGAGTCAACAGAAGTGGAATAGGCCCAAAAATACAAGGCCACACCCCAGGAGGGGTTGTGGTAAGAGGAAGAGGACGTCCCAGAAACAGACAGGGTCGGAGGTATTAATTTTTAATTTATCCTCACGTACCCTAGACACTGCTGAACACTCTTTATTATCCAAGGGTCTATCTTTCATTCCGACAAATCATTTTGATTCCTTTAATTGACCATTTTAGGATGGGCAGAAAATTATGCTTGAGGGAATTCTTTGATAATCGGAATAGTACTGAACTGTGTCAATCTAAACCATTATTTAAACGTCCCAGCATGTTTGACCCTGTATCTAATAATGCCAGTTTAAAAACTTTTCTGAGGGTTGTGGATCTAGAATGCAAACAGGAGGCTGGGAAACATCAACCATATGATATTTTGAATCTGGCTGAGAAAAGGGCTTTGAAGGCCCTAAGAAACGATACTTCGATAGTAATCCGTAATGCGGATAAGGGGGGTGCTGTGGTACTCCAAGATTTTGAACAATACGGTTATGAGATCAGAAGGCAATTATCTGACAGTGGCACTTATACAAGGGTTGAGAAAGATCCCATTCATGTATTTAAAAAACAGGTGGATGAATTATTGTGCTTGGGTGTGAGTAATGGGTGGATCAGTGAGGAGACTTTGGATTATTTGACAGTGGAATTTCCTATTTGCTCTATCTTATATACTCTACCTAAGATCCATAAGTCCCTCACTGATCCTCCCGGGAGACCCATTATCTCTGCCAGGGGCTCTTTGGTCCAGCCATTGGCGAGATTTGTTGATCATTTTTTGCAGCCTGTTGTTAAATCTAATCAATCTTACTTGAAAGACACGGGGCATTTTTTGAGTGAGCTAAGACTGCTGGGATTTATTCCTTCTGATTGTATATTAGGAACATTAGATGTATCATCTTTGTACACCATGATCCCTCATGAAGGGGGGTTACAAGCGGTGGAGGAAGCATTGCTCAGGGGTCCCTACAATGGGCCTCCTATTGAATTTTTGTTGTCATTGGTGCGGATGGTGCTGGGTTTGAACCATTTTATGTACCAAGGTGATTCGTTTATACAGCTGGCGGGAACCGCAATGGGTTCTAACCTAGCGCCATCATACGCTAATATTTTTATGAACCAATATGAGCAGAAACACATTTTTGAACACTTTGCAGATAGACTTGTTTTTTTAAGAGATTTATTGACTAAATTTTTGTTGTTTGGAGGGTTGACAAGTATTCTTTTTTTGAAATGGTCAAGTCTTTGAATGATCTAGACTCCCCCATTCATTTTACGGCAGCAGCTGATGATCTTCAGATGAATTTTCTGGATGTAACTGTGTTTAGACAGGAATCAGCCATAGGATATACTTTGTATAGAAAAGAGACTGATAGAAACACTCTCCTGTGGGCCTCGAGCCATCACCCTGATTCCCTGAATACGGGCTGATGAACAACTAGTGGAATGCAGTAACAGATATTTTGAACGGGGCTACTGTAGGAATGACATTGAGAGATGCCTCACCAGAGCTAAAGCCATTGTGGGTAATGGGCAATGTAGGCCGCCAAGTGAAAATTCTGACAAGATTATACTTGGATTACATTGTGATACCAATCTGAAGGCCACGAAGAAATCGATCAAGAGACACTGGCCGCTGATTACCTCTGACCCTGCATTTAAGAATTTGAATCAAGGCATGCCACTTTTAAGCGTGAGTAGGGGTCGTAACCTAAAGGAGATATTATTTAGACCTGATTTATGCCCCAGCAAATCCAGCAGAGAGAATTGGCTGTCTATGAATAAAGGCTGCCATAAATGTTTGGGATGTATGACGTGCAGATCCCTCATCACTGGACGATTTTTTTGCCATCCTCATAATGGACAAAAAATGTGCTTGAAATATTGACTGACATGTAATTTGGATCATGTTGTGTACTTCCTCATATACCCTTGCGGGCTAATGTATGTGGGGAAAACGATACGCACATTCAAGGAGCAAATGATGCAACACCGCTCCTCTATACGTTTGGCATATGCCACAGGTACTACAGACAAACCGGTGGCGCTACATTTTCTCAAGGAACACCATCAACTGAGTACCCTGAGATATATGATTATAGACTGGATTCCACCTTTGACCCGTGGTGGTGACAGAGGTCTACAACTCCTAAAGCGTGAAGCAAGATGGATTCACCAGCTGGACACCGTTGCCCCTAAGGGACTTAATGAAATGAATCCTTTAAATATCTTCATTTGATGTATGGGGGTATAACAATCTTTTTCCCGGTGCTTTTTTTTGGAATTTTTTTGGAATTTCCTCTGTTGGAGTTAATCTTATGAAGAAGTGATACTTTAGCTGTAGGATACAATTGTGCAAGTGTGTTCAGTACCATTGTGTTCTTTCTCTATGTAGTGTTTCTATGATGGTTTTATTTGTTGCTATATTTGTTTTAATGTTGCTTCTATATATACACTTAGATCAAGGTGCTTGGGTACCTTTGATCTTGCTAAATGCTCATTTAAATGTCTGTGAGCATTATGCTTTTAATATTGAGGTTCTTAGAATGTCATGATGGCAGCTATTATGGGGTGTCCATAGGCAATGTAGATGAAGTTAATCCGATGGGAGTGGCTTGGTTACTATGGTAATATTGGCGCATCTCCTAGATTGGAGAGGAGAAAGTGGTGATATCCCGATCACTTTAGGCTGATTGACTGGCCGTTTGCGATATATTTAGCTACATATCAGTATTTAGAATAATTGTTCTGCAGGAGCTTTAGGTGCCCTGCTAGCACTGTGTCTGTAGTTTGACGTGGCTACTCGACTATTGTGTACATTGGTAATCTATTGTTTCGCCGAAGCACTTGTTTGGTGTACTCAGGCATCCTTACAGAGATGAGGTCACTTCCGGTTGCGTTCCAGCTGGTGACACGCACGCCGGAGAGAGGTTCAGACACATGGAGCGCATCTCACGATGTTGGTCTCTTTTGACTGTGTGTTAAAGATGCGATTTTAGTGAGCAGGTAAATATTCATGCATTAGTTGCATGATTGCCTGTGATTGTTGCTTGTGGACATCTCCTGATAGTGATGCTATGTGATTGATTCGATTTGGGGTGTGTCTATCTATTAGACTTGTGGGGTATATATAGACTCATTTGCTTTGGTGGTGGGACTTGTTGCTTGGATGATGCGGGATGTGACATTCTGGTCTTGACAAAGGGCACTGAGGGGCCCGAAACGTCGACTGTACATATTGTCTGAGGTGATACTATGAATTATTAAAGTTGCCTACCCACTATATGAAGATTGGTGAGTGCTCTCTCTTCCTTTACATTTGTATGTGGCTGCCTATGGATGGATTCCGTTAGGTGTCCTGAGTTATGCACCCCAACAAGCTGACAAAATTATTTTTGGTGAGTGCCGTTCCTACATATCTGGACTATATATATATATATATATATATATATATATATATATATTTGTAAATATTGTGGTCCCCATCATGTCATTGTTTCAATTGGTCAAATGTTGCCCAAACCATAGTGGTCATGTATACATCAAGGGTATCATTAAAAGCAGGTTTATGCACTTGTTTAATAAGATGCAAATTATGTAAAACATGTTTAGTAAATGTGGCTGGTTTGGGGCAATTTTCACAAATTGTTCATAGAATTGAGGGTGTCTAGGAGACATGCATGTTGTATTATATCATGTATTATATCAAGTCTGGCTACGTACATTGTCCTGCTCAGATATTTTTGAAAAGCTAGGGGCCTTAGTAAAGTGTTGGTATCGAGGGCTATTAACCCTGATGAATCAGTGTGTTATGGAGGTGTTACTTGCGCTTCTCTTTGGAGAGCCTTAATCTGCGTTGTAAGTGATGAAGAGGCAACAGCAAACAATGATATGCCAGAAGCCTGAGTCTGAAGTAGAAATACTCTAATTCACCGCACTTCTAATAAAAGATTGGAGGTGGTTTTCTTCTGTGTTATTTGCTCTTTGGGATCCCAGCATATATGTCGGGGCTGGGGACTCTGGATTGCCTGGTGGTTTGGGAGGTTTTGAATATGGTACGCAGCAGGATAGTATATACTCAGAAGACCCAGCCTATGATTGAACTTGGAGTTTGAAATTAGGCCGGAATGGAGCTGGACTTGGAACATAGGGCCTGATTCAGACCCGCTCACTAGTTGTGGCCGCTCGCTCTCAGCGTATGGAAATTCAGCTAAGTGACGTCAAGGCAGGTGATTACATGGCAAGGCAAAAGTACACCCACTATGTCTGGACGAGCGATCACCTTTTGTTTCTAGATGCCCACCAGCCTGTCTTTAGCCGCCCACTTGTGTATGTCAGCTCCAGGAAGTATATACAACCATCGGTACATTGGGATCCATCATATCTGATGGCAGCGCTTGCGGTTGTCTGTACCCTACCACAAACACTGTGAGCAGTTCAGTGTAAAAATCAACCAGGTGACGTGAACTATGTTGCTGCCTGTTAATTATGCATGCCCCAGAAATGGCGTGAAAACACTCTGGCACGCCTGCGTTTGCAAATCCACTCCCCTGTTACTACTGGCCTGCCCCTGTTACCACCCACAAATGGCCTCTCCTGTCACTCATTCCACTGGGCTGTCTGCTGGGCGAGCGATAAATTTGCGATCGCTCGTAGTAGTTTGCGCACGCGCACTGCAAACTACGCGCATGCACACATTAGTGAACATCGTCTGCAACGAGCAGACGCTTGCTAGCGACCGGCTCTGAATGAGCTCCATAGACTGGAGCTGTATTTGGAATGGACTAGAGTACAAACTTGAACCGGATTGGTACTGGACTGGAGTACAAGCTGGAACCTGATTAGGACCGGACTGGAGTAAAAGCTGGAACCGGATTGGGACCAGACTGGATTACAAACTGGAACCGGATTGGTACTGGACTGGAGTACAAGCTGGAACCTGATTAGGACCAGACTGGAGTACAATCTAGAACCGGATTGGGACTGGACTGGAGTACAAACTGGAACTGGAATGGACTGAAGTACAATCATATTGAGACCAATGATGACAGGTATCAGCTGGAACCGGTGATAACAGATATTGCCTGGAACCAATGGTAGTAGATATCAGCTGGAACCGATGGTAACAGGTATTGGTTAGAACCAATGGTAATGGCTATCAGCTGGGACCGATGGTAATGGATATCAGCTGGAACTGATGGTAATGGATATCAGCTGAGACTGATGGTAGTAGGTATTGGCTAGAACAGATGGTAACAGGTATCGGCTGAGACCAATGGTAATAGGTATTGACTGAGACAGATGGTAATACAATAGGTATCAGCTAGAACTGATGGTAATAGATATCAGCTAGAACCAATGGTACAGGTAGCGGCTGAGACCACAGCAGGATCCACTGGTAAATCATTGATGGCTAGTCAGGGAGCTGGAGCCTAGGGTGACAAAGTTCAGGCACTGAATTCTGTCAGTGCAAGATACTTATACCCTTGGTCTCACAGGGATTGACTGATGTAGTCAGGTGGTCTGGGAACAGCACTCAGGTCCTTATTCAGAGGCGGCCGTACGGTCTACGCCCGCACGGCCGCCTCGATGTTTGGCCAGTGCGCATGCGCACGAGGGAGCCGGCTCCCTCGTGCGCATGCGTGAGACCCGCTACGACCGACAGCGCTGGTCGTAGCATGTCTCTTTCCAAAGGGGGCGAGCTGTCGATGTTGATTGACAGCTCGCCCCGTTTGGAAGGCGGGCCGGGAGGGAGGCAGCCCAAATGTTTGTCAGTGATGTCAGTGGAGAGCATGCGGCTCTGACAGAGCCAGAAGCTCTCCGGGGCTTACGACAAGTGAGACCTTACCCTAGGGTCTCGTCGTAAGCCCCGATGATCGCGATGGTCTCTGACCATCGCGACCATCACCCCCCCGGGCGCTTAGAGCTGTGGGTGTAAACCCACAGCCTAACGACCGCATCAGAGGCGGGCGGTCAGGATGTAAGTGGCGCCCAGGTTCTGAGCGACCGCTTGCATCCTCCGACTGCCTCTGAATGAGGCCCTCAGAGTGGTGGAGGAAAGTCAGATGACTGAATCCAACATGGCTGCACCCATACTGAATTTGGGAGGGAACTCTGGAGTGCAGCCTGAGTACTGGCATGCTGTGGAAGTGTAGAGGTAACACCATGTACAGAGAGCAATTATATCCTCAATCCCTGCAGTTCAACACCAGCACTACCATTTGGACTGCACCCACTGTTCCAATGAGGTATCTGCAGAGTTCACAAACAGAAGGAGACTCTGGTGAGTAATCAGCTTGGAATAAATAGCACAGTCTAAATGCACACACCGGAAGTGTTGCAGCCTGCCTGTTTGAGCAGATCTCCTAGGCAATTAGAATATCCAGATCCACATGGCAGGTGTCATAAGGCAAACAAATGACAGAAATAGTCAGGATCAATGTAGTCCTTTTTTGCTTTATGGGGAGGGGGAGTTTTAAATGGCTCCATGTCAGAGGTTCCCAAACTCCACCATTACAATCCACCTTTTAGGAATATCCATGCTTAAGCACATGTAACTTAATTAGTACCTCAGTCAATTTGATTTATCCATCTGGACTCAAACATGGATATCCTTAAAACCTGGACTGTAATGGCGGAGTTTGGGAACCTCTGCTCCAAGGGGTTTGTCCCCTTGTGATAAACTCATTCATCCATAACTCTAATTCACTTGTCTGTTTTCATAAATAAAGTGCACTAATTTATTATATATCTGATACAAAACATACAAATAATAAGTTCCAGTTACTGGAAACAAAGTTTTAGTCTTACACATAATTTAATTCCATTCATACGCATGCTTTCAACTTCTGTGTCCATATTTGTTACTAATTATTGAGGTAGGCATTCCTCAGTGCAGGCTTTCAAGCTAAAGCTGCTCTATCCCAATAAAATAATATAACCTTATATATAATGTGTCATGTATAAAAACACCAGCTTTCTTATTTCATATACAGAACTCTAGGCTGTTCATTTTCAAAACAATATATAACATTCATACAGCACAATTGGCTACTTGTTATGCTACATCTGACCCAGTCATGGGATGCTTTGACATTACCGGCACCCAGGATGCTGGCCGCCAGAATCCCAACAGTGGATTCCCGACCTGGGATTAAAGATAGGCGTCAAAATCCTGATGCCTATCTTTAGCCCCATGCCGAAATCCCAACAGCCAGCATCCCGAATAAAGGTAAACGGGGAATGGGTAGCATTAGCCGCGTAGGGGGGTGTTAGGTTTAGCCACCCCTGGGGGGGACTTAGGGTTACCACCCCCCTGGCAGTGTTAGGGTTAGGCTATGGGGAGAGGGGGTTAGGGTTAGGCACCCCCAGGGGGAGGCTAGGGTGAGGCACCCCCTCGGGAGGGTTAGGTTTAGGGTGCGGGGATGGAGGGTTAGGGTTAGGTACCACCCCGTGAATTTTAGGGTTAGGCATCACCAAGGGAGGGTTAGGGTTAGGAGGGAGACAGGGGAGAGTTACCCTATCTACCATGTCCTGTCAGGATCTTGAACCTTTGGGTTTCCAGCTTTGGTATGAGAAAAGAACCGACGGCTATTCAGCCATCGGTCTGTCATACTGATTGCACCGTGATGGTAGTTTATTATGTACCTGACCAATCCAGTTGCCCAGGTCTAGAACTGCAAGCATTCTAAGCTGCATTCTAAAGGCATTGGAACAGTACATACAAACCCTTATGGATGCTCACCCTCTATTGGGAATGCTTTATAGGAGCCTCACACAGGCTTATAGGGGTTGATATATCAAGCTATGAAAAGAGTGGAGAAGTGAACCAGAGGAAGAGTTAGTATATACCAAGTACATTCTACAAAATGGTAGTTAGAAGCTAATTGGTTGTTATGGGCAACTTTTTCTCTGGTCGGCTTCTCCACTCCACTTTTCAGTGCTTGATACAGCAACCCAATAGCCCCAGCCCTGATCACCTCTATTTATTATTTGCTTATCATTCAGTCTAGGACAAGAAAACACACTAAATCTACATATTAACATTGTAAGCATAGAAAATTCTAAACATAATTACAACAGTTCTTAACTGCACTTCCACAACAATTATTCTCTTCAGACCTCTTACAGAACAATACCTAAATGCTTAATTTCGTTGGATTTTTGTGGAGAGTAGGAAAACTATACATTTCTGTAAACGTTATTGTATAAGCAATCAGAAAAACAATGTTTCCATTTGCCTTCATACATACATGGGCACCATCTTGGAATTTACAAAATGGCTGCCGAAAACAATGTTTTCGTCTATAACTCTGCTTCTAACTAACATAGAAATTTGATTTTCATAGCTGAACTACCATTTTCAGGGCCAAAGAATCAAATAGTACCAAAGTAGATAAAGTAGATTCAACCACAAACCTATTAGACTGATATTTTCCATTTTATTCAATGTTCTACAAGCGGTCATACATGAACATTGCACTAAGTAAGTGACCATTAAGTACCGAAACACTCTTCATGACAGAAATAGGTTTAATTTTGTATTTTGTATTATTATATTTATATATAATAAAAGTATATTTTGTATAATGTATAATTAATTTTTTAACCAATTTCAATGCCATAATACAATGAGTCTTACATATTGTCACCATCTTCGTCATCATCACTTCTATAGTTATTCTGTATGTCTTCCTCATTCTGACACTCACTGCCGCACTGACAAAGAACAGTGCAGGATAAGTTATTTGTTTTGCAAGAACATCTGGCAGAAGAACATTCTGTTTTGCATTTGCAGCTAACCATCTCAATGATGGCCTTTGGAGCTGGAAGGGCAACTGTCATGGTTGATTTCAGCTGGCCATTGGACAGCTTGTGGTAGCCATTCTGCAGTGTATCCAACTGAAGATCCTGCAGAGCAATGCTGGCCTGTCCCCATACTCTGGCTTGGATATGGACTTTCAGGACATGCTGTCTCAGAACTTCAAGAGTAGGAGGTAGCTTGTCACTTTCCACCATATGCTTGCAGAAGAGATGCCATTGTAGTTCGGGGATTGACTTGATGTGGATGCCTTTGGGGGAGTAGGCTGCGCAGACGAAGCTAGCCAGAGTGACCAACATAGTTTCCGTCACTTCTGTCTCTGTTGAAAGCATCTGCAGAGAGCGTATTACATCTATACCTGCCTTCATGTAGAGTTGCAGCCAGGTTGCTTTGTCTATACGAGAGAACCTTCCAGTGGTGTCAGTGCCAGTGAACACATGGAATGCTGGTAAAGCCTTTGCTCTTTCTGCCCCTATGGCTCTCCTTATTGGCTCTATCTCCATAACCCCAGAGGCCATGGAAATGGATGTGTTCTTCAGCATGAGGTCATAGGGGGTCATTCAGACCCGTTCGCGAGCAAAGGATGCTCGCAAATGGGTCGATGTTCCCCCACTGCGCATGCACACGATGGAGGGAGCTCCATCGTGCGCATGCGCGAGACCCGGACTGCGACAGCCAAGCTGTCGCTCCAGGTCTCGCACCAAAGGGGGCGTGCTGTCGATGTTGATTGACAGCACGACCCCTTTGGTGGGCGTGCTGGGGGCGTGCCTGCCAGATGGAGGCGTTCCCATGGGAACGCCTTCCATCTGGGGCCGGCCCCACTGACATCACTAGTGATGTCAGTGGGAGTGAGCCAAAATCTCTCCTGGGCTTGCGGCAGCGAGACCCTACCGCAGTGTCTCTGTCGCAAGCCCGATGGTCGCGATGGTCAAGACCATCGCGACCATCATCATGGATGCTCGCATATGCTGTGGGTGGTCACCGACAGCTATGCGAGCGTCCAAGAGGACGCTCCATTTTCAGGGAGGAGGGCCCTGATTCAGAGCGAGCGCTCTGGTCAGAGCGTTCAGCTCTGAATCAGGCCCATAGTTTGCTATGACTAACACTAGGACATCTGTGTCTGGGGAGAAGAAAATCATCATGCATCTGGTGGGTTTCGCTGTGATGCCAGGTCAGCCTGGTTGATCAATAGTGTGTCTGCTTCTTTGTGATTGTTATCCAGGAAAAGTAAGTCTTTGTTGCAAGTGGTATGCCCTGATGAAGAGTTGATGACCAGTTTGTTGATGTACTGTTGTACCATAGATTCTTTGCAGCAAGATAGTTGGTCAGGTCAGCCTTTGTCTTTTCATGTGAAAGGAACCTGGACATTGGGATGTGTTTTATGTTTGTGTCATCTGTGACTTTATATTGGATTGGTTCTTTTCCTTGCCTTCTTGTATCCCTAGTAGCACCCTTCAGAGATTCTTCCTTGTATGTGTCAAACACAAGTATGATTTCATCATAATCTCATGAGAGTGACATCAGCTTGTCATTGAAGCATTCACTGAGATCTTTGACTGTCACTATGGTTGCAGGTTTCTTGGCCATTTTCTGCAGAAGAACCATTCCATCTACCAGGGCTATCTTGCGGCTTGTAGAATTTGCTGTGGTGTCCATCCCATCCTCTGGCTGCTGATCTTCCTGTGGAGTTTCTGCTGTTGCCAACTTGTTGAGGAGGTGGATCAACTTCGATTTGTCTAGGTATGGCAGGTGCATGGGTTGGCCGTAATGCTGCTGATTCTCTTATTGGAATGTAGTTGACCTGTTGGTTCGATTTGAATCCATACATGATGTTCTGACTCACTGTGAGTGCTGCTCTTTCAACAGCTGTGGTCCTCTTTTGAGATTGTAGGCTCTCAGCAGGTCCTATCATGATCCAGCGGATCATGGTATACAGTTCAACTGGAACGTCATGGATGTCACTGGCGACCTCTATGGTATTTGAATCCTTGGCTGCTTTGGTAAAGTTTACAATGCTTTTCCTTATCATGTGTGCTGCTCAGTAGATACTGTTCATGTTGTCCTCTTCATTATCATGACTTTCCATCACTGATTGAACCATGCTTTTCTCGCATGCCTCTGGGCAATAGAGAACAGCTGACTTCCTTTGATTTTTTGGCAGACATGACTTCAGGTGTGGCAAGGCATTGAGGATGTTTTCTTTTAGCCACTTTCTATTGAATGAAGGTACATGATTTTCTAAGCCTTCTGTACCAAGCATATTGACATATGTGGTTTCGATGTCTTCCATAGGTAGGTATGCTTGGTTCTGTGTTTGGACATCAATGAGGTTGATCAGCTCGAGCACACTTGCACAGTGTAACAAAGGTACTTTGCTGCCTGTTCTGCTTCCACTGGTGCCGGCATCTCGCTGTCCATGGAAAACATGCTTTGTCCAGCAGGTTTTGTGATAGTGAACATCAATTGAATGTGCATCACCTGGTGCAATGCATGAGGTCAGTCATGTTTTCAGTGTGTCATTATTGCCTTTTTCAACAGCTTGTTTAAGAGAGTTCCCAGTGTTGGTTGTCCTCACCTGATACAGCTGCTCATCATCATCTTTCTGACAGAAGAAACATCGTTCCTTATTCAGTAGACTTGTCTGTGACCTAGTGAATGGTGTTGAAGCAGGCCGGATGTTGCTGGGCCTGCTTCATCCATTTCAGTTTTTCCTCTTTTCTGTCCTCATTTCTTGGCAGTGTGGAGGCCAGTAGCTAATGCATGTGCATGATGGTCTCGGGCACATTGGATTTGGTCCTTGTTAATTGCATTTGCATAGCAACAACGATGATAGACTGCTTGATATGCACAGAGTGTGTTTACTGTACAGCTTTGCAGTCGTCGGTGAACTTCAACATAGTTGCCATCATGCACACTGGCCCTCTCTACTACTTTGTCCAGCACACGCTGGTAGGCGTCTATCCGTGGATGTAGCACAAACTGTTCATTGTCGTCACCAGACTGACAGAGTATACACTGCTTCCAGTTGCTAAACTCCTGAGCTGGACATGTAGCCCCTTCAGCAGCTTGTGGTTTGTCACTCATGTTTAAAGCCTACAACACAGAAAACAGAACAAAAACACAATTGCAATATAATATAATCCAACAACTGCTGTATACTACAATATGTAAACTGCAATATAATACAAGAACTGCTGTAACAATTGTCTCAACACATTTGCAACTAGGAGCATTTGATTCTTTGGCCCTGAAAATGGTAATTCAGCTGTGAAAATCAAATTTCTATGTTAGTTAGAAGCCGAGTTATAGATGAAAACATTGTTTCCGGCAGCCATTTTGTAAATTCCAAGATGGCGGCCATGTATTTATCAAGTCAAATGAAAACATTGTTATTCTGATTGCTTGTACAATAACGTTTACAGAAATGTATAGTTTTCCTACTCTCCACAACGACAGTTCAATTCATACGTAGCGAACCTGACTATTAGTAGATTTCTCCAATGTACACTAATTTTGACTATAGTAACATTCAAAGTAGGGGTGAGCGGGTTCGGATTTCTGAAATCCGAACCCCCCCGAGCCCCCCCGATCCGAGTCCGATCCGAGTCAGGCTCGACTTTTCCCGCCTGACTCGGATCTGAAATCGAGGCAAAACGTCATCATCCCGCCTTCCGAGTCTCGCGGGTTTTGGATCCTATATAAGGTACCCGCGTCGGCGCCATTTTCTCACTCGGCTGTGGACAGTGAAGAGGGAGGGTGGGAGTTAGGGCTGTGTAGTGTAGTGTAGTGTAGTGCTGCTGTTGTCCACTACTTTAAAGTCCATAGGGGCTGGCTGTGTTGTGCTGTGCAGCTGTTGTTAATAGGGGCTGTGTCCACTACTTCAAAGTCCATAGGGGCTGGCTGGACTGTGTTGTGCAGTCAGTTCTCCATAGGGGCTGTGTCCACTCCAAAGTCCTGTGCAGTGTCCGAGTCCTAAAGGGCTGCTGTAGTGTTGTCCAGGGGGTGCTCTGTCCATCAGGGGTGCTCCCCCCAAGTGCTAAAAAAATAATATATTTTCTGTGTTTGTGAATTGTGTGCGCAGTAGCCGCACGTGCATCAACAAAGTAGTGCCAAGCGTGCGCCTGTGTCATAAGTAAAGGGCCGGCTGGCTTGACCGTTAAAGGGTGCTGTAACCCCCGAAAGAACACTCCAGTCCAAACCAAAAAAAAAATTATTTTCTGTGTTTGTGAATTGTGTGCGCAGTAGCCGCACGTGCATCAACAAAGTAGTGCCAAGCGTGCGCCTGTGTCATAAGTAAAGGGCCGGCTGGCTTGACCGTTAAAGGGTGCTGTAACCCCCGAAAGAACACTCCAGTCCAAACCAAAAAAAAAATTATTTTCTGTGTTTGTGAATTGTGTGCGCAGTAGCCGCACGTGCATCAACAAAGTAGTGCCAAGCGTGCGCCTGTGTCATAAGTAAAGGGCCGGCTGGCTTGACCGTTAAAGGGTGCTGTAACCCCCGAAAGTACACTCCAGTCCAAACCAAAAAAAAAATTATTTTCTGTGTTTGTGAATTGTGTGCGCAGTAGCCGCACGTGCATCAACAAAGTAGTGCCAAGCGTGCGCCTGTGTCATAAGTAAAGGGCCGGCTGGCTTGACCGTTAAAGGGTGCTGTAACCCCCGAAAGTACACTCCAGTCCAAACCAAAAAAAAAATTATTTTCTGTGTTTGTGATTTGTGGCCCTCATTCAGAGCCGTACGCTCTGAGCAGAGCGCACGCTCTGCATGAGGGCCGGGCTCCATTTTCATGGAGCGTCCTCCTGGACGCTCGTATAGCTGTGGGTCACCACCCACAGGCTATACGAGCGTGCATTTTGATGGCCGCGATGGTCGTGACCATCGCGACCATCGAAATTGCGAGCCGGAGCCTGCGGTTGAGGTTTTCAACCGCAAGCTCCAGAGTGATTTTGGCTCTATCAGAGCCAAAATCACTCCCACTGACATCACTAGTGATGTCAGTGGGCCGGCTTCTGACGGGAGGCGTTCCCGTGGGAACGCCCCCGTCAGGGAGGCACGCCCCCGGCACGCCCACCAAAGGGGGCGTGCTGTCAATCAACATTGACAGCACTCCCCCTTTGATCGGACACAACGAGCGAAGGAAAGTCCTTCGCTCGTCGTGTCTGGCGCATGCGCACGACGGAGCTCCCTCCGTCGTGCGCATGCTCAGTGCAGACCATCGACCCACTTGCGAGCGTACAGCCGCTCGCGAGTGGGTCTGAATCAGGCCCTGTGTGCGCAGTAGCCGCACGTGCATCAACAAAGTAGTGCCAAGCGTGCGCCTGTGTCATAAGTAAAGGGCCGGTGGCTTGACCGTTAAAGGGTGCTGTAACCCCCGAAAGTACACTCCAGTCCAAACCAAAAAAAAAATTATTTTCTGTGTTTGTGAATTGTGTGCGCAGTAGCCGCACGTGCATCAACAAAGTAGTGCCAAGCGTGCGCCTGTGTCATAAGTAAAGGGCCGGCTGGCTTGACCGTTAAAGGGTGCTGTAACCCCCGAAAGTACACTCCAGTCCAAACCAAAAAAAAATTTATTTTCTGTGTTTGTGAATTGTGTGCGCAGTAGCCGCACGTGCATCAACAAAGGAGCAGCGCCAAGCGTGCGCCTGTGTCCCATAAGTAAAGAGCCGGCTGGCTCATTTCTTAAAGGCTGGTGTAACCCACAAAGTGCACTACTCTCCAGCAAAAATAAAAAAATATTTTCTGTGTTTAGCCGCACGTATATATCAAATCGATATAACATAAATGGAGGACCAAACTTTCTCTGATAAAAATAAAATAGAGAAAGATCAAGAACCACTTCCTCCTAGTGCTGAAGCTGCTGCCACTAGTCATGACATAGACGATAACATGCCATCAACGTCGTCTGCCAAGGCCGATGCCCAATGTCATAGTAGAGGGCCCATACAATCCCAAATGACAAAGTTCAGGAAAATGACCTTGAAAAAAACATTTAAATCATCTGAAGAGAAACGTAAACTTGCCAATATGCCATTTACGACATGGAGTGGCAAGGAACGGCTAAGGTCGATCCCTAGTATGTTCATGACTAGTGGTTCAGCTTCACATGACGATGGAAGCCCTCCTCCCACTAAAAAAATCAAAAGAGTTAAGCTGGCAAAAGCACAGCGAAGAACTGTGCTTTCTAAGAAGATATCACAAATCCCCAAGGAGAGTCCAAGTGTGGTGGTGGTTGCGATGCCTGACCTTCCCAGCACTGGACGGGAAGAGGTGGCTCTTTCCACCATTTGCACGCCCCCTGCAAGTGCTGAAAGGAGCACCCACAGTCCACTTGCTGATATGCAAATTGAAGATGTCACTGTTGAAGTACAACAGGATGAGGATACTGGTGTAGCTGGCGCTGAGGAGGAAGTTGGCGAGGAGGATTCTGATGGTGATGTGGTTTGAGACAGTGATGTGGGGGAGACAGTTGTTGTCCGTGGGATGAAAAAGCCCATCACGGTCATGCCTGGGCAGAAGACCAAACATTCCATCTCTTTGGTCTGGCAATATTTCTATCCAAATCCGGACAACAACTGTCTTGCCATATGTACCATATGTAAAGGTGAAATAAGTAGGGGTAGGGACGTCAACCACCTAGGAACATCCTCCCTTATACGGCACCTGCAGCGCGTTCATAAAAAGTTACTGTCAAGTTCAGAAACTTTGGCTAAGACCGTAAGCAGTCCAGGGACACCTAAATCCCGTTGTCCTGTTGTATCCAAGCGCCTGCAAACCACACCGTCAACTCCCTCCTCGTCAATTTCCTCCTTAGTCAGGATCGGAAGTAGTCCTGCAGGCCATGTCACTGGCATGACTGACTCTCCTATCTGGGATTCCTCCGGAGGATCCTGCATTGCTACGCCTACTGCTGCCGCTGCTGCTGTGGCTGCTGCTGGGAGTCGTTCATCATCCCAGAGAGGAAGTAGGAACACCACTACTTTTACTAAACAATTGACGCTCCAACAGTCCTTAGCGAGGAGGATGAAGTACGACAGCAGTCATCCTGAAGCAAAACGTATAACTGAGGCCTTGACTGCTATGTTGGTGTTAGACGTGCGTCCAGTATCCGCCATTAGTGCAGTGGGATTTAGACAATTGATGGAGGTAGTGTGTCCCCGGTTCCAAATCCCGTCTAGATTCCACTTCACTAGGCAGGCGATACCGAGACTGTACAGAAACGTCAGAAAAAGTGTCCTCAGTGTCCTGAAAAATGCCATTGTACACAATGTCCACTTAACCACGGACATGTGGACAAGTGGAACAGGGTAGACTAAGGACTATATGACTGTGACAGCCCACTGGGTAGATGTATCACCTTACGCAGCAATAGCAGCAGCGTCACCAGTAGCATCATCTCAGAAACGCCAGCTCGTTACAAGGCAGGCTACGCTGTGTATCACCGGTTTCAGTAAGAGGCACACCGCCGACAACCTCTTAGAGAAACTGAGGGAAATCATCGCCCAGTGGCTTACCCCACTTAGACTCTCCTGGGGATTTGTGATATCTGACAACGCCACCAATATTGTGCGGGCATTACATCTGGGCAAATTCCAGCACGTCCCATGTTTTGCTCACACAATAAACTTGGTGGTGCAGAATTTTCTGAAAAGCGACAGGGGCGTGCAGGAGACGCTTTGGGTGGCCCATAAAATTTCTGGCCACTTTCGCCATTCAGCGACTGCGTGCCGAAGACTGGAGCGCCAGCAAACACTCTTGAACCTGCCCCGCCATCACCTGAAGCAAGAGGTTGTGACGTGGTGGAACTCAACCCTCTATATGCTTCAGAGGATGGAGGAGTAGCAAAAGGCCATACAAGCCTATACATCCACCTATGACATAGGCAAAGGAGGGGGTATGCACCTGACTCAAGTGCAGTGGAGAATGATTTCCGTGTTGTGCAAGGTTCTCCAGCCCTTCGAACTTGCCACACGTGAAGTCATTTCAGACACTGCCAGCTTGAGTCAGGTCATTCCCCTCATCAGGCTTTTGCAGAAGCAGCTGGAGAAAGTGACGGAGGAGCTAAGACGGAGCGATTCTGCTCGGCATGTGTGACTTGTGGATGAAGCCCTTCATTCGCTTTGCCAGGATTCCTGGGTGGTCAATCTGTTGAAATCAGACCACTACATTTTGGCCACCGTGCTCGATCCTAGGTTTAAAGCCTATGTGGTGTCTCTCTTTCCGGCTGACACAAGCCTGCAGAGGTGCAAAGACCTGCTGGTGAACACACTGTCAGCTGAAGCGGAACGTGACACGTCAACGGCTCCTTCTTCATTTTCTCCCGCAACTGGGGCTGCCAGGAAAAAACTTAGGTATCCTAAGCAACCCGCTGGCAGTGATGCAGGGCAGGCAGGATCAAGTTTGGACATCTGGTCCGGACTGAAGGACCTGGCAACAATTTCTGACATGTCTACTGTCACTGCATATGATACTGTCACCATTGACAGAATGGTGGAGTATTACATCGTGACAGCATCCAAGTAGGCATGTCAGACAGTCCATACCTGTACTGGCAGGAAAAAGAGGCAATTTGGAGGCCCCTGTACAAACTGGCTCTATTTTACCTGAGTTGCCCCCCCTCCAGTGTGTACTCCGAAAGAGTGTTTAGTGCAGCCGGGAACCTTGTCAGCGAAAGGCGTAGGAGGTTGCTTCCACAGAATGTGGAGAAGATGATGTTCATCAAAATGAATTATCAGCTCTTCCAGGGAGACCAGCCTCCAGAAGGTACAGAGGGACCTGTGGTGGTGGATTCAAGTGGGGACGAGTTAATACTTTGTGAGGATGAGGATGTACACACTGAAGAGGGTGAGGAATCGGTGGATGAGGAGGATGAGAATGACATCTTGCCTCCGTAGAGCCAGTTTGTGCAGGGACACATTAATTGCCAGCTTGTTTTGTGGGGGCCCAAACGAACCAATCATTTCAGCCACAGTTGTGTGGCAGACCCTGGCGCTGAAATGATTGGTTTGTTAAAGTGTGCATGTCCTGTTTATACAACATAAGGTGGGTGGGAGGGCCCAAGGACAATTCCATCTTGCACCTCTTTTTTTTCTTTGCATTATGTACAGTTTGGGGCCTAGTTTTTCAAACTGCCATCCTGTCTGCCACTGCAGTTTCACGCCTAGATGGGTCACGTGTTTCTGCCGCCCACTCGTGTCGCTTAGCATAGTCATCCAGCTACCTCGGTGCAACCTTTTGGACATAAAAACACTATTGTGAGGTGTGAGGTGTTCAGAATAGACTGGAAATGAGTGGAAATTAAGGTTACTGAGGTTAATAATAGCATAGGAGCAGAAAAACCTACAAATTCTGTGATTTTAGCTGTTTTTATGCTTTTTTTCAAAAAAATACAGATCCAAAACACAAAACCCAGAACCCAAAACACGGAAGGGTGGTTTTGGCAAAACCAATCCAGATCCAAAACACGAAGAAAGATCCAGATCCAAAACCAAAACACAAAACACGAAAAGTGGCCAGTGCACACCCCTAATTCAAAGATACACTAAAGTTCCAAGCAAGTTTCCACCTTGCCCGCTCTTTCACTTGTATTATGCTACCCTTTCCCTGCATGTGTAATGCTCTCTATCTACTCCCCAACTTTCATTATGCTCCTTCACTGGCTGGCCTGTAACTCAGTGCTGCCTAACTGAGAATACTTCAGCCTTTAGGTACACTGGCTGACTAACCTTCATGCTCCACTCCAGCCTCCAGACTTGTACACTCACACTCACACACAGCATCCCGGCTACCAAGCCCCATAACATTTGCACTTTTTTTGTAAAATGGTACTCCTGGCAGTTCACCTTTTTCTTTCTAGTTCTAACCCGCAAGTGAGGGGGTACTAACTCAAGAGTATCTTTTAATTAAAAAATGTTGGAGGAGAGCAGGCTGTTCTGTCTCCTCTTGTGTTCAAACACTAGAACCCCAGACCAACCTCTGACCTTGGCCAAGTGCGCTACTGTGCACGTGCAGTTCCCCACGCGTCTTCTCTTCTCAGTCCTGCATAGTGGAGGACATGCCCCTGAGTGTCTCTTTACAATGGAGATTATAGACTACAGCCAAGACCCAGTGTGTCACCACAACTAGCTATCTACTATGTACTCCACAGCCACAAGTGTACACATAAGAATGTGTACTACACCGTCCAGCATTAACCCCATATGTTCTTGACTGCACCTGGAGATACTGCATTGGCTACCTGCCATATACTGTTTAACGCTGTGTTATTCTATACCTCGTTTCTACTGGTTACTAAACCAATGCCTGGATAAGTTATCTGCCATGTGCACTAACCTTCATGGCACACCACTAACACCTACAACCATCATAGGATCTGCCAAGAACAATGATTACTGTCTTCCTACTCTTGCCACTCACACCACTGATCACTAATATTCTTCTAGCTATCATATCCAAATGCTATAATTCACCATACTTCTAACACTGAAGAACTAAAGCTACTGATATCACCAACACACCAGCAATGTCTTCTTAAAATGTTCAGTTCCATTTTAAGTGTTAACACCATTCTGTACCATTCACAATCACAACTAATGTGGTACAAAAAAAATTATATGATCATTATACCGTGGTGAAGAAACAGGTGAGTAACACCATCCAAACTCAAAGAAAGCTTCACATGTGAATGAAGCTAATGAGAAAAACACGTTTTTTTAAACTACTTCATTATAGAAGTAGTTGTAGTTATCAGAGTAGTTTCACAAAGCTTTTTTTTGCTACTTCCCCTTCCCTACACCCCAGCCATTTCCATATTTAGGGATCTTGCATACTGATATGTTTGCTGACAATCTGACATATGACCCACTGGGCTGTAGCAGGTCATATATGACCTAAATCCATACATGACCAAAATCCAGAGATTGAAATCGTATACACATAGTCACATTGTCCTACTGTATTCAGTTTTCTGGAATATCCCAGAAGGTCCAAATTAATAGTCTGAATACAATCTACAGTACTAACACAGTTTGCATCATAATTTAATGTTCCAAATAGGTTGCTGATTGCAATGTGTCTATATCAAAGTAACTTCTGAGCCAGGTCTAATTTATCATCATTAGTCAAGTTAATAAGTTTGGCTTTTGCTTGCAAGCATCTTGATTTCAATAAGCACAAATTACCTTTTATGTAATTATTACCAGGTGGCTAAAAGTTCACATATATTTTTTTTATATTTGCTACATAAGATTGCCAACATAAGCAGTGTTACTAAGATGGATGGATTTGGTGAGTATCTGAATTCCTCTGTCATGTGTGAACTCCTAGTGATCCACGATTTAATTGCATGTGTTAGAAATATCAAATGCAGAAATCATCTAAAAAATAAACTATTGTACTCCTGTAGTTGCTATAATATCTCAACTACTTTACTTTACTTACTTTCCTGACAGGAAGAACATACTGGGAGGCATTGCCTGGGAACAAGCAATAGCCATATAATACCTGCCCACGTGATAGAGTATAATAATTATGTTCATTGGGATAACCAATAGCCAGAGCTGTAACTAGACCTTTTGGTGCCCTGGGCCAGAAAGAGCATTGGTGCCCCCCCCACCCCGAGTTTTCAAATAGGGACATAAGACGTGCATCCGAAAAAAGGGGCATGGCCTCACGAGGAAGGGCCTTAACAAATCTGATTGTCTTGTGCTATAATAAAGGGGTACCAATCCCGTTGTATCACTGTTATACAGATGTCATTGCACGTGAATCCAATGGCTGCAGTGATGATACACATTAATTATGCAGTATAACTCACCAGCTCTAGATGTAGGAGAGCGATGGTGAAGCTGCCCCTGCACCAGGATTTGCCCATCAGAACTGCCATGCACAAGCCTGGAGCCGGCAGTGTAGATCACAGACTGAAAGTATAGAAAAACTGCTACTTGCAGTGGGGATGTAGTTAATTTACCGATGGCTGGAATGCCAGCCGTCGAAATTCCAACGTTAGAATCCCAACCCAGGACTACCGATGCCTATCTTTAGCCCAATGTCGAAATCTTGACAGCCTGAATCCTGACCGAAGGTAAGCGGGGCTTTGTAACTATTAGTCATGGGGGGGTGGGGTTAGTTTTGACTTAGCGTTAGGCAACCCCCGGGAGGGTTAGGGTCAGGCTAGGGGAAGGGGAGTTTAGGCTTAGGCATCCCCGGGGGGGATGTAAGGGTTAGTCACCCCTGGGTGGAGGTTAGGGTTAGGAAACACTAAGGGAAGGTTAGGGTTAGGGAGGTGAGAGGGGTAGGGATAGGGTACTTACCTTCTCTTTCGGGATCTTCTCTCTTCGGGCTTTCAGCATCGGGATATGAACCGGCCGGGACTTCATACCCATTCCCTTGCAGTGTATATGTGGCAAATAGCAGCATCAGTGACATCCGTGTATGTACTCTGCACCGGCAGCTGAACTCACCAGCAAGGGTACTTGATGAATTAGTGGCTGTGTTCAGGGCTGCCATCAGAAATTGTGGGGCAGATAGCTCCATATGTAAGGTGTTTGCATGGCAGCTTGTGCAGCATTGGGATCTATTCAGATCCCTCCAGCTTATTACTTACCTCCGGCAGCTCTGGGCTGTCACAGGCTTCCTCCTCAGGTCCTCTTGTGCTCGTCTGCAGGGGGAAGCTCCGAAAAGCTGACTCCGCAAAAGGAGCAGCTTTTCAGAAGTGATATGTTTGTTAGGGAGGCATCAAGAATGCCTCCAAAATATTTTTTAAACTCGCAGCAAGTTTAAAACATAATTATCACTAGTGATAATAATTATCTAATGATGAATAGGTCCCTTAGTGAAGTATGCATACTGAAATAAACTTTATAAAAGCATGGTGAGCTGTGCATTGGGTGCACATTTTTCAGATTGTGAGTTTTTATGTGGTGGGTAAATTGTAGTAACCAAGGTGTTATTAACCCACGTCTGCACTTTAAGGGCCTGATTCAGAGGTGGATGCAGTGCTAATGCAGCAGGCAAGCGGCTGACGTATTCACTCTGTGCATGTGTTTGAGCAGATTTTGGACACAGAGAGAAGCAAATTTATAAAAGCATGGTGAGCTGTGTATTGGGTGCACAGAAATAAACTTTATAAAAGCTTACCTCGCTGTCATCAACATGTTTCACCCAGCAACTGGGCTTCATTGGGATGGCGAGTCTCTCCAACCTCCGCACTTTATATACCTTGGTAGGTCTTCCTCCTCTCTGTCCAAAGATTCCTTTGTTTTATCACCTTCCTGTCCTGAAGTTTAAGGATATCCAGATTTGCCTGTGAGATCTGTTCAGCCTGAAGCCCAGTTGCTGGGTGAAACATGTTGATGACAGCGAGGTAAGTGTTTGCCGGCAAACCACCTTCGTGCACCCTCATCTGCAAACGACTCAGCTTAGTACAGCAAACGGTGAGAACTATAATTTTCTACTCCTATGTGGACATACACCTAAATCAGGTGTCAGCTGCTACATTTGTGATTACATCTTTACCAAAGATATTGACTTTTACTACATACTACTTTGAAACATTCACGGTTTAGTGTGAAGACTATCAATTGGAGATAATCTCCATTATTTTTAAAAAAAGGGGGAGAGTAATACGCCCAATGGTGTATCCCACCCCCACAAAATTAACGTTGCACTGTCAGTTTATGTTCTTTGTTATATGTGTGTATGTATTTGTGCATGTGTCCAGATAGACATATATTGATGTTCTATCATTTTTAATAAATATACTTACTTTTACCCACTTTTAGTATTGTGGTTTTATATATATATATATATATATATATATATATATATATATTGGAACTATCCATTTATAAAAGTTAGGTCTATATTTGAAGCGCCAGGGGTACATCTTGTATTCAAGAATAAATAACCATTTGGTAAACAGTTTGGCACTTTACTGTATTATAAAATGAAAAGAAATATACTCTCCTTAATGGATCTTAAACCACTTTATCTTTGTTTTCCTCCTCTAAAGCCTTATATGGCATATGAAAGAGAGAAAAATAAACAGACATAGGTCACACACTAATTATCATAATTCACATTTGAGATGCACTTGTGATAAGATATTATTGCCGAAATTTACATTGCGATATTTAAAAATATAAATTTAGGTGCCAAGACAGAACTTGCGAGAAAGCTGTTCTAGCGAAAAAAGATCGATCGGGGATGCTAATGTGTGGGGGAATTTTTATTTTAATATACTTTAATAAAATATTTTTTCTAAGGTGTCTGTGTATTTTTCTTAGTGTTTTTCTATTACAGTAGGACTACAGGCCCCAGCAGATCCTGGGTGTCAGGTAAAGCAGGCAGTTGTGGTTCCCAAGTGTCAGCATGCCTGGCAGACAACAAATTTAGGCATGCTGGGAAAAAACACATTACAAAAACCAAAAGAAAACAAAAAAACAGGATTAAATTCAAATATCTCGGTTTTTCTTTCAGTTATGTAGAAATACCGTTGCCATTGGTGAGGTGTGTGCACTAAACCCTTGTCCTGATTACAGTGTTAAATGTTCAAATAGTCACCTTTACTTACCCATTGCTAAACCAATCTTACAATATGCCCCAGTTATGCTATTGATATTAAAAATGTAAGTAAAAATGTGCACAATGTTATTGAAACCACTGAATAATGTTAGCAACATGTGTGCAACAAGGAAGATATATATTTTTTTTATCAATTAAAAAGCAAATATATAACAGATGTGTGAATAAAACATTTTTGCTTAACACAAAATGACACATGAAATAATAAACATAACATAAGTTGCAACAAAATTCTATTTTTTTGCTTTTTCACTGGACTCTCCGACTGCTCAGACCTGTGGAGACTACTCACCAGTGGCCTCCACTTGTCTACTCTGCCCAGGAATTGTGCTGCTTGCTGATGCTGTGTATGCTACTGTCTGACTACGTGATACGGAGATAGTAGTCCTTCCAGGTAAATGCTTCATTATGGGAATTTGAAGCATGTTATATACGTATTTGGTAGGTGATACGCTGAATTACCTGTGCTTGCTACATCTACCTTGACTCATATTCATCAATCTATAGTCAACTCTCTGGATACAATTTGGTCAGTCATATGCTGATTTCTCTCTGTTTGTTTGGAACAGGGCTCTATGCCTAATTCAGACTGCAGGATAGCTGTCCTGAGTGTCCCTTGGATGCTCTGTGTGGCTCTGCAGCAATGCTACTGGCTGAAGGGTGCCATTTTAGGTACCCTGTAATCCACAAACAGGTTCCATAGGGCAGCGATGATGCCCAAAAATGAATATATCGGTCCAGACCCTTGTCATCCCATCCTCTTCTTTCCCAGCCAGTCTCCCCCCATCTTTTCAATTCATTTTGCCAACTGTGACTTACTTCTCTTAAATATCTGGAGATAAAGGTATGGCCCTGATCTAGTCCTCGCCAACTTCCACCTAATCCCTTGACCCTATCCCATCTTGACCATGTCTTCAACCTTTCCATCTCTTCGTGCACTGTCCCCTCAGCATTGAAACATTTCCTTGTATCCCAATTCTTACCATCCCATCTTTCTCATCCGATTTGTCTCCAAGTTCCTTGAGAGAATTGTTTACAAGCACCTTACCACCTTTATTTCCTCACACTTCCTGCTTAACCCATTTCAGTCTGGCTTTTGTCCTTTCCACGCCACAGAAAATGCCCTCACTAAAGTCAGTTTTGACCTTCATGCTGCCAAATCCAAGGGCCACTATTCTCTGCTCGTTCTACTTGACCTCTCTGCAGCTTTTGATATTTTTGATACAGTGGACCACCCTTTCCTCTTGCAAATACTTCACTCCCTCTGTCTGCATGATACTGCCCTCTCCTGGCTGTCCTCTTACCTCTCTGACCATTCTTTATCTGTCTCCTCTCATTACTCCACTTCTCCAATACCACTAGGTGTTCCCCAGGATTTGTTTCTTGGACCTCTTCTATTCTCTTTAAGTGTCCTCTTTAGGTGAATTCATCATCTCCCATGCGCTCCTCACTCATATATTCAGCTATCTCTCTGCTTTTCCCTCCTGGATGTTCCAGCACATTCTTAAACTTAACATTTGTAAGACTGAGTTGATAGTCTTCCCAACCTCCTAATTAGCCTAACCTCCCTCAATCAAAACAACATCTCTACTAGACCACAAGTGCACTGTTTTGGGGTTATCCTTGACTCCACCCTCTCCTTCAATCCACTCATTCAGTACCTTTCACAGTCCTGCCATTTCAACCTTAGACTTATTTCCAGGATCAGACCCTTTATCATGCTGGAGGCAACTAAGAACCTCATCCACTCACTGGTCATTGGTAGACTGGACTACTGTAACCTCCTCCTATCTGGCCTCCTTGTCTCCCACTTCTCTCCACTCCTATCTGTCTTCAATGCTGCTGCTTGGCTCATCTTCCTCTTCAAATGTGCTGCATCTGCCTCTGTGTCTGCCTCTCCTCTCATACAGGAACTAAACTGGCTTCCCTTGCTCTTCAGAAACAATTGAAACTCCTCACTATCACATACAAAGCCCTCACTCAATCCTCTCCTATTTACATCTCTGAGCTCATCTCCCTTCACACTCCCGCAACTTCGCTCCACAAATGAATGCCACCTCTCCTCCCATCTGATTACTTCATACTACTCCTGTCTACAAGATTTTGCCAGTGCTGCTCCCCTCCACTGTAACTCTTTCCCTATTAGGCTGTCCACCTCTTTACAAAGCTTCATACTGGCTCTCAAGACCCACTTCTTCATCAAAGCCTTTCAGCTCTAATTCTAACCCAGAGTGCCATGCTCCACGCTCATTATTCATCTCTTCTGTGTCACCCTGTCTGTCTAACACTCCTCTTTATATTTTAAGGTTTCATTAGCAGGACCCTTTTCCCTCATGTAATTTTCCTTCCCTCACTTATAACATCCTCTCCTTCTCACTGGCAACAATGACACCAACCTTTGGGTTCAGCCGGCGCTGCTAATTTGAGTTATTATGACTGCTGATGCAGCAATGTTTATAAGCCTTGTAGTTCATGTTCTGCAATGTTTTGGCTGTACAGTAAGTCTCTCTTTCTTACATTTTGTTTTGTTTTAGTTTATGCACTTTGTAAGGTGCTGTGAACACCTTGTTGCATCATATAAATAAAGGATAATACTACTACTACTACTACTACTACTACTACTACTACTACTACTACTACTACTACTACTAATAAAAACTCCAATTGTCCAATCATCCAGGGTTCCATATATATTGTATTTGCCATGGATGGTTCTTGGCAGCCTCTTGTGTCTTTGTGCTTGTTGTGAACCCCTGCTACTAAGTCTGCTACTAAGTAGAAATTCTGGAATACCCTGATTTATGGTACATAACCCTTCCTCTTTCACTGCTCTGGCTAGTTGTGTGTGAGACTAAAGTACTAGTTATCCCTGAATATTTGGGTGTTTAATGCAGCATGTGGTGTTGTGGACTAAGCATAGGTGACAAATAAATAAATTGGGCATCGGGCCATCTGATGGTGAGAACAAGACGTAACTTTATTGAATAGAATGCCTCTCCTCCAGCACAAAGCAAAATGGTTACATTGTAGGTTGTTTTACAATTCGCCAACTCCGACTACACAATAATCATGATGGTTACATAAAGCCATAGGTAGGATATGTCAAACTCCTCCTGCACAATACTTTTATTACAGTGGGCATAACATTGCAAAGACAGGCAGCAGTACATACCAGGACATCCTGGGCCAGTAGTTCCATAGCATTGCATGTTATAGTCTCTCACACACAATGACACACAGCGGATTGCCACATGAGGTTTCTGCATAATGCCCATCCAACAATGATTCGATTTCTATGGGTGGACCAATCCTTAACAGACTCTACACTGTTGCCTCCATGATATTACACAAGCCATGCAGTGACCACCCCAGCCCTCACTATAGAAGCCCCTCTCAGGGCTCTACCAGTACAAGGACTTTGTACTAACAGGGGGCACCTAAGTATGCCATGTGACCTCTAGCCACTCACCCATTTCTGTCCTCCAATGAGATTGGCTACTTGCCATAATTTCTTCTGGGGTACTCCTGAAGGTGGATATCCTACCCCTGAAGGTGTGGATACCCCTATTGATGGGCTCTGGGGTCTCCTCTTTTTATGCAATGTCTTTACAATTTCAAACACAGCCTTTGCTGCAAGACCAACAATTCCTCTCTGTTCTTTATTTCTTTTCTATTGCAGATGGGGGCTTCTAGCAGGGGACTTTATATGTCCAGTGCCCATGTGGAAACACAACACACCTCCCCAAGTAGCTGGGCCCAACCCTCCAAGGATGTTTCCCAGGCTCTGCTGAAAATGGCTTCTCCCCCAAATGCAAGAAACCCAAATCACCAATGTGACACACCACAGCAGTGGATGGGAAGAAGCCGTGCCCACCGTGCAGCCATGCCCACTATGCCCATTAGCAGTAATGCAGTTAGTCTGTTTCACTGCCTTCTCTCTCCATTGCACCTCTCCCAGAGATATCCCCCATGTCACTGGGGGAGAGGCACCGACTGCATATACCAGGTGTTACACATGTGGTGATTTGGGCACACTTATATCTGGTATTAACGTGAGGATGATATGCTCCTGATCCACTTCTTCCTATTGTGGGGGTGCATATAGGCGAGAGGCGTATGATGGACCTGTTAAGATTAGAAATATGTACCCGACCGTTTTTTGCTGGATTTGGCTTTGATTCATCATCCGGTTATGGATTTGGATTTGCCAAACTGCAGCGACCGGTTTTGGATTTGGATTTGCATTTTTTTCAAAAATGTACAAAAACAGCTAAAATCACATAATTTGGGCCTTTTTTTGTTCCTAGAGTATTAACCTCAATAACATTAATTTCCAGTCATTTCCAGTCAATTTTGACCATCTCATAGCTCACAATATTGTTTTCACTAATATTGGCCAAAGGCTGCAGTGAGCTGGCTGATTACTAAACGACAGAGCAGCGGCACAAACACACGGCAGTTTATAGCACATCTATAAAACATTGCCAAAAAGCAGAAAAGAAAAGTGGTGCAAGATGGAATTGTCTTTGGGCTCTCCCACCCACCCTTATGTAGGATATTAAAAAGGACATGCACAGTTTAACAAACCAAGTACTTCAGCAACAGGGACTGCTACTTTTGTGGCTGAAGTGCTTAGTTTGTTTGGGTCCCCACAAAACAAACTACCAATGGGCTTAAAGCAGCTAAGCTAACAGCTCTACTGTGGCAAGATTTCATCACCATTGCCATCCTCATCCTCACCCTCTTCAGTGTGCACAACATCCTCACACAATATTAATTCATCCCTGCTGGAATCCACCATTACAGATACCTCTGTATTTTTTTTACATAATTGGCAGTAGAGGTCGTCCTCGTGGAATTTCCATTTAATTTTGTTGAACATCATCTTTTCAACATTTTGAGGAAGTAGCCTCCTAAGCCTATCACTGATAAGGTTCCTGGCTGTGCTGAAAACTCTTTCTGAGTACACACTGGAGGGTGGACAGCTTACGTAATGCAAAGCCAGTCTGCACAATGGCCTCCAAAATAGCCTTTTTGTCTTTCCAGTAGTCTAAGGGACTCTGTGACATGCCTAGGTGTACGGTGTCATAAAAAGTCTCCTCCACCATTCTTTGGATGTTGACCCTATCAGATAGAGTTGCAGTAGCTGTGTAACTAATTTTTGGCAATTCTTTTAGACCCGACCAGATGTCACAAATTGACTCCTCTGCATCATCAATGGATCTTTTGGGAAAGCTAAGTTTTTTTCCTGGCAGCTGCCAGAGAAACTGAATTAGGATATTTTATTGTGTAGTGTACCACTTGAGCTGCCAAATTGCTCACCAGGAGCTGTTTGCATCTTTTAAGATCTCGGTCAGTTGGAAAGAAAGACACGATGTATGACTTAAACCTAGGAACAAGCACATATCCCCCTCATCCTCTTTCACGTCCTCTGTGGCATCCTCAATTTCAATGTCATCAGCTATACTTGTGCTGCTCATCCCCACATTTGTTGAGGGAACAGAAATGGTGGAAGGTGGCATCTCTGTAAGTACAACAGTATCAAAAAGGTCAGGCTCACACATATCACTCATGGACACACTTAGACTCTCCTCGGGGATTTGTGACATTTTTGTTTCTGAACGCAGTTTGTTCTATTGCCGTACTGGTTTTAATTTTTGACACCTCTTTTAGACTCTGAGTGAATAGGTCTTGCATCATCATGAGAGGCAGAAGAAGATGCCTCACTGACATTTGCAGAACCACCACTCAGAAGTAAAGGCCAAGGTCTGAGTCTTTCCTTGCCACTGCGTGTGGTGAATGCCAATGTTATGTTGTTCTGCAGAAAACTTTCCCTTTGATAGAGGTGTTTTTTTCTTTACCACTGTATATTGCTTTTTTTAGATGCCCTGACTTAGACCCTCTATGCTAGTGGTGGTGAACTCTAGCACTCCAGCTGCTGTGGGACTACATATCCCAGCATGCACTTCCAGAGTTTTGCTATTGGGGAATGCTAAAACTGTAGCAGGGCATGCTGGGATATGTAGTTCCACAGCAGCTGGAGTGCCAGGGTTCGCCACCACTGCTCTATGCCCTTGAGCAGTGGTCTCCAACCTGTAGCTCATGAGCTTCCGGTAGCTCGCGGTCTTAATTTTGGTAGCTTACCTACTGCAGTACTGTCGAGTCAACTAGGAAGAAGTGACCTCTGATGTTTGCTTCCCCATGGCGTCGACACCGTGGGTGGAGCCACAGGGAAGTACGTCAGGTGATTGGCGCAGCCTCTATATGAATCAACTGATGTGCTTCACCGTGGTTCCACCCATGGCATCTATGCTATGACGGAGCAAGTGAGTACCGGTCAGCCCTGCCGGAAAATCAGACAGCAGCCCATGTTATATCTTTTGCTCCTCTACTGCACGTAACTCCTTGGAGCCAGTAATTAACAGTGAAATGTGCCTGTGCTTTAATCTTATTTACAAACTACAACAATATCACTTTAATAATTAAATGCATTGTTATTTTCTATGAAACATTTTTTTACTTTTCATTAAATGACCTTCATTTGTTTCGATTATTAGCCAAATTTTTTTTTCTACAATTTTAGTAGCTCTTCGGGAGGTTTAATTTTTCTAAAGTAGCTCACACATCAATTAAGGTTGGCAACCACTGCCCTTGAGCATCGGCTTTAGTAGATAACGTTGAAGGACTAGTATTGTCATCATGACTGGTGGCAACACCTTGAGCACTAGTATTTGCTTGCTCTTCTCTAAACTGATCGTTATCCATTTTCAATTCACAGATTACTGCATGGAGTCAGACCGCTTTTATGCACATGCTCTGGGGTATTACAGTGTACTGTGGTGCAGTGCACAGTCCAAATACAATTTTTATTTTTAAAAACTGTCAGCTTGGCTCACACTTCGTAGAGTCAGACCGCTTTTACTCACACGCTCTGGGGTAATACAGCACAATGGTGTGGACTGCACAATACAAATACAATGATTTTTATTTTTTAAAGCTGGCAGCTTGGCTTACACTGCGTAGAGTCAGACTGCTTTTACGCACACTCTCTGGGGTAATACAGCATACTGAATAGCAGTGCACAGTACAAAAACAACAATTTTTATTTTTAAAAACTGGCAGCTTGGCTCACACTTTGTAGAGTCAGACCACTTTTACGCACACTCTCTGTGGTAATACAGAGTACTGGGGTGCAGTGCACAAAACAGTACAAATACAACAATTTTTTTTTTTACTTTTTTATTTGAAAGTTTTTTTTGCTTGACAAATATCAAGTCACACTGTGAATGTAGTGGGTGGGGCCTGCGGAGGCAGTGCAGCACCACTGTGATGGAAATTAGACTAATTATACTAAGGTAACTCGACACAGCTTGCCACTTAGATGGACATAGTGAGCACAGGCCCTGATTCAGAGCCGGACACTCTGACAGAGCGCTCGCTCTGAATCAGGGCTGTCCCTTCTCCTTTTTGTAACGGCCTCCTGGCCACTCGCATAGCTGTGGGTGACCACCCACAGCTATAGCGAGCAACCACAATGATGGTCGCGATGGTCAAGTCCATTGCGACCATCGGGCTTGTGACGAGACCCTACGGTAGAGTCTTGCTGCTGCAATCCCAGGAGTGCTTTTGGCTCTATCAGAGCCAAAAGCACTCCCACTGACATCACTTGTGATGTCAGTGGGGCCGGCCCCAGATGGTAGGCGTTCCCATGTGCAGCCACACCCCCGGCATGCCCACCAAAGGGGGCGTGCTGTCAATCACCATCGACAGCATGCCCCCTTTGGTGCGAGACCCAAAATAACGGCTTGGCCGTCGTTTTCGGGTCTCGCGCATGCGCACGATGGAGCCGACTCCCTCGTGCGCATGCGCACTTGGGCAACATCGACCCGCTTGCGAGTGCTCAGTGCTCACGAGCGGGTCTGAATCAGGCCCACAGCCCCTTAGAAATGGACACAGCCCCAGCAGTACAGCCCCTTAGAGATGGACACAACTCCCAATTCAAATTCTGTAGACCAGTATCTGGTGCAGTTTCAAATACTGGCATCAGAACTCTCTTGGAATGATGGAGCATTCTATGCAGCCTTCTGGAATGGCTTATCCAACAAAATTAAAAATGTTCTTGTTACTCGTGATCTCCCGGACAAGTTGGAGGACTTGGGGCCTGATTCAGAGCCGTTCGCTATTTGCGGTCGTTCGTTCAAAAACAAGGGGTGGCTATTCAAATGATCCCTTCGCAAATTGCAGTCTGTTCACACCTCTAAGTCTGAACGAGCGAGCAAAACATACGCTCGTTTATTTGTTAAAAACGCCCCCTGGCCGCTCGCACCATACGTCATGTCCGCTATTTATTAGATTAATCGAGTACATCGACCAGCGTATGAACTGCTCGCTATTCTTGTGGTTGGTTTTTGCTACCACAATCTTGCGAGCAGTTCTGACTATAAAATAACCCAGTGACGTGGTCAATGACGCTGCTGTATTAATTATGCACACCCATAAAACGCCCATTTTGACCTTTAAGCACGCCTGCGTTCGGATCTCCACTCCCCATTTTCAAGCACCTTCCCCTGTTACCACCCACATACGCCTCATTCTGTCACTCAAAATAGCAGGCATTCGCTATTTTGCGAGCACATGAATTTCGGCCGCACTGACTGGTTCGCGCATGCGTATAACGATCCGTACGCATGCGCAGATGTGCGAACATCGCTCGGAACGAGCGTACTGCCGCTAGCGAGTGGCTCTGAATGAGGGCCTTGGTCTCCTTGAGAACCAAGGTGGACTTATGTTTTAAAGAACGTGATATTGAGAGAGGGAGATTTATTCTTCCTAAACCTCGAGCGACAGTCATGCCTTAGTCAGTTTCTCCTCCCAAAGAGGAACCGATGCAAATCAACTGTTCACGCCTATCACAGGAAGAATGCAGAAGGCAACAGTCTGAGAATCTCTGCCTATACTGTGCTGCTCCTTCTCATCAGCTCAACAATTGTCCCAAGTGTCCGGGAAACTCTGGCTCCTAACTCAGCAAGGAGAGGCTAAGTTAGGAGTAGTTGATTCCTCTCCAAAGAAAACTGATTGCATTCTCTTAGTTTCTCTTCAAGAGGCCAAGGGCTTAAAGCAAGTCTCTGTGTTGTTGGATTCAGGTGCAGCTGGTAACTTCATCACATCTGAATTGGTCCAACAATGGGCACTACAAACTAAGAGTCTGCTTCATCCTATCTACTGTACCTCCAAGCGGTTGATGGAAGCTGCATCCTAGGGGGTACAATTACCCTTCAGAATGGACCTCTGCATCAAGATTTTTGCTCTGCACTCAGAAGTTTTAAGTTTTCTTGTCATACCCAGGGCCTCACATTTCGTAGTTTTTGGGCTTGTCCTGGCTCCTTCTGCATAATCCTCAAATTGACTGGAGAACCTTACAAATCACTAATTGGGGATCTTCCTGCTTCAGTTCTTGCCTCAAAAAAGTATGCTTTACAGTACCATCTCATCCAGATACTCCTCCTCCTCAAGAATTCACTGTTTTCAGTAAAGCCGGTGCTGATATTCGTCCCTCACCATGAATGGGATTGTCCAAATGAATTAATCAATTGCAAATATCCTCACAGAGGGCGAACTTATTTGCTATCGCTCCCAGAAACAAAGGCCATGACTGACTATATCCATGAGAATTTTGAAAAAGGGTTAATCTGTCCTTCCACCTCTCCCGCTGGTGCGGGCTTCTTTTTCATAGAAAAAAAAGTTTGGAGGTCTGCGCCCCTGCATTGACTACAAGGGACTGAATGACATCACCATTAAAAACTGGTATTTTATCCCTTTGATCACAGAGCTTATTGACCGAGTTAGTGGAGCCACCATCGTCACCAAATTGGACTTGCGAGGAGCATTTAATCTCATATGAATTCGGAAAGGAAACGAGTGGAAGACCACGTTTAACACTCACGACGGTCACAACGAGTACCTCGTTATGCCCTTTGGTCTCAGCAATGCTCCTGCTGTTTTCCAGCACTATGGGCCTGATTCAGCAAGGAACGCAAGTGAGAGAATGCACGCACTCAGCTGATGTTTTCGCACTGTGCATGCGCGAACTAGCCAGTGCAATTGGGTAAGGTTACGCAGACTAAATGCAGTGTGTATGTAGACCCTTCTGATATTGATTGACTGGAAGTGCCGTTTGTGGGTGGTGATGGGGGTGGTTGGGCAAACACAGGTGTGCCTGTATATTGGGACATCAAGGATGTTGTGCAGGAAGTGGCCAAAATCCTGCATGACATCAGGTCAACCTCTATTGTGCGTATGGTTCAAATGGTTCTCGATTTTACCGATGTTTCCGCTGTCTTGTATACTGCTCAGGCTTTGAGTAAAGGGAAGTGGGCAGCATTGTGTAGTGCTGGGCTTCTACATCTTATGCTGTGCATTGATTAGCGTATACACGCAGTGGCTGATTGCGTACGTTCTCTCACTTGCGTTTCTTGCTGAATGAGTTCTTCCATGATCTGTTGTACAAATATGTTGTTGTCTATCTTGACAATATTCTTATATTCGCCAATGATCTGGAAGAACATCGCTGGCAAGTAAAGGTGGTTTTTAGACTCCTCTATTCCAGTAGTCTATTGCAAATTGGAGAAGCGTGTCTTCAAGGTCAATTCTATTCCCTTTCCTGGGATTTATCATTTCAGGTTCTGGTCTCAAAATGGGCCCAGAAAAGCTCCAAGCAAATTAGGAATTCAGGAAGAACTTTCCCACAATCATTGCACCTATTTACCGCTCTCACCCATAAAGGTGCCAATCCATCCCGGTGGTCATATGAAGCAAAGGAAGCCTTCCAAAAAAATTAAGCATTAGTTAATTTCAGTTCCTGTCCTTCATCAACCTGATGTCACACAGCCATTCATCTTGGAAGTTGATGCTTCTTCTGTAGGAGTCGGAGCTGTGCTCTCTCAATGTGCTCCTGATAGTCTTCTCCACCCCTGTGGATTTTTCTCCAGAAATTTCACTCTGGCTGAGTGCATCTACTCTATTGGATATCAAGAACTTCTCGCTATTAAGTTAGCCTTGGAGGAGTGGCGCTATCTTTTGGAAGGAACTGTGCACCTCTTTTCAATTCTCACAGACCACAAAAACCTCTTATATCTTAAGACAGCCCATTGTCTGAATACGAGACAAGCCAGATGGGCTCTCTTCTTCTCATGATTTCATTTCAAATTGTCTTTTCATCCAGGGGTCCAGAACTGAAAGGCTAAGCCCACTATTGCTCTATGGAGCAAGAAAATGAGACTACATCCACTGAGAAGCATCTTATCATTGATCTAGTAGCTTTCTCTGCAGTCCCAGTAGAATCCTCCTGACCTGTTGGGAAAACTCTTGTCAAGCCCACATGTGCAAGAACCTGCTACATTGGTCTCATGCTTCCTGCTTCGCAGGTCATGCAGGCATGCAAAAGACCTTTGAGTTCATTATCAGGTCTTACAGGTGACCCTCTCTCAGATAAGACATCCAAAACTTCATTGCCTCTTGTAACAAGTGCGCCCAGCATAAAATGCCTCGACAATCTCTAGCTGGTCAGTTACTTCCTCTCTCTGTTCCATATCAATCGTGGTCACATATGTCAATGGACTTCATTACCTACCTCCTGGTTTCAAACAAGTTCAACACCATCTGGATGGTAGTTGACCAGTTCACCAAGATGGTTCACTTCATACCCCTCACGGTTCTTCCATCAGCTCCCAAGTTGGCTTAATTATTTATGCAAGAAATCTTCAGACTCTATGGACTACCTCTTGAAATCATCCCTGACTGGGGAGTGCAGTTTGTCGCCAAGTTTTGGCATTCCTTGTGTTCTTCACTTCAAGTCAAGCTCAATTTCTCCACTACCTACCAATCTCAGTCTAATCGCCAGATGGAAAGAGTCAACCAAGATCTGGAGTTTTTTCTTGGTTTATACGTATTCTCCTCTCAGGACAACTGGGCTGAATTACTTCCTTAAGCAGAATTTTGTCACAACAATCAGTACCATTCTTCATCTGGTTCCAAGCCCTTGTGTGCCACTTATGTCCTCCACCCTTGAGCTCCTGAGTTTCAGCCACTTCCTGCCTCACAGGTTCCAGCTGCTGATCTCACCTTGCAGCACTTCTCCAAGTTTTGGAAAGAGATCCCCTCCACCCTTGTAAAGGCTTCTGGGCGGTACAAGAAGTTTGCTAACAGGAAGAGGAAAACAGTTCCCAGTCTCAAGGAAGGTGATCGAGTTTGGCTCTCTACGCGAAATCTGCGGCTACGAGTGCCATCCATGAAAGTTGCGTCCCACTACATTTGGCCATTCGCCATTGAGCATGACATCAACCCAGTTTATTGAAACCACTCATACTCTTCCGGTTTCATTCTGTTCTTCCAAAGGCACCCAAAGTCCAGACTCATTGTGGAGTTGAGTACAAAGTGGCAATGATTATGGACTCTAGAATCTGGTATGGATGTTGGGCTATGGCCCAGAAGAATGTTCCTGGACTTTTGCCTCTGACATCCATGCTCCTAGTTGATCCAATCGTTCCATGCCAAGTTTCCACAAAAGCCTAAGAAGTGTCCTGGGACCACCCACCAAGGAGGGGGTTGTGATGGCATGCTCCAGACTGTTAAAAACACTTTCCTACTGCTCTGGTGCCTGTTCAGTATAGCACAGAGGTCCGCTCATGCTGCACATTGCTCCCGGTTGGTGCTGAGGTCTGTCTGTGCTGCTCCTGCCCCGTCCACTCAGTGTCCTTTTAATGAGTATGGAGATAGCTTTCCACAGCCTCTTGCTCACAGTGTGTCTTCCAAGCACAATGGCACACAGGCTGCACGCCAGAGTTCCCTCCTAAACAACAGTATGGGCATAGCCATGTTGGAATCTGTCACCTAATGCTCTTTCTCCACTCAGTGCACTGCTCTCAGACCAGCTGATCACAGCATCCAATCCCTGGGGATTCTCACCTATAAATTCCATTTCCAGACTGGCCTCTGTTGCCAGTACAATGTTGCTTCTTGCTGAAGCTACAGCTCAATGCTGAGTTCCCAGGTACTAAATATCTGAATGGTCCCAGGGCCTGATTCAGCAAGGAACTCACGGATGAAGATGCATGCACCCATCCGCTGTGAGAACATGCTAATCAATGCACATGCACACAGACTGCAGCACAAGATGCAGACACCCAGCCCCATATTAAGCCGCCCATCTCTCTTTACTCATAGCCTGATCAGCATGCAAGATAGCGTAAACATCAGTAACATTGAGAACCATTGGACCCATTAGCATAATAGTGATTGACCTGACCTGCCGCAGGATTTTGCCTGCTTCAGCTTATGGTATGGCTGCGTATGCCACCACACTGCCTTAATTATGCATGCCCTTGTAACGGCATTATAACACTTGCCTTTGCCTGGCCACCCCCCCATCACCACCCACAAACAGCACTTCATGTCAATCAATTTTGGAAGGGTCTGCATACATGCTGCGTGTATTCTGCGTACCATAACCCGATCACACTGGCTAGTTCGCGCACGCACAGTGGGGTGCATACGCACGCACAGAGCAAAAACATTGGCCAAGTGCGTGCATTTTCGCCTTTGTGTTCCTTGCTGAAGCAGGCCCCCAGTCCATTATATCCAGTTCCTATATCTGGTAAACAAGTCTTCTATGCCATCTTGCACACCAGTTTGGTTTTTACCACTGAGACTTGTTCTTACAGTCACCATCGTTTTTATCCAGTACCTCCGACCATCTGTCTCATCCAATGCTTCCAACATTGGACTCATATTAATTAAGTTCTTCAATTCATCAACATTGGTCCCAACTGATCAAGTTCATCAATTCATCAACATTGGACTCATATAAATTAAGTGCCTCAATTTATCAACATCGGTCACAACTGATCAAGTTAATCAATTCATCAACATCGGACTCGTATCAATTAAGTTCTTCAATTCATCAACATCGGTCCCAAATGATCAAATTCATCAATTCATTAATATCAGACTCTTATCAATTAAGTTCTTCAATTCTTCAACATCAGTATCAAACCGATCAAGTTCATCAATTCTTCAACATCGGATTCAAATCCATCAAGTTCTTCAAATTGTCAACATTGGTCTCAAACCGATCCAACTCTCAAACCAGAATCATCGTCCCAAACTAATTCTGCTCATTCATTCAGTATTATCATCTCCAGTTCTCATTCCAACCTGCTGTTTAATAAAGATACTCTATTCTTGTTCTCACCTTAGGGCCCATAATCCTCTGCAGTTCCTCTACCTCCTCACAGCAATACATGAGGAAATCCTGGCTCTAACCTCCCAGGTTTATTCTGATAGGTCTATTGTAATTAATGACCAGCCTAAGTTCATTAGTGTATGTCAGACCCTTGCATTACTGAGACCTCAGGAGATGCAAATCAAGACACATCCATCAGTTGTGTGTTCAAAAATTGCTCTGACTATAATTGCGTGTAGACAATAGTATAAAGCACAGCGTTCATACAATTGCAACATGTGATTACATCTCACCACAGCAGTCTTTGTTAGCTTTCTATCTGTACATGTGGGAATGTTAGGGGGGTAAGGATACACAGTCTTATTCATAACATTACCTGCATGTTTGTACATCCCAAGGTTCTTCGGCTCATAGCTCAGCAGAAATAAGTCTTTGTAATATTACACATTTAAAGCTATGAATATTTAAAGGCACACACCATCTTGTGACAAGATAGAGTCTTAATTGGACAGCTTAATAACAGATTTATCATTTTACATCTTTTATTCATAACTTTATACTATACTATCTACCTAAGAGGAACATGATCTTGCTATACTAAGTATAGGTACATTTATGCACAAGTCCCATCTACAGGAACCTATACATAGGATTACACATTGTTCCATTCCCCATAAAGCAAGTTCACGGTCCTCAGTCTCTAATTGTCTCTTATTCAGTCCATCTTGTCATGAATATTCAGGGAAATGATGATAGTCTTGCATTGTCCACATGTTTACTTGTCATCTTCAATGAGGCTGGTTCCACAGATGGTACAGCTGGGAATGTTGCCTTAGGCAGATATGCTATCATAGACTTGAGTCATCATCAAGGCCTTTAATGTATTTTCCTTGGAGAAACAACAGTCAACTGTAAGTAACTTCTTAATTCGAAAAATAGCAACTTTTATAGCAATTGAAGTGATTACAAACAAAGCTAAAGTTTTATCAATAAGTGGATATCCATCCACTAAATTCATTAGACCATTCAACTGGGTTTAATTAGTAAAACCATTCATTATCATCAAGATCATACTCTGGATTACTATGTGTTTTCCTAAACTGGTCTTTCAGTTCCTTGATGTTCTTCACGTGTCCATATATCAGGTCAGAAAAGTTATCAGCTATATACATTACAGCAGGCTAGTCTAACTATAAGACATATATCTTATTTAGCAGCTGTAATCAGTCTAAACTGTAATCAGTCTAAACTATCCTATAACCTTTACTTTAAATTGCAGTTCATATTACGCACATCAAATATTTCATCTGTAACATTATCAATCAATTTGGCTTAAAGCTTCTATATTGTGAACATACTATACATTGAGTCTAGATATTACTGCTTCATCTCTTCATATAAAACTATATATGCAGTTACTCAGCTTAATACTTGTGATAACAACTCAAAGTTTTAAAGCTAAAATTAAATTTATAACAAAGCAAAGTAAAATATACATTTCCACAAGCCTTTGTCAGGCTTGGGCCTAGGAACATGTATCTATTCATAATATTAAATTACTCCAACTCCCCTTGGAAGAAGACTTTTGCAATCGGAGACATATATTCAGGTGTCCTTCCCATGAAGTTTCAGTGAAAGACATGTAATCATCAGGATTTGGAATAAACTTTCAAATCTGGGCTCAATAGCCTTCCTGGTATACTTCCAAATTGTCATCCAGTCTCCTAGTTGTAAACAGTGGTTACCTGTATCAAGATAAAGGACTGGAGTAGAAGAAAACACCTAACTATGTATTTTAGTTAAATGGTACACCATATCTGCAGATGACCTTAATCATAATTTTCTTAACACACAGTAGAAAATAATTTTCTTAATTATCTTAATTACCTTGGCCATTGTCTTTGCATCTGCCCTCCAGGCTAGTGACTGATGAGGCTCCTACAAAAGGACATCACATTCGGAACATTTGGGCAGTGGTATAAAATCAATTTGTATCCTTTGTAAGGAACACCGAGTATGGGGAGTACTTTTCAAAGGAGTTGGGACAGTCTTACCCGGATTTTCCAATGCACATATTAGACAACTTGTTATACAGGCCTTTGCTGTCTGTGCAAAACCCGGAGCTATCCAATTATGGTTGGTGATAGCCACCATTGTATCCTTCCCCAAGTGCACCTCACCATGTATTATCTGGGCCATAACTGGATAAAGTGTTTTTGGTAGACCTAAACATCAACCTTCCCCCCAGCACCATTTATCTTTAGCTTCTAACTTTGCTTTTAGCTCCTAGCTTTGCTATTCTCAGCCTCTGGAGCTTGTACTTGGAGCTTTGTGAGGGTACTTAAGTCAATCTTGGGGGCAGGATCTACCACATAAGTGGGTTGCCCTTGGGAGTACTGACTTATGGCAGCAACACGTGCGGCCTGTCTAACAGTCTATTGTCATCAGCTTCAGGTGTAGTCTCTCACATACTGCTTCTTTTGTTAGGGACTAAAGGTGGTAAAACACTATGAGGTGGGTGGTATGTCATTCAACAAGGTGTACAGATTAGGTACCATTAGTGTAATAAACCTGTAACCTTCCACCTATTTGGTTATCTGATCTGATCTGAAAGGGTATTGTTTAACTGGCCACACATGTTAGCTTTAAATTTAATTTAAATGGGCAGTAGTCTTATATCTATTTTATCTTGTGCCCATACATATCAGGGACTCTAGCAAACATCTCATTTCAGTATAGACTTTTCAGTGTTGACAACATTAATGAGATCTATTGATGCGTGTTACTTGTAACAAAGACTATTCTTCTAAGAAGTCTTGGTTTGGAAGCTAAAATTGCTTCCCCAACTTTGTATTCTATTGTAGCATTTAATGCTGACAGTAGATCTGCCTGTAAAATATTAGGGCAGGCAGTCATCTGAGACTATTACACCATTATTTACAATAATCTACAATGGATTTGCCCTTTGTAAATACTGTATTTGACCATCCAGGCCAGTGGCCGGGACTACAGAGGAGGTCAAATGTTCTGGTGAGATTAATTTGAAATGAATAACATTTTTAGTAGCCCCAGACGGGTACAACATATTGCAGGACTCTATGACTGATCATATTGAGAGGTAGATAATTCTGAGGGCTACAGTATCTTCCTATGATTGTTTGGCTATGTATTTTCTATTCTAATACGCATACAGATAGGTTTACTGAGATGAGGATAATCCTTATGTTATTAATGTTACCTTCTCAATAATTGTTATATTTCAACACTTGTTGTAAACACTTCAATGCTATAATCCAACTTATTCACTGTGGGTAACATATATGTAAATAACAATAACCTTATAAGTCCTTGTACAGGATTAAGGTAAAAGTGGACAGCATTACTTACATTGTCTCTGAAATACCATGACCATACAACACTCATACATTTTTATGTAGTATCACCAAAACAAATGTCAATAGCAAAAAATAAATACACTTTTGCAATAAAACAAAGGTTACATATTAAAAATAAAACAATTGTGATTTGCTCGCTGGCCTGTGGAATGACAAAAGTCAGCATACACAGAGATTTTTTTCTTTACTGAGCCGTTTGTGAACAATTATGCCATATTTTAAAATCTTTGAATATCTCACTAACAACACATTTAAATGTCATTAAATATACACCCAGGGCCAGCCTGCCCGTTACACTGACTACACATGTGCCTAGGGCGCCAGCCAGCAGAGGGTGCTCAATCCCCAGCGCGGCCAAACTCATACCCTCCTCTTGCCGCCACACTACTTCCCCGCCCGTCCCCCCCTGCACCACACTCCTTCCCATCCACCCTCCCCACGCCACAGTCCTTCCCCCAGTGAGTCTCGATTTCCCGGGTGCCCGCTGAGATTTTACCAGCGGACGCCCGGCTCCCCACAGCAACAGCCGGAGCTCACTTCTGAGCTCCGGCTAGGCTTCTCCCATGGGCACTATGTGAGAGACATCATGACGTCTCTCCCATAGTAACGAGGAGCAGCGGATGGCAGCGGATTCAGGATTGGGGCTTAAGGTAAATAAATTGTTTTTTTGTGTGTGTTTTGTGTGGCTCTATTACTGGGGACACTACTACAGGGGCTACTAGGGGCACTACTACAGGGGCTACTAGGGGCACTACTACAGGGGCTACTAGGGGCACTACTACAGGGGCTACTGGGGGCACTTCTACAGGGGCTACTGGGGGCACTTCTACAGGGGCTACTGGGGAAACTACTACAGTGGCTACTGGGGGCACTACTACAGGGGCTACTGGGGGCACTTCTACAGGGGCTACTGGGGGCACTACTACAGGGGCTACTTGGGGCACTTCTACAGGGGCTACTGGGGGCACTACTACTACTGGGGACATTATCACTGGGGCACTACTATTGGGGGCATTATTACAGGGGCACTACTACTGGGGGCATTATTACAGGGGCACTACTACTGGGAGCAATTTTACAGGGGCACTACTACTGGGCATTATTACAGGGACACTACTACTGGGCATTATTACAGGGGCACTACTACTGGGGGCTAACTTCTTGGGGCATTATTACAGGGGCACTTTTACAGGGGGCATTACTACTGGGGGCAATTTTACAGGGGGCATTACTACTGGGGGCACTAATACAGGGAGCATTACTTTTGGGGGCACTACTACAGGGGGCATTAATACTGGGGGCATTACTAATGGGGGCATTGCAGAAGGGGCACCACTACTGACGGCACTGCAGAAGGGGTACCACTGCTCTGGGCATTATGTATAAGTGCCACTACTGCTGTAGGCATTGTACAAGGGTCACTACTACTGTGGGCATTGTATTAGGGGCACTACTACTGTGGGCATTGTGTATAAGGGGCACTACTACTGTGGGCATTGTGTATAAGGGGCACAACTGTGTGTCAGAACATAAATATGGGACACTACTATGTGGTGTAATGTGAATCAGGGGCACTATGTGCGGTGTAATGTGAATAAGATTGTGCTACTGTGTGGTGTAGTTTGAATTGGGAATACTATTGTGTGACCATGCCCCTTTCTTTTGAGACCTTTCCTTTAGCATGCCTCCCAGTCATCCCTATTTTGAACCCCTATAAGTGTTCAACCGCAAGGCCAAAATCACTCTTGGCCTTGCGGTTGAAAAACCCAACCGCAGGCTTTTGCTCGCAGTTTCGATGGTCGCGATGGTCAAGACCATCGCGACCATCATCCTGTACGCTCGTATATGCTGTGGGTGGTGACCCACAGCTATACGAGCGTCCAGGAGGAAGCTCCATATTAATGGAGGTTGGCCCTGATTCAGAGCGAGCGCTCTGGTCAGAGCGTCCGGCTCTGAATCAGGGCCTTTGTTAGCATTCTATCTGTACATGTGGGAATGTTAGGGGGGTAAGTATACACAGTCTTATTTATTCATAACGTTATCTGCATGTTTGTACATCCCAAAGTTCTTCAGCTCATAGCTCAGCAGAAATAAGTCTTTATAATATTATACATTTAAAGCTATGAATATTTAAAGGCACACACCATCTTGTGACAAGATGGAGTCTTAATTGGATAGCTTAATAACAGATTTATCAATTCACACCCCCCAAGTCCCCTCTTCAGCCTCCCACGCCTATTCCAGCCCAAACCAACCCTGATTTGTGGCAAATACAAAGACAATATTTATAACTTTTAAACATCTTCTTTGTTTATTGTAATCATTTTTATAGTTAACACTCACCAGCTTTGTGGAGCTCCCTGGGACTGCAGGGAGATGAGAGATGAGGCAGTAAATAGCTCAGCCTCGCTTCTGTATAGTCAGTCACTGCTTGCAGAGTTTGGGGTGGGGCCAAATCACAGGTAGTAAGCTGTACAGAAAAAGAGCTACTAGAGGCATGCCACTTGGTATGGAGGCATGCCTTGAGCACTGATGGACACCTTGGATCAGGGGCGTCTTTAGAGAGGAGGGGGCCCATGTGTATCCCCCATCACAGGCCCCTCCTCTCACCCCTGTGGATGGCAGCTGACTGACGTGGCTGGCCGGCGACCACAGAATCAGTAGACTCTGGGCAATAGAGTGTGCCCAGAGTCTACTTTGCATGCGCAGATCGCTAGGGAAATGGCACGGCAATTTTGAGTAGCGCTGCGAGACCCGACGCGGGACTTGTGAGAGGTAAGTTTTAAATAATATGGGTACAGGGTGTGTGGTGCGGGCCCCCGTGGACCCGTGTACACTGCACACCCTGCACCCATTATAAATACGCCCCTGCCTTGGATGTGTCATGTGATCAGGAAGTGCATTGCAGTGTTCAGCCAGCAGCAGGAGACATAGTGATGCAGGTAGTAGAATCAATTGACACTGAAACTTAGTGTAGTGAGGGGGGATTTACAGTGAGTAGGGGGTGAGACAGGCTCCTAGCACTCAGACCCATCTCCATGTGTGCCTCCCCAGCCATTGACCTCACCACACTCCACTGCTATCTTTTATACCAGAACCATAATGTTTATGTAGCATCCTTCCCAATTTTGAAGCTTTACCAAAATGAGAAAGGGAAATGTATTGCAGGAGCCTGCCTCCAAGAAAGCTGTTGAAGGTTCCTTTCCTAAAGAAACCATCACGAAGTGCAGACCTGTTTTCTCTGTTGTTGAGGGAAACAAAGAGATGAGGAACAAAATATGAGTGAAACATTTCAGTATATTACTCAGAAAAGTTTCACTCCTCTGAAATTCATAGGTGTGATATTTTATTCTTGTCTTGTGTTTTACTTATCATATGTTTAGGTTGTCTACCTACTTGTGCAAAGCAGCAGAATGTGTCAGTGGTATAAGAACTAAGGATAGTAACAAAGGATAATAAGTAAAAAATATTTACATTTTTACATGACTCCTCTTTCAGGTTATGAAGCAGGTATGTGGCTTACCTGTTATCTTTACAATTACCTGCAGGCAGCAGCATTGCATCAACTTGGAGAAGTAAACTTGTTTCTGGTATTTGCTGTCTAACAAGAAGAGATTTATTTTAAAATCACTTGTTCTCTTAAGGTGCGTATCCACTAGCAGATAGTGGAACTACAGTACGATTACAACATTGTAAACATACAGTCGATCCTCATCCCCTGCAATGCCTACACTGACCGATATGTCATTCAGTGCAGGCACCCTCACTCATCCCGAACATGGCCAATCTGTCGTTATCGGCAGATTGACCAGCATGTTCAGGCGATGATTGATGTCAGAAACGACCAGCAGGAGCACACATCACTGGTCATTTCTGACACAATTTGTGCATGATTAATATGCGATTGAACGATAATGATATTGTTATCATTCAATCGCTAATTTTAATCGGCAAGTGGATACGCACCTTAACATATGTTTGTGCATGTAAATTAAAATACACTATTAAATTATAGCTGATCAATAAGAATCCTGTATTTGTAAAATATTAAATTAAGATCATTTGACCTTTATAGATCTATTTAAAATACATTAAAACACACATTTCCCTAGCTACACATAACGGGGCCGATTCGTAGCTGTTAGAAAGTTGAGTGTAATTGCACTGGGTTTTTATGCCTAGAACTCTTAGCCTGTACTCTAATACTATCGTAGCTGTGAACCCGTATGCAGCTGCTGTGCGAAAACATGCAAATGTCATAGACACCGAGGATTGTATTGCATACATGCCTACTCTCCCAGGAGTCGCGGGAGGCTCACGATTTTTCGGGTAACCCCCCACAACCCCGAAAGAGTAGGCATATCTACCACATGCCACCCCATTCCTAGTGAAGTAGTGAAGTGGGCAGGATGGGGGAGATTTTAGGACAAATTTGTGGGTCCGTGTGCAGGGGGCGGGGCTAAACTACGCGAATTGCATCATTTAGCTCAGCCCCTCCTAGCAAACCCGCAAATCACGGGCTTTCCAGCAAAGGGGGCAGGGCCTAATGACAGCTGAAGCCTGGCCCCGCCCCCCGAAACTGAGATAACCAGGCTGCTCCCGGAAAAGAAGTAAGAAAAGTCGGTAAGTATGTTGTATTGACATGCCCAAATGTGACTTTGCAAATCCAAGCATCTGCGTACAAAGACGCAGCATCGGCCACAGATTATTCCATTATAGCAGTTCTGAGTAACCCGATGGATACTCAGAATGGATGTGGGAACAGAGGCCACTTTCACTGAATACAGAATCGCAGATGTAGGCTGTGACATGCCCCGAAAACAGTTGCGACACGCCTGCGTTCTTTTTCCGAAACTCCCTGTCACCTCACACAAATGCTCCCTGACTGTCAATCACACGGCGAGTAAAAAGACTCATGCACAGTTTACAGATAATCGATGAACTGTGTAAATATCGGCATTGCGTACATCTCTGAATCAGGCCCTCTATGAGTATATACTCCCATATGCTGAGTTGTACACATACAGTCAGGTGCATAAATATTGGGACATTGACAGAATTTTCATATTTTGGCCTCTATTCACCACCACAATGGCTTTGAAATGAAACAAACAAGATGTGCTTTAACTGCAGACTTTCAGATTTAATTTGAGGGTAATTACATCCAAATCAGGTGAACGGTGTAGGAATTACAACGGTTTATATATGTGCCTCCCACTTTTTAAGGGGCCAAAAGTAATGGGACAAACTAAACAATCCTAAATCTAACTTTCACTTTTTAATACTTTGTTGCAAATCCTTTGCAGGCAATTACAGCCTGAAGTCTGGAACGCATAGACATCACCAGACGCTGGGTTTCATCCCTGGTGATGCTCTGCCAGGCCTCTACTGCAAATGTCTTCAGTTCCTGCTTGTTCTTGGGGCAATTTCCCTTCAGTTTTTTCTTCATCAAGTGAAATGCATGCTCAGTCGGATTCAGGTCAGGGGATTGACTTGGCCATTGCATAACATTCCACTTTTTAGCCTTAAAAACTCTTTGGTTGCTTCTGCAGTATGCTTTGGGTCATTGTCCATCTGCACTGTGAAGCGCCGTCCAATGAGTTCTGAAGCATTTGACTGAATATGAGCATATAATATTGCCCGAAACACTCCAGAATTCATTCTGCTGCTTTTGTCAGCAGTCACATCATCATTAAATACAAGGGAACCAGTTCCATTGGCAGCCATACATGCCCACGCCATGACACTACCACCACCATGCTTCACTGATGAGGTGGTATGTTTTGGATCATGAGCAGTTACTTTCCTTCTCCATACTCTTCTCTTCCCATCACTCTGGTACAAGTTGATCTTTGTCTCATCTGTCCATAGGATGTTGTTCCAGAACTGTAATGGCTTTTTTAGATGTTGTTTGGCAAACTCTAATCTGGTCTTCCTTTTTTTGAGGCTCACCAATGGTTTACATCTTGTAGTGAACCCTCTATATTCACTCTTGTGAAGTCTTCTCTTGATTGTTGACTTTGACACATATACACCTACCTCCTGGAGAGTGTTCTTGATTTGGCCAACTGTTGTGAAGGGGTTTTTCTTCACCAGGGAAATAATTCTTCTGTCATCCACCACAGTTATTTTCCGTGGTCTTCCGGGTCTTTTGGTGTTGCTGAGCTCTCCGGTGCATTCTTTTTTTTTAAGAATGTTCCAAACAGTTGATTTGGCCACACCTACTGTTTTTGCTATCTCTCTGATGGGTTTGTTTTGATTTTTCAGCCTAATGATGGCTTGCTTCACTGATAGTGACAGCTCTTTGGATCTCATATTGAGAGTTGACAGCAACTGATTCCAAATGCAAATGTCACACCTAGAATCAACTCCAGACCTTTTACCTGCTTAATTGATAATGAAATAATGAGGGAATAGCCCACACCTGTCCATGAAATAGCTTTTGAGTTGATAGTCCCATTACTTTTGGCCCCTTAAAAAGTGGGAGGCACATATAGAGGGGTATTCAATATGGGAGCAAAAAGTCCGTGCTGGACTTTTTGCTCCACATCGGAGATCTTCCTGGGATAAAGTATCGGGCGCGTGCCTGTAATCCCCGTATTCAATTTGAAAGCTACGAAAACGGGACCCGGCGAAGTAGGATCGGCGAAAAAAAATTTAATTTACCTGGAATAAATTGTAGGACCCCTCTAAAACTGTAAAAACATGGGTGATGATTATGGGTATCCCCTGTTTTAGCCTGCAAATGAAAGCCGGGGATTTAAATAGAGGCTGCAGGTGTTTTTTTCCCGACATTGAAGAAGTGATGCAGAAGAGCACTTAGGTTGTTTTTTCGTTTTTTTAAGTGGTCCCGTCAAATTTGGGGTACATGAAAATGGGTACTAGCATATTTTTAAGTCCCTAAAGTCTTTATTTAAAAATTCTGCAAATATGCACCTACCGCTTATAGCCTATTCTAGAATACACCTGCCGCATACTTGCAGAATAGCCCTGAACCTATTTCCCTATTTTTAAACACTTTTTTCCCATTTTTTTTTTCACCCCAAATTTTCAATAATTTTTTTGGGGTGTCCCTATTTTTTTTAAAACTTTTTTTGACACAGTTTATTTTAAAATGACATTCCCAGGGATGCAGGATATTTTTTTTAAGCCTGCATCCCAAAACCGCAATTCTGCACTTTTTTTCGCCACCTATTCAGTGGTGAAAAGTTATCCCCTTTTTTTTTCAAAGACTTTTCGAACCTGGGAAAAGTCTTTGAAATTGAATACGGTGTAAAACCAAAACCAGCGAAAATGACATTATCAGTGCGAAATTATCGCAAAAACTGACTTTTCGCTCCAAATTGAATTGCCCTGATAGAAACCTTTGTAATTCCTACACCGTTCACCTGATTTGGATGTAATTACCTTCAAATTAAATCTGAAAGTCTGCAGTTAAAGCACATCTTGTTTGTTTCATTTCAAAGCCATTGTGGTGGTGAATAGAGGCCAAAATATGAAAATTCTGTCAATGTCCCAATATTTGTGCACCTGACTGTATATGTGACTGCATCAGCCTCTATTGATATGCTTAGTTAAATAACTGTAAACATTATCGACACACACTTGCACCTGCTCTATACCTGATGGATCTCTGCATTCACACAACTCTCCAAAGCCCACAATTTCAACTATATGGCCTCAACATGCCCTAACTACCCAGTAATGCCTCTTCAGCTGCAAGTGGAATTGCATATGTAACAGTATGTAAAGTGCAAAAACGCACAAGATACATCTGTAAAACTGACTTGCGTGCAGCTCTGCTTCATTCCCAAAGGTTTTTTTGTAAATTAGAATGCATGTCACTAATTAGAAAGCAATACTAATAGGATTGGGTGCAGATGACATTTTTATTGCTTATGTGCAGTGTAAAAAGATGACAGTGCTAGTCAGAGCTGTAACTAGACTTTTTGGTGCCCTGTGCCAGAAAGAGCATTGGCGCCCCCCTCATTTTTCAAAGGGACATAATGCACCCAAAAAAGGGGAATGGCCTCATGGGGAAGGACCAGGGAAGAGATAGGAGAGGCCAGTAGATGCTGGGGATGAAATAAGAGGAAGCTACAAGTGAGAATGATAAATAAACAGAAATTTTACAGGCACAAACAGCGTCCCCTGACCTGCGGTGCCCTGTGCGATGGCACCGGCCGCACTACCCTAGCTACGGCCCTGGTGCTAGTCAAACAGAGGCACAACCTAGCCCCTTCAAGCAACACTTGTCCTCCGCAGTGAGGGGCTGAATTTTAAAAAAAGTTCTACCTTCACCCTACTGGGGAGTGGGGACTCCTGGTAGCCCAATGGGGACTCCTGTCAGGCTGGATCTGGATGTGCTGTCAGTGCGAGCAACCGCACCAATGTCACTTTTGTTTAAAAAATAAAAAATTTTTGTTAAAATATGACAACCTCACCACCTAGAAAGATGGGGGCATCTTCGTTTGAAAAATGATTGCCTGGTGATCAGTTTGATCACCAAGCAAAACACCAGCACTACAGAAAAATCTCTCACCCAAAAAGGTTTCCCTCCAACCTGGCACCCATAAAATCAGGAGCACTCATTTTAGAGGTCCCCTCTATCATATAATGGTTACTCTTAGTTATTCTGGCTGGTGATCACTTATGATCACAAGACAATATTACCCCGCACTACAGAAAATGTATGCCTTCTATATATGTGAGAAAACACGATGTGCCCTCTCACCCCCATAAAAACACCAGCAACTTTGTGGGCACCCATATTTGAAACAGGGGAGTTTGCTCTTTCAATTTATGTGACCCACTAGTAGCTAATGTCTGGTGATCACCTGTGGTCACCAGATAATATTACCCTGGGCAACGGAAAATAGACAATTTGCGAATATGGGTGGGAGGACCCCCTAGTGGATGACATCATGACGTCATGCTGAGGGGAGCGAGGAAGAACAGCAGTGCCTGGAACATCCTCAGTATAGGCTGCGGTGTCCATGTCTGCAGCGTCCAGAGGATGGTTAGATGGTTAAAGGGCACAATTTACCCTATCTCGCCCATACTGGTCCGCACACACATGTATACACCCTGTCTTCAACAAGGGGAGTCCTCTCCTTCAAACAATTCGCACTCTTAGTAGTTATTGACTGGTGTTCACCAGATAATATCTGAAACAGTACACAAAAAATAGAATATTCCACATATGGAGGAATCTAAAGCCCATATATGACCTTCTTGTGTCAAATTAAAACAGTGATCCCTCATTTAATGCAGTAGGTTGTCTAGTTTATAAAATGGCAGTAGGCCTTATTGGGCTACCATATTCTTCCCACACATAGGAAACTTTTAAATCAGCAGCCTGTCTTGCTAGTAAAAAATTGCCCCTTTAAATATCAGGCATAGAGATGATCAGAACTGCCAGGTTTTATAATCCAACCCTTCATAAATAAACCCCAAGGACTCCTCACCCAGACAAAAATAAATGTCTGCAAAAATAAATAAGTATGTGTCATACTTGCCAACTCTCTCTGATTGTCAGGGAGACTCCCTGAAATAGTAGCAATCTCCCTGACTCCCTGAACAGCCTAGCAATCTCCCTGATTGCACCTTACCCCCATTATAAAGCTGTTATATAAATGTAAAAAATAAGATATGTATATTCAAATGGGCTGCTTAGTATTATTTCCCTGCATTGGATATAAGGCACAATAATCCCTATGGTTACATGCATTTTCTGAAAAGTATCAGTGTGTTTTCATCAACAAGCAGATCTTACTAACAGCTTTAGGGCTCGATTACATTAGGATGTAAATCACCTTTATGACACACCTCTCAGATGTAGCAGTACAAATCCACTTTACCGCCTGCTCATAGGTGCTGCTTTCACAATCTCCCTGAAATGGTTTTTCAAAAGTAGGCAAGTCTGATATTTGTTACATTGTCTGACATTACCATAATGGAAAGGTGGGTCACATGCCTTAATGGATCAGTGGCGATAGGGTTTTGAGGATTTGGCATAAAGTACAAAGAAATTACAATTGTGACAGCCGCAGTAATCCACATAATTAGTATTACAGCTTGCACTATGATTCACTAAATTACTGTACAAATCAATGAGGATCAGGTACAGTAAATACTAATATATTTGCTCTTAACTTAATTAACTAAACCTTATATACAGGTCCAGAATACCAATGCGGCGGATGAAGCTACAGCTCCAGGCCTCACATATAAATATGCCCCTCGTCATGACAGCATGATAATGACCAGCCACCAGCTTGCCACAAAGTTGGCCATAAATTCTAAGTATTAAAATTGTATTTCTTTTTTCCTCACGAAGTGATCCAATTTTATACTTTTACATATTTAGGGAGACATTGGGGCTGATGGTATAGGGAGTGTACACGCTTAGATGGCACTGGCCACACCCACACAGCACTGGTCACACCCACATGTCACTGGCCACACCCACACAGCACTGGTCACAACTTCTCTGCTTCTCATAATAGACCATTTTTGCACATTTTCAGCCCCAGGCCCAAGTGGTCCTTTATCCAGCCCTGTTTATATACTACGAATTGTCTACTAAGAGTTCTTATTAAATTGTCTAAATATCAATCTTATAGGCCTAACAACAAATTCAAGGTCTATCAGCAAATTACGTCAGCTTTACCACATTCAATGTTGGTTATGCAGATCATTTAACTGGCTACAGCTCAGATTAGCTTTTAAACTGAAATGTCCAATACACTAATAAAAAGTTTATATATTCTGGAGATCTTGAACGTTGCCATACCCAAGTTGCATTTGGGTCTTTGTGTGCTCAAATTGGGGTCTTATACTATGTGCTGTGAACTGGTTATAATTAGAGATATGCAGGCTTGGATTGGTTCAGATTTTCCCGCCATATTTCAGGTCTCAGAAAGTGGCAAAACATCATCTTTGATGGACAAACATCATCTTTCATGGATGTTTGACCATAAAAGATGATGTTTATCCATGAAAGATGACGTTTTGCCACTTTCTGAGATTCGAAATTTGGAGGGAAAATTTTTAATTTGGCGGGAAAATATGAACCGATCCAAGCCTGCACATCTCTAGTTACAATACAAACTTTCAAATAAAGCATCTCTCACAAAATGGCAGCTTGTTTATGTATGAACAAGAAGCAATTGTTTTATCTCACCCAGAGCAGAACTCAATGGAGGTTTAGTTTTCCCTCCTGAAGGTGGATACAGATTACACCATAACACTGAAGGTTGTTTGTGGCACTAAAGGTCTCAGCAACACTTTGATTACTTATTGCTTGTCAGTGGAGCTGTGGGTAACTTAGTACTGGAAGTTCTGCAGTAACTGCCTTTAGCAAGGGTATTTATTAGCCTCTGTGCAAATTTGATTAGGCTTGAAGAATAGCAGCTACTTCCATAAATGTGCAAATGACCAATAACCCATTCGTGATCATAATATGATACACCTATACTGAATTTAAGACTTAACTGAAATACATAATTATGACAACACTTTAAATGAAATAAAGACACAACCAACAGCAGGGCATTTAAAGCCACAGTACGCCGCTATACCTAAACCTACAAAAACCCTTAACCCAAAGCAGCAAAAACAAATCTTCAACTAAAACAGCCATGCCCTCCTCTTTCAGATGCCCTGTTATATGGACCCTGTTGTGTCGGTATCTTTAAAATGGATGAGTCTGTGCTCCACCACCAAATCACCATTCTTCCTAATGAACTTGACCACAAATAAATTTATTTTATGTCTGGCCACTTCCATTCTTGCTCCACTTATCCTGTAATGCCAAAGATGACAAGGCATTGAATTATTAACCAGTGGACCTGATGTACAGATGTAAAGATAAGCTTATTTTGTGCAATAGGTGGTCTGGAAGCCCAATAAAGTGTCCAACCACCCAAAATGACCTAACATCAAATCGGGTGCGGTATAAAAGATAGACAGTAAAAAGATCGACAGTGTCTAGATAGACACCAGATGTTAGACAGTCAATAGGTCGATGGGGACAACAGATCGACAGGGACAAAAGATTGACACACTAAAGGTTAAAATGTAAGAAGGTCGACAGGTACAAATGGTCAACAGAGTCAAAAGGTCGACACAAAAATAGCCAACACAAAAATAGTTGACACATTTTTTTTGTTTTCTAACCCTAATGTTCACTCTAACCATCCCCTTTGTGCCTAACCCTAATCCTCCCTCCTTGTGCCTAACCCTATCCAACGGGGTAGGTTCCTGACCCTAACCATCCCTTCTAGTGCCTAACCCTAACCCTCTGGTAAGTGCCTAACCCTAACCCTCCCTCCTGGTGCTTAACCCTAACCATCGGGTTATGTGCCTAATCCTAAAAACCCCAAAAATTACATGTAGACCATTTTTGTATCGACCTTTTGACCCTGTCAACTATTTGTACCTGTTGTTCTTCTTACATGTCGACCTTTAGTGTGTTGACTATTTTTCACTCTCAACCTTTTACTGTCTATCTATAGTCCGGAACCCCATCAAATTGACCTGCAATGGAAAGAACAAGGAAGAGGAAGGCGGGGAAGGGGGTAGGAGGAGTCCAGACCAAAATTAAAATAACATACAAAAATACTATTGGAGTGCCTATAGCTATTAAGGAGTTTGTATTTAGCGCTGCACCTGTGTGATGTTTGATGAGATGTAGACCAATTTATTCAATTGGAGACACAGTGCTGAGTTGCCTGGGAGATAAGTTGGTCTGTTTAGGGTGCCTCTTTTCGTAGTATAACTTGTATCTATGTATATCTGATACACCTCTGACTGCCTGGTAGGATGTAAGATGACCTTTTAGTGTCCATATGATATGTGTGTGCATATCTAACTAAAATAATTAATACAATTATATTATATATGAAATTCATTGTTCTATTTGTTTATTTGTTTGTCTGTCAAGTTACTGTATGTATTCGGATACCCCTGCACCGATTGGGATGAAACCAATGCGAGGTGGTCCAGTTGGATCCTAATCAGGTTTTATGGGTATTAGAGTCTTGGTAAGTCCTCCCATTGGTGTATGCTGGGCAAAAATCCGGGGACGCTTGGCAGAACTTTGACCCAGGGAGCATATTCTGGGCCTTCCACTGGATGGATTTGAATGAAAACTTCACACAAAGGTGGAAATTGGTCTGAGATGCCTAATGGAGTGGTTAGGGTGCCAGTCGGACCTCACAGCAGAGTGTGTTGGGTATAACTTTGACCCAGGGAGCCTGTTCTGGGCTTTCCAATGGATGGATTTGAATGACATCACATAATTTGGATGAAAACTTCACAGAATGGTAACATTGGATCCCAGAAGACATAATGGGTGGTTGAGGTCCCGATCGGACCTCCCCTTGTTCCACGCTGGGCAAAACTTTGACCTGGGGATGCTGGGCAGGACTTTGACCCGGGGAAACTCTATATGATATCTGGGACAATTTATCTGGAATCTGAGAGCTTACTAAGGTGACCAAAGTGGGATACAAAAGAGATACCTTTTGAGGAACACCTATACCTGTGCCCAGGTGAGTTGATTTCCCTGAGGGGATTAATTATGTATAATACCCACACTGCTTACATTAAGGAGGAAAGTCAAAGATACCTTTTGATGAATGCACCTCACCTGTATTACGTGAGTGGATTGCAAATCATCTGGCCCTAACTGAATGTCATCTACAGAATATTGAATTAATCCAAAGACTTTGTTCTTCTTTTCTTCTCTTTTTGAGAGGGAGAAACCTGACCAAACACAAGGACAGCGCCCATTGGACCATTCATACAATTTCAATACCCAGATATGTTAGCCATACCACAGGCCATCAATTTTATCGTCTGTCATGAGAACACCAAATTCCATGAGGTGTGCAACATTGAAAACATCAGGGAGGCACATTGGGAAAAATCAACTGGGCTAATGACTCTTTATCTTCCTAGTGGGGTTGTAATAATGCCAGAGCCGTGGAACTCTTTCACCGGGTCCCCTCTCCAGGGCACTGGTTTGGGGTGCCCGGGAGAGGAGGAAAACCTTTATGGGGGGGTCACCACCTCCCCAGAGATCCACGACCTGGGCTGACTAGTGGTCATGTGATGAATGCTTTGGCCGGGAGACCCTTTGAAAGGGTCCCATGGCTGTGGCATTACACCTCCATTAGAAAAGAGTCTGGTGCTGGTTGTGTAAAATACATGTGACCCTCTACACTTGGTCCCATTTAAAAAAAAATATTTTCACACTTCAAACTGTTTTTCACACACAAGCATGCACAGATCTCACTGATCTGTGCATGTTGCTGTGTAACTCGCACCTGCTCAGGCTAGACTTGCTAGCCTGCAGCAGGACTATTTTTGAGTTTTAGGTCAGTAATAGTGTGCGAGTTAAAAACTTGCACTCTATTACATTGGCCGAGTTGTATCCTCACAATGGCAAAACATCTGGATGCAAGTTTTGCCATTGCTAGTTGCAGGAGTGTGAGAAACATGAGAGTTTGCATGTACTCGCACCCTATTACATAAGATGAGTTTTCAAAATGTGTGAGTATAGCTCTATACTCGCACATTTGCTAAACTCGGACCCTATTACATTTGGCCCATAGGCTTCATTGTCATGAATATTTCTTCAGCTTAAAATAACTGACACCACTACATGTAGTGGTGTCAGCTTCTTAATTGGCCATTGTGAGCCTGCCAGTAGGTGTGGTTGGTGAATATGATCAGTGACTTGTGTTGTTGTCTGTAGTAGAGGCAACCCAGACGGTGACTATTTTGTTCAGGGCCACATAATAAATTCCTTCAGATTGACTATGGGCCTGATTCAAAGATGGAAGCAAATACCATTGCAGCTGCGATCTCTCTCGGATCGCTATTGCGAAAATATGCTAATGACTCACTCGCTGTCCAGTGCTTAGATACGTCCTCTGGAACCATCTCACATCCACCGCTCATGCACAAAACCTGAAACATCGAACACAGAGCAGATGGCCACCAGCCTGATCCCATGTTATTCCCCCAAATGCTAACTACCTGTCACTCACTTTGTGAGTGAATCTCTGTGTGAGCGTATTCGCAATTTTATAGCTGTGCATGCACAGTGCGACTTACACACATGATCAATGACAAACAATCGCTCAAGCTGGGTAAATATCAGCATTGCGTCCCTCTCTGAATCAGGCGCTATATGTCCCAGATAAAACAACACAATTTGGCATTACCAATCCAGTAGATATTGTGTATAGATAGCAATAACAACTTGCTCCGAATGCAGAGATTTATGTAGTCATTGTGTCAACAATCCCATGCACCTTTTATCTCATATGCTGTACTGGTAACTACTGTAAGAGAAATATGGTGATACATTTGTATTCATTTAAACCTGAAATTACAGGACAAAGGATGATCTTTATTTTGACATCCTTGGAAAGAACCCAAATGGTAGATAATACTTTGTGTAACTAAGTGTATTTCAAAATACTGTTTCGCCTCATGAAACATATTAGTCAAATTAAGGCAATGTTAGCACAATTCCTGCCAAGATAAATACAACACTTACATTAGATCAATAGAAGTTTATTTGCCGCCTACAGACACAATACGCTTTTGTTGTGTCCTTTAGTGTGTTATTATAAATGAAAAAGAACTTGTGCAATAGTTCGCATAGCTGTAAATAATCATATTATGTGGGTGCATGAATCTTTTTGCATAACACAGCATTAAACTATCTCAGGCATGGTATGTAATAACAAGATCATCTGTTCAAATGGTATAAATACTAAGATTTAAATAGGGCAAATAGATGCTTCTCCTAATAGGCATATATGCGTGATTGTACAGGTTTATATGAGCCACCCTTACTGTGCTTGGCCTACATTAGTCTGCCCCTTCCCTCACTGTTTCCACTTCTCCTGTTATAAGGAGTGACGAGAGTAACAAAAGCACCTGGTGCACTACAATGCCCAGCATAACCCATACACTCCAGGATGCAACTGACAATATCTCTGCAGCCTGTACCTACTACCATGTTTCCCCGATAATAAGACCTACCCCAAAAATAAGCCCTACCCTTACTTTTGTAACCCGGTCCAAAATAAGCCCTAACTCGAAAATAAGACCTACCGAAATCCCCATTTTGAGCTGGGAACGCTTCAGAGGCCAGCGTTTGCAGTCATGCAGTGCGCGGGTGACGTCATGACGTCACCCGCGCGCTGAGGATCCTGCTGGATCATGTTAGATCCAGTCAGCGCGCAAGTGAGAGGGACATCCCGGACGGCGGCGAGTCAGGTATGTACCATACTGTACTGGTGGGTTGGGGATCAATTGCAGGGGGACTTGCACTGCAATAAGGGGGCCTGCATAAGGGACACTGCTACAGGGGGGGCCTGCATAAGCGGCACTGCTACCGTACAAGGGAGGCTGCATAAGGGACACTGCTATAGGGGGGTTGCATAAGGGGCACTGCTACAGGGGGTGGCCTGCATAAGCGGCACTGCTACCGTACAAGGGAGGCTGCATAAGGGACACTGCTACAGGAGGCCTGCATAAGGGGCACTGCTACAGGGGGGCTGCATAAGCAGCACTGCTACAGGGGGGGGGCTGCATAAGGGACACTGCTATCGTACAAGGGAGGCTGCATAAGGGAAACTGCTACAGGGGGGGGCTGCATAAGCGTCACTGCTACCGTACAAGGGAGGCTGCATAAGGGGCACTGCATAAGGGGGGGGCCTGCATAAGCGGCACTGCTACCGTACAAGGGAGGCTGCATAAGGGACACTGCTACAGGGGGGCTGCATAAGGGACACTGCTACAGGGGGGCTGCATAAGGGGCACTGCTACAGGGGGGGGCATGCATAAGCGGCACTGCTACCGTACAAGGGAGGCTGCATAAGGGACACTGCTACAGGGGGGGCTGCATAAGCGGCACTGCTACCGTACAAGGGAGGCTGCATAATGGACACTGCTACAGGGGGGTAGGGCTGCATAAGGGACACTTCTACAAGGGGGCCTGCATAAGGATACTCAATGGCTATCAATCGCTCAATCTCCGTAAATATCGGCATTGCGTAAATCTCTGAATCAGGACCTCAGCACGTTAGACTAACTCTGCCAATGACCTTCAGTATACTCCTCTGTTCAGTGGTGGGCTGGGCCGGGGAGCAGAGTGCCATGTACCCCCCGGGCCACAGCGACATGTGGGCCACTGGCCGCGGACAGTCTGTGTCTCTGTGACACAGGCTGCACCGTGCATGTAGCACTGACCGGATGGAGTTCGGTCAGCGCTACACAGTGACTAACACACAGCAGCCGGCTCCGGCAGCTGTGTGATTGTTTTGAGTGGCAGCCAATGAGAATCTGTCAGACTCTCACTGACTGCCGCTGCGCCCACTGCAGGAGCCGCTCCATCTTCCGATGTCTCTCCCATAATGCAGAGCGGCCCGGCCCAGGAGGACGAACGGAGGAGTGGATGGAGGCAGTGGGAGCGGGGATTCAGGTAAGTGTTTTTTTTTTTTTTAATACGTGTGGCACTACAAGGTGGAGAGCACTACTGGGGGCACTAAAAGGGGGAGGGCACTAAAAGGGGGAAAGCACTACTGGGGGCACTAAAAGGGGGAAAGCACTGCTGGGGGCACTAAAAGGAGGAGAGCACTTCTGGGGGCACTAAAAGGGGGAGTGCACTACTGGGGGCACTACAAGGGGGAGAGCACTACTGGGGGCACTAAAAGGGGGAGAGGACTACTGGGGCACTACAAGGGGGAGAGCACTACTGGGGGCACTACAAGGGGGGGACTACTACTGGGGGCACTACAAGGGGGATAGCACTACTGGGGCACTACAAGGGGGAGACCACTACTGAGGGTACTACAAGGGGGAGCACTACTGGGGACACTACAAGGGGGAACACTACTGGGGGCACTACAAGGGGGGGCTACTACTGGGGGAACTACAAGGGGGGATTACTACGGGGAGCACTACAAAGGGGTGCTACTACTGGGGGAACTACAAGTGGCGGGACTACTACTGGGGGCACTACAAGGGGGAGACCACTACTGGGAGCACTACAAGGGGGGACTACTACTGGGGGCACTGCATAGGGGGTACCACTACTGGGGCACTATATTACGAGCTTACTACTGGGGGCACAATGGGCACTGCACAAGGGGGACCACTACTGGGGGCACTGTATAAGGGGCAATGCATAGGAGAATCACTACTGGGGGCACTACTGGAGGCCTGCATAAGGGGGTCTCTCCTGGGGCACAGGGGGCACTGCATATGGGCACCACTACAGGGGGCTGCCCCATATCTTTATTTTTACTTTACATTAATTCCATATGGACCTGCCTCCTCCTTGGAACACTTGAGGGGGGGGCGCCGTAGCACGCACGTGCTCCGGGCACCCTGGCTACACGCTACTCCTCTGCCAGGGCCACCTGCATGCGTTTGCCCCCCAGGCTAAAAGTTGCCAGCCAGCCCCTGCCTCTGTTCCACAATTTTGTGCTGCATAATCTACAGCATATTCCACATTGTTGCTCTGTCACTGTGAGTTACCAGCCATCCAAATCTCCTGGTTTTACCACTTTCAGTAATACTTCTGTACACTTAACATCTCTTTTTATCAGCTACACAAGGAGGGGATTCTAATTTACACATCCCTCCTTCTGCAAAATTCTGTGGAGAGCCTAAACCTTGTTGTGGGAATAGGCATGGGTCCAGCGGTTGGAATCCCGACAGCGGCATCCCGGCAGAGGAGGAAATCCCGATCGTCAAAGGTAAGTATGTAACCCTCCATTAGGGGTGCCTAACCCTAACCTTCCCCCCCAGTGCCTAACCCTAGTCCCCTCTCTAAGTGCCTAAACCTAACCCCACCTTCCCCGCCGCCTAAACCTATGTCCCCCGGGGGGGCGCCTAATGCTAACCCCCCCCTTCCCCTAGCCAAACCCTAACCTCCCGGGGGGGTGCCTAACCCTAAGTCCCCCCGGGAACCCTTAACCTAACCCTCCCGCGGCTATCCTCGCTTGGCTCCCGGCATCCCTTCGATCAGGATGCCAGGCGTCGGGCTCCCGGCGTATGTCTAATGAAAGGCATCAGCATATTGACCCCTGTCTTTAGACCCTTGCCGGGATATGACAGTCGGGAAGCCGGCTGTCAGGATTAGGTCCGCCGGCTTCCCGACTGCATACCTTGTTGTGGATTTCTCAATCAGCATGCCATCCAATTTGAGTTGCATCCTGACACATGATCACCATTAAGAATTGTTACTTTCTTTCCCTCATCACTGAGCGTTTTACCACATTAAAGGAGAATATATATATATATACTAATACCCCTTTTACACTTGAGCTAAAACCCGGGTTATTGCAGGGTTAACCTGGGTTGCGCCTTGGTGTAAAAGGGGAGAGGGTTGGATTGCCGGGTCGAGTGACCCGGCAATCCAACCTAGGTAACTTGCAGGGTTTAACATGGGAGTAACCCGTGAAACCCTGCTGTGTGAACGGTGCGCTCCTCGTCATGATGACCTGGAGCGCGTCGCATGTCGGCCGATTAGCTGCCCGGCTTCAGTGGCACTTGGAGATGACATCATCTCCAAGCGTCCACTTCAACACCGGAAAAGCCGGGTCAATGCAGACCCGGCTTCCGATGCGAACGGCGCGGACTCGGGAATATCCTGGGTCAGCGCCAGTGAAATTCCGGGTCTGATCCAGATTGGAATTCTGTTCCAACTCCGGGTCAGACCCAGAACACCTCTTTCAGTACAATATTTAATTATGCCTTTCGGTCATTGTAATGCTCCAGTGGCAGTCCAAAATTTTGCGACTGAGATTCTCGAGATCTTCCCTATCACTTAGTAGTAGTTTTTATAAGGTTGGGTACGGAATGCCGGCACTTGGGATCCCGGCGTTCAGAATGCAGATGCTGGCATCCCGACAGGGTTAGGTTACTGACACCTATCAGTCAGTATCCTAACCCTTCCCCTCTCCCTACCCCTCCCTCCCTGTTGCCAAACACCTAACCTCCCTCTAGTGCCTAAACCTAACCTTCTCCTCCCCATACCCTAAACATAACCCTCCCCATTAGTGCCTAACCCTAACCCTTACCCCAGGGGTGTAATCTGGGGATCTGAGCGCCCCTGGCAATGTAATGGACTGGTGCCCCCCTCCCCAAATAATTTCTGAATAATTACACTATACATTAAATAAGTACTTAAAATGCTTCCCCAGCTACCCCCCTTCTGTCTCCCTAGCCAGCCCACATGTTTCATCAGCCAACGACTTCCGTCTATCTGCCCAGCCATCCCCCTACACAGTGCCCCCACTAGTAGTCCCCCTATGCATTGCCCCTAGTAGTAATCCCCCCTATGCTGCATTGCCCCCAGTAGTAGTCCCCACTATACAGTGCCCCAGTAGTAGTAATTCCCCCCTATGCTGCATTGTCCCCAGTAGTCGTCCTCTCTATACAGTGCCCCCAGTAGTGTCCTTCCCAATAAAGTGCCCCCAGTAGCGGCCACCCCCCCCATAAAGTGCCCCCAGTAGCGGCCACCCCCTATACAGTCCCCCTAGTAGCCACAACCCCCCATGCCATTCTTACACACATAGAAAAAAAACCCCTGCAACGTACCTGATCCCTGCTCCTGCCGACGACCGCCGCTGTCCGCTCCTCCCGGCCCGCTCTGAACTATTGGAGAGACGTCATGACGACTCCCCCATCACCCGCTGCGGTGGGAGCCAGAAGGCGGAGCTCATGAGTGAGCTCCAGCCGGCTCCCTCCGTGGACGCAGCAGCCAATGAGAGTCTGACTGTCATTGGCTGGCTGCTATAACAGCTGGCAGCTGTGTGTTTGTTACTGTGTAGGGCAGACAGCTCTCACTGTGGTCTGCTCTACACTTTTGGGCCCGGGGGACTAGCGGTGGCTGCACCCCATGGCTGCACCCCATGGCTGCTGGTGGCACTGCCGGATGGCGACCCCTTTGGCCGTCACCCCTGGCGAGTGCCATCCTGGCCAATGAGTAGATATGCCCCTGCAGAGCCATAACTAGACTTTTGGTGCCCAGTGCCAGAGAGAGCATTGTCGCCCCCCCATTTTTTTAAATAGGGACATAAGATAGTGCACCTGAAAAAGGGCCATGGCCTCATACGAAGGGTCAGGGAAGAGATAGGAGAGGCCAGGAGATGCTGGTGATAAAAGGAAGAGGAAGCTGCAAGTGAGAATGATAAACAGGAAAATTGACAAGCCCAAACAGCGCCACCTGCAATGCGGTGCCCGGTGCCATGGCACTGGTTGCACTACCCTAGTTACGGCCCTGTGCCCCTGCCTTCCCCTAATGCCTAACCCTAACCCTGCTACTTACCTTCAGGATGCCGGCGCTGGGATTCTGATAGGTGTTGGGATTCTGACTTCGGCATTCTGAGCGCCGGAATCCCTGCAGTCGGTATTATGACAGCATCTTGATTTTATAGATGGTATTTACATATTTTCACAAAATTTGAATTCCCATGATTCCAATATTTCAGAAGTCTTGGCCCGCTCATGGAGACATGTGGCCTGATTCTGATTTGCATGTAATCTACACACAATGCAGATGTTCATGTGGTTGATCAATTTTAAGCAACTGTGCATTCTCAAAACCTTCTGAGAACCCCTATGAGCAAGCGTGAAACAGAGTGCCGCACAAAGATACTGTTACATTCGGTAAAGGTGGTATCAGAAATTAGGCAGAAAAGTGATGGGCATTTATGGACGGTGACTGGGAGGTGTCTAAAAGTGAACACAAAATAGCCTGTCTCATGGGTGTGTTATGGGAGTATCGTAGGGGTGTCAATGAAAGTGGAGGCCAGAGTCAGATGATGAAATTGCACCTGCTAGAAGGCTGGTGAAGTGTTGATGGTGCGAGCTATGGTGCGCTGATGGTAAAGTTTAAATAATCACTGGCAGTAATACAGCATGCAGAAACGCAGAAACTGGGCATCTCAGTGCTAACACATTCAGATGCAGGCTACTACACTAGGAGAATGCTGATGCTAACAATTGCATATTCTGGCAATAGATACCACAGCAGACACAGCAGTACCCATCTCTGTTTCAGGCCCATGAACTCTATTGCAAATTGCAGAAATGCCTATTTGAGTAGGTTCAGTTGCTATTCCTGGGTTATATTGTGTCTGGAATCAGCCTTCAAATTGACCCAGGCAAGGTTCAGAACATCTTGAATTGGTCGTAACTCAGTTATATGAAGGCATTCCAATCAATGCTAGAATTTGCCAACTATTATAGAAATTTAATTTGAGATTAATTTACCTTGGTGGCACATCGCTTCTCTCACCAGAAACCAGGCAAATCCTAAAGATTGGTCCCCTGAGGCCCTTAGACCATTCCAGGAGTTAAATAAAGATATTCTCTTTCCTTCTATGTGGAAATGGATGCATCATCTGAGGGAGTAGGAGGGGTACTGTCCCAGAGAGCCACAGACAGCAAACTATATTGTCTTTTTTTTCCCAAAAAGTTTCTTCTAGCAGAAAGTAATTACACAATGGGAATATGTTTGGCTTTGGGGAATGGAAATATCTTTAAGAGGGTACAAAGCCCGGTAGTAAATACTTTTTGGGACGCAGTCCAAAACTACATCAATATTAAATTAGATATACCCAGTGCTTAAAGAGGTCCTAGAGACTTAGGTGAAATTTACCCCCCCCCCCCTTTCCTCTACGCAACCAGCAAAAAGGGGTGCGGTCTCACAATAAAAGGGCATGGTCACACAATAGTATCCCCAATTCAAATTACGCCACACAGTAGCACAATTTTATTCACATTACACCACACATAGGGCCTGATTCAGACCGGACGCTATTTGCGTCCGCTTGCTGGCTAAAAGGGGCCGCTTTTTAAATCATGTGCTCACACTGCGTCGCGTAAAGCCGACCGCTAAGTAATAGCGAGCGGCCGCACTATGCGCTCGCACCTGTATAAAGATGCCCCTTTGCCACTCGCAACACACGTCATCTCCGGCAGTTGTAGGATTAATTGGGAACATCGAGAGCCATCGAAGCTGCTTGCAGTGCTTGTGGTAGCCTTTTTACATCACAACATTGCGAGCAGTTCAGGCTAAAATACAACCTAGTCACGTGTGTAATGACGCTACTTTGCTAATTATGCACACCCATTAAACGCCGTTCTGATGGTCGGGAACGCCTGCGTTCGCGCATCCACACCCCCGTTTACAAGCACCTTCCTCTGTTACCACCCACAAACGACACTATCTGTCACTCAAAATAGCGGCCTGACTGCGGGCTACGGGTGAGCACTTTCCCATCGCAATGACTGGTCTGTGCACGTGCATTGCAACTCATACGCCTGCGCAGATTGTGAAAAATAGTTCAATGCGAGCGAGCACAGCATGGCGTCCGGGTTTGAATCAGGCCCATAGTGCCTCGATTCACATTACACCACATAGTGGTGTCCCTTATTCATGCTATGACACACAGTAGTGCCCCTTATATACAATGCCCACGGTAGTAGTGCCCCTAATATACATAATACCCACAGTAGTGGTGCCCCTTATACAATGCCGAGAGCAGTAGTGCCCCTTATGCAATGTCCACTGAGTGGTGCCCCTTATGCAATGTTCCCAGTAGTGGTGCCGCTTATACAGTGCCCCCAGTAGTGGTGCCCCTTATGCAGTGCCCCCATTAGTGGTGTCCCTTATGCAGTACCCACAGTGGTAGTGCCCCTTATGCAGAGCCCACAGTAGTGGTGCCCCTTATGCAGTGCCCCCTATGCAGTGCCCCATTAGTGGTGCCCACAATGGTAATGCCCCCATTAATAGTGCCCCCTTAGTAATGCCCCCTGTAGTAGTACCCCCAGTAGTAATGTCCCCTATAGTAGAGCCACCAGTAGTAATGACAACTGTAGTAGTACCCCAGTAGTAATGCCCCCAGTAGTAGTACCCCCAGTAGTAATGCCCCCAGTAGTAATGCCCCAGTAGTATTTCCCCCAGTAGTAGTGTTCCCTGTAGTAGTGTCCCCAGTAGTAATGCCCTCTAGTACCCCCAGTAGTAATGCCCCCAGTAGTAGTTCCCCCAGTAGTAATGCCACCAGTAGTAGTGCCCCAGTAGTAATGTCCCCTATAGTACACAAAAAAAAAACACAAAATACTTACCTTAAGACCAATTGACAAGAGGAGAATGGATGCCGTCAATTGGTCCTGGTTGTGGCACCATCTGATGGCCCCTTGATTGGGTAGTGAAAATCTTATTTCTTGTCAATTCTTAAAGGCTTTCTGTGCTGTCACATGAGTGGTGTTGAGCAAATTATAAAGAAATGCTTTACATACATCTAGATGGCTGTACTTAAGTTTCCGCTACTTTGGGCTAGGTTAGGAGTGTGAGGGGGAAGGAGTGTGAGGTGCGGGGGTGTTGGGGGTGTGGTGTGTTCTTTTGTTATTGTTGTGGGGTTCTAATAAGGAGGTAGGGTGTGAGGTGACGTGTGAAGACATAAGACGTTATGAATTATTATAGTTTATTATGCAACAATGTGTATATGAATATATATAATGTAATTTATATTTATGTAATATTGTTGCAATCTGCTTTAAATAAACGAAACCTTAAGCCTCACTCCCGCGTCCGCTGCCATCCAACTGGCCACTCCTCAGAACTATGGGAGAGACGTCATGATATCATGACGTCATTCCCATAGTAATGTACAGTTGCACACTGTGGGAGCCGGAAGCAGGAGCTCAGGAGTGAGCTCCAACCTCTGGCTGACGCTGTTGGGAGGGAGCCGGCAACTCCCCGTGGCGCAATGCAGACAGGCTGGGTAAGGTGGGATGGAGGAGGCGGAACTAGTTCTGTCTACAAATAGAACTGACGGAATGCAGTTTCGCCCCATTCCGGCACACTTTATCCCCTAGATATACTGTTTATAGTTCACATGAGCTGGGCCTTTTTGGGATCACAATACCATATCAGACAATAATCTTTGTTCTCAGGGCCTTCATTAACTACTAGCTTGCGTTGCTGCAGCATCAAAGAAAATTATTCTGTCACAATGGATACATGCCAATCCCAGAGCCATTTCTCTTATGTTACCTTATTGTATCAAATGGATTGGTTAGAATGCTCATTAGAGCTAGAATCCTGAGCAGAGAATTTTTTTTCCATCTGGCTTCCTTATATACGTTGGTTGCCCTCTCCCACTAAAGAATTTCTCAGGAAAGCAGTAAGCCTTACCACGGGGTACAATTTAGAGGTACTATCAAGGGTATCACCTTCATTTTAGTGATTTTATATTCTCCAGTAATGAATGGATAGTAATGCAATTTTCCATACTATTAAGCAGTATTATTATGCTATGTTGAACATTTGCTTCTATTAGTATTCTAATTGACTCCTACAATGATACACTATACAATTTTGAAACATTAAAATTCTCTATATATTGTAAACCAGTGTAGTCTATGCTGCTATTCTAAACCCTTTTTTCATGTCAACTGTAGTTGTTTAACATGTTTATTTTTTTGATCAATATAAACAATATAAAAGAAAAGAGGGTACTAAGTTTCACGTTACTGTTTACACTGATCATAAGAATCTCCTGTATCTCCCATCTGCTCAGTGTCTCTAATCATGACAGCCTGGTGGTCCATGATCTTCTGCTAAGCTTTTGCCCAGGAGATAAGAATTGTAAAGCATGATGTTTTCTCTTGATCTTTTGCTTGAACTGAAACCTGCCAAGAACTGGCAAATCGTCAACTCTAAAAGTTTTCTGGTTGCATCAGTCATCTTTACCCCATAATCTCCCCCAGGGAAAACTTGTCATAATCCCCAGATTAAACAAAAAAGTACTTGTTCGGGCTCATTCCTCCTGCTTTTTGGTTATGCCGGTGTATGAAAGACTTTGAAATTGATTCAGTGGACTTACTGGTAGCCCTCTCTTTGATAAGATGTGAAACAATTCATTACTGCAGTCCTAATTTAAGAAAATTCACTAAGCTTCCACTGTACTGTTACAATTTTTGCCCATCCCTACCAAACCTCAGAACAATCTGCGATTGACGTCATCACTGATCTCCCTTCCTGTGAAAAAATTCAATACCATCTGGGTGGTTATGTACTGCTTCTCAAATGTCTAATTTCATACCACTATTTGGCCTTCCCTCTGCATCCACTTTACATCCGTGTAGCAGCCCTCTGCATCCACTTTAACAAAGTTCTTCATTAAGGAATTTTCTACAATTACATGAATGTCCAAAAGAGATTGTGTTCTATCAGTTCAGTTCATGTCAAAATATTGGAGGGCTTTATTTAAGGCTTTAGATATCCATCTTAACTTTCCTTTCTCTTATAATCCACAATCCAGTGGGCAGATGGAGTGGACTAATCAATATCTGGAATCCTTCCTTAGAATGTATATTTTGGCCATACAAGATGATTGGGTAGATCCTCTAACATGGGCAGGCTGTGGCCTGTGGGCCGTAGAACAAGATGCGGTCTTTGGGCCGAGTAGCAGAATTGGCAGGCTGTGGCCTGTGGGCCATAGAACAAGATGCGGTCTTTGGGCCGAGTAATAGCCTTGGCAGGCTGTGGCCTGTGGGCCATAGAACAAGATGCGGCCTTTGGGCCATGTAGCCGCCTTGGCAAGCTGTGGCCTGTGAGCCGTAGAACAAGATGCATCCTTTGGGCCGTGTAGCAGCCTTGGCAGGCTGTGGCCTGTGGGCCGTAGCACAAGATGCAGCCTTTGGGCCATGTTGCAGCCTTGAAAGGCTGTGGCCTATGGGGGTCATTCAGACCCGTTCGCGAGAAAAGGACGCTCGCAAACGGGTCGATTTTGCCCCACTGCGCATGCGCACGACGGAGGGAGCTCCGTCGTGCGCATGCGCCAGACCTGGACTGCGACAGCCAAGCTGTCGCAACGGGTCTCGCACCAAAGGGGGCGTGCTGTCAATGTTGATTGACAGCACGCCCCCTTTGGTGGGCGTGCCGGGGGCGTGGCGGCCAGACGGAGGCGTTCCCATGGGAACGGGGTTGACACAAGCAGTGGTACGCTGGATTGCGTACTTTGGATGCTGGACTGCGGCCTGTGCCGCTGGGTTGACACAAGCAACTGGACGCTGGAGTGTGGCTTGTGCCGCCAGGTTGACTCAAGCAGCTGGATGCTGAACTGCGCACTCTGGACACTGAGTGCAGTCTTTGCCGGCTGGATGGCACAAACGCCAGTGCGTGGATATGCGGACCATGTCGCCTAGATGACACAAATGGCAGGTAGTAGATATGCGAACCGTGCCACCTAGATGACACATCAACGGCAGGTAACAAAAGCAGACAGGAGAACTGGGTACTCGGCTGGATAGCAGGTGACAACACCAAAACCAGAAACACATGAAATGCTATCACCGGCATCAGAGCAGGGTTCGCACCAGAAGGAAATAGATACAGGAGCCAATCCAGATAGGTCCCGGAATGATGGACAGAAGGTAGGAGGAGTTTCAGCAAACACTCGCCCGGCGTTCGTCTCGCCCTGCATTCGCAGTGCGGCGGCTTGTGACAGTAACCCCCCTTGATGAGGGGTTAAAGAACCCCAAGACCCTGGTTTGTAAGGAAAGTTCTCAAAGAATCTTTTCTTCAGGGTGGGAGCATGCAAAAATCTTTCAGGAACCTAGGAGCGCTCCTTCGGTCCATAACCCTTCCAGTGGACTAGAAACTAAAGACATCCTCGAGAAATTCTTGAGTCTAGGATCTTCTCCACCACAAACTCCTGGCGCCCCTGGACGAGCACTGGTGAAGGCCAGACTGAACACCTAGGAGTAAACCTGGAGGAAAAGAACACCGCTTCAGGTATCCTTGTTGATCCTCAGTGGCGTAACTAAGGGGGGGTCAAGCAGGGCATGTGCCCTGGGCGCCGTAGGACCAGCGGCTCGCCGGGGGGTCATGGTCCGGCCCACCCTAGTTAGGCAGTGTAGCGTCGACCGCAGTGTGGGCGGTCAGCGCTACACATGTACACAGGACCAGTGCTAGACTTCCCAGCGCCAGTCCTGTGCTGCACAGCTGAGCCCCTTCCCTCCCCCTGAGTGCTTACCCAATAGCGCCAGGAGGAGGGTGGGAGGCGGGCTCGGCTGTGCTAACACACACATCACCACCAGTGCTGGCGCTGATCTGTGTGTTAACCAGCAGCCAATGAGAGTCAGATGACTCTCATTGGCTGCTGCTGCTACTGCACACACATCATCGCCGAGCAGCAGCGATGTGTATATGAATCAGCAGCCAATGAGAATCAGACAACTCTCATTGGCTGCTGCTGCTACTGCACACACATCACCGCCGAGTGTCAGCGATGTGTGTGTGAATCAGCAGCCAATGAGAGTCAGACAGACTCTCATTGACTGCTGCAGCGCCAACTGCAAGAGCCGGCTGGAGCTCACCCATGAGCTCCGCCTTCCGGCTCATGCAGTGGGTAATGGGAGAGACGTCATGATGTCTCTCCCATAATGCTGAGCGCGCCAGCCTGGGAGGTCTGACGTGCGGCAGTAGCAGTCACCGGAGCCGGAGCGTGGATTCAGATAAGTGCATTTTTTAAATTTTTTTTGCAACTTGTGTCTCTGCACTACGGGGGGGGGGGGCTTCAGTTGCTACTACTACTGGGGACACCAGTACTGTGGGGGGCTACTACTACTGGGGACACCATTACTGGGGGGGAGCTGCTCCTACAAGGGGCACCATTACTGGGTGGGAGCTACTACTACTGGGGACACCATTACTGGGGGGGAGCTACTACTACTGGGGACACCATTACTGAGGGGGCTACTACTACTGGGGACACCATTACAGGGGGAGCTACTACTACTGGGAGCACCATTACTGGGGGGTTACTACTGGGGGCACTGCATCGGGAGGGGGAACCAATACTGGGGACTACTACTGGGGGGGAAACTACTACTGGGGGCACTATATAAGGGGCTTACTACTAGGGGACCACTACTGGGGGCACTAAATAGGGAGGACCACTACAGGGGGACCTGTATAGGAGGCACTGGATAGGGGGATCACTGCTGGGGGCCTGCATAAGGGGGGCCACAACTGGGGGCAATGAATAAGGGGACTAATGAGGGGCTACATAAGGGGGACCTCTACTGGGGGCATTGCATACTGAGGGTACTGTATAAGGGGAACTAATGGGGAGCTGCTTAATGGGGACCACTACTGGGGGTACTGTATATGGGCCTGCGTAAGAGGGACCACAACTAGGGACATTGCATACTGGGGGTACTGTATAAGGGGCACTACTGGGGTTAAGGTGCATATAGAAAGGAATGTTCAGAGTGACGATAAAGGGGTGTGTCATGTTGACACGCCCCATTTTTAAGTGACCATGCCCATTTTTCTCTGCACATAGTAGAAGGGGGGGGCTCCATTTTTAAATTTTCCCTGGGCTCCAAATGCCCTAGTTACACCACTATTGATCCTAAGAGTACTTGGTAATATCAGTCGAAAGGCCACAGGATTAATTTGTGTAATGATTCTAAATGGGCCAATGAATTTGGGGCCCAACTTCTCCCACTTTGAAATTATTGGGCCTACGACGTTTGTCAGCCCACACCTTGGATTGACCGGATGCTCGAAGGAGAGAATGGTGCACCTTCCTCCAGACTGACCCTAGCCTAGAAACGGATGAAGATGAAGTAGTTCTGGTTGTCGAGATTTCAAAAGAATTACTCCTAGGATGCATCCCAAAATTGCAGTAGAAAGGAGAGATGGAGGAAGCAGAATTGCAGGAGTTGTGCACAGGCCGCACTACAGTGTCCAAGAGTGCACAGTTTTGCATACGCTGCTTGTGTCAACTCGGCGGCACAGGCCGCACTCCAGCATACGCTGCTTGTGTCAACCTAATGGCACAGGCCCATGAAAACCGTCGACACATCAATAGCCCCATCTAACCAGTGTCTCCAGTCCTCAAACGTTCGTTTAATGGCCAAAAGCTCCTGGTTGCAAACATCATAGTTCCTTTCAGCAGAGTCAAACTTCTGGGAAAAGAAAGCACAAGGATGAAATTTGCCATCTTTGAAATCCTTCTGGGAAAGGATAGCACCCACTCCGATCTCCGAAGTGGCAACCTCCACGACAAATGGAACTTCAGGGTTAGGATGCTGAAGGAAAGGTGCAGACACAAAAGCCGCCTTAAGTGTGTTGAAGGCTTGAAAGGTACTAAACATCCATTTTGTGACCTCAGCTCCTTTTTTAGTTAACTCCACGATTGGCGAGACAATGGAGGAGAAGGACTTATAGAACCTGCAATAGTAGTTCGCAAAACCCAAAAAAAGCTGGATGACCTTCAGCGAAGTGGGTTGTTCTCAATCCAAAATAGCCTTCACCTTGCCAGGATTCATGGAGACACCTTGTGAGGAAGTTATGTAGCCTAAGAAGGAGACCTCTTTAACCCTTTAACCTCAAACTCGCACTTCTCAAGCTTGGCATACAGGTTATTATCCAAAAGTCTCTGTAAGTCCTGCCTCACATGTCTACGATGTTCTTCCACTGACTTAAATAAATAAATAAATATGAATAAATGAGGATGTCATCCAAGTAGACCACTGCAAAGACTCCAAGATACTCCCGTTACACCTCATTGATGAAATCCTGAAAGACGGCAGGGGTGTTGCAAAGGCCAAATGGCATGACAAGATACTCAAAATGTCCTGAATGAGTGTTAAACGCCGTCTTCGACTCATCTCCCTTCCTGATGCGAATGAGGTTATATGCGCCTCTGAGGTCAATTTTTTAAAATATGGAAGCTTCCCGCAGTTGTTCAAAAAGAACGGAGATGAGGGGCAAGGGATATGCATTCTTGACAGTGATCTTATTCAACACACAGAAGTCTATGCAGGGTCAGAGTGATCCGTCCTTTATTCTGGACAAAGAAGAAGCCTGCTCCCACTGGGGATTTAGAAGGATGAATGAATCCCTTATCCAGGGCCTCCTGAATATATTCCTGCATGGCTTTATTCTCTGGGATGGACAATGCATATAACCTGCCCTTGGAAAGCCTGGTACCCGTTAACAGACCTGTGGCACAATCAAAGGATCGATGAGGTGGAAGAACATCAGCTTTTTTCTTTGAAAACACTTTGGCTAGGTCATGATAAGGAGCTGGAATGGATGATGGTGTAGACAAGATGGCAGCAGCAAGGCGAATGGGTTGAGAAAGACACTATGATAAACAAGCTGATCCCCATTTGAGAATTTCTCCAGTTTGCAATTGGATCACCGGGTTATGCTTTTTCAGCCAAGGTAATCCCAACACAACCAGAGCCAATGGACATTGGAGTAGGAGGAAAGACAACTCTTCCAGATGCAGAGCCCCAGTGGCTAATTGTAATGGAGGGGTCTGAAAGGCAACCAGAACTTTCGAAAGACTTTTGCCATCCAGACCAATAACTGACACAGGACTGGATAAGGACTCAACATTCAGGCCCAATGTTCTGAAAAAAGAAAAGGCTTGTTGTGGCCTGTGGGCCATAGAACAAGGTTCAGCTATTGGACAGTGTAGCAGCCTTGGCAGGCTGTGGCCTGTGGGCCGTAAAACAAGATGTGGCCTTTGGGCCATGTAGCAGCATTGGCCGGCTGTGGCCTGTGGGCTGTAGAACAAGATGCGGCCTCTGGGCTGAGTAGCAGCCTTGGCAGGTTGTGGCCTGTGGGCCGTAGAACAAGATGCGGCCTTTGGGCCGTGTAGCAGCCTTGGCAGGCTGTGGCCTGTGGGCCGTAAAACAAGATATGGCCTATGGGCCATGTAGCAGCCTTGGCAGGTTGTGGCCTGTGGGCCGTAAAACAAGATGCGGCCTTTGGGCCGTGTAGCAGCCTTGGCAGGATGTGGCCTGTGGGCCGTAGAACAAGATATGGCCTATGGGCCATGTAGCAGCCTTGGCAGGCTGTGGCCTGTGGGCCGTAGAACAAGATGCAGCCTTTGGGCCGAGTAGCAGCCTTGGCCGTAGTGTTCTGAAGAAGGACCTTTGCCGCCGGGTTGACACAAGCGTTGGTATGCTGGATTGCGTACTTTGGATGCTGGATTGCAGCATGTGCCGCTGGGTTGACACAATAGGTTGTACGCTGGATTGCATACTTTGGATGCTGGAGTGCGACCTGTGCTGCCGGGCTGACACAAGCAGCTGGACTCTGAAGTGCGGCCTGTGCCGCCGGGTTGACACAAGCAGCTGGATGCTGAACTGCACTCTCTGGACACTAAGTGCAGTCTGTGCCACCTGGATGACACAAACGGCAGAGCGTGGATATGCGGTCTGTGCCTAGATGACACAAACGGCAGGTAGTAGATATGTGGACCGTGCCGCCTAGATGACACAAACGGCAGGTAACAAAAGCAGACACTCGACTGGATAGCAGGAGACAACACCAAAATCGGAAACACGTGAAACGCTATCAACGGCATGGGAGCAGCGTTCGCACCAGAAGCAAATAGATGCAGGAGCCAATCCAGATAGATCCCGGAATGATGGACAGAAGGTAGGAGGAGTTTCAGCGAATGCTCGCCTGGTGTTCATCTCGGCCTGCATTCGCAGTGCGGCGGCTTGTGACAATACAAAAAAAGTCTCAGCTAGTAACAGCACGGGGACTCCTGCAGTGCTGCTGAAGACGTGATAGGCTGACACTGTCAGGCAGCACCAGCTCCTCTGTTGTTCTCCTCTGCACTGACGCTAACTTGATGACAGAAAAGAAGGGGTAAGAAGCAGGTGCACATTATAAGTACTAAGAATTCTAATAATCAAAGAATTTATAATAAGCTCCAACAATTAACATGGATTTTAAAGTAGGGTTTCTTAGTACATGTAAGGTTTGCCCACCTACCACGTCACTATGAATCTCATAAGGTGGGGTCCTAACATGCCTAATACTGACACATTAAATAACACAGGTCTGCGATGAAAAGCTTTTTTAATGAATTTATGTAATACTTATAGATTTTTGGCTTCTGAACAAGAAAATGACTCCCGATTTTGCATATCACATCATGTTTTTCTGCAAAACGTGTATTTATGAATAAGTCATTTTTTCATATTCTTTAAAGTAATAAAGGTATTCTGCCTACATTTATTATATAAAATTGTCTTAAATGATTTCAGTCAGTAGTATAGAACGTTGCAATTCAGTTCTCAACATAAAACTTCCCCCCGCCCAGTGCCAGATTAAGGTCCACATGGGCCTTGAAATGTAATTTACAAAGGGCCTAAAGAACATACTGTCTAACGGAACACTGCACACACACAACAACTACAACTACAAGGTGAGCTGGCGAAGGTGGAACCAAATACAACAGATGCAACACAGGTTTGCCCTGTGCCGGCTCATTTTAACCCCTGCCTTCCACCACATACACACACACACAGTACACACTACACACACACAGTACATATACAGTAGACACCACTCATACAGTACAGTATACACACTAATTCATGCTACTCATGAAGTAGCCATCATAAAACAAATTACAGTACCAGGATTCATGCAGCAGCAGCTCCTCGTGTCTGGGGGCAGAGCTTGTGACTGTGAGTAGCATGTGTTTAATGCTCGAGTTTTAATCTGTGCCTTTCAAATAGTTGAAGATGGCGTCGAGACAGTGTAAAAATAGTGCAGATGTCTTTTGTTATATTTGTGGACAATATACTATAGAAAAACAAAGAAGAAACATAGGTGATTTCATAAAAAAGGCATATTTTGCTTTTTTCGGAATAAAGATATTACATCAAGATAAACAGTGGGCTCCGCATAAAGTTTGTTCGGCTTGTGTTGAAATACTACGGAAATGGATCGCTGGTAAGAAGAAAGCTTTATCTTTTGGTGTTCCTATGATATGAAGGGAGCTAACTAATCACATTAACAATTGCTATTTTTGCTCAATTGATGTTAAAGGACATAAACTAAAACCAAGCACAAAATGACCTTCCCTGTTGTCGATACAGTTACGAAACCGATACCACATGGACCTGAATTACCAGTACCGAAACCACCTACAGATATTGACAATATATTGTCACAAACTTCTTCTGATGATATTCCGAGTAGTGGTGAAATATTTAATGCAGAATATTCGGGTAATACACCGCGACCGCTGAACAGAATCAACTAAATGATTTGGTGAGGGATCTTGGACTCCCCAAAGATGCAGCTGAGCTGCTTGGATCTCATTTGAAGGAAAACAATTTATTAGATTCCGACACTACATATTTTTGGTATCGATGAAAAGAAGAGGAATTTACAAATTTTTTTTATGAAAGAGGACAATGTCGTTTATTGCAATGATATCAAAGGCTTAATTGAAAAGTTTACTATTGAATACAACCCGTAAGAATGGAGGTTATCCATAGATTCTTCAAAAAGAAGTTTAAAAGCTGTTTAATTGCACAATGACAACACATACGCGTCAATACCATTAGCATATATAGAAACATATGGAAATTTGAAAACTGTTTTGGAACTGATTGGAATGCAAGACACAACTGGTTAATATGTGGAGATCTTAAAATTTTATGCATGGTACTTGGCCAGCAACAAGGTTACACTAAATTCCCATGCTTTCTCTGTGAATGGGATAGCAGAGCTTACATTGGCAAAAAAACAATTGGCCAGCTCGAAAAAGTTTAGAAATTGGAAAAAATAATGTCATCAAATCCATTTTAGGAGATCAAAATAAAGTTTTACTTCCACCTCTACATATAAAATTAGGACTGATGAAACAATTTGTAAAAGCATTGCCTAAAGATGGAGAAACTTTCAAATATCTTTGCACCAAATTCCCTAACCTATCCGATGCTAAACTGAAGGAAGGCATTTTTACAGGCTCTGACATTAGAAAGTTAATAAAAGATGAACATTTCAGGCGTATTATGAATGTTGTGGAACTTTCGGCGTGGACTTCGTTCAAACAAGTAATTTCGAAATTTTTAGGCAATGTCAAGGATCCAAACTACAAAGAAATTGTCAGTTCAATGCTTAATAGTTACAGAAACCTTGGCTGCAATATGAGTTTAAAAGGTACATTATTTGAATTCCCATATTGAGCATCTCGGAGACTACAGTGAAGAACAGGGTGAACGATTCCACCAAGACTTTAAAGATGTAGAAAGAAGATACCAGGGTCGTTAAGACATCAGCATGATAGCTGACTACTGCTGGATTACACACAGAGATGACACAGAAAAAGCTAATAAGCAAAAAGGGACAAAACGAGGTTTGAAGACAAAAAAAGCAAGATACTAACAATTTTTTCAATAATTATGGTTTTGTTTCTATTATTGTTTGATTTTATTGTTATTTTATTATGTAAGTAAGACAAAAACACAGTGATATCATCTATACTTCTTCATATTTCACAATAAATATTTCAAAACCAATTAAACTTCTTGGTTATTCTTAAAAATGTATGTAACCCCCTTATAGATAAATGTGATATGGTAATTTTTTTTAATATACTATTTCTTGATGTACACAGAAGTATCATTAAGAATATAGCACCAGTGAACTTGAAGATTAGAGGAGTCACTAGTGGCCTGCCCTGCGGTAATTTCATTAATGAGTCCTTAATTTAAGGTAAACTCCATAAACAGTAGTTTGCTGGGTTTTATTAAGAGAGACACGGAGTGTCTGAGTGCCCTAAGCATGTCCCTGATAATGGTTGGATTATTACTATGGTGCTTTCACAAGTGTGTGTGTATATACAGTATATATGTAACAGCACACTTATCTGGGATTTATTTTCCGTCTCATGACCCAAAAAGAAATTCCCTTTAAAAGGGGCTAATTAAATAGCCCGTGGTAAATTACTGTGGCTAATTAAATTTCCCCCTAAGTACTGCTGCATGTTCTCCAGTGAACTCCTCCACTCCTCCAGTCTACATCAGCATTATTTCCATTATGCTCTTCATCTCCTCCAATGTGCTGCAGCATTATCTCCAGTATACTCCTATGCTATACCCAGAGCTGTAATTACTAATGTTATCACCCAGAAGGGAGTATTTATGCTCCCCAACAATTAAATATTTTTAAATTAATATTGTGCTTTTGTGCTGGGATGGAAGGTAATTTATCAATAATTGCATTTGCAATGCGATCCGTGCGTGATATTAGCGCCCAATGGTCATATTGCAGGATGCAATGATAGTGCCGGCATATATCAAATTACACATGCAGGGACAGGGGCTCCAAAGGGGTCCGTCCCTGCAATGTGCTTGGAGAGAAGAGACAGTCTCTACACTCCTGTGCCGTACTCATGTGCATGCATGGCTACTGTACCACAATGCAGGGAAGTAGCTTAGACCAATGCCATGCCGTTAGTTCTAAACAAATCTGGGGATCACATGCAAACGCATACGCAGCACTGAGGTTTTTAAAATAAGCACATGCATATATGTGTATATATATATATATAGATCTATATATATAGATCTATATATATAGATCTATATATATATATATATATATATATATATATACATACACACTATGTAAACAAAAGTGATTAGACACCACCGCGCAAGCAAAACGCATACCATTGCACATGAGTTCCAAATGGCCACTAATGTGGTGGTTTCGACAAGAACACTTCAATTGGGGCCCATGCACTTGCAGTTCTACGGAAACAACAAATGTGTTTTTGTCAGGATGACAGTGCCACCTGTCATGTTTCCACGGTGACGCTGCACTGGTATACAGAAAATTTGCTAACCCGGATGGGCTGATCAGCTCAGAGTCCAGATCTTAAACCCATTGAGACATTGAGAACATCTGGGATGAATTGGAGTGACGGGTGCGTTCTAGGCCAACTTGACCTTCTTCAGTGTCACAGTTGGTCACTGTACTTGTGTTACAGTTGCTCACTGTACTTAAGGAGGAATGGCAAAACATACTGTACTGACATCAATAGAATCTCAGTGATCTTTTTGCTGTCAGTGTCCGATCACTTTTGTCAACATAGTGTATATACAGTATATATATATATATATATATATATGTACTGTGTGTGTATATATCTAATATATCTTATGTCTTGCTACTTTAAGAGCGTTCTGAGTGAAATTTTTGTTTATCTTCTTTCTAACTTACCTGCCCCTCTATTTCTATCTTCTTCCTCTGTTTTTCTATAAGTCTTTTCTTCTTTATTTTTCATCCTCTTCACTGGGCTGAATGGAAGGTTCAACTTCTTGGCTCCTCTTCTCTCCAGATGGGGACAAGGCATTGTGACATAGAGTGTGGCGTGTCCCTCAATGTAGGAGAGGGAGCCGGGGCATGTCATCCAGCGAGCATGTAGCGCATCATGCATTGTGGCAGGGGGTGACCAGCAGACTGTACAGGTGGGCACTGTTACACTTACAGTCCTGGGAAGCAGCGGTCCTGTCCCTAGGGAATTGCACCCTGAGCAATGGCACTGCTCTCACCACCCCCACTATAGACCTTGCTTCACCAGTGTGCTGGGTATTATCTCCAGTAGACACCTATGCTCCACAACTCTATTGCTATGTATTATCCAGCATATTCCTCAGCTTTCCCAGAGTGTTATTCTTTATGAGTTAACAGTAATCCAAGTCTTTCCACTTTCAGTAATACTTCTGTGGGTCTCAATGCACTTTATCCTCTCCTTTCTGAAATTCCTACCACTTTTTCCCTGCACGTCATAACTGGTGCTCATCCAAGGCCCTGCTACCAGGGGGTTTTCTGCCATGCAGTCCAAATTCCCTTGCGGAGAGTCACATCAAACCAGTTATGACAACAGAGAATCCCTCTCTCTATTGTGATTTCTGACACTAGGATATGGTAACAAGTAATGACAAAGAAACCCTCTCTCTATTGTGATTCCTGACAAAAAGATATTCATTTTTAAAAATAATTCTTCCCAATAATATAGCAATCAAATAGGTCATAGATTATCTTCTCATGAATGAGTAGACCAATTGTCAAAGTATATTCTCATGGTTAAATAAATGTGTAGTCTGCTGATCCCCCATCCTTCCTCTGGACTTTGCTGGACTGTGGCACATTGCCCATAAAGCTGAACTGTCCTTCCTATATTGAAAAGGTTGGGATGTTCAGTCACTTTTGATATTTTTTTTCCCCTAATAGACTGCTGAGCCAAAAAGCACAGCTCAGTAGAGTGCAGATATGACATTGTATCACAACACTTTCCTGAAGAAGAAGTCCGCAACCCGCCTCCAGCAGTATGAGCAATAGGCTTGTGGCAATCCCACCACAATTTACAAGTAAACTGCTTACTTATTAAACACCCTGCAACAATCCAGCTGTTACACTCAGTATTCACTTTTTTCTATTCAAAATAGCCTTTCATCTAATTTATTTTAGTTTACATTTATTTTATTTTAATTTTTTATTTTCAAATTAACCAGTACTCCTTTTCATACTCAGTAGCCATATATATGATGCAGTTTAGTACACAAACTATTTAACAACCAAGCGTCCTACCTTACCAGCACCATTGTGCCTCAGAGATGTCTATTTATGAATATGTTGTGAGAGAAGAGATTTTCTTTTAGTGCAGTATTACAAATATCTGATGTCAGAACCGAGCCAAAGTCTTCACTGTGTATGCATCAGTGCAACAGGGGATGGGAGGGGGGGTGATGGAAAGTGTACACAAGCCACTTCCTCTCATAAGACGACCTGGTTAGAATCCATTTGATTGCCAATACCCTTGTGTCCTTGTGTATTCCTTAACAATGATTAGCCATTTGGTACCGCCTCTTTAGGTGTTGTTATTATTTTTATCATGGTGACTATGACAGTGTCAGATCTACTAGATGGGGTTTCCTGTCCGGTATGCTTCAGTAAGCTTTTTCTTTTTTTATATACAGTATATAGTGATGTGGGACATATTGATATTGATAATGTGTTGTTGATGTTTCAGTAATATATAATATTTGTAAGGTATTGCTATGTGGGATACACTCAAAGCATTTACTCTTGGTTGCAATTGATCGCCATTGCTTGATGGTGAGGAGTCTTCACTGGTCACTCAGCTTTCCAAGAGGTGAATCATATCTCTATAGCTCCAAACAGGTCCTCAACATTTAAGAACCTGGCCAATCAGCAGCTGAGTTTAAGACCCTGGCAGAAACTGGTCTACTGTAGGCTGCAAAACCAGGTAGAAGAGAGCAACAATCTCTAACAGCAATCATGATTCTGGCGGACAGTCCTGATATTTTGGGATTATCCCAAGCTGTCAGGATAGATCTGTCCCGCTTCATGCTGCACTGCTAATGAAGGAAGAGCAGTGTACATCAAACAGTGGTTATTTAACAGGGCAATCTGCTTTCCTCAGTTGAATAACCTCTGGATAGCAGTACAAAATTATTTTAAAACTCCAAAATGGCTTGTTCATTTCTCTTCTGGCAGTTGCAAACACTAGGCCACATGTGTGGACTGTCTCCCCAGGCTAATTGTTGGCAGCCGGCCCCTGGCCACTATACTCCAGGAAGAACATTGCTGCCAGATTAAAGTTTGCAAATGATCATCTTTATGAGTTAGAAGACTACTGAAAAGATGACTTGCTTCTGTTGAATCTACTCGTTCAAGCCAGAATTCTACATTGTACCTGCAAATTCTACTGGAGAATGTCAGGGTATCCGTTTGTGAACTGAATCTTTACAGGAGGTGGGTCTTGCAACAAGACAACAACCCTAAACACACAAGTCAGTCATGATAAACTGGTTGATATTTCTTATTTTGGAATTGTAGAGTCAAAAACCAGGCCATACTACTATAAAAATGTTGTGGCAGGACCTAAAGTTGGGTGTTCCTGAAGGAAATCTCAAAAACATTCATGGATTGTAGCATTTCTGTAAGAAGGAATGAACCAAATTCCTCCAATTCTTCCATGCCAATGTGTGGGATTGATCTGCAATTACATTTGATTGAAGTAATTGCTGCTCAAGGGGGTCACTTTCCATATACAGTATGTAAACATAATTTGTGTTATAGATGCTGTTTATCTAAAGACTGCTGAGGAAATATCACACATATGTATATGTGGAAAATGTATTACATATAGTTTGCTCAATACTGAAATATATTTAAGGTATAATTTTAATATCAAGGCCATATTTAGGCTTGATGCTTAATGAAATATTCAGAACAAAGTCATCGTGTACACCACGTTTATAACCATTTTTCCAACTTTCCATTTCTGTAATAATAATATTAATAACAATAACAATAATAATAATAATAATAATAATAATAATAATAATAATAATAATAATATAAATACACAAAATTTCCATAATAATATTTGTACTCTATCTGCTCAAAAGTAGAGATGTGCACAGACCCCTGTGTTTTGGTTTTGGATTTCTTTACAGATTGATAAAAACAGCTAAAATCATGCAATTTGTAACTGTTTTTGTTCCTACAGTATTATTAGCATTAATAACGTTAATTTTCAGTAATTTCCACCTCACGTCACAATATTGTTTTTCGCCAATATTAGCCAAAGGCTGCAGCGAGCTGACTGACTAAACTAAGTGATGGAGCAGCGGCACAAACACAAGGTAGTTTAAAAGGAGAGCATTTTAATAAACTAACAGACAAAGAAAATTACTTTGGCGCTTAATATAAAACCGCGTCAGAGGGATCCCCAGCCACATCATTGTAGTCCAGGACATCCAGCAGCAATTGACTCGATCGCCCAGGACGCTGGTGTGCCAATCACGTGCTAACGCCACTGCTACAGTGTATCTATACAGCGCGGCCGCTGCTACTTTGCAAGACATCTCCTCAGTGGAAGGCAGGCTGTCGCTGATACTGGATCCAAGGCTTGTTTTCAGCTGGAGCTCATACAGGAAGCCCTGTGGCTATTGAACACACCAGCGGGGTGAGCATTAACTTTAGCTGCTGTTTAGAACTGGCCAGTTCACGAACTGAATATCCATATGGGACATTTGCAGTTTTCTACCCTTATGCACATATGAGGATAATTTATTACCTATTTCAATAGCAGGACAAATCCTCATCTATATTGCCTTATATGCCCAAACACGGATGGCAGCAGGACATTTCAATTAAGGGATAGTGGTATTCAATATATTGAGATAATACCATTATTAATATATAAGGTGCTTTTCACGAGAGTGACTTTAAGCAATTGCTATCAATTTTAAAGCTATCTTAGTATGTATGTTATTAGATGTACTATGTGATATATGTTCAAATGTTTAGTTTTATTTTTCTATTTACTATGTGTATGATTAAATATATTTTGTTTTATTGGTCGAGTCCTGAACAATTTCTGCACAAGCAATGGTTGCTGTGATTTATCTGCCAATTCACATCTTTATGGTTGATTTTTATTAGCGCAGAGGTTTTATATATATAGAGTTTTTTTCTCTCTCTCTCTATATATATATATATTTATTTCTTTTCCAGTTTAATAAACTATCCTATAGAATATTTTCATTAATTAATAAATAATAACCTAAAGGTAAAAGCCTAATAGAAAATATTATATATTACCAACAGACTACTTCAAACAGCAAATCACAGACCTCAGACCAGTACAGGTGATTGCTACAGAAGTAAAGACTAGAAGAAAACTAGACCACCATCTAACTTACTCCAAACGGCAAATCACAGGCCTGAGGCCAGAACAGGTGATTCAAGCCAGAGTAACAGCCTATTAACTAGAACTAGAATTAACTATTTATTCTTTTTGTAACATAACAAACCCTGCACAGCTCACACAGACCTGTGCAGTGCTTTCAGCCGGCCCACAAAGGCGGAGCTGTTTCAGGGAGAAATAGGTATTGGATTGAAATATGACAGGGTGGGACTTATATGCAATCCAAAACAAGCGTGATCTGACATTTCCGGGATTATGATGTTTTGCCTCGTTTTTAGACCCGGATTTGCTGGGAGGAACCGGTTCGGCTCTGTACCTTCAAGCTCTGGTGTATTCTGATTTCACAGAATCTGAACCACTTTTTAGTTAAAAGTGGTGGCCTCTGCATGTGACTGATTGGCCTATATGGTGTCTATATATATATAGCTTGGTATCTCATTAGACTTGGCAATCACTTTATGGTGATCAAAGTTCTAGATTAACATTTTGCTCATAAAGAACTCATATTTTTATTGCTTAGGTTGTAATTTAAAGTAGATAAAAATGTTGGTAAACTTGTATATATTTATTTGTGCTTCAGTTGTTGTGTTGGTTTTGAAAACTGTTTTTGGGTATGGGAAGGGAACTCTTCTACACTGCCAAGTGACTATTCCAGGAAAATAGTGATGTGTTTACATAAGTCACTGTCTTGTAAAACAGGGCAGAACTGAAAACAACAACTCTACCTTAGCATGCTTGTCATTCCTTCATTGCTTCTAGTAAATTGAAAAGAATACATTTTTTCAAACCATGGTAAACTCAAGTGTAAACGTAAAACTTGTTAAACATTGTCAGAGAAAGAATTGCTCTGCAAACAGTTGCTTGTTGTAACCTAACACAGTTGACATGGCAATGATATATAACAACAGTGTAATTAAAGTTTATAATAAATTTAATGATTAAGATTTTATGTTATAAGGTGTGTTTGACTAGGGCCACGATTAACATGCATTGATGTGATGTCCTCAGCTTCCCATGTGGGATGGCATAGTACACCTGTGGCCAGTAGTATCAGATAATCTGACAATGCACGGTAGCAGGAGATAAGCATAGTGATCTTGTAGCTGATCATGAACTGTCCACATGTTAGTGAGGGCTGGGCTGCCTGGCAGTGTGGGGAGTAGGGTAGCGGAAAGGAGGCAAGCAGGGAATCAGACAGAGGGGTATATTTATGAAGTGCCAGTTTTTCATTTTTGGTGCTTTAAAGTTGGTTTTCCAGCAGGATTGCTTCCCCCTGATTTACTAAAGCCCTAACCACCGAGAACTCGCCAGTAATCCAGACTTTAGAATACAATGGACCATTGAAGTACCATTAGTGTTTTTCCCTTTAGAAATATAGAAACCCAAGATTTACTAAGCGGTTGCTGGTTGTGATAGGCGAGATAGCTCAAAAAGCATGCTGTTTCAGCTATCTGGTCAAGCAGAAGGAGAGGCACCACAATGTATTTGCTTTCTGATTGGCCAGATAGATGCAGCTGTTTTACAGCAGTTTTATGGCTGTTTTGTGGTGGTTTTGGTCAAAACTCCAGTGGAAAAACACCAGAAAACCATAAAACAGATATACATTGACAGAAGCTTGCAAAACCCCATCAAAACTGCAGGTTAGTAACTTTAGAGCTTGAAAGTGGACAGAAAAGGATACCCCAATAGCAGTAGCTTGATGTCAGACTCCTTCATAAAGATCTTGGTGCTAAATGCTCCCCTTTATGAAATTAGGTTCATATATCCAGCTGCGTCACTGGGGTTGGTGTTACCCAGGGCAACTACTCGCCATCCCACCCCTCCCCTCCTTAGCACAGGCCTCCTTTTGCATGACATGACATAACAGTATGTAGACCTAAGGGCTTTCAAAGACACTATGCTATATATACATGTATGTATCAATCAGTTGGTTATTCTTCCTCTGGGACTTTTCTCATTACTTAACTGCACACTTGGACTTTCTGCATTTATTTGAATTCTCTGGCTGTAGAGAACTAACACTGTATGTGAAAATTAAAAAGGTGTCACAAGACAGACAGCATATGATTAATTTGCAGCAGTACTTAACAAGTCAAGTGCTATATCTCTTTTCAAGATCTGGTTGAAGTATTACGTGTAGAACCAATCAGAAACATATTAGATTGGCACTCCCAGTGGTGCAATTAGGGCAGCAGTAATAATCTGAGGGGAGGGACCTGACAGCTACAAGTAAGGCTTTTAACTGGGCAATTTCAGTTACCAGTGACAATCAGTGAGATGATTGTGAATTGTGAATTTGGTGGCAGATTTTATAATACCCTCCGTCCCCAGAATAAGGCTGCCAACATCAGAGATTGCTGGTTTGATAGGTTTGTGAAAGTGAATCAAGCATCAATAAAAATATATTTTTGAGAATCTCAAAAAAAAAAAAAAATGCTATCTAGTTTTGCCACTTTAAATCTATCAGCTATACTGCCGAAATTGTGCCAGAGCACGCAAATCGCAGGCTTTTACACTGGGGCCATTGTCTGGCTGCATGACATAGACATATTCAGTCTACTTCACAGACACAAGCTAACAGCTTTTAGCATGTTTGTGAAGGCAGAGGATGGAGAAGGATAAAGGTGGTGTCATAATGATAACAGAGCATCCAAATTCTCATTTCACCATGTGCATATGACTGTGGTTATTATGGTAGTCACATAACACATGGTACAAAGTAGCATGTTTAAGGTTATATTGCCTGAACGGTTAAATGCTTTAAGTAGCATTATAACCGTGACCCCTGCGGAGGCTTTATCATGTCGACACAGTGACTATAGACATTCTGACTGCATCCCATTTCTAATTTGTCATTCAATAGTAATTGTAAAACAATTAATGTATTAACACTAATTAGGCTTGCCATATCTTCCCTTTACTTTGGGACACATATGCATTACACAGGTTCTGTGGCTGGCTGACTTCAAGTCTCCATTTTACCTTTTAATCAGCCACAGAACCTGTGTATGTCATGCGTGTCCCGAATTTAAGGGATGATATGGCAAGCCTAACACTAATAATCTTACTAACATACCTATCACATGAATACATGTGATACCGAATTTAATTTTCACAGTTTATACAGTAAACAAAAAAATGTTAAAAAAAAGGAATAAGAATGGCCTCTCACCAAATGTCCATGTCTACCAATGTTGTTAAAGTAAGCAAGATAAAAAGCAAGCAGATAAAAAAGTCCGTCAGGCGTCCCAAATGGACTTTCAAATCCAGGTGTAGTGCCGCAATATTCTTTAAATCAGTCTCTCCCAGCCAGGCTGGGAGAGACTAATAGAGGGAATTCATCCACACAGAGATATTACCTACATCTATGCCCGTCTGTCTACTTTAAATGTAGACCATCGCATCTGGTAGGGGAGCCATCTACATGTACATAAGATTGTTGTAAATTTATGTAAACTGTATTACACTATGGAGAATTTTTTCTCTTTTCTTTTTGAGTGCTATTTGTGATTGAGAAATCCCAGAGTGGGGCACTTTGGAGAACAGTATTTGCCAGAGCGCCCAACGGATCAATTTTGGTGATATTTGTTTTATTGAAATTGTATGTATCCCATTTGAATTTTGTAAGGAATATTACACCCTATTAAATCAGCATTACAGTTTGGAGCTAATTAGCTCCTCCTCTTCCCTGAATATTCAGGGTCTGCTTTATGCAGACATATGTCCTGAGGCCAGGGGTGTATCTAGGGATCCGAGCGCCCCTGGCAAGGTGATGGACTAGCACCCCCCTCCCCCCATAATTTCAGGAAGTGCCCCCAGTAGTAGTCCCCACAGTAGTAGTCCCCTCTATGCAGTGCCCCCAGTAGTAGTCCCCCCTATACAGTGCCTCAGTAGTAGTCCCCCCTATACAGTGCCCCCAGTAGCGGCCACCCCCCCATAACGTGCCCCCAGTAGCGGCCCCCTCTATACAGTGCCTCCAGCAGCAGCCATCCCCTTCCATAACATGCCCCCAGTAGCGGCCCCCTCTATGCAGTGCCCCCAGTAGCGGCCATCCCCCCATAACATGCCCAAAGTCACGGCCCCCTCTATACAGTGCCTCCAGTAGCGGCCATCCCCCCATAACATGCCCCCAGTAGCGGCTTCCCCTATACAGTGCCCCCAGTAGCGACCCCCATTACTCAGTGCTCCCTAGTAGCCACCCCCCCGTGCTGTGCCAGAAAAAACACACACACACACACAGAAAAAATAGAGCAACTTACCTGATCCCCGCTCCTGCTGACGACAGCCGCTGTCCACTTCTCCGGGCCCGCTCACGCTCTGCACTATGGGGTGGGAGAGACGTCATTACGTCTCTCCCATCACTCTCTGCAGGGAGATCTGGAAGACGGAGCTCATGACTGAGCTCCAGCAGGCTCTTTCTGTGGACGCAGCAGCCAATGAGAGTCTGTGTAACTCTCATTGGCTGGCTGCTTTAAAAAACACACAGCCGCCGCTGGCGGCTGTCTGTTTGTTACTGTATAGGGCAGACCGCTCTCACTGCGGTCTGCCCCTACACTTGTGGGGCCTGGGGGACTAGCGGGGCTAGTTCAAGCCCCTGGGGTAGTCCACCCATTGGCTGCTGGTGGCACTGCCGGACGGCGCCCCCCCTTTGGCCGGCGCCCCTGGCGAGTGTGTCATCCTGGGCAATGGGTAGATACTCCTCTGCCTGAGGCTCCATACTCATCTTACAGCCCTGGATGAAAAACAGGGCTGTGTGATGCTGCAGAGGGGAGTAGGAGGACAAATCACATGATGCAATCACTTGCATTGAGACTTCTGAATGGCCCAAACTGTCACTCACTCATTCCACCACATTTTTGTTTATTACAGTAGGAAAACCTTACCTATTATTTGTTCACATCTCTATGGGACATGGGCAAATAATCTGCACAGTATTAGCGTGCAAAGGTTCCTACAGAACACCATGGCTTATTAAATCTGCCCCTAAGAGGTATATTTATCAAAAAATTCTTGTGGTTTATCCCCCCAAAACATCTCTTCTTGGGGGTCACTTGCAAATGTTAAGTACAGTATAACCTGGATGTATGTGCGAAGGACCACTGCAAGTATCTGTTATGTCTGCTGTAGACCCCCATTTTCTCTGGCAAAAGCAGCCTCAGTAGGTTTCTATGGGGCTGCTAATATGCCAAATTTGCATCAGATGGTGTTAGCCATTGTAGCTTATGGGCTACAGATCACAATATTTACTGGGAGATGGAACCATAGAATCCCTCCCTGTTATGGCTGCTTGCACAGTATGTTCTGATGACCGAGCATGCACAGTAGCGTGGTCAAGTCCCGAACCCAGAAGTAAAGTGATCACATTAGTGATTACTATACTTTTTACACAGCACAGGGACAGGCTCGCCCCTGATGTTAAAATTGGCAAATCCCTGTGATCCTTAATTTCTTATCACTGTGATAAGGGATGATAATAAATTATAAGAATCAGACCAAGATCTTATTATTAATATATATGAGATTTATCAAAGCTTGGAGAGATATAAAATGGACAGAGATAAAGTACCAACCAATCAGCTCCTGTAATTTTTTTTAAACACAGCATGTAAAATATCAGGTAGAAGCTGATTGATTAGCACTTTATCTTTCTTCACTTAATCTCCCCCTAAGTCTCCAAATGTAGTTAGTTTGGTTGTAAATTGCAAATCTTAGGGTCTAATTCTGCCGTCGGCAGAATCTAGTTTCCGCCTACATTGCATGTTTTGACGGCGGAAACTTATCGGGTGTATCCTCGCTTAAACCCGTATTCAATTACATAGGACGCGAAAATGCGTCCCAGCGAAACACAAACAGGCAAAAAGTGCTGTCAGATTTGGAGAAATCAGCCTGACACCCCCCAAAAGATGCACTTACATTGGGGATCATGGTAGATACCCCCGAATAGACCTGCTGAAGCTAGTTGGGGTACATAAATGCTCTCATTAGCTGCTAATTAGCGTCTTTGCACAAGTGGTGAAGAATAGCATTTAGCAGATTTTTTTGGTGGAAATAACTAGTCCCAACAAATTTGGGGTACATGAAAACTGGTGCAAGCATGGTTAAAATTTCCAAAAGTGAGGTCTTAAAAAGTGTGAAAAACGCACCTTCAGCAAGCACCTGCAATCCAAAAAACAGCTCCCCCCAAAGTCTATTTCGCTAGTTTTTAAGTTTGTACACCAACTTTGTACTTTTTCATCCCCTTTTCAAAGTCATTTTTTGGGGTGTTCTTTAATTTTTTAATGATTTTTTTTGACAAAGTTTACCTTTGGGGACCTGTCCTAAGGGTGCAGGGTGGTTTCCCCACCTTTGCACCCCAAAACCGCAATTCTGCACTTTTTTCGACAGCTATTCATAGGCTAAACTTTTCCGCCAGGTACATTGCATTGCGTTTTCGCACCAGCGAAAAGTCACAACAATTGAATATGGGGATAAGTTTCCGCAGGTGAAATGACGTAATCGGCTACACTTTTTTGCCAAAAATGGCTTTTTGTAGCTAATTGAATACGGCCCTTAGATGCAATGCAGATATTTATTCTGCTTAAGCGACTATTAGCCATTGCGCATGTGTGTAAGTCGCACTGCTCACATGCAGCAATTAAATTGAGATTATGCTCACATAGAAGATTCATTCGCAAAGTAAGAGATAGGTAGTCATCATTTGGGGAAGGTAACGGGGGTGGCTCCAGAAATACAGGTGTGTCAGACTGTTTAAACACTGTTTTCTCGGTGTCCCTAAATTAGTCGCTGCATTCTTGCTTGCAGCAGGAGAGACCTTTGCATGTCTGGAGACCTGCTGTGTCTGTGACAGTTTAGACTTACTCAGACGGCTGGTAGCCATCTAATATGCATTCGATGCTCGATGTTTCCAGTTCTGTGCATTAACAGCAGATGTGAGATGCTGAATGTGTGTGTGCGAGGGGCAGTTGTCAACCAAAAACATTTGTGTTATTTATTGAAGATCACCATCGATAAATGCATGAAACTTTCAGTGCTGTGCTCTAGAGATCCTCGGGGTGTAAAGTTGCTTTATACAGTAAACAGTACTTATATGTTGTGCATTTCTGTTTAGTTAATGTTTATCACTGGCCAATTCATGCCGTCCCATAACAGATTTTACCACTAAGCTTCAGGAGAAATAAATAAATTAAACAACAAAACAAAAGGACTATTCTTACTCATTTGGGGTTGTTCCATCTGCATTTCTTCCTGTAATAGTTTGTCAATGTAAACAAGTCAGAAATACAATGCTTTTAGTTTGTGAAAGTATTTGTAATATTGTGTTAACATATGTAACATACACCTGTAAATAATATATGTATAGAATTGTAGTCATTGCTTATAATCAGGGAATTTTCATGTCAATACTTCAGCGTTCATTAGTAAAAGGTGTATTGCACCTCCTACTGTAAATGACTACATAGAATGGAAGCCATCAGTGATATATGACTGAGGGGTCTATTTACTAAGCAGTGTTAGGAGACAGAGTGAAAAGTGATAAGGAGCCAGCCAATCAGCTCCCAACTGTTATTTTTCAAACACATCCTGTGAAATGGCAGCTAGGAGCTGATTGGATGGCACCTTATCACTTTTCACTCTGTCTCCTAACACTGCTTAGTAAATAGACCTCTCCTACGAATAGCCCATGATTTTGTATAGTGCCATATATTCTGGGCACTGCTAATATTCCCATAAATGATAGTAGGGAGTGCATTATGCCTTATATATTTTTTCTTAGTATATATTACTCAAACATAATTCTAGTCTTTAAATGTATTAGTAAAAATGTAGTACATTTGAATTATTACAACCATTACCAGAAAATGTTTACTCAGGGTGAAATATATTGAGAATACTTTCTTAAGAATGTGCATAAACTAAACAAAATGGATTATCATGTCTTGTAATTGTCAAAAGAGTTAGACAAGTGTGTTCATCTGTTTTTGCGATTGTACTGTGCAAGTATGTATATGATTAGGACATTCATGTGGGTGTTCAGTCTAGCCCAGATTTCTGGTTACCTTACAGGGGAGATAAGAAGCAGTGGAGATGAGTGACCTGTCAGCCCAGCCTCCTCCTCTCTCATGCAAGGTGAGCAGCCTCCTGGCGTAACCAGATCAGCTCCTCTAAGCAGTCACTGGAAACTGTCTGTATTATTTCTCACGCAAATCACATACTTTTCATGTTATGAAGTTTATGGAATTCCCTTCAACCATCACAAAGTAAACTGCTGAATCACTGCACACGTCACACGCAGGAGTTTTTTAAACAAAACTTTTATTTGAAAATAAGTTCAGTTCAATAAAATACACATATAAAACATAATTACAAAATCTCTGCTCAGTAGTGGCAGTGCTTAGGCGCTTTTTTTTTGAATGATATCAATACACCTGTAATCATTCTTTATTTTGCTCGATTCGAGCTTATTTAAACCATCGGTTTCATTTATTGGACCACGATTAATTAGTGGTAACCTGTCATTAAAGATTTAAGTATAAATAATTTAAGAAACAATATACTGAATTTACGTTTTGGCACAGTGGTGATTACAGTAGAAATGACCTGGAAATCTATCACCTTTTAACACAATGCTAATATGGATAATTATCTTTATTAAATGTATTACATTGGAATGCTACAATAGACTTGGCATCTGACGATTGGCATATAGAGATACACACAGTTTCTTTGCATAAAACAAACAAACACTTGACAGCCAGGATTCTAGCCTGAGTCGAGGTAATGTAAAGGATTGAGATGAAGAGAAATTGCATTACAAAATGTAATTGTCTCAAAAGAGATCCTCTAAGCACAATGTTTAAAAATGTATTGCGTCAATGTTACTGACATAAATGTTATATTGGTTTGTAAAAAAAAAAGTGCAGTTGAAGGTCACTTATACATATCTTATTAAACATGTGCAGTTCAGTCACTGTGACATAGCCACACTAATAGTAAAGGTAGGGGTCTGGGCCAGGAAATAGACCCTGGTCATTGATAGGAATTACAATCACATTACTAAGGGCAGTGAGCTTTGAAGACAAACATACATGTTTCACTGTTATTAGGAACATTGATACACCTTTGGTTTAAAGGAATAGTCAAAATATCAATATTTCACTGCTTAATTCTAAATACACCCCTGAACTCAGGATGTTATATATTAGGCACTTTTTCAGTAATATCAAAATATTGTATAGACCATAGACAAATAGAAATGTATTTAGTCGCATGACTTAGTAACCCAATTAATTGAACAAATTGTTAGATTCATTGGAAGCAAATCATGCTTTTTGGAGGGTGCAGCTACATAATATACCAAATAAGTCAGAGTGGGTGCTCCAAGTAACATACCTTCCCACTCCCTCCCTTCATTGTCACGCTAGCAATGTCTCTGGCCTGTAGGGGGTATACGAGCCAGGTGAGCGCAGGGTGCAAAGGATCTCAGCATTGCCCAGGTGTTCTGAGTAAGCCTTACTGGGGCTTATGTGTGGGAAGAGAGGGTGGTGTTGGGCAGGAGTGTGTCGGTCTTCCCTCGGGTCAGTAGACAGTTGTTGCCCTTCACTCCTGGGATCCATTAACAGCAGCAGAGCTTCGGGCGTACAATACCTATAGAGTTGTAAGTGCAATGCTGCCCCATTACTACTAAGGGGACTGATGGGGAAAAGGGCGGATGGGTGATGCAGGGAGGATGATGGAGGGTAGGACAGGAGTGGGTAAGTCGGGACTGAAGAAGGGGAGTGTAGTAAAGAACCTGTCTGCCATAGAATCCTTCCACTTAATGATTTGGTGTCTGCTTCTGAGTTCTCTCTTTTCTGGAAAGGTTTACTCAGGATGCTGTCGATTGCAAATGAGCTGGAGAACTTGGTCCCTGGGCTAGTGTCCTTGGTGCTAGTGGAAGGAGTGGAGGATGGAGATGAAGGTGTTCTCTGGAGTCTGCTGGATGGAGGGGCAGAGCCCTGGCCTGATGGTGTGTGATGCTGATGCTGCTGCTCAGACAGAACCTGCAGTTCCTGCTCTTTAAGGCACTTGGTGACCCTGTTCAGCCTCTTTCTTCTGCGCCTGAAAACGCCGTCGGCAAAAGTGTACTCACTGTTGGGGTTCAGCATCCAGTAGTTATCTTTGCCCCAGGGGCGGGACGGCTCTCTTAGGACTTTAACAAAGCAGTCATTGAGGGAGAGGTTATGCCTGACAGAGTTCCTCCAGCCGGTGTACTGGCCCCGGAAGAAGGGGAACTTCTTCATCAGATAGTCATTAATCTCGGCCAGTGTCAGGCGGCCGCTGGCGGAGTCTCTGATGGCCATGGCTATCAGGGCGATGTAGGAGTATGGCGGCTTTGGGCGGCGGGTGTAGGTCTTGGCTTTACCAATCTCGACAGTTTGGGATCTACACCCCACAGGCACCTCTGCACCTTCTCCATCCCTCTCAGATCCCGGTCTCACCTCTCCCTCCTCCTCCGCCTCCTCCTCCTCGCCGCCCAGGCTACCGGTGTCCGTGTCCATCTCAGAGTCCCTTGGGCACAGGGCTGGAGTGGGGCTGTTGGCTACAAAGTCACCGTCTGAGCCCAGCTCATCGTCCCGACTGGAGAGTGGGGACTGCATGCTGCCCTCCATGTCACTGCTGCACACCTTGTCCACATAGGCTGCTCGGGAGAACACTTCCAGGCTCATCCCGATGAGGTTACACTGTCAGCTCTATCTGCAGCTCTGTGTGTGTGACAGCCCTGAGCACAGCGCAGGGCACAGCACCGGGGACAGCACAGCTCAGCTTCTTCCTATGGGTGACAGTATGCAGTCACGCCGGGTCATAGGTCCCTCTCAGAGGCTTAGGGTGTATACTGGGGATCAGCTACTGTAAGTCAGCAATCAGCCTTCGCTGTCCGCATCCCCGGGCACACAGCACCTGGTCAGTAGTACGGTATCGCCACAGCTGCGGCTCGTCACAGTGTGCTAGTCACGGGATGTCAGGTCCCTCCAGTCCGGTGCTGAGCCGTCCCCAGCAGCTGCCTCGGTGTTATTATTATTATTGGTAGCTGGCTCTCCCCTTCATTCGCTGCAGTCTAATATAATAGAGAGGTGGGAGTGGCCATCCAGCTCACCTACTCTATCTCCAGCAAATCACAGGCTTCGTCAACAAGAGGGAGGAGGGGGGAGATAAGGTAGTTTAATTGTAATTAGGATTTTGGATAAGCTTAATGACCCTAACACATTTGTTTGGATGTCACTAGGTATATATTAGTACTACTGACCTCCCCATGTCCCTTCTATCCCATCAGTGGCTGTGTGCAGGTCCCATGGATCAGGAGCAGGTGCCTCTCTCCCATCAGTGGCTGTGTGCACTGTGCAGGTCCCAGTGATCAGGAGCAGGTGCCTCTCTCCCACCAGTGGGCGACTGCGTGCACTGTGCAAGTCACAATCCCTGTGATGAGGAGCAGGTGCCTCTCTCCAGGTGTAACGTGCACTCTGACTTGTAGGTGGCAGAGCCACACCAGGCACCGTACACAGTTCACTTCTCTCCATCCCTATTACTAAGGGAAAGACAAACAGCAGGTCTAATGACTTAACATCTACTCAACATATATACATAGATTCATAAATGTAATTAAAAGCTTGGTAAAATAATTGTTTTTAATGTATTCTATTTTACCAACCAAGATGCTAAAAGTTGACCTTCTCAATCATTCATTCATTCAAGCATTTTTTTCAGTAATTCCTGGTAATATAAAGCATGAGCCCATATATTTGTGTATGTGTGTATTATATATACACATTCACACACTTTTTGTGTGTGTTTGTGTGGAGTCTACATATATATATATATGTGTGTGTGTGTGTGTGTGTGTGCGCGTGTGTATTATATATCATTTATTTATTATTATTAACAGTTTCTTATATGCGCAACAAATTCCCTCACGCTTTACAATTTGAATTAACATTATATTTGGTTGTAAAAGACATACATACATAACAGACATACATAAGGGTAAGAGGACCCTGCTCGCAAGCTTACAATCTAAAGGGAAATAGGTGTTGATACACAAGGATAGGTGCTACATATTGCAAATTGGTCCAGCCCGATTGCAGATGTTCTTGGTGGGCTGTATAATCCAATCACACTGGAAAGTTGGCCTAGGGTTAGGAGGATGTTAAATTGAAAAGACAGAGAAGATGTGATAGGTGCTTAATATAAGAAGAGAGTTAGATAGGGATCTATAAAATGTTAGGTGGGTGGTGCTGGAGTGCCTCCTATCCCTGCACACACATATATATATATATATATATATATATATATATATATTCTATATAATATATATTATGGATAATCTATCTATCTATCTATCTATCTATCTATCTATCTATCTATCTGTCTGTCTGTCTGTCTGTCTATCTATCTATATACATTACATAAATGAATTAATTAATTCAGGTTACTTTATATATTAATGTAACACTTTAGTTATTACAATTACAAATCTTTCTCATGCTTCTGGCTTGTGTACATTATAACCCCAAATCAATGCTTGGGGTAGGTTTCCTGTGCTTCCTGCCTTTGTTATACACTGTAAGGGATAGGGACATATCTCCTAATCTACCTTTGATGTTTATTTTATTACCTTTCCAGCATTTGTGTAAAATCTGTGCACATTGTCTCTTATCTTCATTCAAAGGACTTAAAAGTATTTCGGAAAGTTAGGGGGTAAACATGTAAAAAGATCTGTTTCAATGCAATGGCTTCACATCAAGGCTTCAAATGACAGTATTAAATAAAGGGGTCAGTTTAGGTAGAAACTGAGCCAAACAGTTGGAGACCAGTCCCTTCTACAGATAGAAGATGGACTGACTTCACCAGCAGCTCAGATGTATGGCTCTCACTCACATGTTACAGAGATATTAGATCCCTGTGTGCTAAAAACAGTACAATGTTTTGTGAATCAGGAAACCATATACCTGTATGTGGGGATATTTTAATTAAGACCAACAATTTGGTTGCATTAGAAACGCTTCACAAACATACAGCATTTTCATCCTTTTTATATTAAGTGGAAAAAATTGAATCATTTCTATTTTTTTTGTAACATTATAATTATTATTAATAATATGTATTATTTTTGTTACCTGTATGCTCGTAATTGATACCTTTTTTATTCACTGCTAAATGATCATTTATGTAGTGACTTATTACTTGCTTATGTGTTGTTAGTACTATTACATATAATATTTAAAAATGGGCACAACAAAACACTGACAAAATATCACACAGAAGTCAACAAAAACAAACAAAAAGGGCAACAAACCAAAATGTCATTCATTATATTATTAACTGACACTCCTGACATTCCTTCGGCCCTCTGTTTGATTTGCTCAGGCAGTGACCACCTGTAACAAAAGGTCCCATTGTATGTGCCATGCTAGTCTCTTTTCTATGGCAGAAGCCAATTCATCTTGTGGTCTTTTGGCTACAGGAAGTCATTCTATCGGCTTTGTCATCCAGCCGCTTGCCAGGCACATTAATACAGAAATCCAGGCAGCCACTCAGCAGCATGAAGGATGATGTCCCGCTGTTATTGAACTGATCCTGACAATCGCAGGACAAACATCCCTGACATAAGAATGCTGCTGATGTACCTTATCAGTGCTACAGAGTCTTGTCTAGACACCTGGAAAGTCTGTAAGCAGTTGGGCTTGTTTATACAGTAGATGTTGTTTTGCAGCATTAGTTGGAACATCGTTTTTCATGTTTAGCTGCAGGCTTGAGGTGACTCCCCGGGAATGAGGAAGATGGAGGAGCAAAATGCATAGTTAGTACTATACTTGTATATATAGCTTGCCATGCCTGAACTCCAATTCTTACTAGAAAAATGGGCGTCGTCTTTAATTGCACACAGACATTAATTGGCTTTGATGACTTATTGCAGCATACTAAAATCATGTATATGTTAACAGTACTTATGAAGAGAGAAATATTTAACAAGGAATATAATCTCACGCCACAAGTACTATTATAGCTTCTCTGTGACACTCCCTAAAACTACGCAGGGATAATGTTTGTATTCCTAGAGAGCTTAAACAATGCTTCGTATATGTAGCAAATTCAGGAATAATCTTTTTAGTAATGTTGTTACAATTCTGCTAAATGTTTTCCAGCTAAAAGGTGAGATCCCTGTCATGATCACCAACTTGGAATTGCCCTAGCCCAGTGGTTCCCAAACTGTGCGCTGTGGCACTCTGGGGTGCCTTGGGACACTTGCAGGGGTGCCTCAGGTTGGTTGTCCAGCACCAAATCAAATTCTATATGGTGAATGTAATGTAAATATGTGGACAAACAGAAGTGCACACTTGGCCATCACCACATAACTGAACCTAATGGCCTGTACACACGGTCGATCAGACAACGATCAGATATCGTTGTCCGATCGTCCTGCATGTTGGATATCGAACATCCAGCACATGCACCAACCCCCTAACAACTTAACAATCCTGCGATCAACGATCGTGGGTCCCTAGAGCAAACAGGCTAATCTGAGTTGTATCTACCAGGTTGGCCTGCATGCACGGGCGATGGACAATATCGATATCGACCATCCGTGCCCACGCATCGACCATCCTTCGGTTGTTAGTGGGGTTGAAAAAAGAACGCTATAAATGATCAAATGGTAACGATATCGTTATCGTTTATATCGTTCTTTTAAGTTGGACCTTGTGTATTCACTACATTTTTTCTGAATTTCTCAATAACAAATTTTTGGCTTAAATGTGCCATGAAAACAATTCTGATACACTAGGGCGCCGTGATTCAAAAAAGTTTGGGAACCACTGCCCTAACCTATAATTGCACTGCACTCATATATTATGTATACTAGTAGCCTAGTGCAAACCCAGGCAAACAAAACACATTACTGTCTTACTGGGCAGATAACAGTCACATCAAATATCAAACTGAAAGTTGCCTCAGGGGAACATTTTTGTTACTATGTTATGTAGCAAAAACAAAGAAAATAAACTATTTGACATGTTCCCCCATGTTATCCCAGTCACAGCAAGTAAAAAGCAGTTACAGGGTAAAGCATTTTGTTACAAAATAATTGTGCAATAATGAAATATATAATATGTTCTGTACTGTATGTGAAGGTGGTGTTTGACCTAAAGGTGTTTTCCTCTTTCAGACACCTTTAATATACAGGTTCATGTCATTCGGCAACTTTTACAATAACATTGCTTCATCTTTCTGGCATTCTTCAGGTTTTCTTTTTGTTTTCAGCATATATTTTATATAAAGTACATTCGTTGTTTTTGTATGGAACACATATATGCAGTGTAGTTTTAAATGTATGTAATGGTAAGAGCTAGCATGATTGTACAGAGGATAACAAAATGATAAAATTTTGCCTATATCATATAGAGGCATTAATGGAATACAGGTGAAGGAACTGTGATATATTCAACAGGTCATTTATTCAAGGTAATACAGTGTGCACACATTGACTTAGCCTAATTGAAAACCCTCCAAATTGAAATATTGCAGTAATTGATCTCATTCTATGAGCTTTACATTTTATTCCCAATGCATTACATATGCTGGGCATGCACTCTACCATTATCTGTCAGATATCTGTCCAAATTGTCTGGTGGGAAGGAAAATCTGGTCCCTTTTCTAGTGTTTGGGAGCAAATTTCTTTTGTTATTTTCTCCCATACAGTACCAGGTTTTCATTCCAACCAGCCATATTGGACAGATATCTGACAGATAATTGTAGAGTGTATCCCCAGCATAGAGTGTATCCCCAGCATAAGAAAAATGTTTCCCACTACAACATGGACAATTATGTTTAAAATACATTTGTAAAATAAGTATTTAAAACATTTTTTAATTAGGATCCTAGGGATCCTAGAACCACACAGTTGACAATCTATGGAGAAATATTTTTACCATTATCTGTGGACCCACTGCTCAGAGTCTACCGGAAAAGCCCCAGCATGGTCCATCTTGGGCCAGGCAATTTTTCAGTGAGAAGAAAAATACAAAATCCTGGTGCCTAGCCAACCGAGCACTTATGGATATAACCAATTTATTTTGCTGCAGCTATCTGTTGTATGGGACTTGCCAGCAGTTATATGTTATGTCTGTTATATTTTACTATTTCCAATTTTTCAGTGAGGGAGTTTAATAAAAGAGCTCCCCGAATAAATTTATACTTTTGAGTGAATTACTTCCTCTTTACCAAGAGATGGTCAGCAGCATGTAAGGGGGATCCTACACTCATGAATGATTGGTACACACCTTTACAATTGTCAGACAGTTCTATCGATTCCCAACCCGTTAAAGAGATATCTAAAGAGTGTGTGCGCACCTTCAATCATGTTTTATCGGAAGAAAACTGGTCTCATCTGAAGATCAGGTTTTATTGGCTTCCTAATATTCCTCAGATGTGATGGTACAAATATTGGACAAAAATTTAACTGTGTACAAACTTACAAGCAGTCTGTCCGATGGTTCTACCGATGTTCCTCCAGCAGAGTGTACAGAGGGCCTGAATCAGAGATTCACAGACTTGCAGAGATGCACACAAGTTGCAATTTCAGCCATCTAAAATGCAAATGCAGCAGGAGGTGTCAGAAGAAAACAGACACACCCTTGCTGTGTCTCCTATCCCAGTGCTGCGACCGAGATTGCAGCCTGGGATCACCATCACAACCATCATGACCATTGGTCACGTTGGTTGCCCCTTTGGCCAGGCTGCGGTAGCTGAAGCTTACCGCAGCCTGAGTGGGTGCTAGCAGCTTGCGAGACAAGGTAATCTGCATCCACCGACACAGACCCTGGTCTTATCCCTCCTGGAAAATGGGGTCAACACGCCCCCATTTCTGGGAATGCTGCGCTCCGCCTCGTAAATCCCGCAGCCTGTCAATCCAGGCTGTGGCTGTGAGGCTCTCTGATGGAGGGCTGCACATGCACAGTACACATTCTACGCATGCGCAGTCCTCTAACAATCGGAGATGTGCACTAACCATCGGGTTAGTGTACATCTCTGAATCAGACCCAGAGTCACAATATTTTCAGCAGTTGGTTTTGACAGATGAGGATCGTGGATCGGAAGTTAAATTGTAAAGGTCTGTATGCACAAATTGGCACATTGATCTGGACTTCTGATCGTAAATGTAATCGAAAGAAGAATCATATCTGAAATATGATTACCTAGCTTTAGAGTTTCTCTATCTATCTATCTATCTATCTATCTATCTATCTATCTATCTATCTATCTATCTATCTATCTCTATTAGCCACTCACAGATTTTTTTTTCTAAGAGACTTTTTACTGGGTTGAGCTAGGACCAAAATTTGTGATTCACAGCACATTCCCATTTTAGCCAGTGCACTTAGCGACAGATGCAATATCTATTTTGGACACATAATTGGACATATTGGACAAGATCAGGCAGAGTGGTCTGATCACTTCGGTTCTAATTTGTGGTTAGAAGATGACTGCATTTAAAAATGTGCCTGAAAATGATCGGATCAATTGTGAAGCCACACACACTGCGCTGCCAGGTTACCTGAAATTGTTATTGGAATAGCAGCATACAGTATGTGGTCACCATTAGTCAATCAGTGCAGTAGAACATACACATAACTGCATGGGTATATGTATGACATTTACACAACCCATAATTAGCCAACATATCCCAATAGTTCACTATCTTTAATGTTCCACAATAAGGAAAATTATGGGAGTTATACATACCAGAAACTTGCATTCGCTCTGTTATTAGCCATCCTGTACTGTCTGCTAATCTCACCAGGCGTCTTGCTGGGTAGTGGTAGGATAAAAGATATAAGAAAGCATGAACAACCCAGCACAGTAACCCCACTGTTTGGCTAATGAACTTTCTGGTTTATATGATGAGTGCCCTGAAATTCATCCCATTGCTCTTGTCATTAACTACAAAGACAGATTGAATATAGTATTATGCTCCAATTACTTATGTTAGGAATTTCTCAATCTGCCATATTTTCTGTATGACAGCCTTTAATTTAAGGTTCCATTACTCATTGTAAAATATGCTATTAGGCTAATATAAACTATGACACATGTTTTGTGCTTGCACTTTATTCTTTCCAAACTCGGTCCTCTCAAGCAATATAAGCTTTGTTTCGATTCCACTTAGCAAAACCTTGGCAGTGGTATGGAGAGGAAAATCATACTGTTTACATTAAGGTCTAGCATTGTTCTAAGTACCTAAAATAATCCAGCATGTTATATTCATTGCAAAGAAATCAATAAAAGATGTACACTTTTTAAAACATTTTTGCCATATTCCTCCACATTTAATATTTGTATCACTGGGATATAACTGTGATGCTCTTTATTATATTGGTAAATTAACACAGTGTTTAATTTTTGAGCAATGGCTTTGAGGTGGTGGGAGGTAAATTAGTTAAAGCTATTCATGGATTATATTTACTGAAGTGCGGGTTTATAGAAGTGGGGATGTTGCCCATAGCAACCAATCAGATTGTAGCTATTATAATCTAGAAGGTGCTAGATAAATGATAAGTAGAATCTGATTGGTCACTACAGGCAACATCTCCACTTTTATAAACCCACTCTTTAGAAAATATTTGAGATGTGCGCAGACCCCCGTGTTTTGTTTTTGGTTTTGGATCTGGATCTCCCCTGGTTATGGATCTGAATCTGGTTTTGGACTTTTTTCCTTGAGATTTTGGTTTTGGATCTGTGGCCCTCATTCAGAGGCGCTCGCAAGAAGCGAGCGCTCGTTCTGAATGAGGGCGGCCGCTTGTATTTTAAGTGCGGCCTCCTGGTCGCTAGCTAACGACCCACAGCTTTAGTGACCGACCAGGTTGATGGTCGCGATGGTCAAGACCATCGCGACCATCGGGGCTTGCGACCTTAGGGTCTCGGCAACCGCAAGCCCCAGGGAGCTTCCTGCTCTGATCGAGCAGGAAGCTCCCCACTGACATCACTACCGATGTCAGTGCGGCCGCCCACGAAACGGCAGGCGTTCCTTAAGGAACAGCTCCGTTTGTGAAACCACCCACCCGCCATGCCTACAAAACGGGCCGAGCTGTCGATCAACATCAACAGCCGGCCCTTTTGTAGTGAGCTCCGGAGCGAGAGAATTTCTCTCTTGCTCCAGGGCTTGCGCACACACAGTGCGGCCGCTGAGCGTGCGCAGGGCCTGAACATCGACCCGGTTGCGAGCGCTCAGCGCTTGTGACCGGGTCTGAATGAGGGCCTGTATTTTTTCCAAAAAATGATATAAACAGCTAAAACCACATAATTTGGCCCTGTTTTTGTTCCTACAGTATTATTAACCTTAATAGCAATAATTTTCAGGCATTTCTAGGCATTTTTAACCACCTTACAGCTCACAATATTAATTTCACTATTTTTCACCAATATAGGCCAAAGGCTGCAGCGAGCTGGCTGGCTAAAGTAAGCGACAGAGCAGCAGCGCAAACGCACGGCAGTTTAAAAAAATATCAGACATCTATGAAACATTGCCACACAGCAGTGGCAGACAGGATAGCAGTTTAATAAACTATAATAATGTCAGTCGGCAATGCCCCAAATTGTGCCAAATGTAATGGAAAGAGGTGCAATATGGAATTGTCCCTCCCACCTACTCTTATGTGGGATATTAAAAAGGACATGCACAGTTTAACAAACCAAGCACTTTAGCCACTAGGACTGACACTTTCGTGGCTGAACTCCTTGGTTTGTTTGGGCCCCCACAAAACATTCTTTGGAAGGACTACCTTCAATTATTAAGGAGGAGGTTAATGATGGGGGTGTTGGTGGTGGAGATTGCATGTGCTGGTCCAAACTGCTGGTAGCTGATCCTGGACTGCTTGTTATTAATTTACAAATTATAATTTTGTATAACAAATTGCATGAACTCGCTGCAAATGACGTAACAGGGCGGAGGTGCCTAGATGGTTAACTTCCCTTCCTCTGCTAACTTTGGCTTTACAAATGGAACAGATGCCTTCACAACTGTTGTCAGAATTTAGATTAAAATAATTCCACACCCAAGACGTTGCTTTTCTGGCTTTTCTTTATCATTAGCAAGAACTGCTGCCACTGGTGGCTGATTTACGCAAACCACATCCTTATCATCAACATCCACATTAGCGTCAGATAGGACACAAATTTCCCCCTCATCCTCCTTTTGCACTTCCTAAACACTATCATCCTCATTTTTTATTATTTCACCATCTAATACTAGCACAGCCGTCATGGTGTCAGTGATCCACTGTGAAACTGGGTGACAGCTAATATACTTACTTCCTCTATCAAAGGACTGTTTAATAGTTGATTGTTTTTTAAAATTACTTCCGATCATGAATGAGGATGTTGATGATGATGCAGGTGTTGGTGTTGGAGATCGAAGGCGCTTGGATCCCACAGAGAGGGAGCAGGTAGGTGACTGGACTTGTTACGTTTTGAGTTTTTGAACTTGGCGATATACACTTTGATATTTGATGAATGCACTCCAAGTGATGTAACAAGGAGGAGGTTCCTAGGTGGTTTAGATCCCTCCCTCTACTCACTCTTGCTTTGCAATGGTTACATATGGCTTGACAACTGTTGTCCAGATTGGGGTGGAAATAATTCCACAAGTGAGAAGTGGATTTTTTTGTATTTTGCCCTGGGATGACAACAATGGACTTTGGCTTTTTCAATCCATGGGCAACAGCTGTTGCCTTACTTACACAGAGGACATCCTCGGCATCAACATCCGCATCACCAACATCTTCATCATCAACATCCTCTTCATCCTTAGCACCTTCCTCCTCCTCCATGTGCAATTCCACAGAAGCATCTTCACTGACTACATCTGCAAGATGTTGACTGCCCTTCCCCACATTTACAGAGGGCATACAAATGTTGGAACTTGGAGGATCCTCCAGTACACTAGTATTTAGGTCTGGCTCATACATGGCAACCGCGGACACACTTGCACTCTCCTCGGGGATTGTGATATCGATTTCTCAAGGCACACAGTTGTTTTTTCCAAAGGGCTATCAGAATCAGAACCAGCAGTCTTCATAAAGAAATGCCAAGGCCTTAATCTTTCCTTGCCACTTCGTGTAGTGAATGGCATATTGCCAATTTTTTGTTTATCTAAAGGCAAATTTCCTTTCAATTTTTAACTCCAGTAAAAGTAGCTTTACCATATCGATGGCGTGACTTAAGCCCTGGGGCTTACAAGGAAGTTGATGGCCTTGCACTGCTGGTGGCAGCTACAACATGTGGTTCTCGGCCGTGTTCTCCTGTTATGTGACACCCCTCCATATTTTCTGCGGTCTTGAAGCAGTGTCACAATGTCACAAGCACCAATGGTGTAGCCAAGGTGCAGTTACAAAATTCACACACGTGCAGTCATGAGTACACAGAAAAAAAATTGACAAAAAAATACAATATGTTTTTTTTTTTTTGCCGGTCCACAACTTGGGCCCAGAGCACAGATTGATTGGAGTCGGGCAGCACTAGGTTGCGTTGCCGACTTGCTAGATCTTGTTCGGCTAAGCCTAACACGCACAGACACACAGACAATTATTTGAAAAAAAAGACAATATGTTTTTATTTTTTTTCCAGCTCCAGAACTTGGGCCCAGAGCACAGATTGATGACGACTGGAGTCGGGCAGCACTAGGTTGCGTTGCCGACTTGCTAGATCTTGTGCGGTTAAGCCTAACACACCCACAGACAATTATATATTACACAAAAAATATATATATTTTCATTTTTTGGGGGGATCCAGAACTTGGGCCCAGATGGACGCAACAGAAAGCACAGTAGACAGCACCAGCCCAGATGAATCAGCAACAGTCCAGATGGACACAGCAGACAGCACAGTGACAGCAGTAGCACCAGCCCTGATGGATCAGCAACAGCCCAGATGGACACAGCAGACAGAACAGCACATCACCTCTCCGTAGCCCTACACTAACCACCCTCCCTGTTCAGTCTCCACAGCCGGAGTGAAATGGCGCTCGCCGCGTCCCTTATATATGGAGACGAAAGCTCGCGAGATTTCGTCTCTTTGGTTTTGCCTTGATTTGAGAGATCCGAGTAAGGTGGGAACATCGGAGCCGGCTTGGATCCGACTCCGAACTACAAAATTCGTGTGGGTTCGGATCTCTGAAAACCGAACCCGCTCATCTCTAGAAAATATACCCCTTATTTTTATGTAAATCTAGATTTCTATGCAACATGTTAAACTAATTACTGGGCTATGCTGCATTTATTAAACTTTAGTTTATATTCGCAGTATACAATCTACATCATGTGGTCAGCTTTAATCTAGATCTGTGCTAGAACTGTTAGGATTGTATGTAGTGCGTAGTTTGACCACTACTACCATTGGGTAAGCTACTGCTACATTTTACCCTTTGTTCTGTCATCTTATTAGAATTATACACAGATGACCATCTTAGCTCTTAATGTACAGGTGTCTGTACATTAACAGCACTATTGCTGTACATGTTAGCAATGCAAGTGAAAGAAAGTCTCCTATAACCTTACTTGTCCAAAGTGGACACTATGAAATTGTGAAAAGAGAAACAAGTGATGATTCTGCACTGGATAGAGAAATTATGTGTTAATATATCAAACCAACAATATTAGATCCATCAATATATGTGTATTGGTTATCCCGGGAGGTATAATTTGCATGTAGTGCAACTGTGAGAAAAAAAGTAGACTCTTAGATGTGGCACTCTTTATAATGAGTTTGAATAAAATATAAGTTTTATTGATTTAGAAATTAAAAAAATGATATCAATCTACTTATATATAGAAATAGAGTCCTGTGGTGACAGTTCAAACACAATTTTGTGGAAAGGGAACTGTTCTATAATCCCTTTGTGAACTAGAATCAATAGACAGGTAAAATAATACAAATAAAGTAAAGGCAAAGTGTTTTAACAATCATATATTGTAGCAATTATCACCTCAACAAGGTTAATTGTAATGATTGTTTAACAGCTCCTGGCATGGGTGTCGGACCGGGAGAGGGAGGTGGGAAGAAAGGTGGCAGCTTCCCCCCCCCCAAAAAAAAACATTTGAAAAGCGCGGTAGCTGGGACGTCAGGAGCTGTGCTTTATAGCAATAGGCTGCACAGCCCCTGCACCGCTGGTGGGGGAGGTGTAATGTGCAGTCAATAAGTTAAAAGACTGCACATTACACCTCTTCTTCCGTGCAGTGCAGGGGTTGAGCGGCCTAACGCTATAAAGCACAGTTGTGTGTGGCTGATGCTTCAGTCTTACTTTGCCTTGTGCTGCTCCGCGCCCAGCAACAGGTAAGAGAGAGGGAAGGAGAAGAGGGGTGGGGGTGGCGCAGGAGCGTCAGAACTACTTTATGCTGCCCACCTCAACATAAGATCGTTACGACGTCCCTGTCACATTATATTACCCTTAAAGGTGTGTATCCATTACTCGAGAGTGGAACGACTGTATGATTACAACATTGTAATCGTTCAATCGTTCATCATCCTGTGCAGTGTATAATGTGCCCATACTGAACGATATGTCATTCAGTGCAGGCACCCTCCATCATCTCCGAACATGCACAACCTGATATCGACAGGTTAGCTTACATGTTCAGGCGATGACAAATGCCGACAACGACCAGCGGGAACGCGGACCGCTGGTCCTTGCTGACATGTTTCTGAATGATTACTGCATGATTAATGAACGATTGAACGATTACAATGTCGTAATCGTTCAATCGCTCATTTTTCTCGTCTAGTGGATACGCGACTAGTGTGTTTATATGAAAAGCCAAACAGCAGCAAATAAAAAGAGTATATGGGAAAGATTTTCTTTTATAACACATTTTAACCCTTCACTGTTTGTTTTTTATACATGTACTTCACTTTTTTATTTTCATTCTTTATATGCAGCTGTAGCTGCTCTTACCTATCTCTTTACACTGCACTTTTCTTACTATTGCGGTGCCCTGGGGCAGCTTAGTTGGGCCGGTTTGGGGGTGTCCTGCGCTCTGGATTTGAACCCTAGTATGTTAGGGACCTACCCTTAAGAGGTTACATGGATATGGTGGGTAGGCCCGTAACCTTGGCCATGATTATGCTAAAAACCTCTATTGATAACAAAATTTTATTGCATTTATATATTATCAATAATTTGGAGTTGTGCACCTGAGATTTGTCTGTTTCTGTGCCTGCAAATAAAAAGGGTCTATGCCTATAAATGTCATTATAAAGAGTGTCTCATCCAAGAGTCTACTTTTTTTCTCATAGTTGCACTATATCTTTATAGATATTACAAGATACTGTGGGCAAACATTTGGTACTCACCCGGATTCCTCCAAGGGACACAAAGTGCTATAAGAGACTTGTTCTATAAAGCATTACATAAGTTTCATTGTTCCGCATTTGGTTATTTGGTTATAGAAGGCATTTATATTATAAATTAGGAGTATATAAGTGAAGTACCTTACACATCGACTGCAGTGATGTGTTTACATATTAAATATAGAACTTAGGCCCTGATTCAGAGCTGGACGCTCTGACAGAGCGCTCGCTCTGAATCAGGGCCGTCCCTTTGTTTTTTTTGAGCGGCCTTCTGGCCACTCGCATAGCTGTGGGTGACCACCCACAGCTATAGCGAGAGGCCAAAAAGATGGTCGCGATGGTCAAGACCATCGCAACCATCGGGCTTGCGACGAAACCCTTGTGGTAGGGTCTCGTCTGCCACAAGCCCTGGAGTGCTTTCGGCTCTATCAGAGCCGAGAGCACTCCCACTGACATCACTTGTGATGTCAGTGGGGCCAGCCCCAGATGGTAGGCGTTCCCATGGGAATGCCTCCGTCTGGCCAGCCACGCCCCCAGCATGCCCACCAAAGGGCATGCTCACCATCGACAGCACGCCCCCTTTGTAGCGAGACCCGGAGCGACGGCTTGGCCGTCGCTATCCGGGTCTCGCGCATGCGCATGACGGAGCCGGCTCTCTCGTGCGCATGCGCACTGGGCCAACATCGACCCGCTTTGGAGCGCTCAGTGCTCGCGAGCGGGTCTGAATCAGGCCCTTATTTCACACAGTTTTGATATTTGACAAACCTGTAGATATTTATTTTTCTGAAAGTCAGGTATAACTTTTTATTTTAATTGTTGTATATCTGAGTGTATTGGAATCTATTACATGCACTTCTAGGATTGATCATTCATTAGACATATATATATATATATTTTGACACAGTCAGATTAGGGGTTCCTCTCCTGGGTAGAGGACTCCTACCTTACACACACAGCAGCTGGGAAATAGTACGCCAGACTGGATTCGAGTGCAAGCTGGTCGGCGCCAGTCTTTATTGTGCAAAACAGAAATAACATAAAGAAATCATAAACGTAAATTCTAGCCCTGGCTGGGCTCTAACTTTACAGGTGGTTCCCTCACTACAAAAACCTGGCAGGACCTAATGCCCTCACCAGCAACAAGGCACAGCACAGTACTCACAAATAGGTTTTTCAAGTGTCTCTGAGCAAACTCCCTGCCTGCTCTCCCAGGTGAGACACTCAGCCCTAAACACACTAGGCTTATATTGGCCACTCTCAGGTGGAAACCCTAACAAGCCTGTTACCAGGCTGCGAGAACCAAAACCTGGAGTGGCCGTGGGTGGAGCCCTCCCTCTCCTCTCACCCACAACCCCCAGGTCCCAAACCGGCTTTTCAAAAAGCCGAAACTCAAGCCTGCTACACTGCAGACTTTCTCCTGGAGGTTTAAAACACATAAGACAGGAATCTGGGACAAATGTACCTGCCACAGACCACTTTACCAGTGATCCTATCACATATCCCCCCCTTTGTTTCGACCTGTGGGGCGGAACAACTGAAGACCCCAAACAATGAACGCATGACAACGCGTCAGCATTGGCCAGCTGGCTTCCTGGCCTGTGTTCCACTGAAAATGTAAAAGTTTGTAACGCCAAGAACCATCTCGTAATTCTCGCATTACTGTCCTTATTTTCGGACATCCACTTCAAAGGGGCATGGTCAGTGATCAATTTGAACTTTCTTCCAACCAAGTAGTACCTGAGAGCCTCTAATGCGCACTTTATGGCCAACGCCTCCTTCTCCACTGTGGCATAGTTTCTCTCATGTACATTCAACTTTCTACTTAGATAGAAAATAGGGTGTTCCTCACCCTCCTTGTTCTGGGACAGTACCGCTCCTATACCTACTTCTGATGCATCGGTTTGTACTATGAATTCCCTTTCAAAATTAGGAGTCATCAGGACTGGTTGGGAACACAACGCTACTTTCAACTCCTGAAAAGCTTTCTCTGCCTCAGGACTCCATTCTACCATGACTTTTTGTTTGCCTTTGGTCAGGTCAGTCAGTGGGACTGCCATGGTGGCAAAGTTGGGTATAAACCTCCTGTAGTACCCCGTAATTCCCAAGAAGGCTCTCACCTGCTTCTTATTCAGAGGCCGTGGCCAGTTTTGTATGGCATCAACCTTATTGAGCTGAGGCTTTATCAGGCCTCTGCCAATGGTGTATCCCAGATATTTTACTTCCTCCATGCCTAGACAACACTTTTTTGGGTTGGCTGTCAAGCCTGCCTTATAGATGGAGTCCAACACTGCTTGTACCCTGGGTAAGTGAGACTGCCAATCAGGACTATGAATGACCATTTCATCCAGATAAGTAGCCGCATACCGTCTATGGGGCCTTAGAATCCTGTCCATCATTCTTTGGAAGGTAGCAGGTGCCCCATGTTGCCCGAAGGGCAACATCTTGTACTGAAACAAGCCCTCTGGCGCTGAAAAAGCTGTCTTTTGTTTGGCGCTCTCGGTTAACGGTACTTGCCAATACCCTTTGCTTAGGTCAAGAGTGGTTAAATACCTTGCCGTCCCTAGTCTCTCAATCAGTTCATCCACTCTTGGCATTGGGTAGGCATTGAATTTTGAAACACTGTTCAACTTTCGGAAGTCATTGCAGAAACGCACACTCCCGTCGGGCTTTGGAATCAACACAATGGGACTTGACCATTCACTATGTGATTCTTCAATAACCCCTAACTCTAGCATATTTTTAATTTCTTTCAACACCGATTCTCTTTGTGCTTCTGGTAACCTATAGGGCTTTAGATTAACTTTAACCCCTGGGTCAGTGATTATGTCATGTTTAATGACCGAGGTTTTCCCAGGTACGTCAGAGAACAGCACCCTATTTCTGATCAGAAACTCCTTGACCTCTTGTTGTTGAATTGCCGACAGAGTTTTTGCCACTGTCACTTCGGGAACTAAGGGCCCTGGATTTACTGGAGGGGCTCGGACGGCCGACAGTACCGTTCTATCTTTCCAGGGCTTTAACAGAGTTATATGGTATATCTGTTTCGGCTTTCTTTTCCCCGGCTGGTAAACTTTGTAATTGACCTGTCCCACTCTTTCTAAGATTTCAAAGGGCCCTTGCCATTTAGCCAAAAGTTTATTTTCCACAGTGGGAACCAACACTAACACTCTGTCCCCAGGAGCAAAGCTGCGTAACCAGGCATTGTGGTTGTATACCCTCTGCTGTGCCTGTTGAGCCTGTTCCAGGTGCTCTCTCACTATCGGCACTACCGCAGCAATTCTCTCCTGCATTTGAGAAACATACTCAATCACCGTTTTGTAAGGACTAGACTGCCCCTCCCATGTCTCTTTGGCAATGTCTAGTAACCCCCTTGGGTGTCTCCCATACAACAAGTCGAAGGGTGAAAACCCGGTGGAGGACTGGGGAACCTCTCTTATGGCCAACAATAAATACGGCAAAAAGTAATCCCAATCCCTACCATCCTTGTCGACCACTTTTCTAAGCATGTGTTTTAACGTCTTGTTAAACCTCTCGACCAGCCCATCGGTTTGGGGGTGATAAACCGAAGTTCTTAACTGTTCAATTTTGAACAGGCGGCATAACTCTTTCATGACTTTTGACATAAACGGTGTACCCTGGTCAGTTAGTATCTCCTTGGGTATACCCAGCCTGCTAAAGACATGAACTAGCTCTCTGGCAATGGTCTTGGTTGACGTATTGCGCAACGGGATCGCTTCCGGGTACCTGGTAGTGTAATCCATTATGACCAGAATATACTGGTGTCCCCTGGCAGACTTCATTAAGGGTCCAACCAAATCCATCGCTATTCTTTCAAACGGCACCTCTATAATAGGCAATGGATCTAGTGGACCCTTAAAATGTGGCCTGGGAGCATGATACTGACACTCAGGGCAGGATGCGCAAAAGTCAGACACCTCTTTATGAAGCCCGGGCCAGAAAAACCTCTGCATTATTCGCTCAGTGGTTTTCTCTACCCCTAGATGGCCTGCCGTTATATGACCATGGGCCAGATCCAACACTGTTCTTCTGTAGGCTTTGGGAACTATTAGTTGTTCCACAATATCTTCCCCCTTCTTAGTCACCTGATATAACAAATCCTGACACATTGCCATGTGGGGATAGGACAAAGGACTATCAGGGTCTACGGGTTTACCATCAACTACTTTTACATTCTCCCTGGCTTTTACCAAAGTAGGGTCATTCAACTGCTCCACGGCAAAGACCTCTCTTCTGACCTCTAAATCAGGCAGATGATCACCTGGCCCAACAACACTTCCCACCTCAATGGGAGGCACATCTGTTGGCGGGCCACCGTCACGCTCCACATTCTCTAGTTCGCCAATCATAGTAGAAAAAGGGAATAACTCTGACTCAGAAGAAACTCCCTCCTCCACTACATCGACAACCTTCTCAAATGGATCGGGGTTGTTCACCTCTGGAACAAAACGGCTTTCCCACAACTTCCAGAAGTGAGCAAAGTCTCTCCCCAATATTGCATCGTACATCAGACCATGCACCAAACCCACAGAAACTATAGCAGAGCCACATGGTGTCTCGATGTTCACCTCGGCAGTAACATAATATCGAGTATCCCCATGTATGCAGGTCACACCAACAGTTTTCCCCTTACACCTCAAGGGGTTCACCAGCTCAGCTTTTATAAGTGTCACCAAGCTACCAGAGTCTAACAGTGCCTCTACTCGGTTGCCATCTACATTGAGTACACACATGTGCTTATCAGTCTCAGCCTGCCGGTCAGCCGTACAGGCTGTTTGTGCAAAGAAAGACCCCCTGCGGTAGACATGAGCAGTATCACATTGCATTGGTTCAGTTGTAAGTGAAGGATTAGCAGCAATATGGCCGAAGACACCACACCGGAAACACTGAGTCATATTAATGTCTAGTCGTTTACGGGGCAAGAACCTTCCTGGCCTGGCAGGCCTGTCTCCAGGTTCTACACCCTCAGTCTTAGGTACATTCCACCGCCCAGCACCCTTCTCCCCTGGAACAGTCTTACCAGTGTCTGTGGGAGCTCGCCGGTGCACCATCGGGGCTCGGTGGGGCATACTCATCAGCTCCTCAGCCGCCACGTACCTCTCCACCAGCTCGACCAACTGGTCCACGGACTTAGGGTCTGCATGGCTCACCCATTTGCGCAGAGTCACAAGTAATGATCGCAGGCACCGGTCCATCACGACCCTTTCCACGATCTGTGGCCCCGTCAGCGTCTCGGGCTGTAGCCATTTTGAGGACAGATGGACGAGGTCATGCATCTGTGAACGTGGAGGCTTGTCCCTATGGAACTCCCAGCGGTGGTCCCGTTGGGCACGAACAAAGGTGGTGACTCCCAAGCGAGTTAGGATCTCCTGTTTTAGTTTTTTATAGTCCTTGGCATCAGCCAGGCATAAGTCGAAATAGGCCTTTTGTGGCTCCCCAGACAAAAAATGTGCCACCAGACTTGCCCACTGCTCCTTGGGCCAACTCTCCCTTTCGGCCGTTCTTTCAAATGCGGTGAGATAGGCCTCCACATCATCGCCCGAAGTCATCTTTTGGAGGAAGTGACTGGCTCGTATGGAGTGAGTGGTGGTGGGAGGACCCATATTAACATCTCTGGGCCGGGCGACCAGGTGCTGTACCACCTCTTTTATGGCCTGGCTGTTTTCCACTAAGGCCTGGCTGTTTTCCGCTAAGGCCTGGTGGGTTTCCTCGATGGCGACCTGTTGTTGCCTCTGGGCTGTCTCCAAGGCCAACAGTTGCACCCTGGTGGATTCCTGCTGAGCCCAGGTAGATTCCTGCTGAAGTTTGTTCGTCTCCTGCTGAGCTCTGGTAGATTCCTGCTGAGCTGCTGTAGCTTGGAGCAAGGCCTTAATAATGTCCTCCATTTTGTCCTGGGGTGTAGGTTGGAAGCTGAACTTTGCCTCTCTGAGCATTGGCTGATACCTCCTCTATGGGACTCCAAGGACACAGCGTTATTTCCACACTCACAAATTGGGTGTCTGTCCCTTTAATTTTTAAACGGAAAGTTTTCCCCTTGCTGCAACTTCAGTGTGTGTGGGTGCCCGCATTCTCCACCATATTGTGACACAGTCAGATTAGGGGTTCCTCTCCTGGGTAGAGGACTCCTTCCTTACACCCACAGCAGCTGGGAAATAGTACTCCAGACTGGATTCGAGTACAAGCTGGTCGGCGCCAGTCTTTATTGTGCAAAACAGAAATAACATAAAGAAATCATAAACGTAAATCCTAGCCCTGGCTGGGCTCTAACTTTACAGGTGGTTCCCTCACTACAAGAACCTGGCAGGGCCTAATGCCCTCACCAGCAACAAGGCACAGCACAGTACTCACAAATAGGTTTTTCAAGTGTCTCTGAGCAAACTCCCTGCCTGCTCTCCCAGGTGAGACACTCAGCCCTAAACACACTAGGCTTATATTGGCCACTCTCAGGTGGAAACCCTAACAAGCCTGTTACCAGGCTGCGAGAACCAAAACCTGGAGTGGCCGTGGGTGGAGCCCTCCCTCTCCTCTCACCCACAACCCCCAGGTCCCAAACCGGCTTTTCAAAAAGCCGAAACTCAAGCCTGCTACACTGCAGACTTTCTCCTGGGGGTTTAAAACACATAAGACAGGAATCTGGGACAAATGTACCTGCCACAGACCACTTTACCAGTGATCCTATCACAATATATATATATATATATAAATAAATATATATCATTCTTTTTATGTGACTTATGCCTGGTGTAAACCTACGCATATGCTACTGTGGCTGACTGGAACATATCTTAAGATATTTGCTGATTTGTCACTACTATTGTCACAAGTGTGGCTTCTTTCATGAACGCGATTTGGGGAGCAATTACGGGCAACTCTGTATTAGTACCGTGTAATCCAATATATGAATTCAAAAAAGGATAGTATATAACACATCTTCTTCTCCTTTCATCTGCAGTAATGTCCACTTAGAAAACACTGCCTATCCCTCCAACTACCACCATCAATACTTCTCTAGGCAAGTTTATATGCTTAACAGCGCCTGTTAATTTTCTGATAGTTAGGTATACCTTTTTAGATTGTGGTTGCATAAGTTTTTTATTTTTAAATAAAATTGTTATATATCTGAGTGTATTGGAATCTATTACATGCGCTTCTAGGATTGATTATTATTATATATATATATATATATATATATATATTGTGACAGGGTCAGCATACTTCCACATGAAGTAAAGGTGGAAAATCCGGATCTCACAGGGTTGGCAGAGCAAAGGCATTAGGAATGTGTAATGTTCAGTTCAGGTGTTGCCTGAAGGTACTCATACAACTGCGATGGATCGTCGCGATGTAGCGATGCAATCGTAAATGCCGACCCGCCAGTCAGAAATGTCGGCCAGCCACCATCGATGTTCAGCGATCCGTCGCAGGATCGCTGAAATTTTACATTTTAAATGTCCCCAATTTGACGATCACGATGATTTTTTGATCACGATCGTCATATCGGGGAAATCCAACATGTTGGATTTCTGCGATCCTGCTATGTCAGGTTGCAGCACGCACGATCACGGCAATCCATCGCAGATGTATGGGTACCTTCAATCAGAGTCTGGAAAGGCAGCTGATTACAGACACCTGTGTGAGGCTGGTTTAAGAACTGCAGAGACACTAGAGAAACTCAGCCTGATGGTGAGATAGTTGCCCAGCTTATAGGCCCGGGGGTGACTAGTGTTAGGGGTCCTGGACCTGCGAGTCCACTGAAGAAATATTGCTGCTTGGAAGAATTTGTGTAACATCTTGCCTGTGAAACTGCCATTTCCTGTGTACCTGCCTGTGGTGAGCAATAAAGCTACTGATGGATTTTACTCGGTCTCTTTGATTCTTGTCACATTTGGCGCCCAACAGGGACTTGCTGGAAATAACTTCGCAGCAAGAGCCCAGAGACAGTGACCGGATCCACCCACAGCGGCAGTGAGACGATTTGCAGGATGCTACCTACTGCGCAGCAGCTTGGTGAGTGTGTCACTTTACTAGCAGCTGGGTGGGTGAGCGTGGCAGGCCAGCCATAAAACTGCAGTTCACAGTGATAATTTGTCTGTGTACAGCATATGCAAATTGTGCACAATCTAAAAACTGCTTAATTCCTATGCATGTGGTTGAGTACCCAGGGAATGTAGTGCAGTTTTAAAGCCAGCTGTTATAGATTGCTGGATCTGGCTTGCAAAAGAGAATTTATAAAGCCTGCTAAATTTGTCCATAAAGGGATAAAGCAGTGTAATATGGAGGAATTGATTAAACTGTTTGCTGAATTGGCTGTAGGGCAGCAAGCTTTGGCTGCTGGGGAACAAACTGAAATTCAGCTATTACATGCAGAGTTAACTGAAGTGAGGAAAGGTGGGCAGGAGTGAGAAGTGTTACAGAAGCTTACTCCATTTAATGACATTGAAGCTTTTCTGTGCACCTTTGAGTATACTGCCTCACATTTAAAATGGCCTGAGGAGGAGTGGGCTGCCAGACTTGCTCCCTGTCTCACAGGGGGACCTCTGAGAGCATATGTTGATTTAAACGTAACTGAGGCAAACTCTTATCCGCACTTGAAAAAGGCCATATTAAGCAGAGTTGGAGTGACTGGACCTAGCAAAGCTCAAGAGTTTCAGGAATGGTGGCTAGACCCATCTGAAGCTCCAAGGGTCCAGCTGGCGAAATTAGCCAGGCTGAATAAGGCGTGGTTGCAGACGGATAAGAACTCTGCTCAGTGTATAGTAGAGATGATGACTTTGGACCATGCTGTGCGGGTACTAGATCATGTGGTGCAACAGTGGGCTCTACAAGCTGATCCTCAAATGTTTGAGGAGTTAGTGGTGGTAATTGAATGGTACCTGACTCTTGGGAAGTTAATCAAAGCCAAACAGGGATTCCAGCCAATTTCCAAGCCTAGAACCCAGGTCCCAACAACCCACCTTCAGCTGTGTGTTTTGACTGCGGCGAGCCCGGTCATTTGCGCCGGCACTGCCCAAAGCAGGGCGAGCCGATGGACTGTAGTGCTGGAAAAACAACTCGACCAGTGGCCAGCAAGGCTGCTGGAAGCACTTCCCCGGTGCAAACCACCTTGTTTCATTTGGTGGTGCGAGTATAAGGCCGGGAGTGCCCCCCGAGTGCACTTCCTAATAGTTATGAAATAATGATCCCTGAAGGTGATAGCCGCAGTAGCTGCCAGGTCACCGTACCCATTGATCCTAGGTCAGGACTTTCCGTTGTTACAAGAGGTGGTTATGTGGCATGATGACAGCAGAAGGTCCACATCAGAGGTGTCCCAGGAGCCAAGCTCTGCTGTTTCCCAAAGTTTGGTGGTTGTAATGCCCACCTTGGCCAGTGAGCAACCGGAGGGGAGTGAATGTCTCCTGGACACTTGGAAAACGTGTCTGCTATGCACACCTAGCGATCCGGGTTGCTGAGGTATCAGGCAGAGGGACCTCTACTGCTGGTCTACGGCACTCGAGATCCTCTGATGAAACCTCAGCAGCTTTTCAAATCCTCCCCCTATATGCTAGGGGTAGAGGTGAGGGCAAGATTCAGAACACTGGACATTGATTATTCAGTTGGTTGGTAATGTACTGTTTATCAAATCATCTTAAAGTCTTGCTGACTGTCTACTAAATACTAACCTATTAATACTACTGGCTGCAACTGCCTACTAACGATATCTGCTTACTGACTATGACTATATATTATAACATCTAACACTGTGCTTCATTATATTTAACTTTTTTGAACTACTGGTGATGTGATATCCGATGTGCTCTGACCCAGAATTATTGAGAACAAGTCCACTTTTTAGTATTTTAATATTATTTTTACAGAGCCGGATCCGTGCTTGTTCTATTTGATGATAATATTATTTTTAGTAATTATTATCCATCTGTGTACTATGGATTGATTGATCTAGGTTTTTAATGTGATCATGTGCAATAAATTCGAAATATTTTTCAAATCAGCAGCCATTGGACAGCGCTCCCATTTTTTTCTTTGGTATTTAATTTTTGTAGGTGGAGGTCCAGGACCACGGTGTGGGGGCAGCGTCTATAGCTGTATATAAATTAAATATTTTAGAACATTCCATTATTTAGCGCCCACATTTTTTCTTTGTTTTCTTATTTGCATATCCTGTATACCTGCCTGTGGTGAGCAATAAAGCTACTGATGGATTTTACCCGGTCTATGTGATTCTTGTCACAATATATATATATATTTATATATACAGGGCCGGCGCTAGGCTTTGCTGCACCCAGCACCGTCCTGTGTTGCTGCCCCTGTAAGAGGGGTGCGATGCAGTGCCTGCTGCCGTGCAGGTGTACTTCAGTTCCTTACCTTGCGTCACACCCTCTCACCTTCAGGCCGTGTGTTGAGCAGACGGTCCTGGAACTCCCAAATATAACACGGACACGATGACCTAGGATGAAGGAGACTATGTGAGTACCGTCCCTCCTCACGTCGACCGACACGCCCTACCAAACCAAGGGATAAATTCAGGCTTTAAGTGAAGATCATCATTGGCACTTTTGGCCTCAGATCCCGAACCAGGTGAAGACCCGTCCTTGCACCGGGTTGCAAGGTTCACCGTCCGCCCAGAAGGAAGGATAGGTAGTGACAAATAAACAGGGAGAGACAGTACACACAGATATTTCTCACTGTGTCCACTCTTGCTCTTCGTCCACTCACTCGCCTACAGGTCCCTGTAAGGAGATACACAACACAGCCGTGCAGGGCCTAAACCTATGTCACGCAACTACATATACTAAAACGACATCACCCTCAACCTACAGTGTGTGTAGTGCGACAGATATAACAATAACTAAACTTTTACCCTGCACGGAACACCAATCACAGACTATAAGTACACAAGAGCAAAACACGGTGCTGTCCCTTTAAATGCCTGCTTCCTACCTATCCAGAGCTTTCCAGCTCCTCTTCTTAGTGACTGGGGAAATACTTAGCTTATTGATGGGAGCTGGACAGCTCTCCACGTGGGTTTCTGCTCATACCTCTAATCAAGTGCACGGGGGCTGCCAACTTTCTACACCAGTGGTCTACTCTTATTGGGCTCAGAGCCCGGGGCCTAATGCCCAAGGTCTTACCAGTGGCTCAGGCATTTAAGCCTGCCTAATACAGGGCATAGGAGGGACTTGGGCCTACTGCCCCGAGTCCCCTTCCTATAGTGTGGCTCACGCCTATGGGCCTGCCTAATGATGGGCTCTGTTAGTGGCTTGGGCCTAATGCCCAGCACCACTTTATATGGGGCTCAGGCCTATGGGCCTGCCTAACTGTGGGGCTCACTTATTATATAGGGCCTAACGCCCTCCTGAATTGGGTACAGGCCTAGAGCCTAACACCCAGATCACTGGCTCCTAATCGGGCCTAAGGGAATTCTATAGGGCCTACTATCCTCTACTGAGCCCCGGGCCTTGTGCCCACCTATTTGCTCATGGGCCTAGTGCCCGACAATGCCCCATGGGCCTAACGCCCGACAACCCTGGTGGTCTAGGGAGGGGGTATATGGTAGGCCTCACAGAGGTCCTACCTGCTCCATTGGAAGAGGCTGCAGGGGGGAACTTCGTGAAGCTCTTTTACTTCCCTCCCCCGCAGTCCTCTCCGGTCCTCAGATGCATTCTTCGGCCGCCACCTCTTCCTCTCCTTTTCCAGCTGGCGTCGTCTGTCTTCTTTGTTGACAGCGGCGTCTTCTGGCCTCTTCCGCGGCTGCCGGACCTGTTGCCGCGACGCTCTCTTCGGGAGGTCTTCTCTCCTCCCTTTCCACCGCCGAACTGCTTTTTCCCGCCCAGCGGCATCTAAAACTAGATGCCGCGAGAGAGCGGGGCTATGACGTGGCGAGCCACGATTGGCTTGTCGCATCCGCCTCCTATTGTCTGCTGCCACGCGAGCCGTGTTCGGCTCGTGGTCACAGCCATACACCTGCCGCTTCTTGGCTGCCAAGCGGCAAGCTCCGCTGAGTTTGCGCCCGGAGCAAGCTTCTCCCGACGCCACTGTACCGCCGTCACTGGTGGAAGGGACCAGGCGGTCCCCTCACCAGGTGCCTGCAGTGTCTGCACCAACACTGGGGACATCACTGTCCCGGCGCTGGCAACGGATGTGTCCCACAGAGGACACATCCACTCTGCTTTCGCCGATGCTGGGATCAGCCACTTGATCCCAGCACGGCTCTCCATACCCGTTCCCTCCTCCACTCCCTCCCCCTGTGCGTATATCTTCAAAATAGAGCCGGGTGGGAGGGCTTTTCCTGCGCCCTCCGGATCACATGGCATTCCGGACGACTTTCCGGCTTGCCCTTGCCTGGAGCCGCTAGCGTATATATATATATATATATATATAATTATTTTTATGTGACGTATGCCTGGTGTGAACCTACGCATGTGCTACTGTGGTCGACTGGAACGTATCTTAAGATATTGGCTGCTTTGCATATTGTCACGATTGTGACTTCTTTGATGAACGCGATTTGGGGTACAATTATGAGCAACTCTGTATTAGTACCGTGTAATCCAATATATGAATTTAAAAAAGGATAGTATATAACACATCTTCTTCTCCCTTCTTCTTCTTCTTCTGCAGTAATGTCCACTTAGAAAACACTGCCTATGCCTCCAACTACCACCATCAATACTTCTCTAGGCAAGTTTATATGCTTACACATCCAGTCCTACCTCAGTCACTCACAGTGACATGCCCTTACTGTTCTTGGCCTACTCTTCCCTCACTATTTTCTTCTCTCCAAGTGTAAGGAATTGTTAGTGAAATTTACCACCAAATCTGCCAAAGCACATAAGAGGTGTCTATGGGCCTTATTCAGCAGTGCACGCTAGTACGCAACACATATTAGTAATGCATGATGAAGGTGTTATGTTACATTTAGAAGAGACTGAGATATTTACAATTAAAGATAAAGTTGACATTTTACATGAATTGGACATGGCACTTTTATCCACATTAGGGGTGAGCGGGTTCGGATTTCTGAAATCCGAACCCCCCCGATCCGAGGCCGATCCGAGTCAGACTCGACTTTTCCCGCCTGACTCGGATCTGAAATCGAGGCAAAACGTCATCATCCCGCCTTCCGGGTCTCGCGGGTTTTGGATGCTATATAAGGTACCCGTGTCGGCGCCATTTTCTCACTCGGCTGTGGACAGTGAAGAGGGAGGGTGGGAGTTAGGGCTGGCTGGGCTGTGTAGTGTAGTGTAGTGTAGTGTTGTGCTGTGCTGTGCTGTGCTGCTGTTGTCCATAGGGGCTGTGTCCACTCCTCCAAAGTCCATAGGGGCTGGCTGTGTTGTGCTGTGCTGCTGTTGTCCATAGGGGCTGTGTCCACTCCTCCAAAGTCCATAGGGGCTGGCTGTGTTGTGCTGTGCAGCTGTTGTCCATAGGGGCTGTGTCCACTCCTCCAAAGTCCATAGGGGGCTGGCTGTGTTGTGCTGTGCTGCTGTTGTTCATAGGGGCTGTGTCCACTCTTCCAAAGTCCATAGAGGCTGGCTGGACTGTGTTGTGCAGTCAGTTGTCCATAGGGGCTGTGTCCACTCCAAAGTCCTGTGCAGTGTCCCAGTCCTAAAGGGGTGCTGCAGTGTTGTCCAGGGGGTGCTCTGTCCATCAGGGGTGCTCCCCCCAAGTGCAAAAAAAATAAATATTTTTTCTGTGTTTGTGAATTGTGTGTGCAGTAGCCGCACGTGCATCAACAAAGTAGTGCCAAGCATGCGCCTGTGTCCCATAAGTAAAGGGCTGGCTGGCTTGTCTGTTAAAGGGGGCTGTAACCCCTAAAGGGCACTCCAAACAAAATAAAAAAATATTTTCTGTGTTTGTGAATTGTGTGCACTGTGGCTGCACATGCATCAACAAAGGAGCAGTGCCAAGCATGCGCCTGTGTCCCATAAGTAAAGGGCTGGATGGCTTGTCCATTAAAGGGTGCTGTAACCCCCAAACTGCACTCCAAAAAAAAAAAAATTTTGTGTTTGTGAATTGTGTGCGCAGTAGCCGCATCTGCATCAACAAAGTAGCGCCAAGCGTGCACCTGTGTCCCATAAGTAAATGGTCAGCTGGCTTGTCCATTAAAGGGTGCTGTAACCCCCAAAGGGCACTCCAAAAAAAACAAAAAAAAAAACTTTATTGTGTTTGTGAATTGTGTGCACTGTAGCTGCACGTGCATCAACAAAGGAGAAGCGCCAAGCATGCGCCTGTGTCCCATAAGTAAAGGGCCGGCTGGCTTGTCCATTAAAGGGTGCTGTAACCCCCAAATTGCACTCCAAAAAAATAAATATTTTTGTGTTTGTGAATTGTGTGCGCAGTAGCTGCATGTGCATCAACAAAGTAGCGCCAATTGTGCGCCTGTGTCATTAGTAAAGGGCCGGCTGGTTGACCGTTAAATGGTGCTGTAACCCCCAAAGTGCACTCCAAACAAAATAAAAAAATATTTTTTTGTGTTTGTGAATTGTGTGCGCAGTAGCCGCACGTGCATCAACAAAGTAGCGCCAAGCGTGCAAATGTGTCATAAGTAAAGGGCCGGCTGGCTTGACCGTTAAAGGGTGCTGTAACCCCCAAAGTGCACTCCAAACCAAATAAAAAAATATTTTCTGTATTTGTGAATTGTGTGCACTGTGGCTGCACGTGCATCAACAAAGGAGCAGCCCCAAGCGTGCGCCTGTGTCCCATAAGTAAAGGGCCAGCTGGCTTGTCAGTTAAAGGGTGCTGTAACCCCCAAAGTGCACTCCAAACAAAATAAAAAAATATATTTTTTTGTGTTTGTGAATTGTGGGCCTGATTCAGAGCCGCTCGTAAGCGGCCGCTCGTTCGCTCCAAGCGATGTTTGCCCCACTGCGCATGTGTACGGATCGTTATACGCTTGCGCGAACCAGTCAGTGTGGTCGAAATTCATGTGCTTGCAAAATAGCAAATACCTGAAAATTTGAGTGACAGAAAGAGGCGTATGTGGGTGGTAACAGGGGAAGGTGCTTGAAAATGGGGAGTGGAGATCCGAACGCAGGCGTGCTTAAAGGTCAAAATGGGCATTTTATGGGTGTGCATAATTAAAACAGCAGCGTCATTGACCACGTCACTGGGTTATTCTAGAGCCAGAACTGCTCGCAAGATTGTGGTAGCAAAAACCAACCACAAGAATAGCGAGCAGTTCATACGCTGGTCGATGTACTCGATTAATCTAATAAATAGCGGACATGACGTAGGATGCGAGCGGCCAGGGGGCGTAGTTTTCCAAAAAACGACCGCAAGTTTTGTACGCTCGTTCAGACCTAGAGGCGTGAACAGACCGCAAAGAGCGAATGGTTCATTAGAATAGCCACCCCTATTTTCTGGACGAGCGAGCGCTAATTGCGTCCGGCTCTGAATCAGGCCCTGTGTGCGCAGTAGCCGCACGTGCATCAACAAAGAAGAACCAAGTGTGCGCCTGTGTCATAGGTAAAGGGCTGGCTGGCTTGACCATTAATGGGTGCTGTAACCCCCAAAGTGCACTCCAAAAAAAATAAAAAATATATTTTATTTGTGTTTGTGAATTGTGTGCACTGTGGCTGCACATGCATCAACAAAGGAGCAGCGCCAAGCGTGCGCCTGTGTCCCATAAGTAAAGGGCCGAGTGGCTTGACCATTAAAGGGTGCTGTAACCCCCAAAGTGCACTCCAAAAAATATATATTTTTTTGTGTTTGTGAATTGTGTGCACTGTGGCTGCACGTGCATCATCAAAGTAGTGCCAAGCGTGCGCCTGTGTCCCATAAGTAAAGGGCCGGCTGGCGTGACCATTAATGGGTGCTGTAACCCCCAAAGTGCACTCCAAACCAAATAAAAAAATATTTTCTGTGTTTGTGAATTGTGTTCACTGTGGCTGCACGTGCATCAACAAAGTAGCAGCGCCAAGCGTGCGCCTGTGTCCCATAAGTAAAGGGCCGGCTGGCTTGTACGTTAAAGGGTGCTGTAACCCCCAAAGAGCACTCCAAACAAAATAAAAAAATATTTTCTGTATTTGTGAATTGTGTGCACTGTGGCTGCACATGCATCAACAAAGTAGCGCCAAGCATGCGCCTGTGTCATAAGTAAAGGGCCGGCTGGCTTGACTGTTAAAGGGTGCTGTAACCCCCAAAGTGCACTCCAAACCAAATAAAAAAATATTTTCTGTATTTGTGAATTGTGTGCACTGTGGCTGCACGTGCATCAACAAAGGAGCAGCACCAAGTGTGCGCCTGTGTCCCATAAATAAAGGGCCGGCTGGCTTGTCCGTTAAAGGGTGCAGTAACCCCCAAAGGGCACTCCAAACAAAATAAAAAAATATTTTCTGTGTTTGTGAATTGTGTGCACTGTGGCTGCACGTGCATCAACAAAGGAGCAGTGCCAAGTGTGCGCCTGTGTCCCATAAGTAAAGGGCCAGCTGGCTTGTATGTTAAAGGGTGCTCTAACCCCCAAAGGGCACTCCAAACAAAATAAAAATATAGATTTTTTTGTGTTTGTGAATTGTATGCTCAGTAGCCGCTCGTGCATCAAAAAAGTAGAGCCAAGCGTGCGCCTGTGACATAGGTAAAGGGCCGGCTGGCTTGACTGTTAACGGGTGCTGTAACCCCCAAAGTGCACTCCAAAAAATATATATTATTTTGTGTTTGTGAATTGTGTGCACTGTGGCTGCATGTGCATCAACAAAGTAGTGCCAAGCGTGCGCCTGTGTCCCATAAGTAAAGGGCCGGCTGGCTTGTCCGTTAAAGGGTGCTGTAACCCCCAAAGGGCACTCCAAAGAAAATAAAAAAAAAAAAATTTTTGTGTTTGTGAATTGTGTGCGCAGTAGCCGCACGTGCATCAACAAAGTAGCGCCAAGCGTGCGCCTGTGTCATAGGTAATGGGCCGGCTGGCTTGAAAGTTAACGGGTGCTGTAACCCCCAGAGTGCACTCCAAAAAAATTAAAAATATATATTTTTTGTGTTTGTGAATTGTGTGCACTGTGGGTGCATGTGCATCAACAAAGGAGCAGCGCCAAGCGTGCGCCTGTGTCCCATAAGTAAAGGGCCAGCTGGCTTGTCCATTAAAGGGTGCTGTAACCCCCAAAGGGTACTCCAAACAAAATAAAGAAATATTTTCTGTGTTTGTGAATTGTGTGCACTGTGGCTGCACGTGCATCAACAAAGGAGCAGCGTCAAGCGTTCGCCTGTGTCCCATTAGTAAAGGGCCGGCTGGCTTGTCCGTTAAAGGGTGCTGTAATCCCCAAAGGGCACTCCAAATGAAATAAAAAAATATTTTCTGTGTTTGTGAATTGTGTGCACTGTGGCTGCACGTGCATCAACAAAGGAGCAGCGCCAAGCGTGCGCATGTGTCCCATAAGTAAAGGGCCGGCTTGCTCATTTCTTAAAGGGTGGTGTAACCCACAAGGTCTCCAACAACAATGAAAAATTATTTTCTGTGTTTGTGTGCGCCTTTGCCGCACGTATATATCAATATAACATAAATGGAGGACCAAACTTTCTCTGATAAAAATAAAATAGGGAAAGATCAAGAACCACTTCCTCCTAGTGCTGTTGCTGCTGCTGGGAGTTGTTCATCATCCCAGAGAGGAAGTAGGAACACCACTACTTTTACTAAACAATTGTCCCTCCAACAGTCCTTAGCGAGGAGGATGAAGTACGACAGCAGTCACCCTGAAGCAAAACGTATAACTGAGGCCTTAACTGCTATGTTGGTGTTAGACGTGCGTCCGGTATCCACCATTAGTGCAGTGGGATTTAGACAATTGATGGAGGTAGTGTGTCCCCGGTTCCAAATCCCATCTAGATTCCACCTGCATCCTCAAGGCAGCAGCGACAAGCGTGTGTCTGTCTATTAAAGGGTGGTGTAACCCTCAAAGTGCGCTCCAACCAAAATAAAATAATCTTCTTTTTTCTGTCTTTGAGAATTGTGTGGGCTGTAGCCGCACCTGCATCCTCAAAGCAGCAGCGACAAGCGTGCATCTGTCTGTTAAAGGATTACATTGGTGACAGCATCCAAGTAGGCATGTCAGACAGTCCATACATGAACTGGCAGGTAAAAGAGACAATTTGGAGGCCCCTGTACAAACTGGCTCTATTTTACCTGAATTACCCCCCCTCCGGTGTGTACTCCGAAAGAGTGTTTAGTGCAGCTGGGAACCTTGTCAGCGAAAGGCGTAGGAGGTTGCTTCCACAAAATGTGGAGAAGATGATGTTCATAAAAATGAATTATCAACTCTTCCAGGGAGACCAGCTCCATAACATACAGAGGGACCTGTGGTGGTGGATTCCAGCGGGGACAAATTAATACTCTGTGAGGATGAGGATGTACACAACACTGAAGAGGGTGAGGAATCGGTGAATGAGGAAGATGAGGATGACATCTTGCCTCCGTAGAGCCAGTTTGTGCAGGGACAGATTAGTTGCCAGCTTGTTTTGTGGGGGCCCAAACGAACCAATCATTTCAGCCACAGTCATGTGGCAGACCCTGGCGCTGAAATTATTGGTTTGTTAAAGTGTGCATGCCCTGTTTATACAACATAAGGGTGAGTTTGAGGGCCCAAGGACAATTCCATCTTGCACCTCTTTTTTTTCTTTGCATTATGTACTGTTTGCGGCCTAGTTTTTCAAACTGCCATCCTGTCTGCCACTGCAGTGTCACTCCTAGATGGGCCACGTGTTTGTGCCGCCCACTCGTGTCGCTTAGCATAGTCATCCAGCTACCTCGGTGCAACCTTTTGGACATAAAAACACTATTGTGAGGTGTGAGGTGTTCAGAATAGACTGGAAATGAGTGGAAATTAAGGTTATTGAGGTTAATAATAGCATAGGAGTAGAAAAACCCACAAATTCTGTGATTTTAGCTGTTTTTATGCTTTTTTAAAAAAAAATACAGATCCAAAACACAAAACCCAGAACCCAAAACACGGAAGGGTGGTTTTGGCAAAACCAATCCAGATCCAAAACACGAAGAAAGATCCAGATCCAAAACCAAAACACAAAACACGAAAAGTGGCCGGTGCACACCCCTAATCCACATCTTCATCCTCTCGCCTCTTCATATGCTAATATTGGGACCAAGTAAGTTCTGTATGTAGAGCATCTTGTCAGAGGTAGAAAGAGGAGAAAGCAGAGGATGACATTAGTTGCATATTTGAGATCTCATAGACTCTTTGACCAATGCACAATGACTTTGGAGGAGATGGCATAATTTGCCTTTTTTCCTTAGCTACCACTGTACCAGGGTGGCTAGTAAAAACCAATGCACTTTTCAGGGTCTGAACTGGTTGTAATTAGTACATTTTATTTGGTTACATATCAGCTGAAATCAATCAGCCCAAAACTGAGTAGTCCATGTGCTATCAACATTGATTATGGAGAACCTTGTGTTGTCGGTTGTGCCAAATCATAGCAAGAGGGACAAGGCCAGGGTCTGCATCAATAAACTTACATGTCCTGGTCTCACAAGCTGCTAGGAACTGGCCAGGCTGTCTCAGCTTACGCAGCCTGGCCAAAGAAGCAACCAAGAAAAAGACTTATGCGTTTTCTTTTTTGCCAAGAATGTGGATGCTACGGAGACCGGCACCAGGATGGAGGTGAGTATGGGATCTTTTTTCCAGGTACATCCGTGGAATCTACATGGGAGAAGAGGACCGACCTGCTGGTACAGGTAAGTATGTGTGAGTGGGTTAGGTGTATGAATTAAAGTTTTACTAGATACGGTGTGTGTGTCCTGTGGTTTTTTAACTATTTATTTTACAGTGGGGGTACGTGTGATGGCCCTTGTAGTTCCACAAGTGCCAAAGGGCAGGCATGCTGGCACCTGTAGTTCCACTGTAAAATACAATAGTTTTCTACTATTTAACACTTTATTACCCCCGTACCCACTGCTCCAGGGGTGTGGGGAAGAGCGCTGGGCTTCAGACCAAGCCTGGGCTTTAAGGAGAAGTGGGACCCCTTTTATGGGGGGTCCCCACCTCCCCTGTGATCCTCAGCTTGGCCTGACTGGCTTGGGGTGAGAAGGGTTTGGCCATGGAGACATGGTGAAAGGGTCTCCTGGCTGTGGCATTACACCCCGGTTGGTTTGGGTCCGGTGCTGGTTTTAAATATAGGGGAACCCCGACACAATTTTTTTCCCCCTATATTTAAACCAGCACTGGCCCTGCAGCCAGGTGCTGGTTCCTAAATTATGGTGGAACCCTACTCGTTTTGTTCCCTGTAATTTTTGGAACCAGGACTGGCTGACCAGACCGGGGCTGGTTATGGATTTTGGGGGGGGACCCTACATATTTTTTTTTAAATAAAATCACTAGACATTAACTACACATGCAGAAACATACACAAATCACACTGATCTGTGTATATTCCTGGCAAACTCGCAGCTCAAGAGGGTGAGTGTTTGAAACTTCAATTTCTCTATGAGTTTGTTCTAATTTCACCTGAGATTTAAAACTCTGCAAACAGCATCTTTTTCATGAAAAGTACTTGCGAGTTTGCCCGATGGTAAGAAGATTCGAGTTTGTGATCTCACCCAAGTTTTACGAGTGAGATTAAAGAACTCTTTCCCAAACTCATGAGAGTTTGCCTTTAGTATATTTGTGAGATGAAAAATATGCCTAAACACAAACGAGATTGCAATCTCGACCAAACTCGAATTTTAGTAAATTTACCCCTTAGAGTCATCAGATTTATTGAAGGTGAAATGCACTTTTCAATTGTTTAGATTTTCAAAAGTCCTGAATTAATTAATTCAACAATTACGATTGATTGCTTATTTGTGTTTAGTACATCTGGAACTGAAAATTAAAATAATTATGGAATTACTTTCAGGCGGTGAAGGGAATCTCAAAAAGTTTGCAGATACCCTGCTGCAAAAACACCACACAAAATAAGGAAAGAGGTAGCACTCCTGTCTTCCGCGAAAAAAACATGTATTCAAAACATCATAGGTAAAAATTACAGGGCCTGATTCACTATAGATCACTATTCTGCTTATACGCACGCAACACAGTTACTAATATCAGCGGTGACATGTAAATGTTTCCTTGCGGCATCTGGTATCGCAGTGGAAAATTTATGCACGCCCCTGCAACGGCGTTGAAATGTACTGGCACGCCTGCATTTCACTGACCACCCCCCTGTCTCACCGCCGAACGATCACTTCCTATCAATTAGTGTATAATGATGCTGTGTGCTCACTGCGATCGCAAGCCATTCGCAGTGAAGGGTTCGCGCACGCAAGCTGCGACACGGAGGCATGCACATTATGCAACAATCGGCCAATTGCGTGCGTATAAGCAACTGCGTTCCTTGCTGAATCAGGCCCACAGTCAGTCGACGTTTCAAGGTCCTAAGACCTTTTCATCAGGACTGTTACAGAAACAATACTCGTAATGTTTTGAATACACATTTTTTTAACTGAAGACAGGAGTGCCATCTTATTTTGTGGGGCTGCAGTGCCACACTATAGGAATTTGTTGGATATTCATTACTAGGAAGGCACCCTGCTGTATCACATCATCCAGAGTGCCGAGCAATAAAGTTTTTGTATCTATCTATCTATCTATCTATCTATCTATCTATCTATCTAATTCATGTTGTAAGCTTTTTTGGGAAGAGGTTAGCCATCGGAGAGGAGATCAGCGGTGAAGGGGAGGATTGGTCGGCTGTGTCTGGTGCTGAGCAGGCCTGACAGCTGAGGATGGGCGGCAGGTCTGGGGCACAGCCTACTGCAGACGCTGGCCAGTAATTTTTGCAAACTGGAGGCACGGTGCAGTGGGTTGATTGCTGGGCCAGTGTGCCCTCTAGTCTGCTGGGCCACACCCTTGCACCCTCTATAGTTATGCCAGTGCTTCTAGCACCCAGTTCCAGTGTTTCCTGCAGTCTGCTTCCGTTGAGCTCCTGGCATCCAGTTCCAGTGTAATTGTAGTCTGCTCCAAGATATCCTACATGCTGTTACAGCCACAGCCTATTCTATTAGCCTTCTGCTACTACTAGTTGCCTGCATGAGGAATAGCTTTATTAACCAATTCAGCTTCACTCACACTCCAGCACATACAGCTAGCTTGAGTGGCCCCAACCCCAATCAACAAATCTTTCAGGACTTGCTATATGTCACTGTGGTTGTGTACCTCGATGACATCTTCACCTTTTCCAGAAACGTTGAGTCTCATTGCAGACAAGTAAAAGAGGTTCTTCTCCACCTGAGCCAAACAATCTGTTCTGCATGTTAGAAAAATGTGTGTTTGAGGTCAACTCCTTTCCCTTCCTAGAGTATATCATATCTGGCCTCTGTTTACAGATGGATTCAGAGAATATTCAGGCTATCCACAATTTGGGTACTCTTTTGGGTACTGCCCACAATCAAATGGCCAAACTAACTATGTTAACCAAGATCTGGAAACTTTTCTATGTCTGTATATCTCATTTACGCAAGATGATTGGCCAGACCTTCTTCCATGGGCAGAATTTACCCACAACAACCACTACCACGAGTCCTTTGCATATAATCCAGTGTACGGGCTACAACCTCAAGTTACATCATTCTCCCCATGCCTGCAGCTACTTTTCCAGCAATGAGTCTCTTCTCCAAGACTTCTACAAAAATTGTCAAAAAGTAAAAGCCTGTCTCCAAAAGCATTTCCTTGCTACAAGTTTCACACATAACAAAAATGCAGTGCTATTCCAAGTTTGTAGCCTGGAGATACAATCTGGTTATCCACATGCACACTTTGCTTCTGAGCACCATAAATGAAGTTTACCCCACTGTACAGTATATCTCGGGTTGTTAACCCTGCCCCTTATAACCTTTGGTTACCACCCTATATTTGGATTACCAATTCCTTCCATATTTCCTTTCAGAAACCCCTGGTGATTAACCGCTTCTATTCATCAAGTCAAGGTTCTCCTAACACTCAGGCACAAGATGGAGAAGAACATGTGGTTAAAATAATTATTGATTCCAGATTCCAACATGGGCATCAGCAATTCCTCATCGACTGGAAATGATATGGTCCTGAGGAGAGAGCTAGGGTCAACTACTCCAACAGGCATGCACAAGGATTGGTCCACAAAAGCATTTCTGGTTCCTATCAAAACCATAAGCTAAGTGTCCAATTGCCACTCCTAAGAAAGAGGGTACTGTCACATGCCGGAGTCTGAGACCCCATTACCAGGTATGTTGCTGTAAGATTGTGGCCCTCCATGTCCCTGCTGCACCCCCCAAGTGTTTAGGCTCTTTGCAGTTATTGTAGCTGGTGTTCGCCCGGCGGTTCAATGTCATTTTGAACCATGGGTGCCGCCATTTTGGTTTGGATCACATGACCCACTCTGCCAACCAACTCTATTTCAACCAGGAGCTGCTGACAGCTTATTGCCAGTGTAACATCCATTTCAGAGGATCAGTACCCTGGCTTTGGGTTCAATTCCTGTTCCAGTATAGCTTTTTTTTTTGCGATATATGTTTATTGCTTTTTTTTAAATAGATTACAAAATAATCAAAGACAGGAAATCAAAAGATGGAGTAAGAACCACAGACAGCAGAGACTAGTAATAGAGATATATACAAATAATAACACAGCAATTATCCAGCTTAATACAAAGTATCGGGAACTCTGACAAAGAACGAAAAGAACACACAAAAGGAGGGTATGGGACTGAAGGGGAGGGAAGAAGGGGGAGAGTTGAGAACCCAAAAATGCAAATAGAAGAGATAACCATGGAGGAGCAGCCCTCAATAGAGGCAGCTATAGAAACTGTGTAAGGGAGGGAGAGATAGATAGCTGAGCTCAGGCAGCAGCCATTGGGTAAGGTCTTGAGGACTTGCATTCCAGCCATGGGTACAAAGTAGAGGTAAATTCCTGATTCCTCTCCGGGCCCACATGGAGGTCCTCCATAGGCATATCTACCTGAACAAAGCACTCCTTAAGAGCGGGGGGTGGGGGGGTAGACTGCCAGTGGACCAAAATCACTGCTTTGGTGGCGCTGTTGAGAAACTTTAATAAGAACTTTCTGTAGGTTGCCAAAGGACCAGGATATAATTAAGGAGCCAAAAAGAGGGATCTGATGGGGTCTCTTCACCCACTATTGACTTGTAGATAGATATAACTTGGTGCCAGAAGGGGCGTAGGAGACTGCAGTCCATCCAAATGTGTGGTGGGGAGCTAACCTCCACATTGCAACGCAAACATCTATATGGAAGCCCTTGAAACATCTTAGCTAGGGTACGGGGGACACCTTAAAATGTAACGAAACCTTAAGTTGTGTCTCAATCACAGAATAACTAACAGAACTGAAAAATGTATTTTGAAAGTGCCTATGCCAATCTCCATCCACTAAATCAAGCTGTAGATCGCACTCCCAGTCTTTAGCATATTTAGGAGAGTCATAGTACATACAGTATGTTCAATCAGAAGTTCATAACCCCTCGAGAGAGAATGCGTCAGACGCGAAGGGGCTAGACATATGTCCTCAAAGTGAGTCAAAGGTCTGATACAACCCACGTATAGCTCCCCTCCAAAATCCTTCAATTGCAAATATCTCCAAATCTCAGATGAGGGAAGGTCCCATTGAGCTTGCAGAACAGAGAAGGAAGACATCCCCCCATCCCATCCACTAGTTGGCCAACTTCCAGTTTTGCTTTACAGTATTCTGCCTCAGTGTGTTCCAGCAAACCTGCTTCAGTATTTGCTTCACAACATTCTGAATCCCATTGTGTTCCAGCAAATCTGCTTCTGCATTGCTTCACAGCATATATCATTGCAGCCTGTTCCATTAGTGCTCCAGCACCCAGTTCCAGTGTTTCCTGCAGTCTGCTTCAGTTGTGCTCCTGGCACCCAGTTCTAGTGTAATTGCAGTCTGCTCCAATATATCCTACATACTGCTACAGCCACAGGCTATCCTGGTAGCTTGCACCTCAATATCTGTCCTATCCATTCTGCACCATCAGCTTTCTGTTACTACTAGTGCCCTGCATGAGGAATAGCATTATTAAGCCATTTTGCTTTACTCAGACTCCAGCACATACAGATAACCCAAGAGGCCCTGACCTGAATCAACAAACCCACTAATGCCATGATAGGTCAATTCAGAGGAAAATAACCAAAACTTTTTTTATAGTAAAACATTTTTTTCCATTAAGCACAAATTAAATTTTTATGGACATTTGTGACATTGCGACATATATGTCATCAACAGAGATTTAATCTTTGTTTTGATTTCAAAATATAGGGATATAGAAAAATTAAAACGGAATCATAGGACCTCACACAGGTAAGAGATTGTTGACATATTTCTGCTTACACTTTTTATACTAAAGATGTATACATAAGCTAATTTGAAGTCAATTTGAGAAGTCCCCAAAGGTGTCAGTATGCAGCCAACCAGCACCGTAACAGGGCTCACTAGCGCCCTGTGCTGGCCATGCCCCCTGAGCACATGATGTCTTGATATCATGTGAAAGTGGCAGGACCACCAGCGCTGATAAGAACAGAATGCTCCAGGGGTCTGTATACGCTGCAGTCTGGAGCATCCAAAGGACGTCCAGGGGGACTGCAGTAGCGATTCTGACTGCAGGGTGCCGTTCCATTATATACTATAGAAAGCATTCAAGTGATCTCGATCAGGGCCACCATCATGGACTAACCAGTGGTACTGAATTAGCCAGTGGGCCCTCCATCCGTCTATGACCCCTGACGCAGACCTCTCAGGGTAGAGTAGGCACTCCCACTTCAGTTTGTAAAGAGTGCTTCAGAATTTGCAAAGAGGCATGGAAAATACCCAACACACTATCGGCCCCACACCCCCAGTACTAGGTCCAATCAGATTTGCCAGCGGCACTGATGTCTATACAATACTGATAGCATTCTTGTAACCTTTATAGAATGTTGAGAGCATTCTAGTCCACTACTGCAGGGGATTCAGACTGACTCCTAGTATAGGCTTTTGCAGCCTATTTATAAGTACAAACCTTTTCCTATTTCTTTTTATAGAAAGTGATCATGTGTTTTATTCATTTTTCCAACATTCCAATTATTTAAATCATTACATATAATACATAGAGAGCAAAATTTCTGTTCAAACTATATGAACTAGTAACAATACATGCAATACAAAACTAACTGAAATGGCTTTTGAAGTTTAGATAATTCAAAATAATATTTGTATTTGTGAACTGATAGGCCTGCACATTTAATTGACATATTTGCAAAAAAATATGCTTTGGGACACTGACGTTCCATTCTGTTATTCACCAACGCTCGCACATTTAGGTTGTGTAATACCCATGGAAGTAGATTACAATGGAAGTGACATGCTTGCATGCAAACAGATAATTGGATAGGAGATTATTTATGTGCATCCCAGTCAAGTATATTCTATTGACTGTCTTGTTTAGATAATTAGATGTCACATTTAAGCATTTTTTCATCTGCCACAACATGACATTTATTAAATAATTTTCAAAATCCTTCCATGAATAGCACAGTTAGCCTTCTTTGCTGGAGGAAGCGGTGTGCATCGATCAGCATATTTTTATCATCATCACCACGGAGACTAAGGGCCTCATTTACTAACGAGTTTTATCATCAAAACGTGTGATGAATTTCACTGTGTATGATAATGGTGCTCCAGCCAATCAGCTCCCAACTGTCAACTGTTAGAGAAATGACAGTTGGAAGCTGATTGGCTGGAGCACCATTTATCATACACAGTGAAATATATCACTTGTTTTGGTGATAAAACTTGTTAATAAATGGGGGCCTATGTCTGTATTATAGTTGAAGAGGAGGCGTGGACAGTGTCTTCGCATTTTTTTCCACTGCTAGGTAGTTGTATTAATAATCAGTACTGTCTAGATGGAACTGGTGTTAATTATAAACACCAGCCTGTAATACTATTATAAACTGAATGCACTGCATTAGTCAACAATAATGCCATAATCATGATATTCTGAATTGTTTTATACTAAAGTTTATTTTGTTGAAAGATTAGATATAAAATGTCCCAATGTGGATTATGTCTAATTGCTTTAAATAGTTAATAATGTTTTACATTAATAAATCATAATGTAATAAATTAATGTCTGGCTAAGAATAAAGCAACTGAAAACAAATCATAATTTATTACATTCTAATATTGTTATGCTTCCATGTTTTTGCCCTACCTACTCGTTTTGACAATGTCACATATATTTTCCTGAGATCCTCTGATAAATTTTAAAATTCTTTAGAAGGTGTGCGGTGGAGATCCTGGGAACAAAGGGGCTATATAAACATCATGGCCCATAAGGGGGATAGAGGACTAGAGTTCAATTAACTACCAGTTAACTGTGCATTTTGTTTTCTCCACTGATAAACCTGAAATATGATAGGGGAAATCTAATTAGGTGTGAGTTGGCTTGTGCAAGCTGTTTTGATGGCAATCTCGCACAGCGAATTGCAGTTGCAATCCAATTCCAAACTCGCATTGCTTCTCCAAAGGAAATTTGTGTTTTTCTGTGCACACCCCCCTGAGGGTGTGAAAAGGTAAGAGAAATCTTTATTGTAAAGTAAAAATGTCAGGACACAGTACAGAACCCCTTGGACACCCCTCCTCCCAATGACTAATTAGGCATTTGGAAGTTTTCAATTAGTTTAATTGGCCCAATAATTGCATGTCAAATCAAATTAGCCCCCCAAAAACTTTTTCATTATTTAGGCACCCCAAATTTAATTAAAATATTTTGAAAATTAAAAGTGATCTTTATGTTTTTATCATTGTTTTAAAAAAATTTAAAGTGGCATGAAATTCCCACAAAGTCACCATTTTTTCTGCTTTTTTTGCATTTTTTGTTTAATTCATTTGTAATTAAAACGAAAAACAATTGCTTTTTGTGATATTTTTTAATTTTTTTTTAAAAATGCACAAACAATCCTTAGACACCATTTAAAAACCTGTAGTACTTTCCTTATGCCCATTTATTAGTTATTGTCAGGTGATCATAAAACAATAATACCCCTTTTACACCGGAGCTAAAACCCGGGTTATTGCAGGGTTAACCCGGGCAGCTCCCTGGTGTAAAAGGGGAGAGGGTAGGATCGCCGGGGTGAGTGACCCGGCAATCCAACCCAGGCAAATAGCAGGGTTTAACACGGGCGTAGCCCGTGAAACCCTGCTGTGAGAACAGCGCACTCCAGGTCACAATGACCTGGAGTGCGCTTGCAGCCGGCCGATTGGTCCGGCTTCAGTGGCGCTTGGAGATGACATCATCTCCAAGCATCCACTTTCATGCCGGGAAAGCCGGGTCTATGCAGACCCGACTGTGGTGTGAGCGGCGCTGACTCGGGAATATCCCGAGTCGGCGCCGGCTAAATTCCGGGTCTGATCCGGATAGGAGCTCTGGGCCTAATTCAGACCCGCTCGCGAGCGCTGAGTGCTCATAAGTGTGTCGATGTTGGCCCAGTGCGCATGCGCACGATGGAGGTGGCTCTGCCGTCGCTATGGGTCTCGCTACAAAGGGGGCGTGCTGTCGATGGTGAGTGACAGCACGCCCCCTTTTGTGGGCGTGCCAGGGGCGTGGCTGGCCAGATGGAGGCGTTCCCATGGGAACGCCTACCGTCTGGGGCTGACCCCACTGTCATCACTCTGATAGAGCCAAAAGCACTCCAGGACTTGCGGCAATGAGACCCTACCACAAGGGTCTCGTTGCATCACGAGTTTTTTCCTGGCCGCTCGCTATAGCTGTGGGTGGTCACCCACAGCTATACAAGCGGCCAGGAGGCCGCTCTAAAAATTCAGAAGGACGACCCTGATTCAGAGCGAGCGCTCTGTCAGAGCGTCCGGCTCTGAATCAGGGCCTCTGTTCCAACTCCGGGTCAGACCCGGAATTTTGGTGGAAAAGGGGTATGACTGAAACAGTGCACAATATATCTAACTTTCCATAGATGGGGGAGTGAGGGAGATCTCAAATCCATCTTGTGTCAAATAAAAAAGTGGTCCCTCATTTAATGAGGTAGGTTGTCTACGGTATAAAATGGTGGTAGGTCATGTTGTGCTACCATATTTTTCCTATACATAGTAAGCATTTAAATCAAGATAGCTAAAACGTGAAAAAAATGCATTTTCATTTCAAGTGCAGATACTTTCACTAAAACCTACACATACAATCCTGCTTTTTACTACTTTGGAAAGGTGGATTATTGGCAAAACAAGAACTGCAAAGTATTTCTTTGTGGTGTTTATGATATAAAAAAAACATTATGTTAGCTTTTGGTTCCCTTTCTTGAAATTTCAATAAAAAACATTTTTTGTCGATTTGGGTTAAAAACATTTTATGACGTGTTAGAGTGAGTAAAAAGAATGGTATTTTCTGAAAGCACAGAGTTTCCTGAAAAAAAAAACAAGGTATAATTTGTGCGGGTAACGCATAAAAATATAACTGATATTGATGTTGGAATGTGATAAGTGCAAATGTGCAAAATTTTCTTCAGCACAAGGGAAAGAATACCCTCAGCAGCGAAAGGGTTTAAGAAGTCAGTTTTACTGCATTGGTTGTAGCTTCTATATAATGTGTGCATGGTGATGTGAAAAGTATACCATTGGCAGGGCCTTATTCAGCAAGGAATGTATTTGCTAATATGCACACAATAGCTAAATTTTTGCGTACTGCGCCTACATATGCATCACAGTGCGCATGCGCAAACTAGCAATTGTGATCCAAACTGCAATTGCAGAGGCTGTGCAGACCCAGAGCACAGTGATTGACAGGAAGTGCCATTTGTGGGTGGTGACGGAGGGGGTGGTCAGGCGAACGCAGGCGTGCCCTTGCAGGGGCGTGCATAAATTATCCACTTCGTGGCCATACGCAGCCTGAGGCCTCATAGCGTGCGCTGAAGTTAGCAATTCTTTAGTGAAGTTTGACCTGCCTTAACTGTGCGTATGGGTCCGATGTTACTTGATGTTACCGATTAATTAAACTTGTTGCCCAAGTATACGGATGTGAGTAAGGGGAAGTGGGCGTCCTTATGTTAGGCTGTGATTGCAATACGATTGCAAACATTTGCATTTTACTATTGATATTATCAACTGCGTTGCGTGTGTATTAGCAGAAAAGTGATCCCTGGTGAATCAGGCCCTCAATACGGAATTGGTATGTAATGCCCGCTGTCGGGATGCCTCCTGTCAGAATACCGACAGCGGCATCCTGATGGTTAATATCCTGACAGGGGTTTTGTAAGTATACTTGCCCTCCACCCTTCCCCCCTAACCCTAATCCTTCCTTGCCTTAACCCTATGGTTACTCAGAATGGCCATCGGAACGGGGATGCCAGAGTCTTCACAACTGTACACGGGATTGCAGTCGCTGCCCTCCTTGAAAACAGTCACGACATGAGGTAGTCCAGAAGTACAAACCGCGTCGGGACCACTGACCCAGCCTATCCACTTTCATACCTATAAGGACTTGGATACCATTTGACTGAGATAAACTCTTTTAAATATTTTTTTTTCCTTTGTTCCCCAAATTTCCTGTTATTATTGTATCCAGAATAAATTGTTACAAATGTGGCTGATGGGAGTATACCTTTGTTTGGTTTGAGGTTTTGCCACCTTCCCCATCTGCATATACCTTTGGATTACTAGAGGGATCTGCAGGAGTACTCTGAGAATATATTACTACATGCTGTTGTTTCTACATTATCTGGTACACATTCCACTGTTAAATATGTACACATTACCATAAGAAGTACTACACTATGTTACTCTTTATTCTCATGGGCACAATTAAGCACCTTTAAGGTCATACAACCAGTGGGCATCCAGACCTCATTCCACTGAACATGAACTTCACGGTTGGATTACAGATAAACTTTAAATAATTTTCTTTTGGTACGCACATTATTATTTGAGCACTTAAAACCACTTATTAATTACTACACCATTAGGTGCATGTCTTTTTAACATTTTATAGAATTCGCAACATGCCTGTGTCTGAGTCACCACCCTCCTTTTGCTGCCCACAAACAGTCCCTGCATGTCAATCACTTTGCAAATAAATCCTCAATGCGGCCACCTGTTGCAAGACCACCATGGCACATGCGCAGCGTGACTGATACACGCACAGTGTGACTCTGATACATGCACAGTGTGACTCTAATACATGCACAGTGTGACTCTAATACATGTGCATTGTGACTCTAATACATGTGCAGTGTGACTCTAATACATGCGCAGCGTGACTCCAAAACATGCGCAGTGTGACTCTAATACATGTGCAGTGTGACTCTAATACATGTGCAGTGTGACTCTGATACATGTGCAGTGTGACTCTGATACATGCACAGCATGACTCCAAAACATGCGCAGTGTGACTCTGATACATGCGCACTGTGACTCTGATACATGCACAGTGTGACTCTGATACTTGTGCAGTAAACATTAGCCATATGCGAAAACATAATCATTGTGTCCATCTTTGAATTCTCCTTTAAATCTCATCTGAAACCCGTTTTTTGCATGTTGGTGCCAATTAAGATGTCACATCAATTATTGTAACATTGTAATTAGGGGTGAGCGGGTTCGGATTTCTGAAATCCGAACCCCCCCGAGCCCCCCCGATCCGAGTCCGATCCGAGTCAGGCTCGACTTTTCCCGCCTGACTCGGATCTGACATCGAGGCAAAACGTCATCATCCCGCCTTCCGAGTCTCGCGGGTTTTGGATCCTATATAAGGTACCCGCGTCGGCGCCATTTTCTCACTCGGCTGTGGACAGTGAAGAGGGAGGGTGGGAGTTAGTGCTGTGTAGTGTAGTGTAGTGTAGTGCTGCTGTTGTCCACTACTTCAAAGTCCATAGGGGCTGGCTGTGTTGTGCTGTGCTGCTGTTGTTAATAGGGGCTGTGTCCACTACTTCAAAGTCCATAGGGGCTGGCTGGACTGTGTTGTGCAGTCAGTTCTCCATAGGGGCTGTGTCCACTCCAAAGTCCTGTGCAGTGTCCCAGTCCTAAAGGGGTGCTGTAGTGTTGTCCAGGGGGTGCTCTGTCCATCAGGGGTGCTCCCCCCAAGTGCTAAAAAAATAATATATTTTCTGTGTTTGTGAATTGTGTGCGCAGTAGCCGCACGTGCATCAACAAAGTAGTGCCAAGCGTGCGCCTGTGTCATAAGTAAAGGGCCGGCTGGCTTGACCGTTAAAGGGTGCTGTAACCCCCGAAAGTACACTCCAGTCCAAACCAAAAAAAAATTATTTTCTGTGTTTGTGAATTGTGTGCGCAGTAGCCGCACGTGCATCAATAAAGTAGTGCCAAGCGTGCGCCTGTGTCATAAGTAAAGGGCCGGCTGGCTTGACCGTTAAGGGTGCTGTAACCCCCGAAAGTACACTCCAGTCCAAACCAAAAAAAAAATTATTTTCTGTGTTTGTGAATTGTGTGTGCAGTAGCCGCACGTGCATCAACAAAGTAGTGCCAAGCGTGCGCCTGTGTCATAAGTAAAGGGCCGGCTGGCTTGATCGTTAAGGGTGCTGTAACCCCCGAAAGTACACTCCAGTCCAAACCAAAAAAAAAATTATTTTCTGTGTTTGTGAATTGTGTGCGCAGTAGCCGCACGTGCATCAACAAAGTAGTGCCAAACGTGCGCCTGTGTCATAAGTAAAGGGCCGGCTGGCTTGACCGTTAAGGGTGCTGTAACCCCCGAAAGTACACTCCAGTCCAAACCCAAAAAAAAATTATTTTCTGTGTTTGTGAATTGTGTGCGCAGTAGCCGCACGTGCATCAACAAAGTAGTGCCAAGCGTGCGCCTGTGTCATAAGTAAAGGGCCGGCTGGCTTGACCGTTAAGGGTGCTGTAACCCCCGAAAGTACACTCCAGTCCAAACCTAAAAAAAAATTATTTTCTGTGTTTGTGAATTGTGTGCGCAGTAGCCGCACGTGCATCAACAAAGTAGTGCCAAGCGTGCGCCTGTGTCATAAGTAAAGGGCCAGCTGGCTTGACCGTTAAAGGGTGCTGTAACCCCCGAAAGTACACTCCAGTCCAAACCAAAAAAAAATTATTTTCTGTGTTTGTGAATTGTGTGCGCAGTAGCCGCACGTGCATCAACAAAGTAGTGCCAAGCGTGCGCCTGTGTCATAAGTAAAGGGCCGGCTGGCTTGACCGTTAAGGGTGCTGTAACCCCTGAAAGTACACTCCAGTCCAAACCTAAAAAAAAATTATTTTCTGTGTTTGTGAATTGTGTGCGCAGTAGCCGCACGTGCATCAACAAAGTAGTGCCAAGCGTGCGCCTGTGTCATAAGTAAAGGGCCGGCTGGCTTGACCGTTAAAGGGTGCTGTAACCCCCGAAAGTACACTCCAGTCCAAACCAAAAAAAAATTATTTTCTGTGTTTGTGAATTGTGTGCGCAGTAGCCGCACGTGCATCAACAAAGTAGTGCCAAGCGTGCGCCTGTGTAATAAGTAAAGGGCCGGCTGGCTTGACCGTTAAAGGGTGCTGTAACCCCCAAAGTACACTCCAGTCCAAACCAAAAAAAAATTATTTTCTGTGTTTGTGAATTGTGTGCGCAGTAGCCGCACGTGCATCAACAAAGTAGTGCCAAGAGTGCGCCTGTGTCATAAGTAAAGGGCCGGCTGGCTTGACCGTTAAAGGGTGCTGTAACCCACAAAGTACACTCCAGTCCAAACCAAAAAAAAAATTATTTTCTGTGTTTAGCCGCACGTATATATCAAATCGATATAACATAAATGGAGGACCAAACTTTCTCCGATAAAAATAAAATAGAGAAAGATCAAGAACCACTTCCTCCTAGTGCTGAAGCTGCTGCCACTAGTCATGACATAGACGATAACATGCCATCAACGTCGTCTGCCAAGGCCGATGCCCAATGTCATAGTAGAGGGCACATACAATCCCAAATGGCAAAGTTCAGGAAAATGACCTTGAAAAAGACATTTAAATCAGCTGAAGAGAAACGTAAACTTGCCAATATGCCATTTACGACACGGAGTGGCAAGGAACGGCTAAGGTCGATCCCTAGTATGTTCATGACTAGTGGTTCAGCTTCACATGACGATGGAAGCACTCCTCCCACTAAAAAAATCAAAAGAGTTAAGCTGGCAAAAGCACAGCGAAGAACTGTGCTTTCTAAGAAGATATCACAAATCCCCAAGGAGAGTCCAAGTGTGGTGGTGGTTGCGATGCCTGACCTTCCCAGCACTGGACGGGAAGAGGTGGCTCTTTCCACCATTTGCACGCCCCCTGCAAGTGCTGAAAGGAGCACCCACAGTCCACTTGCTGATATGCAAATTGAAGATGTCACTGTTGAAGTACAACAGGATGAGGATACTGGTGTAGCTGGCGCTGAGGAGGAAGTTGGCGAGGAGGATTCTGATGGTGATGTGGTTTGTTTAAATCAGGCTCCGGGGGAGACAGTTGTTGTCCGTGGGATGAAAAAGCCCATCACGGTCATGCCTGGGCAGAAGACCAAACATTCCACCTCTTTGGTCTGGCAATATTTCTATCCAAATCCGGACAACAACTGTCTTGCCATATGTACCATATGTAAAGGTGAAATAAGTAGGGGTAGGGACGTCAACCACCTAGGAACATCCTCCCTTATACGGCACCTGCAGCGCGTTCATAAAAAGTTACTGTCAAGTTCAGAAACTTTGGCTCAGACCGTAAGCAGTCCAGGGACACCTAAATCCCGTTGTCCTGTTGTATCCAAGCGCCTGCAAACCACACCGTCAACTCCCTCCTCGTCAATTTCCTCCTTAGTCAGGATCGGAAGTAGTCCTGCAGGCCATATCACTGGCATGACTGACTCTCCTATCCGGGATTCCTCCGGAGGATCCTGCATTGCTACGCCTACTGCTGCCGCTGCTGCTGTTGCTGCTGCTGCTGGGAGTCGTTCATCATCCCAGAGAGGAAGTAGGAACACCACTACTTTTACTAAACAATTGACCCTCCAACAGTCCTTAGCGAGGAGGATGAAGTACGACAGCAGTCATCCTGAAGCAAAACGTATAACTGAGGCCTTGACTGCTATGTTGGTGTTAGACGTGCGTCCGGTATCCGCCATTAGTGCAGTGGGATTTAGACAATTGATGGAGGTAGTGTGTCCCCGGTTCCAAATCCCGTCTAGATTCCACTTCACTAGGCAGGCGATACCGAGACTGTACAGAAACGTCAGAAAAAGTGTCCTCAGTGTCCTGAAAAATGCCGTTGTACACAATGTCCACTTAACCACGGACATGTGGACAAGTGGAACAGGGCAGACTAAGGACTATATGACTGTGACAGCCCACTGGGTAGATGTATCACCTTACGCAGCAACAGCAGCAGCGTCACCAGTAGCAGCATCTCAGAAACGCCAGCTCGTTACAAGGCAGGCTACGCTGTGTATCACCGGTTTCAGTAAGAGGCACACCGCCGACAACCTCTTAGAGAAACTGAGGGAAATCATCGCCCAGTGGCTTACCCCACTTAGACTCTCCTGGGGATTTGTGATATCTGACAACGCCACCAATATTGTGCGGGCATTACATCTGGGCAAATTCCAGCACGTCCCATGTTTTGCTCACACAATAAACTTGGTGGTGCAGAATTTTCTGAAAAGCGACAGGGGCGTGCAGGAGACGCTTTGGGTGGCCCGAAAAATTTCTGGCCACTTTCGCCATTCAGCGACTGCGTGCCGAAGACTGGAGCGCCAGCAAACACTCTTGAACCTGCCCCGCCATCACCTGAAGCAAGAGGTTGTGACGCGGTGGAACTCAACCCTCTATATGCTTCAGAGGATGGAGGAGCAGCAAAAGGCCATACAAGCCTATACATCCACCTATGACATAGGCAAAGGAGGGGGTATGCACCTGACTCAAGCGCAGTGGAGAATGATTTCCGTGTTGTGCAAGGTTCTTCAGCCCTTCGAACTTGCCACACGTGAAGTCAGTTCAGACACTGCCAGCTTGAGTCAGGTCATTCCCCTCATCAGGCTTTTGCAGAAGCAGCTGGAGAAAGTGAAGGAGGAGCTAAGACGGAGCGATTCCGCTCGGCATGTGGGACTTGTGGATGAAGCCCTTCATTCGCTTTGCCAGGATTCCAGGGTGGTCAATCTGTTGAAATCAGACCACTACATTTTGGCCACCGTGCTCGATCCTAGGTTTAAAGCCTATGTGGTGTCTCTCTTTCCGGCCGACACAAGCCTGCAGAGGTGCAAAGACCTGCTGGTGAACACACTGTCAGCTGAAGCGGAACGTGACACGTCAACGGCTCCTTCTTCATTTTCTCCCGCAACTGGGGCTGCCAGGAAAAAACTTAGGTATCCTAAGCAACCCGCTGGCGGTGATGCAGGGCAGGCAGGACCAAGTTTGGACATCTGGTCCGGACTGAAGGACCTGGCAACAATTTCTGACATGTCTACTGTCACTGCATATGATACTGTCACCATTGACAGAATGGTGGAGGATTACATCGGTGACAGCATCCAAGTAGGCATGTCAGACAGTCCATACCTGTACTGGCAGGAAAAAGAGGCAATTTGGAGGCCCCTGTACAAACTGGCTCTATTTTACCTGAGTTGCCCCCCCTCCAGTGTGTACTCCGAAAGAGTGTTTAGTGCAGCCGGGAACCTTGTCAGCGAAAGGCGTAGGAGGTTGCTTCCACAGAATGTGGAGAAGATGATGTTCATCAAAATGAATTATCAGCTCTTCCAGGGAGACCAGCCTCCAGAACGTACAGAGGGACCTGTGGTGGTGGATTCAAGTGGGGACGAGTTAATACTTTGTGAGGATGAGGATGTACACACTGAAGAGGGTGAGGAATCGGTGGATGAGGAGGATGAGGATGACATCTTGCCTCCGTAGAGCCAGTTTGTGCAGGGACACATTAATTGCCAGCTTGTTTTGTGGGGGCCCAAACGAACCAATCATTTCAGCCACAGTTGTGTGGCAGACCCTGGCGCTGAAATGATTGATTTGTTAAAGTGTGCATGTCCTGTTTATACAACATAAGGGTGGGTGGGAGGGCCCAAGGACAATTCCATCTTGCACCTCTTTTTTTCTTTGCATTATGTACAGTTTGGGGCCTAGTTTTTCTAACTGCCATCCTGTCTGCCACTGCAGTGTCACTCCTAGATGGGTCACGTGTTTGTGCCGCCCACTCGTGTCGCTTAGCATAGTCATCCAGCTACCTCGGTGCAACCTTTTGGACATAAAAACACTATTGTGAGGTGTGAGGTGTTCAGAATAGACTGGAAATGAGTGGAAATTAAGGTTATTGAGGTTAATAATAGCATAGGAGCAGAAAAACCTACAAATTCTGTGATTTTAGCTGTTTTTATGCTTTTTTTCAAAAAAATACAGATCCAAAACACAAAACCCAGAACCCAAAACACGGAAGGGTGGTTTTGGCAAAACCAATCCAGATCCAAAACACGAAGAAAGATCCAGATCCAAAACCAAAACACAAAACACGAAAAGTGGCCGGTGCACACCCCTAATTGTAATGCACATATAATGCAATACAGATCATATATACTGATGCACTCAGGTTTGCATGGGGTTGGGTATGAAATATTCAAATACCGAGACATCATAATCCCGATGCCGGCTGGTAAATATCTTTAACCCTCCCCTCTCTCCCCCCCTAACCCTAACCCTCCCTTGGGGGTGCCTAAACCTAAGACTCAGGGGGGGTGCCTAACCCTTAGTTCCCCCCGTGGTCCCTAACCCTAACCCCCTCTCCCCACACCCTAAACCTAGCTCTATCAGGAGGTCCCTAACCCTAACCTCCCCCTGGTGGTGGCTAACCCCCCTTCCCTTATCCTAAACCTAACCCTCCCGAGGGGGTGCCTAACACTAAGACCCCCTGGGGGAACCCAAACCTAACCCTCACCCCCTGCAGCTAACGCGTCACAACGTCTGACTAACATACATTCGGTACGCCGGGTGTCAGGATTTCGACGTGGGGCTAATGACAGGCGTCGGTATTTAGACACCTATCTTTAGTCCCATGCCGGGCTTTCAGTGTCGGGATTCTGGCAGTCCGCATTTTGAGCGCTGGCATCCTGACTACATTTCGACCGCTGGCATCCTGACTACATCCCGTTTGCATGCTTGTGCCTTTTTGATTATGTAAACTCAATTAACTTTATTATGACATTATAAGTGCACTTGATCTAGAGCAGGGGTGGGGAACCATTTTTCTGCTGAGGACCATTTTGATATATATAACAGTATTCACAGGCCCGGCGCAGGCCACGCTCCCTCCGTGTGATGTCACATGGGGCGGGGCCACAATCGCCCATGATTACAGCATTGCCCGAAGCATACTGCAGACGCTCTGGGGAGCTTTGAGAGCAGCGATGTCACCATCTGAAGCTTCCTCAGGACACTCCAGATGGCACTGCTGCATAGATTCTGGCTGCAGGGTGCCATTCTGGGTACCCTGCTAGCCAGATGAGGCTATCAGACAAAAGCTCTGAGGGCCAGACCAAATGATTGTGGGGGGGCCTTTGGTTCCCCATCCCTGATCTAGAGTGTCCGTGTAATTAGATGGCCCAATACAAAGTTATGCTTCTCATTAAGTATCTAAATTTACCCATCAGCTCTAATCATTCTCAAATGAGGAACACATTTCCCTGTTCACGCTTCACATATTGTGAATCGGGGCCTGATTCAGAGTTGGACGCAAATCCCATCACTGTTGTGTCTTTGTACGCAGCAGAATTGAGAAGATATAATAATGCCACAGCCGCTGTCTTTTGTACAGAGACACCTACCGCCGGTTTGTCAAATCTGTGGCTTGCGTACAAAGACACAGCATCGGTCGTGCATTGGTTGCACCATCAAAGTTCCAAGCAACTCTACGGTTGCTCAGAATTTCCGTTGGAACTAAAAAGCCAATATCAGGACCAGTGGCGTCACAAGGGGTTGGGGGGGGGCGGGGGGCCGGGCCGCACCTGGGTGTCACCCGCCAAGGGGTGACACCAAAGTGCCGACTCCCACTCAGATGGGCCAGGTGCTGCACTGTAGCATTATGTGCAGCACTCGGCACCTGAAACAAAGAGGGAGCCGGCACTGTGAACTTACTGGTCCCCAGGGGCAACCTGCACATCCTGGACCCCTGGAGTGACTTAACCCCCTCCGCCATGATGCCACACCCCTACCATGAGGCCATGCCCCCTTTTTGTACCGGCTAACCAGGAGGAGTCCGCACTGGATGTCCCACAGGTAAGAGACGCCACTGATCAGGACCACAGCATACAGGGATACAATCGCTGTCTTCAACAATAAATTAGTATTTCAACACCCTACTGCATGCTAGGTACATCTTGTATGTCTAGGTTTAGGAAATAGCATTCTACTAAGTACTGATAGCACCACCTCAAAATTATGTTAAAATCTGGATCTCTTTCAGAGTAAAACAAAAGTAAAGTTCTGCACCATCTTTGAAATCAATGAACCTTGTTTAGTGCCCCATACCCAGTTCCCTTGTAGCTTACTTTTGAAAGTAGACAGTCAAGATAATTAGAGTGGGTCCAGGGCTGGTTCCAGAGGTAGCCGCGCCCTGCGCCATCCTGGCTATATTGCGCCTTCTAGTTGCACAACCAAAAATGGGGGCATGGTCTCATTACCATAGGCCATGCCCCCTAAGTGATGTTATTTGGGGGTGTGCCCGCTTGGCATGCCTCCCGTGTAACGTAAGGCTGGGGGCCCAACCTCCCGACCAGACCATCCATGGGACACTTCGGCCGACAGATGTGACAGTGTTGTCCTGCTGAAATCGGCATGTTGGGAGGGGTGCGCCCTCTATGGGGTGGCGCGCCTGTTCGACTGCACTGGTCGAACACCCCAAGTGCCGGCCCTGAGTGGGCCTGTACAGTGGCTCTGATTCAGACTCGCTCGCTGCCGGAGGCAGCTTGCATGTCTGAAGGGTGGTTTTTTTGTTGTTGTTGTCCTGCCTCCAGGCCACTAGCTAAGCTGTGGATGACCACCCACAGTTTTAGCGAGCAGCCAGGTGATGGTCGTGACCATCGTGACCATCGGGGCTTGCGACAAGACCCTTTTGGTAGGTCGTGATGTCAGTGGGGCCGCTCCCAAATGGCAGGCGTTCCTTCAGGAACGCCTCCGTTTGGCCAGCCACCCCCCCGACCCACCTACCAAACGGGATGAGCTGTCAATCAACATCGACAGCCAGCCCTTTTGGATGCGAGTGCTGGGGTGAGTGATTTCTCGCTCCGGGGCTCGCGCTCGGATAGTGCACATGCCGCGCATGCGCACTGCCTGGCCATCGACCCACTTGCATAGTGCATAGAGCTTGCGAGCGGGTCTGAATCAGGCCCAGTGTCGGACTAGGGCATAAAAGGCCCACAGGGGGACTGCAATGATTGGGATTCATATGTTCATATGTAAGGGGTGTGGTCAGCCATCAGAGGGGGTGTGGTCAGCCATCACAGAAGCTTGGTTAACCATTAAAAAATGCATGGCCTGGGTCTTTTTATAATTATACTTCGTGAACACTGATAGCACATGCATTATAATGTACCAGATTGATAACAGAAATGCACTGTAGTGAATAATACATGTGTAATTATTAAACACATGATGGTGATGCTGTCTATATATACTGTATATACATATATAAAGTCCAAGGGGGTGGCACTCAGGATCGAAATAAAGACACTACACAGCAGGTCTGCCTTATCCGACATTTCAATGCTTTACTGCATTTTCCTCAGGGATACAGACAGGTAATAAATGCTACTCACCTTATATCCCCAACCACCTTGTGCAAACAACCAAGCTTCTGGTTTCCCTCAACTGATAGCGCTATTGAGTGACGTCACCCCGTGCATCCACCACCAATAGACTGTCACTCACAGCCTCTAAAAATTCAATATACATAGGATTACATTACAGTATAGAAAAATACAAAATGTAAAAAACTGAATAGTACATTGTTGCTGCAATGAAACAGTAACAGGCATTTGTAACAAATTAACAAAAATGAGTCATAGTGCTCGTTGTGTATCATATATTGAACCCTACCGTAGCACATGTATAAAGATACTTCGCATTTATATCAGCTGCAAAAAAAATAGAAGGATTAGCAAGTAGCTAATCAAGTCTGCCATCAAATCCATGGATTTGATGGCAGACATGTAAAGAATATCATAGTGCTGTAAAAATAAGTTCATTAACAATGTCCCTGTAAAGAAACTATTTAAACCCAGGGATTCATATAACCCTCTTGGAGCCATAGTTCCCAAGTGGTAAAGCCACTTAGTCTCACTGCATATACAGTATATGTATATCTCACATTAGTGCACTGTACATGTCATAGGGAACCCCAATACTGACCAGCCAGTGTCTAAAACTCATTGTAAACTGCATTAGGATTGGTAAAATTGAAATACATGAAATTGTAAAAAACCCCAAAAAACTATCCAATTATATAAGCTCTAACCACTAACATGACTTAATTGTAGGTTTGTGAATGACACTAGAACTACAATGCCATTCCAATCACGTGACAGGAATTGTGGGCCTAATTCAGACTCACTCGCGAGCGCTGAGCGATCGCAAGCGGGTCGATGGTGGCCCAGTGTGCATGCGCACAACGGAGCCGGCTCCCTCGTGCGCATGCGCGAGACCCGGATAGTGACGGGCAAACCGTCGCTCCGGGTCTCGTACCAAAGGCGGCGTGCTGTCGATGTTGAGTGACAGCATGCCCCCTTTGGTGGGCGTGCCGGGGACGTGGCTGCCCAGATGGAGGCATTCCCATGGGAATGCCTACCGTCTGGGGCCGGCCCCACTGACATCACAAGTGATGTCAGTGGGAGTGCTTACGGCTCTGTTTGAGCCGAAAGCACTCTAGGGCTTGCATCAATGAGACCCTACCACAAGGGTCTCATTGCAAGCCTGATGGTCGTGATGGTCTTGACCATCGCGACCATCTTCCTGGCCGCTTGCTATAGCTGTGGGTGGTTACCCACAGCTATGCGAGCGGCCAGGAGGATGCTCTAAAAATCAAGTAGGACGGCTCTGATTCAGAGCGAGCGCTCTGTCAGAGCGTCCGGCCTGTGTTCATTAAGTTAAAGTATACAGCCAACCAGAGGAGTGGACAGAAGTGTGTAATGACCACCCACTTTGATTGGCAGGTGGGCAAATTTTTATGTTGTTTCTATAAAAGTGAAGCAAACACCCATGTTCATCTGTGATAACTGTCACTCTAATACAGTAACAATGTATAATTCAAGTGCACAGTCTGGAACCTGTCTTCTAGAGGAGGGATGGGCCCTCAGGCAGTGGGGCCCAACAGGGGGTGCCCCTTGCACTACTGTGGGCTAGTCCGACCCTGGGTCTGTATTCAGAGTATCATCTTGCATCTTGGAGTGAATGAAGGAGCTCCAATTATTAGGTTGTCGCTCCTCCCCACATCCATGTTGGCTGTCACTATCATGCAGTTTATGGGCAGCTTTTGACTCCAAATCAAAACCAAATGGAGGATCCGTAAAAACAGGAAAAATGGAGGCGTAGGACATACTTGCACTTTAGGATTTTAAATTAATATTATTTGGTGGAGACTTTTATAAAAACAATCTTGTGTGCATAACAAAATCTTATTTATGTGATTTTGGTGCAGAACTCTGGCCTGTATCTATCTAATTTCTGATAGACGAGTATTCTTTTGCAAACCTTGATTCTTCCTCATCTTTTAGTTATCAAAAGTGACAAATTACTACTATTCATATGAAGCAGTATTACTGCACAAATCCATAGGTATTGGAGTAAAACCCAAAAGAGCAAGCACGGAAACATGGGAGAAAACTAAATGAATTCTACTAAGTGTTTTTTATTAGCATCCTAAATAACCAGGGCCGGACTGGCCATCTGGCACTTTTGAGAATTGCCAGAAGGACTGTTGGCCTTATGGGCCGGACCGATCCAGATTGAAAGCCTGGCCGAGCAGCTCTGTCTCCCGGCGCATTGTTCGGCCAGGATACTAAGAGATGGGAGTGTGCAGCGAGGTCTCGCCCCTGTGTGGCGAAACCACACCCCATGTGGTGAGGCCATGCCCCACCTGACTAGGCCACATACCCTTTTCGCGAGCACTGGGATTAATGTTAGGGCTGTTCTACAGCCCCAGTTCATCCCTGTAAATAGCCGTACTTGTCACATACTTTTGGACAATAAGTACAGACACTTCTTTGTAAGGAAACATCCTTACCAACTACAAGTAATTACATCAGTTTCATATGTGTAATTTTAAACAAACCCAGTGAAAGATGTAAAATAAATCTGAAGCCCAACAATGTATAATCACTCTGAGATACCTTTTTAAGTGTTATAGATTGAGACACTGAGGCGTCACAAGTTTCGTTAAAACATGTGGCAGCTTGTAAGCATACTGTAATGTAAATGTACCTGTTTACCTGCTTTCTACTTATTGTTAAGAGAATATAAATATTTATGCCACTATCATGTTTAAGTATTGTCTAATAATGATTGATTAGATTAAAATGAAAACAAACACCCTTCAGTCTGATTTTTCTCGTAGTATCCTTTTCCCGTCAGAGGAATTTTCAACTTGTTACTTTTAATCAAGCCAATATACTTTATTTAAGAAAATGTTTATGAAACATTTTTCTTTTGCCTGTTGATTTATTTACTGTGGCTAGACTGTGTAAGGTGGCAATTAGGTAGAGATTAGCAGATGCCTCTATGCGTGTGTTCTGTTTCTGTCTGTCACTATGCAAGCTGTTTGTGCACCATTTGTGGTCAAAGTAGCGTGTTATCCAAACATCAGTCAGGAGGACAATTGCGAAAGCATATTAATTACTATACCTGTGCATAAGGGCAAAACATTGTACCGTGTGTAACTGCAAAGAGGCAGATGTACTTTTTCATAGTTTCAGTAGCTGAAATAAACACAGCTTGAATAAACACATTTAACAGTTAAACCTAAAGTAATGGTTCGGTTGATAACAAATGATGGAGCTGCACGAAGGTTAAAAACACCTGTGTGTGCTTTACCATGTTTTTCAACTTAGGGCTTTTAGAACGTATAAAGATTTGGGTGTTGACTTCTCAGCTTGGATGGCACGTCATGTAGATTTCGATTGGAAATGATATATTATTATTAATTTTGGGAAACTGTTATTAGTAAAATATTTTTTTATTTTTATTTTCCTAATGGGCCATGTTATGTAGCATCAGTTCCAGGAATGCCTAGACATATGGCATGTAGCAGTGGTTCCTCCTGGTACCCTGCTCTGTGGGTACCGGGGGAACATAATTAAATAAATATGCTCCCATATTGTTTAAAAATAAAATGTGTGCTTCACATTAGCTAAATGTAATAATATTACCTATACATTATAGTAATAGTGCCCCCATATGTATATTGTATATCAATAGTGACACCATAATTTTATTATATTGTTAATGCCCTCATACCTATTTTATACTTGCAATGCCCTAATATTTTGCATAATAATTCTTCTAACACCTACTAGTCTCTACATTAGTACATTGTTATCAGCAAGCACTTAACAACACAATTCTTATTTCTTGATCTGATGTAATTCATTGGTTAAAAAAATATTGATCAAAGAGGGCTGAATGACATTACTTATCCCAATCCTCTGAGAGGAGTGGTGGCAGCTTGGTATATCTTTGCTAAAGAAGGCTTTATTATTATTATTATTATCTTTTATTTATTACAAGAGTCTACATTACGCATGGAATCGGCCAATTGTTGCGTTCTGCGCATGCGTATGCATGACAGTGTGCGTGCACGAACCATCCACTGTGATCAGGACTGTGACCGCAGTGACTATGCAGACCCACCACAGAGTGATTGACAGGTAGTGCCATTTGTGGGAGGTGACAGGGGGTGGTCAGAGAAACGTAGGCATGCCAGTGCGTTTGAATGCCGTTGCATGGGCGTGCATAAATTATCCACTGCGATGCCATACGCAGCCTGAGGTCTCATAGCGTGTGATGAGGTTAGCAATTCCTGAGTAAGGTCAGACCTTGTGCAAGTGTGCATGAGGCTGCTATTGTACTCGATGTTACTGATGGTTTTGCAGTCTTGCTAAACATTTCGGATGTGTGTAAGGTAAAGTGGGCGTCTTTATGTAGTGCTGTGATGGCATAGTGATCACAATGGTCTTGCATACTTTTGTAGTGAAACTGCATGCGTAATCACTATTGCAATCGCAGTTGCGATCCTTGCAGAATCAGGCTCAGAGTTCCTACATATTATAGATATAGTAGATACATAGTGACAAAGAGGGAGAGTGGGCCTGTGGGTGGACATAAATGGGGTTGGATATTATAGAGGCCAGAGACTTAGGAGGAAGGTGGTAGCCTTGCATAAAAAGATGCGTTGTGAGTGTATGATTAAAGGCAGAGAGGTTGGGTTAATGTCTGCTAGAGTGGAGATGGAGATGGAGATGGAGCAGTCTGAATAAACAGTCTGGAGTCGAGAGTAGGAGGAGGCGATCAGGGAGGAGGTGAGACAGCAATCATGGGAAGGGGAGGAGTGATTGGGGACATTGTGGACATTGAAAGTTAGTGAGAGGAGTTAAAATTTAATTCTGAGAGGGACAGTTGAGCAATTGGCAGATGGGGCAGCAAAGGTGGAGCATCGCAAGAAGAGAATGGGGTATCCAGCAGAATTAAGCATACACTGAAGTTGGACAGGATATAGGCAGACCAGTGAGGAGTGGATCAGAGTAATCAAGGTGAGAAATGATAATAGAATGAATAAGGGTTTTTCAGTTGCATTAAGGGTGAGAAAGGGGCGGATCCTGGAAAAATTGTGAAGATGGAAATTACAAGAATGGGAAAATGACTTGTGGGGAAAGAAAGTAGGGTTGAGTTGAAGATGAAACCTCAGACTTGGGAAACAGAGAAAATGGAGGTGTTGTCAATGGTGTGAGAGAGGGGGAAAAAAGAGAGAGACTTGGAGGGGGAACAGATTATTTCAGTTTTAAAAAGGTTGAGATTAATAAAGAAGTGGAATATTCTACTGGAGATGGCCAACAGGCATGTGATAATACCAGAGGCGGCTCCTACCTTATTATTACAGGAGACTGCCTGTGCAGCAGCCTGTTCAGCAGCCTAACCAACTCATGTACAATGATATATTCATTTTACATAGCACATATGTAACAATGTAATATATACACAGGAATGGCGGTAGTATTAATACACACTGAGAGCCCTCCACCTCTTACCAGTATCCCCATCTGCATGGAGCTTAAATCCAATAATAGTCTCTCTCTTACCTGCCTTGACAGGGAAAGTACTGATGAGGGTGAAGAGACAGTGAGAGATCCAACTGAGAGAAGTCCAGCTTTGGTTGTGTTAAACTTTCTGATCCTGACTGCTTGGCCAACCCTTTACCTAGGGTGGTAGGGATCAAGGGTCAGTCAGTCTCTGTCTGTACACTGGATCCACTATGCGCATGTGGACTCAGTGTACATTGGTTGTAGTGAGAATTCAGAGTCACCTCTGCTTCTACTACTAGTTCTTTGTTGCCTTGCTGTTATCCTGTTTTCAGCAATCTTGTTCAACGTGATTCTGGGGTCATCTTAGCTGAACTTGTCAGAAGCCACAGCTTCAATGCCAAGTATATTCTGTAATAATCACCTACAGTCAAAGGTCCTATCAGCCCTTCCTTTTAACCCCCTTTTCCAAGGTGCAACCCATAGGCTTGTAAAGGTCCTATTTGGGTTCATTAATAGGATGTTATATCTGGAATGGTTGCTGACTTGATCACCTGTTATGATGATGTCAGCCTGGGCGTTGGCTTGATCAACTGTGATTGGTTTGCCAGCAATTTTAATGAGGTTCTGGATCTTGGGCCTTTGTGGTTGTTTTGTTCTGAGTTTTCCACAGGATCCCATGTCTTGCCTGGTCCCTGGCTCTAGCTGTTTGCAAGCTGCCTAGGAAGGATTGCTGGTTTCTTAATCTGCTAAGTATCCTGGATATATTCTATTACATATTATTGCTAGCAGATCTACACCTGGCTAATATACTACTCTGGATAGTCCATGTGTTTTGAATTGTATTATCCTGCAGTTTGCTGTATTTGTATATCTAAAGAAATTATTGAGTTTGGCAATTACTCTCCTGTTTATTGAATTATCATTCTGGAATTATTACTATTTCTTAAGAATGTATATATTATTAATGTAGTGAAAATATAACTGCATACTCTTTTGTTAGGTGCTGAATTATTAGTAGCTAAATTGAACCCTTGTTTGTTACTAGCTTGCAGTGATGTTAACTGCAGGAGAGTGTTCTGGTAATCACTCTTTAGGAGTGCTACTTGTATTACTAAATCTTTAGCTGTAGACTGACTTCTATTTAGTTTGGGAAGCTAAGGACTAAGGTTTTGGGTTTATTCCTGGATGAAGACCTCCTAAGAATCTAGTGTAGTTCCCTATATATGTTTCTAGACTGTCACATTCCTATGTCTATCTTTTTATATCTGTGCTTCCTGCACTCATGACTTTAAGTGCGAAATCCAGGCATCAGCTGAGTACCTACAAACAAGTGTGTGTTCCGGGAAAGGGGATTGCTATTGGTAAAGGGCATTTTTTTTTTAGGTTTTTGACAGTGCAGAAGTTCATCAGGTATCATAACATAGAGTCTTTCAAAAGTCCTGAAAAGTAACAATTATTGTCCAAAGTCTCCACTCTTCTCCTCATCAGGTACGATACCCACCAGTCCACCAGTCAAGTGACATAATCACAGAGAACAATACATGACTTACAAATGACGACTTACAAAGTATATAACATTTAGATATTCATAGGAATATGGGGATTTTGGAAGGGGTTACTACACAAACAGAACTCTGCTGTTCTGAGTTCATTCCAGTCTTGATAATCTAGCATTATTTAAGAACTGTACTTTGTAGTCTAATAACAGACAAGGGAATAATTTTGGGGGTGCCCATTGAATCATCTCAAGGCAGCAATAATACAAGATGGAAGTGTCTCTGGCGTACAGGTGATAATAAAGGCTGAATGTGCTTATGAGCTGAAAACGGTATATCGGGTGAACAGGAGCTGGAATTTGGTAGCATGACCTTGTTTTGAGCCACCTCGCTGTTTCCTAGGCTGGAGATGCTACTGGCCTAGCCCAGGCCTGGGGTGTTAAGGAGAGGGGGGACCCACTTATTGGGGGGTCCCCACCGGTCTGGGCTTACTAGTTTGGAATGAAATGGTCCCCTGGATGTGGCATTACACTCTGGCTAGTGTAGCCCGCTGCTGGTTCTAAAAGTACGGGGACCCCTACACATAGTGACCCACATATTTTTTGAACAAGGACTAGCTCACAGAACCCAGGGCTGGTTATGCTTTTGGGGGGGCATCCGTTTTTTAACCCTTTTATTTGTTTAATTGGAGGCAGAAACATACACGAATCACACTGATCTGTGTATGTTTCTGCTAAACTTGCTGCTCAGGAGGTAGTCTATTTAAAACTATTTAAAAAAAATATATTTTGACCGAGATTGCTTAATTTACACCTGTGATTATAATCACGATTCTTTGTAAATTCCTGAGTTGTATTCCTGTCTATGAAAAGTACCTTTTTGACCAAAAGTACGAGTTTGACCAATGGTGTATTTATTTCTATATTGAGTATCACAATTTCTCACATGAATTTGCCTTTAGTAAATTTCTAAGTTGTAAAAAATGGCCAAACACACCCATGATTGCAATTTTGACCAGACATGATTCTTATTAAATTTACCCCTTACAATGAGAAGCTATTGCTTGGGAAGTTGCAGGAGATGCATGACTGTTTTGGTCACTCACTTGTGACATGAGCTTGTTTCTACTAGTAGTAGTGATGTACCATGTTGAACAAAAGGTAAACATGGTCTGAGCATTTCTTTGTCACTACAGGAGGTATTTGGAATGTTAGTGTCATGCTCTGGCCCTTAAAAACCACTTTCTTACCTCTCTGGTGTCTGTCCAGGCTAGTGCTGAGGTTCGCTCGTGCTGTGCATCACTCCCGGATAGCACAGGGGTCTGCTCACACTGCACATCACTGCCAGCTGGTGCTGAGGTCTGTCTGTGCTGCACCTGCCCCATCAGCTCAGTGTGCTGTCACTGAGCATGCCCTTGCTCACAGCGTGTCTTCCCAGTATGATGGCACACAAGCTGCAAGCCAGAGTTCCCTCCTAAACCACAGTATGGGCACAGCCATGTTATACTCTGTCACCTGATGCTCTTCCTCCACTCAGATTGCTGCTCCCAAACCAGCTGATTGCAGCATCCAATGCCTGGGGATCCTCCCCTATAAATTCCATTCCTGTTTGTCCTCTCTTGCCAGTAAAACGTTGTTTCTTGCTCTAGTTACAGCTCTTTGCTGAGCTCCCAGGCACTCTGTATCTGAACGGTCACAGTCCATTATATATCCAGCTCCTAAATCTGGTAAACAAGTCTCCTATAGCATCTTGCTTGGTTTTATCACTGAGACTTGTTCTTACAGTCTCCATCATTTCCAAGTGATATCGCCAACCATTTGTCCCATCCTATGCCTCAAATTATTCGGTTCTTATCATTAAGTTCTTCAATTCATCAACATCAGGCCAAACTGATCAAGTTAATCAATTCAACAACATTGACTCTTATCAATTAAGGTCTTCAATTAATCAACATCAGTCTCAACTGATCAAGTTCATCAATTCATCAGCATCAGGTCAAACCGATCCAGCTCTCAATCCAGCATCATTGGTCCCAATCCAATTCTGACAATTCCTTCAGTATTATATATCCAGTCCTATTCCAACCTGTTGTTCAATAAAGACATTCTATTCCTGTCCTCGCCTTCAGGCCCATTATCCACTGCCGTATCTCTACCTCCTTTCATCAATACATAAGGAAGTCCTTCCTCAAGCCACTTAAGTTCCTTTACACCTCTCAAATCTCCTCTTCAGCCTCCCACACCTGTTCCAACCCAAACCAACCCTCAGGCATGACAGTTTGTTCTGGCACCATAGATCCAGCCGAGAATCAAGCACAAGCTGCTGGATTTACACCTGATCTTGTTGCTCGCCAATGAACACCAAGAGGCGGTACAAGGACAGGAAGTACAGTTTCTCCAAGAACTGACTTACTGGCTGGATAACATTCAATCCACTCTTAGAGGCTCAGGAGCTTCCACTTTATCCATTCCGATTTCTCCGGTTCCTCAGTGACACCTCATCTGCGAATTCCTACTCCTGCAAAATTTGATGGGAACCCCAATAATTGCAGGGGCTTCCTAAATCAATGTGAAATACAGTTTGAGCTTCAACCCACCATATTTCCTACAGACCGTACCGGTGTGGCATACAGTATATCATCTCCCTATTATCTGGATCCACTTTAGACTGGGCTTCAACCTTATGGCAAAGATCAGATCCTGTCCTAACTTCTTATAAGGAAATTGTCACGGCATTCTGCCGAATCTTCAATGAACCTGGGAGAGTGTCATCTGCATCTTCAGATCTCCTATGTCTGTGCCAGGGTTCAAATTCTGTAGGGCAGTATCTGGTACAGTTTTAAATACTGGCAGCAGAACTCCCTTGGAATGATGGAGCTTTCTATGCAGCCTTTTGGAATGGCTTATCCAACAAAATTAATGATGTTCTTGTTACTTGTGATCTCCCAGACAAGTTAGAGGACTGATTTTCCCTGTGCACCAAGGTGGACTAATGTTTCAAAGAATGAGCTATTGAGAGAGGGAGATTCATTCAATCCAAGCCTCGGGAGTCAGTTTCTCCTTCCAAAGAGGAACCGATGCAAATCAACTGTTCTTGCCTATCACAGGAAGAATGCCAAAGGTGACAGTCAGAATCTCTGTCTATACTGTGCTGCTCCTTTTCATCAGCTCTTGTCCCAAGTGTCCAGGAAACTCCCCCTCCTAACTCGGCAAGGAGAGGCTAAATTAGGAGTAGTTCAATCCTATCCAAAGAAAACTGATTGTATTCTCTAAGTTTCTCTTCGAGTGGCCAAGCACTTCAAGCAAGTCTCTGCACTGTTGGAGTCAGGTGCAGCTGGTAACATTGTCACATCTGAATTGGTCCAGTGATGGGCATTACCAACCGAGAGTCAGCTTCATCCTATCTACCTCACATTACTTGATAGAAGCCACATTCTGTGAGTCAAGATTGGTGCTCTGCACTCTGAACTTTTAAGTTTTCTTATCATACCCAGGACATCGTATTCCATAGAGCTTGCCCCCGGCTCTGTCTGCATAATCCTCAAATTGACTGGAGAACCTCACAAATCACTACTTGGGGATCTTACTACTTTGGTTCTTGCCTCCAAAAAGTTTTTCCAGTATGCTCTGCAGTACAGTATCATCCAGATACTCCTCCTCCTCTTCCTTATCAAGAATTTACTGATGTTTTCAGTAAAGCTGGTGCTGATATTCTTCCTCCTCACCATGAATGGGATTGTCCAATTGAATTAATCCCTGGGAAATCTCCCCCCAGAGGGCAAATTTATCAGATATCACTCCCAGATACAAAGGACATAACTGAATATATCCAAGAGAATTTGGAAAAATGGTTCATCCACCCTTCCACCTCTGCCACTGGTGCGGGCTTCTTTCTTGGCAATAAAAAGGATGGAGGTCTGCGCCCCTGCATTGACTACAGCGGACTGAATGACATCACCATTAAAAATCGCTATCTCCTCCCTCTGATCATATATCTTTTTGTCTGAGCCAGTGAAGCCACCATCTTCACCAAATTGGACCTGCGAGGAGCATATAATCTCATACAAATTTGGGAAGGAGACGAGTGGAAGACCACATTTAACACCCGTGACAGTCACTACGAGTACTTCATTATGCTCTTTGGGCTCAGCTTAGCAATGCTCCCGCAGTATTCCAGCACTATGTCAATGAGATCTTCCATGATCTGTTGTACAAACATGTTGTTGTCTATCTTGACAATACTCTCATGTTCGCTAATGATCTGAAATTACACTGCCGGCAAGTAAAGGAGGTTCTGACATGTCTCCATTACAATTGTCTCAAATTGGAGAAGTGTATCTTCGAGGTTAAGTCTATTCCATTCCTGTGATATATCATTTTAGGTTCTGGTCTCAAAATGGACCCAGTAAAGCTCCACACAATTCAGGAATGGCCACTTACTAATACACTCAGGACTGTTCAGCATTTCCTTGGCTACTATCGCAAAATCATAAAGAACTTTTCCACCATCATTGCACCTATTACTGCTCTCACCCGTAAAGGTGCTAATATATACCGATGGTCAGAGGAAGCAAAGGAAGCCTTCCAAAAAATCTAACTGAAGTTCATTTCAGCTCCTGTTCTTTGTCAACCTGATGTCACATAGCCATTCATCTTGGTAGTTGATGCTTCTTCCATAGGAGTCGGAGATGTACTTTATCAATGCGCATCTGATGGTCTTCTCCACCCCTGTCAATTGTTCTCCAGAAAATTCACTCTGGCTCAGTGCAACTACTCTATTGGGAATCAACAACTTCTCACTATTAAGTTAGTCTTGGAGGAGTGGTGTTATCTTTTGGAAGAAGCTGTGCATCCCATTTCCATTCTCACAGACCACAAAACCCTCTTATATCTTTAGACAGCCCATTGTCTGAATCCAAGCCAGATGGGCTCTCTTCTTCTCACGATTTAATTTCAAATTGTCTTTTCATCCAGGGATCCAGAACCTAAAGGTTGATGCCCTTTTTCTCTCCATGGAGCAAGAAAATTATACTACATCCACTGAGAAGCATCTCATCATTGATCCAGTGTAGTTCTCTGCAGTCGGAGTAGAATCCTCACCACCTGTTGGGAAAACTCTTGTCAAGCCCGCATTACACAAGAAACTGCTACATTGGGCTCATGCTTCCTGCTTCACCAGTCATGCAGGCATACAAAAGATCTTTGAGTTCATTTCTAGGTCTTACTGGTGGCCCTCTCTCAGAAAATGCATCCAACACTTCATTGCCTCTTGTAACAAGTGCACCCAGCAAAGAGTGCCTCAACAGTATCCAGCTGCACAGGTCCTTCCACTCTCTGTTCCACATTAACCATGGTCACATCTGTCGAAGGGCTTCATTAACGACCTCCCAGTTTAAACAAATTCAACATCATCTGGGTGGTAGTTGACCGGTTCACCAAGATGGCTCACTTCATACCACTCACCAGTCTTCTGTCAGCTCCCAGGTTGGCTCAATTATTCAGACTCCATGGACTACCTCTGGAAATCATCTCTGACTGGGGAGTGCGTTTTGGCGTTCCTTGTGTTCTTCACCTTAGCAAGCTCAATTTCTTCATTGCCTACCACCCTCAGTCTAATGGCCAGATGGAAAGAGTCAACCAAGATCTGGAGTCTTTTCTTCATTTATACGTATCCTCCTATCAGGACAACTTGGCTGAACTGCTTCCTTTGGCGGAATTTTGTCACAATCAGTACCATTATTCATCTGGTTCCATACCCTTTTATGCTATTTATGGCCCCCACCCTTTAGTTCCTGAATTTCGCCCTCTTCCTGCCTCACAGGTTCCAGCTGCTGACCGCACTTTGCAGCACTTTTCCAAGATTTGGAAAGAAATCCACTCCTCCCTTGTGAAGGCTTCTGAGTGGTACAAGAAGTTTGGGTGACAGAAGGAGGAGAGCAGTCCCCAGTCTCAACAAGGAGATTGAGTTTGGCTCTCTACACAAAACCTGCAGTTAAGAGTTCCATCCATGAAATTTGTACCCTGCTATATTGGGCCAGTCACCATTGAGCGTGTTATCAACTCAGTTTTATTCAAACTCAAGCTACCTCCATTCCTGAGGAAACAAAATTCCTTTCATATTTCTTTATTGAAACCACTCATACTCAATCAGTTTCATTCAACACTTCCAAAGGCACCCAAAATCCAGATTCATCGTGGAGTCGAGTATGAAGTGGCAAAGACTCTGGACTCTAGAATCTGTAATGGACATCTCCAATACTTGACCGACTGGAAGGGTTATGGCCCAGAAGAACATTCCTAGACTTTTGCCTCTGATGTCCATGCTCTTCAGTTGACCTGAGCATTCCATACCAAGTTTCCACGTAAGCCTAAGAGGTGTCTTGGGGCCACCCATGAAGGGAGGAGTGCTGTCATGCTCTGGCCCTTAAAAATCACTTTCCTACCTCTCCAGTGTCTGTCCAGGCTAGCGCTGAGGTCCGCTCGCACTGTGCATCACTCCCGGATAGCAGACATCACTCCTGGATGTCACTCTCAGTCTCTAGTATCAACTTCAAGTTTATTATAATAATTATAATTTATTTTAAAGACAGGTCTAGTTAGCAAGGTAACAGGTTATAGCGGCAGGCAATGCACCAGAAAATGCAAGTGCAATCTACAGACCAGTGTATAGGACAGAGCTGCTGTTGTCCTTGGATCTGAGTCCTGACTCTAAAGAGGAAACAAAGGGCCTGTTTGAGCAAGGATCACTGCATACTGTGGTGTTTAAAAAAAATGATTTCCAATTCCAACACAAGTGTCAGAGATGCAGAGCAGCCAGTCCAGGGACGTTTGTAACTAGTATTACTGATATTGACAGCGATCCTTTGCCTACACGCACAAGCAGGGCCGAATTAATAATGGGGCTGATGGAGCTACACCTCCAGGCCCACCATCAGAATAGGCCCACCAATGCAACTGCTGAGTATGCTGCTGTAGTTGGGAATCTTTTTTTCCTTCAGCCTGTGCTGGAAGTGGCCGTCCGAGGCCACACACCCTGCCCATGCACACACCTCCGCACCTCCCTGCACACAGCTCAAAAGCATAAACGTGCTTCACTATAGCCCTTCCAGTACCAGTAACGCAGTGTCAGTAGTGACTCTGTGGTGATACCGCCTCCGCCGTGACATCACATAGGTGCTGCCGGCACCACCGCACCCTAAACAAGCAGCCCACCTGGCCTCGGCTATGTCCATCAAGATAGGGCAGGCCCAGCAGCCCAGCAGCTCCGCATGAAGGTGGCCTGGCAGCAGCACTGCCGAGGTGAGGTACTTGTCAGGCCTGGCTGCTGGTGTATAGTAATATATCTTTTATACATAGTGAAGGGTGGGTGGAGTTAGTTCTGAAAGTTTAAGAATTATATATATTTTACATTTATAATATGTACACATATTTCTAATATATTATATATATATATATATATATATATATACACACACATACTGTGTATGTAAGTATGTGTATATATATATATATATATATATATATATAACAGACAGGCGGCACTCCGACAGACCAACGTTTCGGGGCCTTTTAATACCCCATTATCAAGGTTAACCTTGATAATGGGGTATTAAAAGGCCCCGAAACGTCGGTGGTGATTTGGTTCACATTCCTGTGTTGATCGTTATTTTTACGGAGTGCCGCCTGTCTGATATATTTCTGATTCCAGTTCATGCTGGTCTCGTTGGAGGGCACCCATCGTCTTATTCAGTTATTGGGAGTGCCACCCTAGGATTGTCATATATATATATATATATATATATATAGTGTACATGTATATACATTAACTGTTTACATATATATAGTATATGTATGTATGCAGTATATATATATATATATATATATATATATACACACATAGTACATATGTATATACTGTACATGTATATATATATGTGTATATACATATGTACTATATACATATAGAACATGCATATGTGTGTATATATAATATATACTGTATATATACAGTATATCTATATGTACACATAGAGAGAGAAAGCGCTGCTGCAGCTGGATTAATGAAGGGTGAAGATCATAATAATCGGAATACATACGAATTACCGCTGGACACAAGTCCGGCGGTTCAAATCCCGACAGCGGCAGGCCGACACGGCTGAAAATCCCGATCGTCCCCAGGTAAGTATAAACTAACCTAACCTAACCCTAACCCTCCTTAGGGGTGCCTAACCCTAACCATCCCCCCTCTAAGTGCCTAACCCTAATCCCCCCTCTAAGTGCCTAAACCTAACCCCCCTTCCCCGCTGCCTAAACCTAAGTCCTCCGGGGGGTGCCTAATCCTAAATCCCCCCCGGGGGTGCTTAACCCTAACCTTCCCTACCCCTAGCCTAACCCTAAGCTCCCGGGGGGATGTCTATCCCTAAGTCCCCCCTGAGAGCACTAAACCTAACCCCCCCCCCGCGGCTGTCTGCAGCGGCGCCCGGCATCACTTCGATCGGGATGCCGGGCGTCGGTCTCCCGGCATCGGTAAAATGACAGGCGTCTTCAATTAGATGCCTGTCATTTAACCCACGCCGGGATAAAGCAGTCGGGAAGCCGGCTGTCGGGCTTTCGTCAGCCGGCTTTCCGATTGCATACATAATAATCATCCCCCTTCAGTGGTGTCGCAGGCCACAGACTACAGCTGTGTGTTGGCCTCCTGCCTCGGCTCTGCTTCACTACAACGCAGCCGCAAGCTCAGTGTGTGTGTGTTGACAGCAGTGCACATGGTATGGAAGGAGGTGGGAGTGAAGTATGGAGGAGATAGGCGGGCTCGGGTCTGTGCTGTATTATTATTATAGATCTGTCAGCTGCTTGCTATCTGATTTATCCCATTCAGGGGCCATAGTGTGTGGCTGTGATGTCCTCTGTATTTTTCTAGTGGTCGTTGGAGTTCTCTGTATTATATGGCACTCATTGCAATGATCTTTATAGTGTATGGCGGCCACTTGGATGCTTAATATATGGCGGGCACTGCTGTTCTGTATTATATGGCACTCACTGCAACGCTCTCTGTATTGCTCTCCGTTTTATATGGTGGAGATTTTACACACACACCAATATAGAGGAATCCACAAGGACATCTAATAAAATAGATCACATAACTGCTACTGCATGGATGTGTGTAATTGACTTTGAATTTCTTGACAGAATGGTGTTGTACATAAATGTCCCCTCTCTCCAAATAGCCACACATCCGAGACACCTCACACACACTTTGCTGCATGATAGAAATGTATTATTTTCCACCACTTACCAGGAAAGATATTTTTATGGACCACCACATCACCAATATTTTGACCATGTCTGTAACAAGGTATCAATCTTGAATCTCCCAGGTTGTTACCTTGTTACAGACGTGGTCAAAGTTAACCCTTACTGCCCTGGTCAAGTATTGCCATTATTTTCTTTTTAAAAAAAGGCAACACCTACGGAGCTAGTTAATTTATTAATTTATTGCAGTGGCTAGGGATGTGAAATGAAAACATATAGAAATATGCCAAAATCAGTGAACAATTTTGGATTTTTTTTCCTTATTAATCTAAACTATTCTAGCAGTCAAGGAAAGGCAGACCATACAGTTCTCACCATTTCACAAAAAGAACACAAAAGTTTTCTTGTTATAGCTAAAAGTGGTTGATGGTAGGTGCCAGATATGTCCCCCATGGAGATAGCCACACCTCCTGTGTAGACCACACCCATGCACTCACCATGCCTCCATATCACTAGTCACACAGACACAGCCCTTGGCACACACCCCTGCGGCGGCACACAATAGGCTCTTCATAAATTTCAGCTCCAGGCTCATGTGGACCTTAATCTCGCACTGCGCACAAGTGTCAGAGATGCAGAGCAGCCAGCCCATGGATGTTTGTAACTAGTATTACTGATACTGACAGCCAGGGCTGGCTCCAGGGCTAATAGCGCCCTGTGCCGGCCGAGTGCTCTGCGCTCCTTATCGCGATTGGCAGCAGCGTGGCCTAATTACAATAGTACACACCTCCTTATGTGACGTTATCTGAGGGGCGTGCCCACATGGCACGCCTCCAAATAATCCTTGCCCAACACACACAAGTGTCAAAATTGCAGAGGATCATTTTCACAGTGTCCTTATATGATTTCCAGGAAAACAGCATTTTGCCTTGTGACGAGGTCTGATTTTGGCCTGCTAGAGCCCAGGAGGAGCTGGCAAGTGGAAGAGCATGCTGAGAGAAGAAATGTCATGACAGACTGCAGCTCAGATAGCCCAGTGCAATAATAGAGTGGCACCAGCTTACCATAGCACTCACTGTGAGCTTACCACGGCTACACAGCCTGCTGGCAGAGACTCTGCTGTCAACAAGGAACAGTTGTGCAAAGGAAGAAGAACTGGCAGGGAAAGGGAGACTCGCAAGCCTCCTGGTTCTAGGAACAGTTACCCATGACACCCCCTCAGCCTTGCACCTTGGATAACAGTCGCAATGTCCTGGTGACAGACTCCATAAAGACAGTAGCAAAGTCTTTTTTCTGTTCATGTGCAGTGCAAAAGTGTTTTTGTATTTTACAAAAAACCCATATGTCCAGTACTTCATCAGACCCTGTACCCCTGTATTGGAGCTGCCTGTGATTTTATTACATTACATTTAGTACATACAGGGCCGGCTCTAATCCATGCGTGCACCTGCACAGGGGTGATGGGGTCCGGCTGCAAAAGATCCACACCCTCCACCCACCTGCTTCTGTTATAATATTATGCTCTGGGGGAGGGCGCAGTGAGGGAAGGGGCGGGGGGAGCTCGGGACGGAGCTAGGTGCCGATACACCTTGCACTGAGTACATAATCAACTAGGAGTTTAAACCAAATAATCATAAATGAAAATACTTATTTAATTTGCTTTTGGGTAATTTTATAGTTATAGCCAGTGGATGCAGTAGGAATTTAGGCCCTGATTCAGAGCCGGACGCTCTGACAGAGCACTCGCTCTGAATAAGGGCCGTCCCTGCTCCTTTTTGGAGCGGCCTCCTGGCCGCTCACATAGCTGTGGGTGACCATCGCGACCATCGGGCTTGCGACGAGACACTGCGGTAGGGTCTCGCTGCCGCAAGCCCAGGAGTGCTTTTAGCTCTATCAGAGCCAAAAGCACTCCCACTGACATCACTAGTGATGTCAGTGGGGCCGGACCCAGACGGTAGGCGTTCCCATGGGAAATCACCATCGACAGCAAGCCCCCTTTGGTGCGAGACCCTTAACGACGGCTTGGCGGTCGTTATTCGGGTCTCGCGCATGCGTACGATGGAGGCACCTTGTGCGCATGTGCATGCGCACTTGGGCACCATCGACCTGCTTGCGAGCGCTCAGTGCTCGTGAGTGGGTCTGAATCAGGCCCTTAGAGTGGTGGTATAGAATATGTGTCACCCAACTCACAAAGCTTTTTAGGGATATTGATAGATTCAATTCAATTGTAGCCATTATTTACATGCATTCTACATGCTGAGGGGAAATTGTTTATAAACTTTTTCCATAACATAAGTTTCAGGTGAACTAACTTCTCTCTTAGAGAGTGTCTCTATTACCGAAGGCAACAGTCAGTGTTCAGGACCCGAAGATGCACTGAGAGAGACATATAAAAAAAACCCAGACACTAAGGATTCAGCACTGGAAACACATCAATTATTCATTTAAAATGCGGTTGTAGTGTGATATTTTTGACTAAATTAGCACTGCGAATTCATGAAATATCACATTGCGATAAAGCTCTGTCCCTGCGAATCCACTTTTACACTTCTCATGGTATTTTTCTCAAAAAATACCATGAGAAGGCATCTGCGCATGCGCCGGATACCGCTAAGCTCCCCATGTGACCACCCCCGCGACCGCCATCCTGCAGTGACACTTACCTCTGTGATCAGTGAGCTCTCTCCTGGTCTGTGACCCCAGTCAGCTGTGCTGTATACTGAGATGCCGGTTTACAGCCCAGCAGACCGGGGTCACAGTAAAGGAGTCCCGGCGATCAGCTGACGGGAGGAGAGAGCTCACCGATCACTGATCAGTGTTTAAAGGGATTTTTTTAACAATTTTTTATTTACAGTGATAATTTTATGGTCTATTTAGACCACAAAGCTGATCACAGGGGGCTGGCTCCCAGCTATGCTCTATCTTTCAGAGCAGAGCAGGAGTTGGGGAACTGGGGGAAAGTCTGGATAATGTCATCTAAACGTGGCGTTATTATCACAGGGCTTCCCCGGGTATTTTTTCACAATATATTTTTAGTAAATCTGAGTAGATCACATTTCTCATTACAAGTATGAGAAACGCGATCTGCTAATGTTAACTTTAACTGGACTTTGTTTTACAGTACCTATTTCACTTAGCCTTGAAGAAACAAAGTAGGCGAGTTGCTTAGCGACCATGCTTTCTGTGTCATATCAATAAATAAATATTGAATGCATTCATGGGATCCAAGAGATAAACCATGAAAATGTTTAAATTTGCTTATGCATGCTCTGTAAACACAACCACTCCCATTTTAATGTTGTGTAGATATGAAATGTACTGGATTTTCCATCTGTACAATAACACGGACAATTATATCACTCATATAAACCCATGTGTTGGGTGCACATTGTTCTTTTGATCTAGAGGTATGTAACATGAAACAAATATAAACATTCACCTCTTAGAAGTTAATTACGATTTATTTGGAATACTTTGTTCTCCTTGCATCACCTCCACATTCTTGTCAATATAGTCTTTGTTTCATGCCAGCTGTGTGGGCACTGTGGGAGTATTCGGTTGGACTGTTGCCACTTTAAGTTAGCTTGGTGTAACTGTAATGAGTCCATCATAAAACAAATAGCTGAACACAAGCTGTATAATACTGTTTAGTGTTTAATAAGTGTTGGTAATCTATATTGATATAATGGATAATGTGACATCCAGTGAATAGTATTGTAGTAAATACTTATAATAAGCCTTTTTCAATGGTAATAAATTTATAGTCAAGGGAGTAGACTTGCTGAATGTTGGTTCTTCAAAAGCATGATGATCGGTGGCGGCAATAATAATTAATGCTAAATCGGGCTTCCGCTTGAAAAACATCAGTCAAAGCTGTAGATCATTGGCTGCTTTGTAAACCTGATGGATAAATTATTTGCCCCAAATTTGAAAGCTTTGCAACTCAAAAGATTATAAGCCCCCATACACTAGCGCTAAATAGGGCCAATTTGCAGATCCCTAGACACTGGGGTCAGCACATCAGTGAAATAGAACATGTTGGATTTCACTGATTTGCCGATCACAGATGATTAGCAAATTGAGGATTTTTAACATGTACAATTTCATCGATTCCCAGATGGATCAGCGATCATCGATGGTTGCCCGTTTTGTATGGATCAGCGATTCTGGTCCAATTGAGGAACCAGTGGATTTCCCAGTAGATGTATGGGGCCTCATACTTTATTTTCTTTTTGCTACTAATTGACCGTCCCATATAATTGTGTTGTGATCTCACTCGTGATTTGTAATATTTCTTGAGTGCACATTTGATAAACACTGGTCAATTTAAAATCACAGCAATATTACCTCCAGTATACGAGATGATAAGTGTAAGCCCCCCGGATCACAGGAACCGAGAGTCCCGATACCATTTCCAGGGCCTCAATAGGATTAAGGGGTGTCCCCCTCGTGGGTCACTCGTACCTGTCTCTGGCTTGGTGAGGAGAAGTGCTGGACCTCTATTAATGGCAGTAGATCTTGTTCACAAGGCCACTCCTGGGTCGCGCTTCTCACTTTTGTCGGCACAGCTTGCCGTCAGCTAAAGTCTTCAATTGAGAGGTAAGAAAATCGCGGTGTTTCAGAAGGTGATATCAGGAACAACAATGCATTTCGGTCACTCCTATGACATTTTTCAAGTTGCTAAAGTAAGGGGTTTGACAACTTGATAGAACTATGATCTTTACATTGTATTTACCTTCGCTATACTGATTGTTAGCAAATATCTTTAGACATGACCCTGTTCAGGCTTCAACATTCTATTTAATTTCATTTGTTAATTGCCAATATTTGAACCATCGGTTTCAACTATCAAAGGGAATGTAACACCAGTCAAACTAGTTCAACGATTTTGCAAGGATTCACCCAAATTGTCCTCTAGTCTGGTCCTATGATGAATCTAAATATGAAGCACAAGTTTAGCTTGGAAACAAAAGAGAAACATTGCATGAACATGGGTTCCTAACCAGCTCTGATAAAGTTTGTGACATGCAGGTGTGTTATGTGTTTGTGTACAAATGATCACTGAACACAAAGTGACACTATTTTTGGAAATAATTAATAATCTAACGCAATACTCCTAGAATTAGGCAAGGAACTTTAAGGCTTAATTTGAATCTTTTAAAAGTTATTGGGCAGCCATCTCCAGGCAGCTCTGATACTGCACCGACAGTTTGTCAAATTTAGCTGAGTACTGTCCCTTGTATACTTCCTAAAGCATAAGTTCTCAACTCTTATCTTCAAGTACTCCCAACAGATGCACAAGTAAATTAATCTAAGTTGCGTAATTAATAATTATCCCCCCTGTTTCCAGAGACATAAATACTGAAATACCTGTTGTGGGTACTTGAGGATTGGAATTTAGAGCTACTGTCCTAATGTATAGCAAATAGTTTATACTGGTTTTAAATGAACCTATAACAGTTTGTTACATAAGCTCACAAATGATAAAAGCATATTGGTCTGCAAAGACCATCAGAGATTTGTTAAAATGCTTCTATGTGAGAATATGAAACAACTATTAGCATGTAATATAGGAACAAGTTATTTCATAAGTTAAGAAAACTGTATTAAAATGGGTATATGCAAATATTATCCATTTCTCAATAATATTTGTGTTTATTCATTATTTTCTAATTTTCTGTGCACATTGACTAGTCATGAAATCAACTTCAGTTATCCTCACTTAGGGCTCTATTTATTAACATTATTTTTACTAAAATAAAGTATAAAAGGGTGTTTTCATACCCTTTTCACATCACCTAAAGTTACTAAAGGGCAATTGGAGTAGAATTCGTAAAATTCTACTCCAACCCCTAAGAATCACTTATTTTTAGTAAGCAGATTGCATTTCCCATAATTGTAATGGGAAATGTGATCCGACCAAAGTTACTAAAAATAAATTGTAAAAAAATACCAGGGAAAACCCTGTGATAACAACGCCACCTGGAGGTGGCGTTATCCAAAGTCTCCCCCGGTTACCGTACTCCTACTCTGCTCTAAAAGGCAGAGCAGAGCCCGGAGCCAGTCCCAGTGATCAGCTGTGTGGTCTAAACAGACCGCAAGCTGATACACTGCAAAAAAAATAAAAAATAGTTAAATAAAAAATTCACTTACCTGACTCCAGGTACCAGTGGTTGGGGCTCCGGTGATGACTCCCCTACGGTCAGCTGGTCTCCCATGGTGCACTGCGGCCCGGTCATCAGGTGGTCGAGTCCCAGTGCAGTATGGGATATCAGCTGACCTGAGGCATGGAAGACATCACCGGTGCACCGATGACTGCAGGTAAGTGCTATTAAGGGAGGGGCGGTCACGGGGGGTCCGCGATCATGGGGGCGGGGCTTAATGTTAGGGGCGGGGCTTGCCGGGGGGTAGCAGTGGTGGCCGGTTGGCGCATGCGCGGGGCACTAGTCACGGTATTTTTTTGAGAAAATATCGTGACTAGAGGGGATTCGCAGGGACAGAGCTTTCTCGCAAGCTCTGTCCCTGCAAGGGATTTGTAGTAAATCCCTGTGATATTGCATGAATTCGCAATGCGAATTCAGTCGATTATATCACACTACAATCTGCATTACAAATGCGGATTGTAGTAAATAGAGCCCATAGAGGTAGATTTACAATAGTGCGGTATATGATTTAATTATGTTGTGAGAGGTTTTCCGCATCACTTTAGGTTTCCCTGAATGCATGATCAGGGTCCACGCATTGGTGTGCCTCCAGAAAAATGGTACCCATCCCACGCCTTATATCTGGGACATAAGTACTCTGCATGCGCAAGTCACCAGGAAAATGGTTGCCTCCATTTTTCCAGTGCTTTTTGCTGCAGAGATGCACTCTGGAAACTACGGACAGGTAAGTATAACAATATATAGGTGCAGGGTGGTGTGCAGTGTGGGCCCCCTGGATCCACTGCACACCTTGCACCCATTATAGATTGGCCATTGCTTAGGAACCCTCCCTGAGAACGGCCACTGCCCAGCGCATTAAGTCAGCCGAGTTATAAACTTGGAAATGAAGACATTTGCTAAGACAGCTGGATATTGCGGAGCTATCCTGGAAAATTTTTGATCAAACATACCAGCAGACCTTAAAACAGGTAAGTGGGCAATGACTGGATTATAAATGCGATCAGTAGTACATTTTGCCAAATATATTAGGACTTGGATCAGAGCCTGAAGTAATATCAAGTTTGCATTAAAACTTGGTGTAGGTTCAGATTGGTGCAAATATTAAAATAATGTTAGGACTGTCTTAGAACTGTCTTAGATAAATACACATAATAACAAACACAGCATTGCTTTATCTAAATTATGATATTTTGTATGTAAATTAAATATAATTTAATTATCTGAAACATAAAGATATTTCCTCTTCAAAGACCAAAATATTTCCATGTATGTAATTGCTATGCATTTGTGCAACTGTTCAATAAAATTTGATATGCAGTTCACATAAGGTTCACATGCACTTGATGCATTCACATATGTTTGCACATGCAAAATCTCAAAGCTTTGAGAAAGCCCTTGTGTTAAAGGGGCGAAACGCATCAGTTGACCCCCAGTTTGACAAGCACCCCAAGTGGAACTAGCATAATGGAGCTTCTTTCTTTAAACAGAGTTAATACGGCAAGCTTCTATACAGATCTGGCTGGGTCTTCAACTGGCTCTGTAATATCAGGTGCGGCAAAATTAGCTGACAGGCACGGGAGACAGAGAAATTGCTGATGCAGAGTAGCCCGACCTTGGTTGCCGTCTGAACGAATGTGGAGACCTGCAGTGTGGTAAATATACAGGACACTCTGTGAACTATTGTCCGTATTAATCTCAACTATTCATCAACTGTGGAATTATAATACACGTTTGGAAACAATCTATAGCTACAGTTATATTATTCTGGACTTTACCTTAAATCGGATTAAGTAGTTCCTTATTGGAATTTCTACATCCGGTCTAATTGATAGACTGCAACAAAATGTTCTTCTAAATTATATTACTCTGGGTATAGCTCAGAGATAAACCTTTTTTTAGGAACATATTATAGTTATAAGTGTATTATTATTGTAGTGAAGGGACCACAAGAATACACTCAAATGATAGCAGTATATTATTTATATGCATTGATATAGATTGCGAGATGTGTTTTTTATATGTGATTAAAATGTAAATACATTTTTAACACTTGAAGCCCTGACTGATGTTTCTTTCTGCCATTTCATAGTATAAAAGGTTTATATTAAACAGCGCAGTCCTAATTTGTTGTATTTTTGGTTTTTGTATATTGGGTACTCCCAGGCCCTTTATTGGTGACTTGCAGCTGATAAATAAATTCAAATTGTAATTATTTACATATAATGGTTATATAAGCGCCAGGGTCATTGGTTTTGTTTTGTTTTATGCATGTGATTTTACTTGCATTAGAAACACAAGCCAGACATGGAGTGCAAAACCAGTGTGCAAGAGCATACTTGCCAACTCTCCCTGTATGTCAGGGAGACTCCCTGAAACGGTATTTGGAAGTAAGCCATTATTAGGACACGCCTCCTGGATGTAGCAGTACACGCCCACTTTACCGCCGCGCTCATAGCTGTTGCTTTCACAATCTCCCTGAAATGCTTTTTCAAAAGTAGGCAAGAATGGGTAAGAGGCCTTAAACAGCTTTACATAAGCACAAATGAAATGTTAGAATATGTGTGTACTATTGTTGGTGGTACAGCAGAGTAGTTGAATATAGCAGGGTATCCTCGGAGTCAATGAACAGCCCAGTACTTAACCAGTGGGGTGGTTTATTCAGCAGTAATGTGATTAGTACAGCAGTGCTCACAGTTACATATACAATCTCTCAGCATGGAGCTGAACTTGTGCGGAGTAGTGCAGCATACAAATGATATCAGCAGTTATGGCACTCTAACACTGTGACAAGATGGCACAGCGCATGCAAAGAAGTACAGATGGTGGCCATCTTGGTTAGGGATTGAAGCCTCCCTAAATGAGCCAATAGTGCTCTCCAACTTCTACATATGTGTTATATCCTTCCAAAATGTACTGTCCAATCATGACTTCTATCAAGAATCAGTTATACGACTACATCATACTACCCTAACCTCACCAATTATTTTAATTCACTTATTTTGTGTTGAGTACTCCTAGCATTGCTACTATATATATATATATATATATATATATATATATATATATATATATATATACATATACATATATTATATTTTTTACTACACTTTTCATTTTATACACCTCCTTGTTGTCACTTATATCGTGTCCTGCTCCACCATTACTTCACTATGCCATTAAGCCCTGTTTACAGTTTACACTAATTCTATCTCCACAACATTGAAGTGCAGCCTGTTCCCACTGTAGAGCCCGTGGTCAGGGAATAGATCATCCCAGTTGTTCAAAAGTCTAAATTTCACATCCATTCACATGAATTTCTTAACCATTCAATAACAACCTGTTATGTTTTAGGTGTAGAACAAAATGCTACTCTGGAGGCTCTGGCCTTAAGTTTGCAGCTTTATGTCTTAGAGTATTTTGTTTGTAAACTGCACGCTTTACCACAACCTTTGTAATTGACACCAATATGTACCAATAATACAACAGCCACAATTAGACCCATGTCAGCATATATCTATTAGTAATACAGTGAATGTGAGACCTGATTCAAGTATAGCTCACCTATTAATTTACTGAGATATGGCTACGCTTACTGAGATATAGCTATGCTTACTGAGATATGGCTATGCTTACTGTGGTAAGGCTATGCTTACTGTGATATGGCTAAGCTTACTGAGATATGGCTATGCTTACTGCGATATGGCTATGCTTACTGAGATATGGCTATGCTTACTGAGATATAGCTATGCTTACTGAGATATGGCTAAGCTTACTGAGATATGGCTATGCTTACTGAGATATGGCAATGCTTACTGAGATATGGCAATGCTTACTGAGATATGGCAATGCTTACTGAGATATGGCTATGCTTACTGAGATATGGCTATGCTTACTGAGATATGGCTATGGTTACTGATATATGGCTATGCTTACTGAGATATGGCTACGCTTACTGAGATATGGCTACGCTTACTGAGATATGGCTATGCTCTCTGTGATATGGCTAAGCTTACTGAGATATGGCTATGCTTACTGAGATATGGCTATGCTTACTGAGATATGGCTATGCTTACTGAGATATGGCTACGCTTACTGAGATATGGCTACGCTTACTGAGATATGGCTACGCTTACTGAGATATGGCTACGCTTACTGAGATATGGCTAAGCTTACTGAGATATGACTACGCTTACTGAGATATGGCTATGCTTACTGAGATATGGCTATGCTTACTGAGATATGGCTACGGTTACTGAGATATGGCTACGCTTACTGAGATATGGCTAAGCTTACTGAGATATGGCTATGCTTACTGAGATATGGCTATGCTTACTGAGATATGCTACGCTTACTGAGATATGGCTATGCTTGGAGGTGGAAATTAGGCACCACGAGCAAACATTCTTTGTATTTTCATGCAGTATGTGATGCTTCAAAGGGGATCTATAAATAGTGCCCTGATGTTTTGTCATCCTTCTGCTTCCTCACTGTACATAACAGCTACCCCACTGAGATCAAGGACTGTGCTTTTCTTTTGAGAGAACATTAAAACAAATGTTGTTTTATGAAACCATTCAATTTCTCAAATTATGCACAAAATATAGATGAAAGCGCGAGGTCAGGGTTTCCTTTTGTGATCCTATGAAAGTACACACACTGAATAGCATTCAAACACAAGCTTTAGAAAATGTTTCCGAAATCCAAGAAGCAGATACCGATTTCCCACAGGGAACAAGTATTCTTTGCTTTGCTGGTGTTGTCTGCAATGTTTCGATTATAACAGAATAAATATAATCTTTGAGCACTGGCACTGGAACAATGTGTATCTCTTATTAGACACAAAACAATGCAGTAGAGTACAAACTTCTCACAATTACAATTTGATTTGAGACTCACTTAGAGGTCTCCAGTTTATTTAATTCTAATCACAGGGATACAAGAGTTACTATTGTTTGAGTGAGGTGCTTGTAAGTTTTTATTTTCATTCCTATATTTCACTTTCCAGTGTGATCAGAGAAATGGGAACAATCTTGTAGAACTCTGGTGCTGGAGGTTTCTGTGGGGCTGCTTTTGAAGTTAGTCGTTTAAACCTAAAGTAACCAACTTTTGTTCTGGGTTAAAGCACAAGATAGTAGTTCAGATTTTATTCATTTTGGTGGAACTGTTTATTTTGTTTATGGAGTTTAATCTGGAAAATGTGGGAGCAGATGGGCATGCTTTGGACCTATGCAACCAGATTTGTATAATGTGTATGGATAAATTGCTACTGACTGGGTTGTTCATTGGTCAGGTTTAACACTATGTGTATGGTGCAGATGTGATAAAATATTGTGGTAAATTATGTCACATCACATTTAACAATATAAAAAAAATGCCAAAAGTTACCATAGTACTATAATTAAATTTGTTTTATTCTTATTTTTGGTTCACTCAAAAATATGCGTTAGGTATATTAGTTTTCCCACAAATTTGGTGTTACTATTTAAAAGAAAAGTTACAAATTTCCCTCATAACAATTTAGAAAACTTAGGGCATGAGTCAGACCCACTCGCGAATGGCTGTCCGCTCGCAAGTGGGTCGATGGTCTGCACTACGCATGCGCACGACGGAGGGAGCTCCGTTGTGCGCATGCGCGAGACGCGACGAGCGAAGGACTTTCCTTCGCTCGTTGTGTCTGATCAAAGGGGGCGTGCTGTCGATGTTGATTGACAGCATGCCCCCTTTGGTGGGCGTACTGGGGGCGTGCCTCCCAGACAGGGGCGTTCCCCCCGTCTGGGAGGCATAAATAGCCTAACTGACCCAGGAATTCAATATTGAAGTGTATTAATAGCCCTAATAAAAGTATTTTAGGTTCTTGGGGGTACATTTAAATGGGTATTAGTATATTTTGGGAGGTTTAAAGTGCATTATTAACAATGTGTAAAATCCCCCAGGCTGCAGCCACCTGCAATCCTAAAAACACCTGTCCCAACCATACACCCCAAAATACCAGACCCAGTTCCAACACTTTTTCAATATTCACCCCACAAATGACATGACTTTTTTTTTATGGGGAATTAAGATTTTTTTTGCCTAATTAATCATTGGGGGGGGGGGGGTGTCCAAAGGGTTCTGAACAAAGTCCCCACATTTTTAGCCCACAATAGGGATTTTGCCAAACTTTTCTCGTGCCTCTGGGTGATTTTGCAAATGCAAAAATGTCCTAGAATTGAATAGGGCGACACTTCTGTATGTGGAACTGCACATCGGCGAGTGTTTTTCACCGATTGTGGCTTTTCGCCTCTAATTGAATCTGGCCCTTAACTGGAAAGGCTGCTGCTAATATCCCCTTTGGCCAGGGGACCCAGTGAAAGGGTTTCACTGGCTGTGGCATTACTCCCCCGCTAGAAAGAGTCCAGTGCTGGTTATGGAAATTACAGGGGAAACCTATGCATTTTTTCCCCGGTATTTCAGAGCCCAGTGCTGGTTGCGCTAAATACAGGGGGGACCCCTACATCTCTTGTCCCCTGTATTTACACAACCAGGACTGGCTTTGAAAAGTCCGGGGCTAATTGTGCTTTTAGGGGGACACCCCACATAAATTAGTTTTTTTTAAATTAACACTTAACAAGCATTTTACACTAAGAAGCATGCATGCATCTCACTGATGTTAGCATGCATCTAAAAATAAAAGCATGAAGCAGGTCTATTCATTTGGGGATTTGAAGTTAGATTTTGAGTGGGATTTGTTTGATTTGTACATGAGCATGCAAAATTGAACATCAAATCCATTTTTAAAATCGACCAAAATCAAATTCAATTTATTTGCTAAGGGATTTTGTAGTTCGATTTCAGTCGATTTTATAGATTCATAAAATTGAATTACAAATTGAACCTTAGCAAATTTCCCCCCTGGCCTCAAACATGGATAGCTTTAAAACCTGGACTGTAATGGTGGAGTTTGGGAAGCTCTGGCGTAATTGTTAAAATAATATTTTGTGAAAACTAAAACAAATAAATTAAAATACTTCTAAATAATTAAAACAATGATTTGATTTCCCGTTAAGGTGCCCATCCACTTGTAGATGCGGGGACGACAGCATGATTACGACATCGTAATAATGCCGTCGTCTCCCTAGGGATGAAGTGCATACACTGAACGTTCAGGCGTTCAGTGTATGCACATCAATCATCCCTGAACATGGGCAACCAGGTTGACCGTCATGTTCGGGCGATGATAGATGTCGGAAACGACCAGTGGGCGCATGCCTCGCTGGTCGTTTTCGACATTTAAATGCTGCATTTGCAGCCAATAACTGAGCGATTGCACGATTACGATGTCGTAATCATGCAATCGCTCAGTATTATCGACAAGTGGATGCGCACCTTTACTGTAAATCATGAAATAATTTGATAAAAATATATATTAATAAATTCATACCAAAATATATTTTGATGTGAGGAAAGTTAAAACCAAAAGCAGAAAATAATTTAGATTTTTCTTAATACATGCAGCATATTTCTATGAAAGTCTTCACATTTGTTAAGCTATGCTATAAGGAATGTCACATATCACACTAATGTGGTAATATTATCATGTAGAGTAGGACCACCAGAGCAGAGACGCATTGGCGTGGCTAGTGGTTTACCACATTTTTACGCAAATGTATGTAACTGAGTCCTCTGCATTTTATTATCATGCAGGATGTAAATTTCTTTCCTGGCCCATTGCAGTGTTCGGGGAACTTGTTTTGTTTTTCCATATCACATCATGGTCCTGATTTATAGATGGATGCAGATCACAAAGCCACTGCGTCTTTGTATTCAGCAGCAGTGCGATAATATTCTAATGCCACAGGAGACGTCTTGTGCAAATAGTCACCTCCTACTAGCTTCTCTGATCCGCTTATGCATTCCAGGATGTAGTATCAGATTATCTGCATGAACATCTCAAACACTGCAGCTCATGAAGGCTACTGCTCCACCCACCATGCAACTCACCTAGGGCTGGGTTCGGGGACTGTCTCATTCTACAGCCCAATCGCACTTAACAAACTGCTAGATGCCATGAGAATGCACACATATCTGCATCCGATGGTTCTTTATTGGTCAGGCTGAACAACACATGAATCTATTTATTCAGTGCGTATCATATTACACATTTTAGTCACCCACATGTGTCTTAGTGGGACAGTGGCGGATCCAGGAGGGGGGAATGCGGGCCCGTGCCCCCCCTGTCGTTTCTGGCACTTATTTTTTTCCCTCAACGGAGAGCAGTAGCAGCGGGGCACTGAAGGGGCCGGCCGCGTGCTGTAACAAAGCAACAGCAGGAGGCGGTCCGGCCAGAGAAGGGGAGGGGGGGTTCTCCCCTCCTCTTTCCTTCCTACCCTTCTCTTAAGCTCCTCCCCTCTGATGCTGCTAATTGCCGGGGCTCCGACGTCACGAATTAGTGACCGACCCCAGCGCGGAAAGGTTCCTAGGAGCCCAGCGTTCCCAGGCCCAAACTGACCGCACTGGCCGCTGTCTGTGGCATATAAAAAAGGCCCGGCGACAGGAGGGGGCAAAGTGGACACCCATACCGGGCCTCGTGGATCAGAGGGGCCCCGACGATAAGGGACAAAAAAACGGGCCAGCAGCACCTAATTAAGCTTTTTTTATACGGCTGCTGTGCTGTATTGCTACAGCAGCCGTACAGCCAAAGCCCCGCCCACTGACACCATCACATGATACACACACCGAGACACGCAGGGGCTGGTGGTGGTCCTCCTGGGTCCAGGTCCTGCTGCCTTCCTGATCCTCTCCTATAGGATTCCTCCCCAACTTTCCCATTGTGGCATCAAAGACCCCCCCTAGCAGCACCCCTCCCCCCTCCCGCGGCCCCTCCCTGCCCCCCCACAACACACACTTCTCCTCGTCGGTCAGTGCCAGCTGAAGAGCATACAGTAGGGACACAGCCTCAGCATTAAGGTAAATTACTATGTGTAGATGAGTATGACTATGTTATTGTATATGTTTACCGTAATGTGTGAGCCAAATACACATGTAGTGCTCAATAAGTATGTAAAATAATAATAAAATGTAAAAAAAAATCTGTGTAAAAAAAAAAAAATTACATTTACATTTTCTGCAGATATTGGTGTTCTGGAGCTGTTGAATCAGTTCACAAAGCTTGACAGTTTTTCTTAATTTCCTCTATAACGGACTCTGCGTGAGATATATCAAGCCTTTGACGCGTGTCTGAAAAAGGGGTGTGGCCTCATGGGAAACATCGTAGCCGCGAGCCACACATATATGTGTGTATATGTATGTATGCGTGTGTGTGCACGCATTTCACTAACTGTAATAATTGTGTGCCTGTGTATATGTATATATGTATGTATGTATGTATGTATGTATGTATGCGTGTGTGCGTGCATTTCTCTATCTGTAATAATTGTGGGTGTGTGTGGACCTGGCATGTTTGTTTGTAGGACGGGTCACGGAGGCGGCAATGGGAAGGCGGAGGGTTAGGGGCCCCAGAGATTCAAGTGTACCGGGCCCCAAGCTTTCTGTTGCCGGCCCTGCCCCCGGCGATTACTCGAGTCCAGTCACCTGGACCACACTGTGCAGCAAATAGTAACTGGATGTGCCCGAGCGGGCCCTTTGCTTCTGTCCATGCCTCAGCATCCACGGTCACCGAGGAGCAGGCTAGCGTGACAATAACCAGGCACAAGCAGCAAGATGCCCTACTGCCCGCTCTGCACGTCAATTGCAGCAGCATCACTGGCACTCTTCACCCATGAGACAGAAGAAGTGGAAGAGAGCTCTGGGCCTGATTCAGAGCCGGACGCTCTGACCAGAGCGCTCGCTCTGAATCAGGGCCAGCCTACCTAAAATTGGAGCGGCCTCTTGGACGCTCGCATAGCTGTGGGTTACCACCCACAGCTTATGCGTGTGTCCATGATGATGGTCGCGATGGTCAAGACCATCGCGACCATCGGGCTTGTGACGAGACCCTTGCAGTAGGGTCTCGTTGCCGCAAGCCCTGGAGTGATTTTGGCTCTATCAGAGCCAAAATCACTCTCACCGACATCACTAGTGATGTCAGTGGGGCCGGAACCAGACGGTAGGCGTTCCCATGGGAACGCTTCCGTCTGGGCAGCCACGCCCCCAGCACGCCCACTAAAGGGGGCGTGCTGTCAATCACCATCGACAGCAAACCCCCTTTGGTGCGAGACCGTGAGCGCCGGCTTCCCCGGCGCTCACCGGGTCTCGCGCATGCGCACGACGGAGCTCCCTCCGACGTGCGCATGACCACTTTGGCACCATCGACCCACTTGCGAGCGTACAGTGCTCGCGAGCGGGTCTGAATGAGACCCTCTGTGTGGTAAGTATCTTTACTTTATGCTCTCCCTCTCTCACCACCCTCCCAAAAGCAGAAGTAATATAATTAATCCATTGTAAAGGCCCCCATACATGGTGCAATTGCACCGTGCGAGGCGATAATGGATCCGTCGTCTGATATATCAGGCGGTCCACACACATGGTACGATCAGGTGGCTGATCGCCCGATATGCCGGATCCCCCCTGTCTCACCCACATAGCAATCCATGGGATAGCACAATGCATTCCCTGGTCTCATGGTACTGCAGCCAGATCAGGGGGTGTGATGTACGACCCCCGTGGGACCGCGCTCGGCCCTATATCAGGGCCATACATGGTGCGATATAGCAGGCAAATCGCACCAATCAGTCGGATCGCCTGGTATATCGCCCCGTATATGGGAGCCTTTAGGCTACAACTAATCACTTTATTGTGGGATGGTTAAGATCCCAGAGGGGATTGAAATGTCACTCAGTATGTGCTGTTTTTACCTGCTATATTTATCTTACAATGGAATAAATACATTTCTACTTCTTCTGAAGGGCAGGGGAGTGTCTCTCTGATTTTACCTATTGGATATTATGTGTACTGATACCTATGGATTAAGGCCTGATTCAGACCCATTCGCTATCTGCGTACACTCGCTAGATGCATATGCAAATTTTTCAAAGTGACGACATGGGAAGCGATTTCTCGCCAAGACATAAGCACGCCCACCATGTCTTAGCGAGCAGTCACTTTGTGTGACCGTACGCCCAATCACAAAGGCAGAGCTGCCCACCAGCACACATCATCTCCTGGAATTGTATTAAAACATTGGTACATCGAGCACCATTGTATGCGAACGCAGTGCTTGCGGGACCTTTACCTTAACGCAAGCACTGCGAGGAAATCAGGGTAAAAAAATGGCAAGTGACGTGTACTATGATGCTTCCTGTTAATTATGCACACGTCTGAAATGGCGTTGAAACACTCGGGCATGCCTGCATTCGCAGCTCCAACCTCCTTTTATTACTGGACTGCCCCTGTTACCACCCACAAACGGCCTCTCCTGTCACTCATTATCCTAGGCTGGCTTTACTGGGCGAGCGAGAGGGTTGCGATCGTACAGAGTAGTTTGCGCACGCACAGAACGATGCATGCGCATGCGTATATGCAGACCGTCGGGCCGCTTGCGAGCGCACAGTGTGAGCGAGCAGCTCTGAATCAGGCCCTAAGCACACATTTTGAGTGCACCCCTGCTGTTGGCCGGGTTGGGTATGGGATGCCAGTACTCGGATCCCGGATGTTAGAATCTCGATGCCGGCATCCCAAAAGGACTAGCATACTGACACTTTTTGTTTGGTATGCTAACCCTCTCCCACTCCCAATCATCCCTTCCCGGTGCCTAACCCTAACCTCCCCCTCCCTGCACCCTAAACCTAACCCTCCCCTCCTAGTGCCTAACCCTAACCACTAAACCTAAGCCCCCGATACATACCTACCTTCGGCATGCCGGCGTCTGGTAATCTGGAGCCAGGATCCCGACTGCTGTCGGAATTCCGGCGCTGGAATATAGGCCGTCGGCCTGCCACGTGGAGGCATGCTGACTACATACCCTGTTGGCCATATAACGGTGACGGCAATATATTTTTTATATATATATATATATATATATATATATATATATACACACACAGTATATATATATAAATTTTGGGGTTGAGAAGGTATGGTGGCGCGTGTATGTGGGGGGGGGTTTGAGGGGGGAGATATCACTGTAAAATTTCTGTTACAGGCCCTGGGACCTGGCCTGCCTTCCTAGTTTAAGCTAATGTCAGACATGCAGGTCCAGGTCTCCTCTGTCCCGCGTTGGGTCTGAGCTTTGCCCTGCTGTGTCGGCTGTGTTATCTGCATGCACATGGATCGGTGTCTGGATAAAAGTTCAGTCCTTCACTCACAGCATACACTCTTAAGGTGGGTATACACCTGATAGATATATCTGCAGATGATGATCCATCATCCACACTGAATGGCCATCATCTGCTTGTGCCTTCAAGGTGGGTTTGGGGCATGTTACGCCCCCCTCGCAGCTGCCGCTGTGTGTGTATGGGCGGTCTGCTGACCGCCCAAACACACTTGCCTATGGACAGATATGTCTGCAGAGATACCGGTCCATCGGCTGTGCAGCACAGCCAATGCGGGTACACACTGGCCGACGTGCAGCAGATATATTGGCCGATCAATTGGTAGGCCAATGTATCTGCCAGTGTGTACCCAGTATTACACTCACTCCCCCCCCTCTCTCTCTCTCTCTCCCTCCCACCTCCCTCTATGGTTAGGGTTAATTTTCCCGTTCTATGTTCATGTAGATAGTAAAAGTGGTAGCTCACCGGCCTTACCTCTCCCCTTGCCGTCACGGCTCACATGGTTGTGACGTAAGAGGTCCTTCTACCAACTTGGATCTATCATCAACCCTCACTCCATCCCTCTCTCTCTCCCTCCTACGCTTTTTCTCTCTCTTTCCTACTCTCAGCTATTGTGTTAAGCCCCCTTGTTTTTTGTCTGCCTATCTCCCCCACTGATACTTTCCCTTTATGTCCCAGTGAACCTGTTTAACCCACTTTAATCCCTCCTTCAGAGACCTCAGATGGGTTTGGTAAGGGATACTGACAGCAGCATCCCGACAGTCAGAATTCCGACCAGATAGGGCAAGTGTCCTAGCCCTCTGTCACAGTGCGCCGGACATCGGGCGTAACAGCACTGGGGTCCTCATCAGCAGCGGCAAGCAGGCGGGGAGTCCCCGGCGCTCGCTGCTAGTGTCTTTCTTCCCGCTGGGCTGATGCGGCTGTGAGTGCAGGTGGCCGCGGCTCCCCCTAGGGGTGCACGCCGACCTGCAGGAAGATTTAAAGGGCCAAGCACACTCCCCTAGTGACATCACAGGAGGCGCCTAATTCAGCCTTCTGGGTGCACTCCTGTGCCAGTGTATAGTCTCTCATATCATACTCCAGTATTCCTGTCTCTAGTGATTCCTGCAACTTGTTACAGACCCTTGGCTTGCTTGTGACCTGATTCCATCCCTGGTACTTCACTTGGTATTCTAGTTATGACCTTGGCCTTGTTCCTGACTCTAAATTGTCTGATCCCTGGTGCCGTCTAGTCCGTCGGATTCTGATGCGGTTTGTCGAGTACGTTTGTACCTCTTCATTGTACACCGTTCCATTCCTGAGTATACCAGTACCTGTACCAGGGAACCAAGTCTGAGGGCCACGACCTGTGTGTCGGACGCAGCTAAGTCCAAACCTCCTTACAGGGGTCCTTGGTGAACACTGCCAACACAATAGACTTCGCGCCTCAGTACTGGGTCTCGCCAATCCCAGGCTAGCATCTACTATTCATCCATGAGTTGTGACACCCTCCCACTATCCTACCTTTCCCGCAGCCTAACCCTCCCCTTCGCATGCCTAACCCTAACCCTCCCCCCGAAGCCTAACCCTAACCCTCCCTATGCTGGGCACACCTCCAGAGTGATGCAATCAGGATTCCCTGATAGGCCACGCCCCATTTGTTAGGCTTCGCCGTGCAAGGTGCTGAAGAGTGCGCACCGGGTGTCGCCTCTGTGTCCCATACTGTTCATATTAATTTGTTAGGTGAATTTGGGAGTAAGGGGGTGTTCGGAGTCAAGTTTTTATAAACATGTTTGTCTTATTTACAGTTCTCTCATAAATGCATATTTATGAATTATAGAGTATTAAATCGAAGTGGCTCCTCCAGATCTTTCATGCTGCACAAGAGATCTGGAAATGCGATGAACAATCTAATGCAGCGCTATGCGGGGTGGGGGGCTTGCCGGCATATCGGGCGGTCGGGCATTGGATTGTTCCACGTGTGGGGACCGCCCGATATGGCGGCCGTCGGATTGGCCGTCGCATCGCCGGCTACACATCGTACCATGTGTAGCTGGCTTAACGCTCCTATTTTCTAGCAGTGTTACTTACCTTTCCAGTCGCCGGCTTCTGCGCTTGTGTGCCCTCACTCTCTTTGGGGAAATTTTTCCTCAAATTTCCCCTGAACCTACCACCCTCCAGTTTCAGAACATGTCCTCTTGTTCTAATACTTCTCTTTCAAGGAATGAGACATTCTTCAAAGAAAGAGAAGTATTGGAACAAGAGGACATGTTCTGAAACTGGAGGGTGGTAGGTTCAGGAGAAATTTGAGGAAAAATGACTTCACAGAAAGGGTAGTGGATAAGTGGAATAGCCTCCCCTCAGAGGTGGTAGAGGCTAAGACAGTAGAGCAATTTGAACATGCATAGGATAGACATAAGGATATCCTTCAGAAGAAGTAAGGATCAATAAGGGTTGAGGTAACAATATGTTTAAAAATGGGGCAGACTAGATGGGCCGAGAGACTCTTATCTGCCGTCAAATTCTATGTTTCTATGTTTCACTTCAGTACCTCTGCCCCCACCCTCCCTGTAACTCCCCCTCAGTGTCCCTAACCTCATCCTCCTCGTAACTTCACCTCAGTGCACTGCCTTCACCCTCCTTGTAACTCCACCTCAGTTTTTCTGCCCTCAAGAGTGACGAATTGGGGATGTCACGAGGACACGCCCCTCCCGGTAAGCCACTCCTCCTTTCCAGGAGCGTGCGCGCCTTAGGCGCACACATGAAAACTCTGTCTGCACCTCTGTTCCCTGCCCTACCCCTGGTCTAGAATGAACACTAATAGGAATAACATTATAAATCTTTGCTGCCTAAATAATGATCACAGTGACAAACTTCCAAGGTAACATAAGTTCTGGTAATGGGTTGAAACTGGGACCACCCATTATCAAATATCTAGTTTCGTCTATGCCCTTACCCTATCATGGTGCCCCCCCTGTCATTTTTTTCTGGATCCGCCCCTGTAGTGCAATGTAATCAGGAAGCCAATAGACTAAATGCCTAACGCTGGCTACCTGACTGTCGAATCCCGGCAAGGTAATAATGACAGGCGTCGAAAACCCGACGCCTGTCATTAGACCTACACCAGGAGCCCGATGCCCGGTATACCAAACGAAGGTAAGCCGGGTGCCGGGCATGGACAGCTGTGGGGGGGGGGTTAGGTTAGGGGCTCCCGGGGGGGAATTAGGCACCCCCCCAGGAGACTTAGGTTTAAGCTGCGAGGAAGGGGGGGTTAGGGTTAGGCACTGGGGGGGAGGCTAGAGTTAGGTACCCCTAAATTAGGGTTTCGGTTATGGTAGGGAATTAGGTTAGCGGTACTTACCTTAATTAGCGATCGGGATCTTCACCCCTGTCGGGCTTCCGCTGTCGGGATTTGAACCACCAGCCTTGCAGGCGGTAATACCTACTAGTTTCTTGAATTGCTTATCTCACACATTGTAAGCTTTGTAGTGCGACCAAGATCGCTGCCTCAACTGGTACGCCTGTGGGTGGATGAAAAAAACTTGGAGCTGATTGTTATGTAATGACTCTGCTTCTTTCTTTAGTATACTGCATTGTCCCCATTTTGTGTCATCTTTTGTAGGCATTGCCTATTCCACCCAGGGTAATCTATGTAGCGAGCCCAAAATGGCTGCCTCGCCTGGTACCTTTTGTGGGTTGGTTGTGTAAGCTGGGGAATTTTTTATCCAAAATGGCTGCACCAACCCTGTATTAAGGTCATTGTTATTGTTGTATTCACTTTGGGCCTGATTCAGACCCACTCGCGAGCGGCTGTACGCTCGCAAGTGGGTCGATGGTCTGCACTGAGCATGCGCACGACGGAGGGAGCTCCGTCGTGCGCATGCGCCAGACACGACGAGCGAAGGACTTTCCTTCGCTCGTTGTGTCCGATCAAAGGGGGCGTGCTGTCAATGTTGATTGACAGCACGCCCCCTTTGGTGGGCGTGCCTCCCTGACGGGGGCGTTCCCACGGGAACGCCTCCCGTCAGAAGCCGGCCCACTGACATCACTAGTGATGTCAGTGGGAGTGATTTTGGCTCTGATAGAGCCAAAATCACTCCGGAGCTTGCGGTTGAAAACCTCAACCGCAGGCTCCGGCTCGCAATTTCGATGGTCGCGATGGTCACGACCATCACGGCCATCAAAATGCACGCTCGTATAGCCTGTGGGTGGTGACCCACAGCTATACGAGCGTCCAGGAGGACGCTCCATGAAAAAGGAGCCCGTCCCTCATGCAGAGCGTGCGCTCTGCTCAGAGCGTACGGCTCTGAATGAGGGCCTTTGTTCCTTGTTTTTCGGTTTGTTTGTTTTCTTGCTGTAGTACTAAACCTCTGTGCTATACTTTTGAAGCTTGTAAAGCTAATTAGAGTCATGCTTGAGAAAAGCGCTAAGTAAATAAAATTATTATTATAAATCATTATTATTAACGTTGGTCACCTAAGCATTCCTCAGGATACTCAGGAGAAATTCACGGTGTTGTAGCCAATGAAGCTGCGTACATGAATGCAACCGCTGGCTTCGTCACGCCCAGAAAACGGGGCCAACATGCCCCGGATTTCTGTAATACTACCTGTCGCCATCCGTCATCGCCATGCCCAGCAGTGGCAAACGCAGGATTTCTATAGGGACGTTTCCAAATGCTTGATTTTAGAGTGAGTGGGGCCAGTCCATGATGAGGGCAGAATTACCACTTATCCAGCTTTAATATGTGTCATACAAAGCATATTGTGTGTCATAATCCCAGCATATACAGCATCAGTGATCACAGTAAGCCATTAAATGCAGGAGTAGGGCCATCCTGCCTGAGCTGAATGTTTTTATTTTAGATGTGGGCACAATTCCAGATAATTGGAGCAAGTCTGGGAGTTTGGGGGAGCAGCAGAAGAATCTAGCCCTGCACTGGACATATATGTAAATATTGGGCTCTATAGCAGTGCATCCCTAACAGTGCATGTTTTCCAAATCCCCTAATTGGTGCACTGGTTATTTATTACTGGCTGATATATGTTAAAAGATCCACAGGTGGAGCTAATTATTTCATTTATGATACCGAGAAGAACATGCAGCGCTAGTAAAATTCAATTATATTACTATTTCTATTGTGGCCATGGTGTGGGCTGGGGAGGGGGGTTTCCAGGCAGACAGAACCCCCCTGCGTTTGCCTATGCCCAGCAGCATGTCAATTAGGCTGCAATGTTTGGGACACTGTAAGCGACATCGCAGCTCTGGACCTGAACATGTACAGCGCAGCTTCTGCGCAGATCTAAAAACATAGATGTACATAAACATCAGGTTTATGTACATCCCTGATAGGCCTTATATATCATATATTGGGTTCTTTTGCAAAAAATCCAAAAATAAATTCATCAACCAGTGGTGGCATTTATTTTAAAGGATTTCTACAATGGACCACTCCAGACACAGTATGCTTATATTGTAATTGTTAATTTTATTTACTATATAGAATAATATTGTATTTACCTTTACTTAACAATTATTGTTGTTGTATTCTTGTTATTATTCGAAATCAAAACTATGTATCACCCTTCTCCTGATGTTACGTGGTCCAAAAGCGTACTTTTTTCCCATTATATTCATTCTGTCTTAAATAAGTTACATTGCTTTATCCAACACTGGTAACATCAGCCATTCCAAGCCTTATACTGTACATACTTATATTCCCCTTTCCCTTTGTTTCACACTTTTTATTTAGTTTCGCCTTTTTCTTTGTTTGTTTCCTTGTCCTTTGCTACCCCCATTTTCTATAAAGTTGTATAAGAAAAATGAACCTATGCTTTATTCTCTCCATCTTCCTATTATAATTTCATTCTTGTGCATCCTAGTCACCTACACCACCCACCTCTACAGTCACTCCTCCAACTACACATGATTAGCATTTGTTAGGACTCTAAATAGAACATTTTAGACCATCTAACAAGCCTATACCACCTTTGCTCTTTTCATCCCTTGTTAGCTCCTCTATGGAACAACCCTGATTTCTCTCTGGGTGTTGACCATTGTTTATTTCATTGCTGGACTCGCCACAATATATTATTTTCTCTAATTATAGCACCATTACACTCTTTTCCTGCCTTCGCTAGCTTAGAAACTCGTTATTCTCTTCCACATAGAGTATTCTACCAACATTTACAGATACAAAATGCTCACATACAATCACTAGCTCACCAATAGAATCTATGTAGACACTCCCAAACGGCTTCATTCCTACTATTTATCAGCTTCTCCTTTCTTACAATCAGCCACATAAGGAAGCACACTAATTAGCCTGGGAACATTAGGAATGGTCTAAAATTAAAAAGTATATATAGTGCGCCACCTTAAAAAAGAATATTGGAAGGCTGCTCCCAAGTAAAAAAATGCTCCAGACACAGAAATAGATATTGGAGCACCTGTGTTTCCAATACTCAAATGAAAGTATGTAATACAGTTCACAGTTTCCAATTAACATTTAATACTTATTCAATCAATCACAGTATAAAAACCAGGTACAAATATTCCCTTCATTCCTTAAAAACAACTAGCAGAATGTGAATTGCAACAATATTGCAAACATGTGTCACGATCACTATGTATAGATGGACACATTCTGAATATGGCAATTACCAGACCAATATAATGTTCAGAATCCGGTATGATCACAGGCCCTGATTCAGAGCCGGACGCTCTGAAAGAGCGCTCTCTCTGAATCAGGGCGTTTTTTTTTTTTTTTTGTGCGGCCTCCTGGCCGCTCGCATAGCTATAGTGAGCGGCCATGATGATGGTCGCGATGGTCAAGACCATCGCGACCATCGGGCTTGCGACGAGACCCTTGTGGTAGGGTCTCGTGGCCGCAATCCCCAGAGAGATTTCGGCTCTAACAGAGCTGGAATCTCTCCACTGACATAACTCGTGATGTCAGTGGGGTCGCCCCCAAAGGGCAAGCGTTCCCTCGGGAATGCCTCTGTTTGGGCAGCCACCCCCCCGCCCGCCCACCAAAGGAGGCGACCTGTTCCTCAATATCGACAGCTCGCCCCCTTTGGTGCGAGACCCGGAGTGACGGATTGCCCATCGCTAGCCGGGTCTCGCGCATGTGGGCCACCATCGGCCCGGTTGCAAGCGCTCAACACTTGCGACCGGGTTTGAATCAGGCCCAGAGTCTATATAATTGTAAAACTCTATAGCAGGGGTGGCCAACCTGTGGCTCTCGAGCTGCATGAGGCTCTTTTGAGCTTCTAATGCGGCTCCTGGCTTGCGGCTCGGCAGACCCACACTAATATTGAGAACGCTGGTCTCTAAAGCCATCAGAGACTAAAGAAGCTTTTGATTGCTTCAGAGGCCAGCATTCCCAATAATGCAGTGTGCGGGTGACATCATGACATCACCCGCAATGTGAGGAACCCGCGCGTTTGCTGGATCCAGTTAGATGCAGCAGGCAGCTGAAGCAGCTGCAGCAGCAGTGATGGCGGGACTCGGGAGCCCTGATGGCGTGGAGCAGTGCCAGCATGAAGGTAAGTTTCTTAATAGGGGTGTGGGCGGGGAGGGGGAGCTAGTGCTCGGGCACTTCCTTAGGGGGCACGACTACAGGGATATTGCAGGAGGGGCACAGCTAGAGGGGGCATTGCTTAATGGGCACAGCTACAAGGGACAATGCAGAAGGGGCACAACTGCTGGAGACTTTGCTTAATGGGCGGCACTGCAGAAGGGGCACAACTACTGGGGGCATTGCTTAATGGGCACAGCTACAGGAGGCATTGCAAAAGGGGCACAACTACAGAGGGCATTGCATAATGGGCACAGCTACAGGGACATTGTTAAGGGCCACAACTACTGGGGGCATTGCTTAATTGGCACAGCTACAGGGGGCATTGCATAAGGACCACAAGTAATTGGGGCATTGCTTACTGGGAACAGCTACAGGGGCATTGCAGAAGGGGCACAACTACAGAGGGCATTGCATAATGGACACAGCTACAGGGGCACTGCTTAAGGGCCACAACTACTGGGGCAATTGCTTTATGGGCACAGCTACAGGGGGCATTGCATAAGGGCCACAACTAATGAGGCATTGCTTACTGGGCACAGCTACAGGGGGCATTGCAGAAGGGGCATAACTACAGAGGGCATTGCATAATGGGCACAGCTACTGGGGCATTGCATAATGGCCACAAATACTGGGGGCATTGCTTAATGGGCACAACTACAGGGGGAACAGCATAATGGGAACTGGCATTCTCAATGTATTTTATGTGGTCCTGGATTTCAATATGTATTTTATTTGGATCTGGCTTGTTTCTGTGTATTTTATGTGAACGTGTTCAATGTTTTCTATATTGCTCTGGCTTTTTCTTTCACTTCAACAGTGAAAAATTGTATATTGGGAAGAGTATGTAAATGTCATGGGCTCGTCCCCAGCATGACTAAAACGGGGGTGTGACACAAGGTCATGCTCCTGCGAATGTCATACCAAAGGCGTGCGCACAAAAATGGGCCATGGCCTTGTGACAGCACAAGCTATTGGCCCTTTCACTTGACTACATATATTTTTTGGCTATTTGCCTCCGACTGGTTGGCCACCTCTGCTCTATAGCCTTAGTTCATGTTAGAGAAGCTGAATTATTGAGCATGAAACCATCTCTGTAGTATATACAGTAGTTGGCTCCAGGAGTGCAAAGAGGCGAATTAGGTTGAAATGTAACTGAGGGCCATGATAGAAAAATAAGGGTATGCGTGCAGGTTGGGTATGGAATAATGGCAGTCGGGATCCTGGCTGTCAAAAGACTGACCGCGGCATCCCAATGCTCGGTATCCCGACAGGGGTTAGGTAAGTATCCTAACCCTCTCCCCTTAACTCTCTCACCCTAACCCTTCTTTTCTGCATCCTAACCCTAACCTTCCCTTTCCCAGCACCCTAACCCTCTCGGTTAGTGCCTAAACCTAACCCTCCCCCCTTAAAGCCTAAACCTAACCGTCCCCCCTTAGTACCTAACCCTAACCCCCCTGGTAGTGCCTAACCTTAACCCCCCCTGTCTGCAGCCTAACCCTAACCCCCCTGGGTGCCTAAACCTTACCAACCCCCCCGCAGCTAACAGCTAACGGTGCCTGCTAAACTTATGATTGGGATGCTGGCTGTTAGAATTCCAGCTTCGGCATCTCCACTGATGTTGGGATTCCGGTGCCGGTCTTCTATCCGCGGTTCAGGATTCTGGCACTGGGATTTCGGCAGCCGGCATTCTGATGGTAGGTATAATAACTACATCCCATGCGTGCTGCTGCTATGGATGCCGGCAGTGAGGTTACTCTACCCGGCTACAGCTCCACCGCTCCCTTGCTCTCCCATCTTCCCGCTGCACCAGCAGCTCTGATCCTGCTTGTATGGTTCTCCGTGAATTTGACCAGCTATACTTCCACGGCCTATGCAATCTCCTCACTCCATGCTGCCCCAGCACCTGGGACTCGAATCATGACTCACAGAGCCCCACTTCTCCGGCTATACAGTTGTATGGCAAGTTCATGTGGTAGATGCTGCTACCTGAGGCTATTAGTGTTCCACTGGTGGCTGATGTCAAACAGTTTCTATGGCCACACTGTAGTCTCAACACAGATGTCCACCCTTATTCCATAATGCGTTTCTCTTCATCCAAAGTTTCTTCAAAAGGATGAAGGGTATTGTCCTCATTTTAAAGGACATATAGCTAATTCAATTGGTGCAAAATAGGTAGTTAATTTTATTCACCAGAAATCAGTGATCTTTGGTGGAGAGGTGTTTGCAGATGTTTTGTCTATTCACTGAAAGTGTATCACACCAAAAGCAATTAAAAAGACTATTCAAACCAACACATTCTCAATTTGATCAAAACCATGAGTTGATACATATTAATAATAATATTAATGAAAATTATGAATGATATAAATAAATCTACAACAGCTGCTGTGTTTAAATATACAAATGAACTGAATGACATGACACTATATACATATATGAGGCTATAGAGTTTTCCAATTATATAGACTGTGATCACACCAGATTCCGAACATTATATTGGTCTGATAATCGCCATATTCATTTCAAATAATAACAAAGAAAGCGGAGATGTGGGAGATTTTACACAGTATATTTCAGTTTCTGAAGAATGTATCCATTTATATAGTGAGCGTAACACAGTTTACCAATTGAGCTACATGTTTGCAATATTGTTGTAATTCACATTCTGCTAGTTATTTTTAATGAATTAAGGGAATATTTGTACCTGGTTTTTATACTATGATTGATTGAATAAGTATTAAATGTTTATTGGAAACCACGAGCTCTATTACATACTTTCATTTGAGTATATGGAAACACAGGCACTCCAATATCTATTTCTATTTCATGGTCCAAAATCCAGGGAGCCTAAACCTAGCTCCACCCCTCCCCGCACCCTAAACCTAACCTTTCCGGGGGGAGTGCCTAACCCTAACCTCCCCCCTAGTGCCTAACCCTAACCCCCCCCAGGGAGCCTAAACCTAGCCCCACCCCTCCCCGCACCCTAAACTTAACCCTCCCGGGGGAGTGCCTAACCCTAACCTCCCCCTTTATCTAGCCTAACCCTAACCCTCCTGGAGGGGTGCCTAACCCTAAGTCCCCCCCGGGAGTCCCTAAAACTAACCCTCCCCCCCACGGCTAAAAGCACCTGACGCCCGGCTTACCTACGTTCGGTATGCTCGGTGTCAGGATTTCGGCGTGGGGCTAATAATAGGCATGCCTATCTCTAGTCCCATGTCGGGCTTTCACTGTCGGGATTTCGTCAGTCGGTATTTTGACCGCCGGCATCCTGACTACATCCCATTTGCACCCCTTGCATTGCAGCATTGTTTGTCCAGGTACACAGTTACTTCTTCATTCTTTCCTTAGGGCCTGATTCCGAAACACAATGGTGATTTTTACCCCGATTGAGTGTTTGTTTGCTAATGCACAAGCGCGAATGCCACACTGCGCACCAGCAGCAATTGCATTGTGGTCACGCACAATCAGAGGACCTATACTTTCAAAGTGAGTGACAGGTAGTCACCGTTTGGGGGAGGTAATGGGGGGGGGTTAGAAAAATGCAGGCATGTCTGATCGTTTAATAGCCATTTTGTGGGTGTGAATAAATTAGCTATTGCAATCTCCTGTGCAGCATGAGAGCTCTCTGTGTGTCAGGAGAGCTGCAGTATGTGCAGCTGGTCAGACTTGACTTACATGCTGTGTGACTGCCAGATGTACGTCGATGGTACCGATGTTTACACTGTTCCACGGATATGAGAAGGCAGCAGTGGGTGTCCTTATGCTCGGGTTTGCTTTACGTATTAGCATATTTTAGCAAACTGCGATCCGTGAGAGTATGTAATTGCATTTGCATTACCTTCCATTTCTGAATCAGCTACCAAATCAATACCAAATCAGAATCAGGCCCTTTGTTATAACATGTGCACTAGATTAATTCAACAAGTATTTTAAAAACTCATGTATTTTATATAAGCATCTCACAGAACATCCATTTTTACACATGATAATAAATATTTTTTTTTTTAAATTTTGTACTGTTGCTGATGCTGTTCTGTACCCCCCTTTTTTTCAAATGTTGCTTTAAAAGTTACAGTGTACTTCTATCATGTGCACATCCAAAGTTATTAAAGTTGCACCAGGACTTTATATTTTTTTTTGCATTATTCTGTGCTATAGTCTATTGTTTCGGAATTTAGAAAACTCTAATAAAAATCTGTAATATAAATTTTATGTTGTGTGTTACTTCAAGTTTCTACAATGAAACAATATTGAGATTTAAATACATGCAAATATCCAGATCTCCTCAGCCAAAGAGATAACTGGGTAAAATAGGACCTGCCCACTGCAAGCTTTAGGGTTCAATTTTGGCTGAGCCAATTAACCTACCAGTATGTTTTGGAATTGTTTGAACAGTACCTGGAGAAAATCCACACAAGCACGGAGCTAGGACACACAAACTCCACACTTATAGAGCCCTGCTTGGAATCAACCCTTTCACTCCAATGTTGTTGCTGTGCATCAGCAAAGAAAACCATTGCATCACTGTGGAACACAATACTTCCCTAGGAAATTAACACTAGGCAAAACAAGATGCTTACTTTGGCCATGGTCTTAGAGGGAGAATAAAACATTGCATTACTCATTCAGTGTCTTTATGTTCACTGCAGTGTCCCCTCATTACGTGCAGCCTTGGATATGAAGGGGCTTCTTTTCTGTGGTGTTGCCATGTTTCGCTCCATACCATTGAAGAAGCAGGTGTAGGAATTTTAGACCAGTGCTGGAGGGTGCATTGGTGTCCCTCCCCGTGGTAACACCAGGTGCAGATAGGATTGTAGTGCTGGCAAAATGGGCATGGCTTTGTGGGTAGGGGGCATGGCCTCATAGGTAGGGGGGGCATGGCCTTGCACCCTGAACCCCCGTTTTTGTAATTCCAGGGGTTGCGGAGATGCCCCCGGAGACCAGTCTGTGTGCAGTGCCAGCTCCCTCACTGTTTCAGGAGCCAAGTGCTGCATGGAATGAAACAGGGCAGCACCTGGCTCTTGTCACTGGGGAGGAGTCGGCACTTTGGTGTCACCCCTCGGCGCATTCCCCCTTGTGACGTCACTGGGCGGGTGTCTTGGATAGATGATGCTTTTGCATTTGACAGTCCATGAACTTTTGTGTTCTAAACTTTGTGTACCATAATAGTTGTAAAAATTAGAGGCAATACCAGGGCTTGGAGAAACTTGACATAATGGGTATTAAACATGCAATCCTCCAGGTGTTGTGGAACATCCCATCAGCCTGCCACAGTTTAAGCAGGCCCTAATAGCAAAGCTGTGGCAGTGAATGCTAAGATGTGTGGTTCTATAGCACCTGGAGGGCCACATGTTGAATAACTTTGTTTTACATGTTTCTAGAGAGACATTGGTCTTGAAAATTTCAAGAACAGTAAAAGAGCTCCAACCATCTTTGGTGGGTTTGTACCACATGACCAGAAATATGTATACCCCCGTCAGTACTGCATACCCCGTAACTGTCCCAAATTTGGCTGGACAGTCATGCTTTATGGGCACTTTTCACCTGCGGCCCACAGTGTCCCATGTGGAGTGGGAAGGACACTCTATCACCACTGCTATGCATAGAAGACTAGCATTGAATGGATGCTGCCCACATGCACGTAGAATCCATTTAGTGCCGGGAGAGGCTGGGAAGAGTCACTGGGGGAAGTCTGTATGCAACTGTCAGAGTCGTGGGATTCTGGGACTGTGTTCCCGGGCTGGGCCTTGGACCTGTATTACTTAGCTCGGATGCTCGTTGGAGGAGACTAGGTTTGAAGAAGTTCCTCCGCATGAGAGGATGCAGAAGACTGGTAGAGGATTGATATAGCACGGGAGTTGCTTGAAGCGGCTGGAAAGCCTTGTAGTGAATGGTGGAAGCATGGACTGCTAGGTGCGGCTAAGGAGCCAAAGAGTGACGGTGGTAGCTCGGGCGCTACTTGGAGCAGCTGAGTAGCCGAATGGAGATGGTGGTAGCGTGGAAACTACTTGGAGTGGCTGGGTAGCCGTATGGAGACGGTGGTAGCGTGGAAGCTACTTGGAGTGGCTGGGTAGCCGTGTGGAGATGGTGGTAGCTTGGACGCTACTTGAAGCGGCTGGGTAGCCGTATGGAGACAGTGGTAGCTCGGATGCTACTTGGAGCAGTGACAACACCTACGGAGCACAGTGGTGAGGCTCACTAGTTAAACTAGGGGACTTGTTGCACTGGCAACTTGCTGGGAGAAGTGGAGATCCTTTTATAGGGAGTGCTGGATGTTCATTGGAGGAGATCGCGTCACATGGGCAATCCAAGATGGCCACGCCCATGGACCGGAGAACAGCATGTTTCAGCATGTAAGTATTGGAGCCGGTGCGGCCATCCATAGCCGGCGTGGAGGAGAGAAGACAGCGGGACCCATCAAAGGGAACAGTGAGCAGCGCTGCACATCATGGGAGCCAGAATGCACAGCGGAATAGGACCCGCAAAGGTAAGTGTCGGGGTCTGAGTCTAAGGTCTCTGTTGCGGGCTGTGACAGTACCCCCCTCTTCATGACTGGCCACCGGACACTTTTTTGGTTTATGAGGGAACTTCGTATGGAAGACCTTGATTAAGCGAGGAGCATTAACATCGGAAGCATTTATCCAAATCCTTTCTTCTGGACCATATCCTTTCCAATCGATTTGGTACTGAAGACGATTGTATCGACAACAGGAGTCTAGGATTCTGTCAACCTCAAATTCCTCTCCTTGTTGAGTCTGGACACTAGAAGCTTTGGGAAAACCCTTCTGGAATCTGTTTAGGACCAGTGGCTTCAGGAGAGAAATATGAAAGGAATTGGGTATCCGAAGGAAAGGCGGTAGTCTCAGTTTGTAAGCTACTGGATTCAGGACCTTGATAATTGGAAAAGGACCAATATAACATGGTGCAAATTTCATTGAGGGTACACAGAGTCTGATGTTTCGAGTGGAAAGCCAGATCATATCTCCAGTTTGAAGACTTGGAATGGCTTGTCTTTTGTGGTCATCAAATTTCTTATACCGGGCTGAAGCTTTAGTGAGAGTGGAGTGAACCCTTCTCCAAATGTCAGAGAATTGTTGAAGGGATACTTTGGCAGCAGACACATCCAGAGCCGGGAATAAAGGGAAGTCTGGAATCCGAGGATGAAGGCCGAAGACTGTAAGAAATGTAGTTGAATCTGTGGGTGGATGTATGATACTGATTGTTGTGAGCGAATTCAGCCCAAGGGAGAAGCTCAATCCAATCATCTTGGGAGGAGGAGATGAAGGTGCGAAGGAACTGTTCCAAATCCTGGTTGACCCTTTCGGTCTGTCCATTATTTTGAGGATGATAAGCGGTGGAGAACTTGAGTTTCACCCGAAGGGCTGAACAGAGTGAGCTCCAAAACTTTGCCATGAACTGTACACCTCTGTCAGAGATGATTTCTTGTGGTAGACCATGAAGTCCAAAGATCTTTGTGATCCAGGATGATAGGAGAGTTTGTAGTTGAACCTAGAAAAGAACATCGCCCATCTGGCCTGCTGAGGATTCAAATAGTTAGCAGATTTTAAATAAAGTAAGTTCTTGTGGTCTGTGAAAATAGTGATCGGGTATAGGGCCTAATTCAGACCCGCTCGCGAGTGCTGAGCGCTTGCAAGCGGGTCGATGTTGGCCCATTGCGCTTGTGCACAACGGAGGAGGCTCCATCATGCGCATGCGTGAGACCCGGATAGCGGCGGGCAAGTCGTCGCTATGGGTCTCGCTACAAAGGGGGTGTGCTGTCGATGGTGAGTGACAGCACACCCCCTTTGGTGGGCGTGCGGCTGCCCAGAAGGAGGCATTCCTATGGGAACGCCTACCATCTGGGGCTGGCCTCACTGACATCACAAGTGATGTCAGTGGGAGTGCCTTCGGCTCTGATAGAGCTGAAAGCACTCGAGGGCTTACGGCAACAAGACCCTACCACAAGGGTCTCGCCGCAAGCCTGATGGTCGCGATGGTCTTGACCATCGCGACCATCTTTTTGGCTGCTCGCTATAGCTGTGGGTGGTCACCAACAGCTATGCGAGCGGCCAGGAGGCCGCTCTAAAAACAGAGAAGGATTGCCCTGATTCAGAGCGAGCGTTCTGTCAGAGCATCCGGCTCTGAATCAGGGCCATAGAGCCCCTTCCAGAAGATATCGCAATTCCTCAACAGCCAATTTCATGGCGAGTAACTCTTGGTCACCGATGGAATAATTCCTCTACGCTGGTAGAATTTCCCGGGAATAAAATCCACAAGGATGGAGTTTTTCATCTTCAAAATGTTGAGAGATGACCGCTCCAACTCCCTCAGAAGAGGCATCGACATCCAGAATGAAGGGTCATGTTAAATCCGGCTGTTTCAATACCGGGACAGAGATGAACACCTGTTTCGGGAGTTGAAAGGCCGAGGCAGCTTCCACAGACCATATGGTTGGATCCGCTCCTTTGCGGCTAAGAGCGGTGATGGGAGCCACCAACGTGGAGAACCCTTTTACAAACTTGCATTAGTAGTTGGCAAACCCTAAAAACCGCTGTATTGATTTCAGAGATGTTGGAGCAGTCCAATCGAGGATGGCTTGAAGTTTCACGGGGTCCATATGAAGATTAGTTCCAGAGATGATGTAACCCAGAAATGGCACACTGGTTACTTCGAATACACATTTTTCCAATTTGCAGAAGAGTTGATTGGAGCGTAACCTCAGGAGGACTTCTTTCACTTGGATCCGATGGGTCGTCAAATCCTGAGAGAAGATCAGGATGTCGTCCAAGTAGGCGACCACACTCTTGTATAGGAGATCCTGGAAGATTTTGTTGACGAAGAATTGAAAAACAGCAGGGGCATTACAAAGGCCAAAGGGCATGACGAGATACTCGTATTGGCCATCTCTGGTGTTGAAAGCTGTTTTCCACTCATCTCCGGGACGAATACGGATCAAATTGTAGGCCCCTCTTAAATCAAACTTCATGAAGATTGTGGCCCCTTTGACTCTGTCGAATCATTCAGTTATGAGAGGAAGAGGGTAACGATTTTTGATGGTTATATCGTTGAGCCCACGATAGTCAATGCACGGACGTACTCCCCCGTCTTTTTTTTTTTATGAAAAAAAATCCGGCCCCTGCTGGGGACGAAGAGGGACGAATAAATCCTTTGTTTAAATTTTCCACAATGTACTCAGACATGGCTTGAGTTTCAGGGAGTGAAAGTGGATAGGTGCGTCCTCGCGGAGGATTTTTCCCAGGAATTAAATCTATAGGACAGTCCCAATTCCGATGGGGAGGTAATAAGTCTGCCTTTTGCTTACTGAAAACATCAGAAAAGTCAGAGTAGGGTACGTGCAAGGCTGAAGGTAACTGAACATCAGAGACTCGAACCGGGACTACTCGGTGAAGACAATTCTTGAAACAGTTAGTGCTCCAAGAAGTTATTTGCATGGCAGACCAGTCAATATGTGGAGAATGTCTCTGTAGCCAGGGTAACCCGAGGACTAGAGGATGAGAGGCTTTAGGAATCACTAGGAAAGACAAATTCTCAGAGTGGAGAACCCCGATGGTAAGTTCAAGTGGCTTGGTGCGATGGGTGATGGTTCCACTATTAATTTGACTACCATCAATGGCAGTCAAAGTGATGACTCGTGCTAGGAATCTGATATTTATGGACGAAGTCCATAGTCATAAAATTTTCTGCCGCTCCAGAATCTAGAAGAGCTGGAACAACTTTAGGACCCTGTGGGAGTCTCAATTGAGCCTGGATAATGGAATCTGATTTCCTGGGTGATTCGATGGCTACTACTAACTTAACCTCTCTGTGATAAGTTAGGAGGAGGCGTTTCCCAGACGAATGGGACAGGATTTAACAAAATTTTGGGAAGATCCGCAGTACATGCAGAGATTCAGTCTCTGCCTTTTCTGCCATTCCTCAGGGGTCAGGCGGGAGCGGTTGACCTGCATGGGTTCTTCTCCCACGGGAGGAGAAGGTAGTCAAGAAGCTGGACCTGGTCTTCCACGATCGAATCTGCCTCTCTCCAAGGCACGTTCTCTGTGTCAAAGGTCCACCTTATTACAGAGAGTGATTAAATCATCCAGACTGGTTGGAAGGTCACAGGAAGCCAGATTGTCTTTGAGTCTTTCTGAAAGACCACTCCAGAAGGCAGCAATAAGAGCATCTTCATTCTAATTGAGCTTCGAAGCCAGGGTCCAGAATTGGACGACATATTGGCCGACGGTCCTGCTGCCCTGACAGGCGTAGAATATCCGCTGACGCGGAAGTGGTTCTTCCAGGCTCATCAAAAATCCTGCGAAAAGTGGCAACGAATTCAGAATAGTTGGAGAGCAAAGGATCCGACTTCTCCCAGAGGGGCGAGATCCAATCGAGTGCTTGACCAGAGAGTAGAGAGATAATGTATGCCACTTGGGTTCTGGCTGTCGGAAAATTAGCGGGTTGAAGCTCGAAATGGATTTTGCATTGATTCAAGAAACCCCTGCATAACTTGAGGTTGCCCTCGAACTTGCTCGGAGGTGAGAGCTGAAGTCGAGCAGAAGGTGGAACCGGAGGAGCAGGTGACACCACAGGAGGAGGGTCAGCTTGAGCGCCAACTGGAACAGGGTGGGCTAGCAAGGCCTGAATGTTGTCCAGATGTGATGACATATCCTGGATGAATTGGATCAACTGGGCCTGAGAGGCCTCTTGTCTTTCCAGACGAGATAGCACATCCTGAGAGGAATCTACTCCAGATCCTTGACCACTTGCCGAGTCCATCAGGCCAGTGCAAACTGTCAGAGTCATGGGATTCTGGGACTGTGTTCCCGGGCTGGGCCTTGGACCTGTATTACTTAGCTTGGATTCTCGCTGGAGGAGACTAGGTTTGTTGAAGTTCCTCCGCATGAGGGGATGCAGAAGACTGGTAGAGGATTGATATAGCATGGGAGTTGCTTGATGCGGCTGGAAAGCCGTGTAGTAGATGGTGGAAGCACGGACTGCTAGGTGCGGCTAAGGAGCTGTAGAGTGATGGTGGTAGCTCAGGCACTACTTGGAGCGGCTGAGTAGCCGAATGGAGATGATGGTAGCGTGGAAGCTACTTGGAGTGGCTGGGTAGCCGTATGGAGTTGGTGGTAGCATGGAAACTACTTGGAGTGGCTGGGTAGCCATATGGAGATGGTGGTAGCGTGGAAGCTACTTGGAGCGGCTGGGTAGCCATGTGGAGATGGTGGTAGCTCGGACGCTACTTGGAGCTCCTTATGCTCAACCATGGTTATCTCATAAACCTGAGCTGTTGGGGTGCCTTGAGGGCTGTGTTTGGGAACTTCTGCCCTAAGCTATTTTCCAATTGCTCTGTGAGTGGTGTGCTCTTATGGTTGGTTTTGGAGATGTCGTGCCTTGTTAAAATGAACCCTGCAATACAAAATCCCTTTGACTGTGAAGTGTGGAGTGTTATTCGATTCTTGCAGGTGTATGATGATGTGAAAAAGTGGTGTAAATGATCAATAATGGAACGAATAAACATGCATGACGAAGATCAACCAGGACGCTCATCTCTTGTCACGGCTATGGGTGGGAGGTTTTTGATCACTCACCGTATAGTCCGAACCTTGGCCCTCATTCAGAGCCACTCGCTAGCGGCCGTACGCTCGTTCCGAGCGATGTTCGCACATCTGCGCATGCGTACGGTTTTTAGTACGCATGCGCGAACCAGTCAGTGCGGCCGAAAATCATTTGTACGCTATATAGCGAGTGCCTGCTATTTTGAGTGACAGAATGAGGCGTATGTGGGTGGTAACAGGGGAAGGTGTTTGAAAACGGGGGAGTGGATTTCGAACGCAGGTCAAAACGGGCGTTTTAAGGGAGTGCATAATTAATACAGCAGCGTCATTGACCACGTCACTTGTTTTTTTTTAACTCAGAACTGCTCGCAAAATAGCGGTTGAAAAAACCAACCACAAGAATAGCGATCAGTTCATACGCTGTACGATGTACTCGATTAATCTAATAAATAGCGGACATGACGTATGGTGCGAGCGGCCAGGGGGCGTTTTTACCAAATAAACGAGCGTATGTTTTGCTCGCTCGTTCCGACTTAGAGGTCTGAACAGACTGCAATTTGCGAACGGATCATTTGAATAGCCACCCCTTGTTTTTGAACGAACGACCGCAAATAGCGAACGGCTCTGAATCAGGCCCCTTGTTCCAAGTGATTTTCACCTTTTCACTAAGCTCAAAAAGTTCTGGACATAAACATTTTGGTGAGATGAAGTTTGCAGTCAACAAATGGTTCAATGGACTGGAGGCAACTGGGTACAATAATGGGATTCTAAAGCTAGTGAACAGATATGATAAATACTTAAATTAAGTACAAATACCCTCCTATATTATCAAATGTTCCACCCATCATTGTTTGATATGTAAAACTTCCTGAAACATATGATTATTTGCAAGAAGGGAAATCCCGTGAAGGAACAAGGAATAAAATGTAACAACATGTATACTAGTAATTGGTACAGAAAACATTATGTAATAAAAGCTTTGACTAAGCTGTAAGGAAGAAGAAAAAATCAGCCTATAAAAATGTCATTCATCTTTATAATTCTGTAAAACATTTTATGTATTTAATGTTGATGCATAAATTGTTATAGAACTAAAAATGTGAACATATTTTATGTAATATATTGAGGTCCATTTATTATCACATTGTTATGGACATTACTGCAGTAAGGGGCAGTGTGCATTCTATGTAACAATGTTTAATCTACTTAACAGAATACTAACTGGCAACATTATCAAATATACTGTACATAAAAGTGCCAGGGATATGCTATAACTCAAGATATTGGTAATGGCATGTAAATCACTGAGCAGGTATTTTCCTTCACACACTATGGCCCTGATTCAGAGCCGGACGCTCTGACCAGAGCGCTCGCTCTGAATCAGGGCCCACCTCCATAATTATGGAGCGTCCTCCTGGACGCTTGTATAGCTGTGGGTCACCACCCACAGCCTATACGAGCGTGCAGGATGATGGTCGCGATGGTCTTGACCATCGCGACCATCGCCAGTGCGAGCAGAAGCCTGCGGTTGAGTTTCTCAACCGCAAGGCCAGGAGTGATTTTGGCTCTATCAGAGCCAAAATCACTCCCACTGACATCACTAGTGATGTCAGTGGGGCCGGCTTCTGACGGTAGGCGTTCCCTTGGGAACGCCTCCGTCTGGCAGACACGCCCCCGGCACGCCCACCAAAGGGGGCGTGCTGTCAATCAACATCGACAGCACGCCCCCTTTGATCAGACACAACGAGCGAAGGAAAGTCCTTCGCTCATCGCGTCTTGCGCATGCGCACAACGGAGCTCCCTCCGTCATGCGCAGTGCACACCATCGACCCACTTGCGAGTGGACAGCCGCTCGCGAGTGGGTCTGAATCAGGCCCTATGCCTCAGCACAGGACTCTTATTTTTAGACTGTTGAAGGACACTTGCATCCCAAAGTCTATATGGATTATTATATGCACTTTATCCCATTCAGTGTTGAGATTCTCACACCCCTGTGTCCATTTTCTACATTTGTGCTTGTCACATTTCAACATCAATATCAGTAATTTTATATGCAGCACCCACACCAGTTATAAATTGTTGTTTCCTGAAGTCCTGGAATTTACAGAAAAAAACTTTAGTTTATTTGTTCCTCCTAACATGTTAAAATAGTAACCAAACTGCCAAAAAATGTTTGTTAGGGTTTTTTTTTTTTAAATTGAGATTTCAAGAAGTGAATAACACCAAATGTAATAAGAAAAATGCAAAGAAATACTTTGAGGTTCTTCCATTGGCATTTATCTGCCTTCACATTCTGGCGCTTGGTAAATCTCACAATATAGTACCAACCACTGGAAACAGGGAATATCTGCTATGGAACCCCTGTAATACCTTCAGGGGATACTTACATTTTGCAGGTACCCCCTAAAAATAGACGTTTTCAGGGACTTTCCCACAAAGTGTGATTAATAAATATACCCCTCTTAATCAAGCCCTAAATGTTTTACCAGATATCTGTTTATATAGTATAATTTTGGCAGATACATAATTAAAACATTTGTTTTAGTACATCGTTGTACACCTCAGTTGATTTGTAATGCAAAATTTCCCAACATGTGCTAATAACAAGAGTTATTGACAAAATAATTTGTTTAATGCTTTCAATGCTATGAAAACAAAAATATATGCTACACTCAGGATAACACTAACAGCTGACTGCAATGTTATGTAATCTTATACAAAGATCAAATTGCATGTTTGCAATTGTTACATTCATTAAGGGTTTAAATGTTTCATAACATATCACATCTTCCATATATATAAACAAGGTATCTACAGAGAGTTAAAGTCACGTCTGTGATAATGGCAATGACAGATTCAAGATTTGATCTTAGTCACAGTACTTACCGTAAACAACTCATTTATATAAGGCTGGGTACACACCCATGGACGTAACTAGCATAGGTACAAGGGGTGCAGCTGCTATGGGGCCCAGAGCTGTGGGGGGCTCATCTTCCTTGTCAAAGTTACATATTATAAACATATTTCACCATTGTTTGGTACATAGGGGTCCTTACAAACTTTTGCCATGGGGCATTCAAATACCTTGTCAAGCCCATGTACACACCAGGCGATATATATCTCATTCCATCAACGCATAGGCAAACGCAGGGGGGGGTTTCCGTCTGCCTGGAGACCCACCTCCCCAGCCCACAATAGAAACAGTAATGTAACAGAATTTTACTAGTGCTGAATGTTCTTCTCAGTATCACAAATGAAATAATTAGCACCACCTGTGTATTTTTTAACATGCATCAGTCAGTAATGAATAACCTGTGCACCAACTAGGAGATCTGGAAAACATTCACTGTTAGGGATATGCTGCTATAGAGCCCAATATGTACATATATGTCCAGGGCAGTGCTAGGTTCTTCTGCTGCTCCCCCAGACTCCTGGACTTGCTCCCATGCCCTGGAATGGTGCCCACATCTAAAATTAAAACATTCAGCTCAGGCACAATGGCCCTACTTCCGCATATAATGGGTTACTGTGATTGCTGGTCCTGTATATGCTGGAATTATGACACACAATACATTTTGTATGATGCATATTAAAGCTGGTTAAGTGCTAATTCTACCCTCTTCATGGACTGGCCACACTCACTCTAAAATCACGCATTTGGAAACCCCCCTCTAGAAATCCTGCGTTTGTCACTGCAACGAGCGATATATCGGAAGCGGACCAGCCTGTGTGTACACCCGATATGTATGTAAACAAAGTTGTTCACAGACAAATCAGGTCAGCCCTGCAGCACAGTGATGCCATTATATCTTGCAGATATATGGACACATCTGGCTGTGTGTACGGGCAACACGCCGACCACCCATACATTTGTGCAGGGGCCACCGACACTGACAACTAAACTGGGCAGGCAAATATAAATGCCGACCCAGTTGTGATGTCAGCCCAGACATATTGAGCGGCTGATTGGTAAGTGTGTAAAGAACTAAGGATCAAATAGGGTTGAGGTTACCAATAGGTTAAACAAATGGGCAGACTGGATGGGCCAAGAGGTTCTTATCTGCTGTCAAATTCGATGATTCTATGTTTCTATGTGTATAGCTTACCAAACGGCTGCTCTGATGACAGATTGGTCTGCTGAACGATCCGTCGTCATAGTATGTATCTAGCTTAAGTGGGTGGAAATCAGCACCTTTGTTTGTTATAGCACATTTTCTTACAAAGTGATATTGTGTTTTGTTTGGGTTGTGCCAGTAACAGGGTTGTGTTGTACATGGTAAATAAAAGCATTCGTATCACCATACTAAACACTTCCATTTTTGTTTTTTTTATTTTTTATTATTATTTCAATGTGAGAGTCAATAAAGAACAACAAGAATAAAGATAAAGACGTGGGAATATACTTGAATTAATTATAGTTGTGGTTGTTCTTTTTGAAAATTCCCAGGTGTTTTTTTCAACAGTGATCAAGAGCAAATAAAACAATATAAAGTGTTTTCATTGTGCTTTTATGATCACATGAAAAAAGAAAACAAAAGACTTGGGAGCATTCCTTGTTGTGAGCTATTAAATATACACAACATTTTTATTTGCAAGTTCAATGATTATTGATCTGTAAATTGTGCATTAGTCACCACAATCAGCAGGGACACAGGGCCTGATTCAGAGCCGGACGCTCTGACCAGAGCGCTCGCTCTGAATTAGGGCCCTCCTCCATGAAAATGGAGCGGCCTCTTGGACGCTCGCATAGCTGTGGGTGACCACCCACAGCTATAGCGAGCATCCATGATGATGGTCACGATGGTCAAGACCATCGCGACCATCGGGCTTGCGACGGAGACCCTGCGGTAGGGTCTCGCTGCCGCAAGCCCTGGAGTGATTTTGGCTCTATCAGAGCCAAAATCACTCCCACTGACATCACTACTGATGTCAGTGGGGCCGGCTTCAGACGGTAGGCGTTCAACATCGACAGCACGCCCCCTTTGGTGCGAGACCCGGAGCGACGGCTGTCCCGTCGCTATCCGGGTCTCGCGCATGTGCACGACGGAGCTCCCTCCGTCGTGCGCATGCGCAGTAGGGCACAATCGACCCGCTTGCGAGCATCCTGTGCTCGCGAGCGGGTCTGAATGACCCCCACAGTATATACCCTTATACTGGCACAGTGCAGCACATCAGTGAGAGCAATAGAAGATGTGTACGTATTGCCAGATTCTCAGAAACTGTTTACTCAGTCCCATAGTCATGCTCAATACAGTCATAATCACATCCAGCACATGTACACTTTACAGCATTAATTCATATTTCAAACTTTGTGGATGGTTTGTTTCCTAAAAAATATATCTAATACAGTATATCCAGATGGTTTATTATACAAATACAACTTCATAGAATACATGAATTGTTTGATTAGATACACTTTTCAGCAGAATGTATCTAACTGTTCCTAAAAGTCTACATTTTCCCTTGATGAGTCTGTCTTGACTATGGGCCTGACTATGGGCCCAATTCACTACCGACTGCAACTGTGAATGCAATAGTGATTACGCACACAGGGCCTAATTCGGACCCGCTCGCAAGCGGGTCGATGTTGGGCCAGTGTGCATACGCACGAGGGAGTCGGCTCCGTCGTGCGCATGCGCGAGACCCGGATAGCGACGGGCAAGCCGTCGCTATGGGTCTCGCTACAAAGGGGGCATGCTGTCGATGGTGAGTGACAGCACGCTCCCTTTGGTGGGCATGCCGGGGGCGTGGCTGGCCAGACGGAGGTGTTCCAATGGGAACGCCTACCGTCTGGGGCCGGCCCCACTGACATCACAAGTGATGTCAGTGGGAGTGCTTTTGGCTCTGATTGAGCCAAAAGCACTCCAGGGCTTGCGGCAGCAAGACCCTACCACAAGGGTCTCATCGCAAGCCCGATGGTCGCGATGGTCTTGACCATCACGACCATCTTTTTGGCCACTCGCTATAGCTGTGGGTGGTCAAAAAAAACAGAGGGTCGGCCCTGATTCAGAGCGAGCGCTCTGTCAGAGCGACCGGCTCTGAATCAGGCCAACAGTCTCATAATGATAGTATGCTAATCCATTGCAATCGCTGTGCCATTGCAGCATAACATACGGATGCCCACTTTACCTTACACACATCCGTAATGTTTAGCAAGACTGTGAAACCATCGCTACAATCAAGTACCATCGCAGTCTCACACACACTGAGGACCTGATTCAGACCCGCTCGCTAAGGCGTGATCGCTCATCTGAGCAATTATCAGCCATCTGCACATGCGTATAATTCGCAGTGCGCGTGCGCAAGCCATTAGTTGCGATCTGATTTTGGTTGCTTGTAAGCTTGTGGCGTAAGTTCATCCCAGATGCCTGGAGGCAAGTTATAATTTGGTGCCCCCTATCCCCCATATTTACAGCCCTAAGTGGGGTGAATATACTGTGGGTGATGGAGGAGGTGCCTCTTCAGTGCCGGTGCCCGGTGGCAGGCGCCTCCATTGTCTCCCATACTTCTGCCCATTGTAAGCCACTATCTGGTCGCTGCTTTGAGTGACAGATAGTGCCATTTGTGGATGGTAACAGGGGAAGGTGCTTGTGAACGGGGTAGTGGATGTGCGAATGCAGGCATGTCTGGCCGCCAAAACGCTGTTTAAAGGGCGTGCATAATTAGCAAAGTAGCGTCACTGTACACGTCACCTGCATGTATTTCAACCAGCACTGATCGCTGTGCTTGCAGCAGGTTAAGGCAACCCCAAGGGCTGCGAACAGCTCCGATGGCTCACGATGGTCCCGATTAATCCCTCATTTCCCAGAGATGATGTGTGTTGCAAGGGGGTGTCTTTAGAAACTTGCGAGCGCACTTTGCCGTAGCTCGCTAAAACATAGTGGGCATCCTTACACGACGCAGTGCGAGCACTTCATTTAGATATCCAGCCCCTTTTTGCAAATGATGGACCGCAACTTGCGAGCGGGTCTGAGTGAGCTCCTGTGATCGCAATCGCAGGGTACAGTAGCTTTGGGGTGTCCAGGGAGAAGATGCCCGAGGACGCCACTGTACTGCTAATTCAGCTACATTGGTTAAATTAGTGACATTTCAGTTGAGAGAGAAAAAAGGGAGAGAAATGAAAGTTGGTGAAGGAAAGAAGAGGGACTAGAGGAAGAGTCTGTGTAAAGAAAATAACGGTGTAAGAGACAGAGCAGGGGGAGAGGAATATACAGGGCCAACAACATAAATATTGGTGCCCAGCCCACTCTTGTTTTTGGGGTCACCGATCCCTGCCTGGTAGGTACAGGCCAGTTGGCCATTGGTTTATCCCCCATGTCTCCCCAGCCTCATCCCCCATTTCAGCTTTATCATCCATGTCTCTCCAGCCACATTCCTGCTGAGTCTCTCCAGCACCATCCCTATGTTTCCAGCTTCATTCTTTAAGTCTCATCGCCAGGTGTCTCTACATCTCCAGCCATTGGCTCATTCCCCACTGTGTCTCTCAGCCTGATCCCCCACTGTTTCAAGAAAACCAGTTATTAGCAGTACAAAACAATGCAGGACAAGGATATGGTGTATAAATATTGCTGCATAACACAAGCAGCCGGGCGTCAGCAACCAAGTGTTAGGTGCCAATTGCGGAGTTAGGAGTACACAATAGTATAAGTAGGGGAAAGAGAAGCACGTGAGGGACGAGGGCCCTGCTCGTGAGAGCTTACATTGTAAAGGGGAGGGGTAGACAGACAGGGACTACACAGACGGGGTAGATAGTGAGGAAGGAGCATGGAGCAGTGGGTTAGGATATAAGCAGGAGAATGTGTGTATTATGGGATGACCTTATGTTATGTCAAACAAGTTCTTCGTTCATCTATCTCTATAACAAAAACTAGATTTTATTTGTGTTATTTACATGAGAAATGTACAAAAAAAAGTTGTTGCACTTTAATTTTTGTCTGTTACATTTTAGCATCTAAATACATCCAGCTAAAAATGCAGATATTATAGAACTGTCATGCCATCCTAATAGTGAATACGTTGTCCTAGCTGCTGGGTGCTATGCCATGCTCCTGTGAGTGGGTGGTTCTCACATGCTAGACCCACCCCAAAAAAGGTGTAGCCATGCCCCACATGCTGTGGTACCCCAGGATGTTGCTGTAATATATGAATTTATATTAATATTTTGACACCTTTCTGGAACTCTACATAAAAACATCAATGAATTACATTTTGTATCACTATGTATAAATGATCGGCATTACATGTAAATATATTCCCATTATATCAGGACTCTACATATCAGTTTATTTGAGTATCATGGGTAGCTTTAAAGAGCGACATTGTGAAATATGTTTGATTTTGATACTATTTAGTACTCATCTATTATTGGGAAAGTAAAGATCATAGAGTCAGGGTATAAAGTAAGCAAATATCATTGCTTATTAGTTGTTATAGCTCTTATGTATTCGATGTAAAGGACAAATGTATTTCACTTCTGTGTATTAAACTACATCAAAGGAATTCAATGGAAATATTCAAACCATCAAATCTATTATTTCAGATGAGAAAGAGTTTAATTGAAAGACTTTAATGAGTTATAAACCAAAAGGGCAGTCCTATTAGCAATGAGCCTTTGTTTGATTGTTTCTCACTAAACCAAACTCTAATACCTATATTATTAATACATGTGTTTACCTATCAATACAGAAAGCCACACCCTGACTGCAGTGTATAGAAACTGAGTGGATCAAAGAAAGCTGAGAGCTAATCCATTTATACAAGGAGATTGTTTCAGAGTCCTACACAGGAATTGATGTTAAAGTAGCCAAAATCAAAGTAAAATTGTTACTACAGAAACATAATAAGTTGTTGCTATGTTATATACATAACAGAGATGATTGATTTAATCACTAAATACTTGTAAAATAATTCTACTATTGGGGTATCTGGGTACATAGAACTTGACAACTGTTTTTCAAGTAAGAAACTTTGACGCAGACTCAATATTCAAAAGTCAACTAAATGTGTTACTATTACTACAGTAGTACTGTATCTCAGTCTGGCCAGCCACTTTACAGGACTTAAATGTGTTACTACAGCACTAGTATCTCAGGCTGGCCAGCCACTTTACAGGACTTAAATGTATTACTACAGTACTAGTATCTCAGGCTGGCCAGCCACTTTACAGGGCTTAAATGTATTACTACAGTACTAGTATCTCAGGCTGGACAGCCACTTAAAGGGCTTAAATGTATTACTACAGCACTAGTATCTCAGGCTGGCCAGCCACTTTACAGGACTTAAATGTATTACTACAGTACTAGTATCTCAGGATGGCCAGCCACTTTACAGGGCTTAAATGTGTTACTACAGTATTAGTATCTCAGGCTGGCCAGCCACTTTACGGGGCTTAAATGTATTACTACAGTACTAGTATCTCAGGCTGGCCAGCCACTTTACAGGACTTACAGTCAGGTGCATAAATATTGGAACATTGACAGAATTTTCATATTCTGGCCTCTATTCACCACCACAATGGCTTTGAAATGAAACAAACAAGATGTGCTTTAACTGCAGACTTTCAGATTTAATTTGAGGGTAATTACATCCAAATCATGTGAACGGTGTAGGAATTACAACGGTTTCTATATGTGCCTCCCACTTTTTAAGGGGCCAAAAGTAATGGGACTATCAACTCAAAAGCTATTTCATGGACAGGTGTGGGCTATTCCCTCGTTATTTCATTATCAATTAAGCAGGTAAAAGATCTGGAGTTGATTCTAGGTGTGACACTTGCATTTGGAATCAGTTGCTGTCAACTCTCAATATAAGATCCAAAGAGCTGTCACTATCAGTGAAGCAAGCCATCATTAGGCTGAAAAATCAAAACAAACCCATCAGAGAGATAGCAAAAACATTAGGTGTGGCCAAATCAACTGTTTGGAACATTCTTAAAAAGAAAGAATGCACCGGAGAGCTCAGCAACACCAAAAGACCCGGAAGACCACAGAAAACTGTGGTGGATGACAAAACAATTATTTCCCTGGTGAAGAAAAACCCCTTCACAACAGTTGGCCAAATCAAGAACACTCTCCAGGAGGTAAGTGTATATGTGTCAAAGTCAACAATCAAGAGAAGACTTCACAAGAGTGAATATAGAGGGTTCACCACAAGATGTAAACCATTGGTGAGCCACAAAAACAGGAAGACCAGATTAGAGTTTGCCAAACAACATCTAAAAAAAGCCATTACAGTTCTGGAACAACATCCTATGGACAGATGAGACAAAGATCAACTTGTACCAGAGTGATGGGAAGAGAAGAGCATGGAGAAGGAAAGGAACTGCTCATGATCCAAAACATACCACCTCATCAGTGAAGCATGGTGGTGGTAGTGTCATGGCGTGGGCATGTATGGCTGCCAATGGAACTGGTTCCCTTGTATTTATTGATGCTGTGACTACTGACAAAAGCAGCAGAATGAATTCTGAAGTGTTTCGGGCAATATTATATGCTTATATTCAGTCAAATGCTTCAGAACTCATTGGATGGCGCTTCACAGTGCAGATGGACAAAGGGCCTGATTCAGAGCTGAACGCTCTGACCAGAGTGCTCGCTCTGAATCAGGGCCCTCCTCCCTTTTTTTGGATCGTCCTCATGGACGCTCGCATAGCTGTGGGTTACCACCCACAGCTACAGCAAGCGTCCATGATGAAGGTCGCGATGGTCTTGACCATCACGACCATTGGGCTTGCGACGGAGACCCTGCGGTAGGGTCTCGCTGCCGCAAGCCCTGGAGTGATTTTGGCTCTATCAGAGACAAAATCACTCCCACTGACATCACTAGTGATGTCAGTGGGGCCGGCTTCAGACGGTAGGCGTTCCCATGGGAGTGCCTCCATCTAGCAGGCACACCCCGGCACGCCCACCAAAGGGGGCATGCTGTCAATCAACATCGACAGCACGCCCCCTTTGGTGCGAGACCCGGAGCGACAGCTTGGCTGTTGCAGTCCGGGTCTCGTGCATGCGTACGACGGAGCTCCCTCCGTCGTGCGCATGCGCAGTAGGGCAACATCGACCCGTTTGCGAGTATCCTTTGCTCGCGAACGGGTCTGAATGACCTCCAATGACCCGAAGCATACTGCAAAAGCAACCAAAGAGTTTTTTAAGGCTAAAAAGTGGAATGTTATGCAATGGCCAAGTCAATCCCCTGACCTGAATCCGATTGAGCATGCATTTCACTTGATGAAGACAAAACTGAAGGGAAAATGCCTCAAGAACAAGCAGGAACTGAAGACATTTGCAGTAGAGGCCTGGCAGAGCATCACTAGGGATGAAACCCAGCGTCTGGTGATGTCTATGCATTCCAGACTTCAGGCTGTAATTGCCTGCAAAGGATTTGCAGCAAAGTATTAAAAAGTGAAAGTTAGATTTAGGATTGTTTAGTTTGTCCCATTACTTTTGGCCCCTTAAAAAGTGGGCGGCACATATAGAAACCGTTGTAATTCCTACACCGTTCACCTGATTTGGATGTAATTACCCTCAAATTAAATCTGAAAGTCTGCAGTTAAAGCACATCTTGTTTGTATCATTTCAAAGCCATTGTGGTGGTGAATAGAGGCTAAAATATGAAAATTCTGTCAATGTCCCAATATTTATGCACCTGACTGTAAATGTGTTACTACAGTACTAATATCTCAGGCTGGCCAGCCACTTTACAGGGCTTAAATGTATTACTACAGTACTAGTATCTCAGGCTGGCCAGCCAATTTACAGGACTTAAATGTGTTACTACAGTACTAGTATCTCAGGCTGGCCAACCACTTTACAGTACTTAAACATGTTACTAGTACAGTACTAGTATCTCAGGCTGGCCAGCCATTTTACAGGATTTAAACGTGTTACTACAATACTGTATCTCAGGCTGGCCTGCCACTTTACAGGACTTAAATGTGTTACTACAGTACTAGTATCTCAGGCTGGCCAGCCACTTTACAGGACTTAAACGTGTTACTACATACTGGTATCTCAGGCTGGCCAGCCACTTCACAGGACTTAAACGTATTACTACAGCACTAGTATCTCAGGCTGGCCAGCCACTTTACAGGACTTAAATGTATTACTACAGTTCTAGTATCTCAGGCTGGCCAGCCACTTAAAGGGCTTAAATGTATTACTACAGCACTAGTATCTCAGGCTGGCCAGCCACTTTACAGGACTTAAATGTATTACTACAGTATTAGTATCTCAGGCTGGCCAGCCACTTTACAGGGCTTAAATGTATTACTACAGTACTAGTATCTCAGGCTGGCCAGCCACTTTACAGGGCATAAATGTGTTACTACAGTATTAGTATCTCAGGCTGGCCAGCCACTTTACAGGGCTTAAATGTATTACTACAGTACTAGTATCTCAGGCTGGCCAACCACTTTACAGGACTTAAATGTGTTACTACAGTACTAATATCTCAGGCTGGCCCGCCACTTTACAGGACTTAAATGTGTTACTACAGTACTAGTATCTCAGGCTGGCCAGCCACTTTACAGGACTTAAACGTGTTACTACATACTGGTACCTCAGGCTGGCCAGCCACTTTACAGGACTTAAACGTGTTACTATAGTACTGTATCTCAGGTTGGCCAGCCACTTTACAGGACTTAAATGTGTTACTACAGTACTGTTTCTCAGACTGGCCAGCCACTTTACAGGACTTAAACGTGTTACTACAGTACTAGTATCTCATGCTGGCTAGTCACTTTAAAGGGCTTAAACATTTTACTACAGTACTGGTATCTCAGGCTGGCCAGCCACTTTACAGGACTTAAATGTGTTACTACAGTACTAGTATCTCAGGCTGGCCATCCACTTTACAGGACTTAAACGTGTTACTACATACTGGTACCTCAGGCTGGCCAGCCACTTTACAGGACTTAAACGTGTTACTATAGTACTGTATCTCAGGTTGGCCAGCCACTTTACAGGACTTAAATGTGTCACTACAGTACTGTTTCTCATACTGGCCAGCCACTTTACAGGACTTAAACGTGTTACTACAGTACTAGTATCTCATGCTGTCTAGTCACTTTAAAGGGCTTAAACATTTTACTACAGTACTGGTATCTTAGGCTGGCCCGGCCACTTTACAGGACTTAAACGTTTTACTACAGTACTAGTATCTGTGGCTGGCCAGCCACTTTATAGAGCTTTAATGTGTTACAGTTGGAAGGCATGTCAACATATGTGCTGTTTGAGAGAAATCCCACAATTAAATATAAACAGGAATTGGATAATATATTAACAAAGCAGTACAGAATGGAATTATTACTAAGGAAATACAACAGGCACTGACAATTGAATAACCTAGAGTTACATTTACTGTGCCCAAGATACATAAAAGCACCACTGATCCACCAGGATGCCCGATAAAATCGGCGAGAAGCTCTTTATATGATCCGGTATATCAATTTATCTGGACTCTTTTTTTAAATTCCTGTGTACAGAAGATTCCGTCAGGGGCTGGCTGGCAACTTTAAACCTGGGGGGCAAACACAAGCATAAGGCCCTTGAATTTCTACCAAATAACTGTGATGGAAAAAATAGCATAATAAATTTCTCAGAGGTGTGGTATATCCAATATGGTTGTGGGATAAATAGCAATAGAACAAACTTGTTATATGAAAGAGCTAAAAACAAATACATAACCCACCAGCCCCATCTGAAAAAACAGAATATATACTAGTCATGTCCTCTCTTCAATACAGAGACCATAACAGTGACCTGTATAGGATAATTAGACATAAAACCAGATCCACAATCTGGCTGCCTCTACTTGCTCATTAAATATCTGCCCTCCCCCCTTTTTAAATTAGACCCCAGATTTAAGTGACTCAAACCTCCATTATTAAAATTCCTACCCCAGATGTGACCCCCCACATTCCTGATTAAAAGCTGTACCTCAAATTTGATAACTCCCCTTCTCCCTCATGAAATGTCAAACCATAGATTTGCTCCATCAAACACACCAACACCCACATATACAAACACATATACACACACACGCATACTGTCACGGCTGCAGACACTTGAAACTCTTGGAAAGAGTCAGGCTTACTAGGTAGTATGAACGGAGGTGGTTTTAGGAATGACCTTTTCATGAAATATCACTAGCATGAAATAAAAGTAAATAGAATTTATTCAAGAACAAAAACTGTATGGCAAAGTTCCACATTAAATCTCAATAATACAAAGTTCATGACATGCGCTAACAGGTGCAGGGGTATGCCCTTGTGAGAAACAAAGTTCGGAGTACACACTGAACTGGTGTGGGGTGAAACCAGTTCAGAAGCAGGGTTGAGCCCTGCGATGTGACGAAGGTCCGGAGCAGGGTTGAGCCCTGCAGCATAATGAAGGTCCGGAGTGGGGTTGAGCCCTGCGGCTTAATGGGGTTCTGGAAAGGATAGACTGTAACGGTGCAGTTGACAACTGTAGAAAAAGTAGCCCCAGTGTCCGTATGAGTCAATAATAACAAGTAAACCAAATAGTGTAGCGTAGAATGTAATAAAAGTAATAGAGCAGGATAACAACAGAAAAACAATGGCAATGTTGAGCTCTGTAGTGCAGCTGACAACCTGTAACAGAACTTGAACCGGAACACGAGCAGAAATGTAGCGAGGTCCACAGCATACACCAGGCACAGCGGGGATCTGGCAGGAGTCTAAGGAAGACCTGAAAGTAAAGTTGCACAGACAATGAGGCATAGTTAGTAACAGGCTTTATACTAGAGGTTTGTGATCCATAGGAAGTTCAGAACATGTGACCCAAATAGAATTAGGTTTGGAATAATAAGCAATCAATGAATCCAACAACCTGACAACACCTTAGAAACAGATGATCACTTTAATTCTCTGCACACTGCTTGTGATGAACTCCAGCAACCAGGATAGATCCTCCAACGACCACAATGGAACTTCGGCAAGTGTAGTTTATCTTTATGTACTGAAATAGTCATAGTCCTGAGACATACTGTACACACACATATACACATACACGCACACAAACACACACATATACTGTACACGTACACACGACCAAATCTATTCTCCTCCCTCCCTCTTTGCAAATAGTGCCCTGAGATCTCATTCTGATTGGTGGATAGCTCCAGCCATCATGCCCCTTTTATGTTCCTTATAGTGCTACTAACCCCTTCATCTGTAAGTTCTATTCACATTGCCACCCAATCTGTAGGTTCTTCAATGTGCTTCTCGTCCCCCCATCTGTATGTTCTATTATGTGCTCACAATGTCTATATGTTCTTTATTGTGCCCTCTGACTGTATTTGTACACCTCATCACCACCCCATTTGTTCTTTAATGAGTACTTTATCACCCCTTCCCCATCTGTGGTCCCACAGCATGTATATGTAACTTACCTTAAGCAGTCTTCTTGTTTTCTCTCCTATTCAAAGCTCCTCAGACAGACGACAGCACCGTCACCACAGCAGTCTTGCGGGGAGTAGAGATTCTGCAGTTATCTGCTGCCAGGGAGCCGGCACAGGCACCTGGAGGAAGTGCCTTACAGGGCTGCCATAGTGACACCCCTCCAGGCACTGGTGCTCGTTATGACCGCCTCCCATGGGACTTCAGGCGGTAAAGAGGCACATGCCGGTGTGGAGGAGTGGCTCTCTAAGCGGTGCAGGAAGGGCTTGTGAAGCTTTCTACTGCGCCGCTAGCCAGAGCAGATGACTGCTTCCAGTTTGCGTTCCAGTGGAACGTAAATCTTGGAAGTGCAGCAGCTGGCAGGCTGTGTCAAACGGGCCGACTGACACATTGTAAGCCAGCCCAGCAGAGGGGAGATTGGGACCGGCCCAGCGGGAACTGTCCCACTTTCCCATGTCCAATCTGCCTCTGTGGGGAAGCATCTTCTCTCCTGTCCACCGGGCATGTGATGCAGTGTGCAGCTGCAGCCACCCGCCGGCCAATATCTTTAAAATTGTAGCAGCCCGGGGGGCAGATGGCACCCTGCCCCCAGGCCCAGCCCAACACTGGATTCCATAATATATTAAAGATACAGTACCGCTGATCTTTTGTTAAAATTGCAAAATAAGGGCACATTGCTGGAAAACACATTGATGTGTACAGCAAATGTCACCAGTCTCTACACCTGCATCCCACATGATGCAAGTGTGGAGACAGTGAGACAGCTCATTTCTGATAATCCGACTTATGAGGGTCCATCAATTGAGTTCTTTTTACAGTTGTTGACATTAGTACTTACTAGTAATTATTTTCTTTATGATGGCAGGTATTATCTTCAGATTTCAGGCTGTGCCATGGGGCCCTCAGTGGTCCCGGCATATGCAAATGCTTATATGTATTTTATCGAACAGAAATTATTTTATGTGTAAATTAGATTTTTGGAAAATGTCATGTAGATGATCTCCTTATCATGTGGGGTGGCACAGAATTAGTGTTGGTATCCATGTTAGACCTACATAAGTCCTCAGATGGAGTAGTAAAACACATATAACATTAGCAGTTTAAACATTCAATATTTGTATGTTACTATTTCTTTGAAAAACCCAAAAATTGCCTCGTCACTATATATAAAAACAACAGATAGGAACACAATTTTGAGGCATGATAGCTTTCATCCATTAGTCTTATGCAAAGGTCTCCCATATTCACAATTTTTGTGAGTCAAGAGAATCACCTCTGACCCTGATAAGGTTGATCAAGCATTAACGTATATGGTTGAAAAATGTGTGCAGAGGATACATAAGATGTGAATTAGAAGTCCTTAAGACTAAGGTGCTCAAGACTCTACATGAACATTTGCTGGCAATAGTATTCCATGGGTTAATAGATTTACCTCCCATAGTACTAGAACCACCAAAAAAGCAAAACAGTGGTGGCCTAAAGTGATCACAGGCAAGGATCTACCTTCATTATATAACACTAAATTACTGCCCAGTTTTACTAGAGGGTTGTAAAATTGGATATAACAGGTCTCAATAAGAAAAAAAGCTACACATTTTTTTAGTAAACCAGCGGGATGTTATCGGTGCCTAGGTTGTGTCTCATGTAGATTTTGATTATACACAGCTGACTTGCTTAACGGGCGCCGCTGGATGATGTCATCGTGGCCATGACTCGTGTTCCCAGAGCATGGTCCGGTGCATCAGACAGCGGCATTTCACAGGTGAGTCCCATATTAGCTAATGGTGCATGGTGATAGGGTATAAATTGATTTTATTTGTATTATTATTATATATTTGTTATTATTGTATTATATATGTGTCCCTGAAGATCGGTTACCTCCCCCGAAACATTGGAATATTGGACTAATTTTAAAGTGTATTACAAGTCTGTCTGAGCACCGCCTGTTTCTAAAATTGTGCATATTAGGATGGTGGCACCACAGAAGGATATTCAAGTAGCCTAATACATAACACCATCTCAGGTATAAATCACCTGAGATGGTGTTATGTATTAGAGAGAAGCTTTGTTTATGTGAAGCCCCTATATATATATTGTAATGCCAGGTAAACCTGCAATCTGATGAATACTGTTGTCGGAACCCCAGGAACAGGTGCATAGAGCAGACAGTTTTATGCTTTTTATGCTAGCAGGCAGGAGTTGTGAGCAAATCCTCTGGTCCTCAGAGTGAGAGTGTAGCTTTTACTGTGACATCATAGCCAAGCGCCAAATACTCAGCATATCACTGACCTTTAGGAACAGCAGCTGACATATTTACACTTCTGCTGGCTGCATGTCTTCCATGTCAGTGGCAATACTCCATGTGGAGACACTAAGGGGCATTAAAAATACTGGATGCAGTGTCGTCGGGGGTTCTGAGTACCCAGAAACCCTCCTGATGTGCTAAGTTTTGACCCATTACTACAGTGGGTGGTCCTCACAATGTAATGCAGCGATTTGCGGGCATATGGAAGGGGGTAGAGCAAAATTTTATGCCCCCTCCACATAGATCAGCAAATCAAAGAATTATATATATATATATATATATATATATTTATATATATAAAAATAGAGAAAAGGCACTCACCAGGTAGAAAATGAAGATAAAATCTCATCTTTAATAGATTCATCTTTAAAAACATCACCATATTGTCGACGTTTCGATCCTCCCAGGGACCGTCATCAGGACAGTCCAAGCCAGTGTGAACAGAACAACACCACAAAGCAGTGTTGTTCTGTTCACACTGGCTTGGATTGTCATGATGACGGTCCCTGGGAGGATCGAAACGTCGACAATATGGTGATGTTTTTAAAGATGATTCTATTAAAGATGTGATTTTATCTTCATTTTCTACCTGGTGAGTGCCTTTTTTCTATTTTTGTATTTTTGGATTCTGCTGTATCTCTAAGGAGCACCGCCTATATATATATATATATATATATATATATATATATATATATATATATATATATGACTTATATTTGAAGCTTTGAGTGCGGACTTACGATATTCTGTATATATATATATTTATATATATATATATATATATATATATATAAACATTTACTACAAAAAACCTTTAAATTATTCAGTATTTTAGATGATCTCCAACCATTGGCTGGTAAGGATTGCCTTTGTGTAATGCTGGTCCCAGTGCCAAATCACTGTCCACATGGGCCTGGAGCTGAAATTTATCAAGGACCTATTATGTGTGACGCTGCAGGGGGTGTAACTAGTGATGTTGTGTCGTGATCAGTGTGGTGCTGGTGTGGTCTACACAGGGAGTGTGGCCTGTGCTGTGGGTATGGCTATTTTCATGGAGCGCATAGCTAGCTTAATAGTGGAGTCATAGCATGAAAACTTTTTTTTTCTGAAAGGGTGCGCGCTGTATTGTCTGCCTTTCATTGAGTGCTAGAGTAGTTTAGAATAGATTAATAAAAGAAAAACAAAAATCTAAATTGTTCACTGATTATATCGGCACACTAGTCACTGTAGTAAATGAATATATGAACTGCCTTCTTTAGCTGAAAAAAAAATATATCTGCAATGATAATACTGGACCAGGGCGGTAGGGGTGATCCTGCTGCTGTGGAGCTGTGCATGCGTGAGCTGGGTTGGGCTTTCAGTTTTATTTGTTAATGAAAAAAAAATATTTAAAATGATAAAAAACAACTCAAAAGACTTTACATACAAAAAAATATATCTATTTTCTTGTTTGTTTGTTTTATTTTTTACATCTTAATATGTTATTGCCATACTGAGATAGTGCTAATAGAACAGGTAATGCAGCCGCTACACTAGCCGTTAATTAGGTTCCTTCATGCACACGCTAAGCAGAGAGCAGGAAGAGAATGATATCTTCCTGCTTATCTCCCCTGAGGGCGCACATAACGCTATCCTGAGATGGCGTTATGTATTAGAGAGAAGCTTTGCATCTCTCTTTCTATTAAATACAGTTTATGTGAAGCCCCCATTGAAACCTAAAGGGGCTGCAGCATTGTTATTAGAGATAAGAAAAGAAGGAGAAATCAGTCACTTTACTTTTTTCTAAATGACAAACAAAATTAAAGGCTTTTTCCAGACTTCTTAGTATCTACACCCTACTGTATATATAAAACTTTTTCTGTTCTGCTTCAAACCCATCATAGCACCCTGTTCACATTTAGCAGCATATTTATTCAAGTATATTTACTAAATATCCCTCAAACAGGTTGGGTACAGGGTAGGGGTGAGCGGGTTCGGATTTCTGAAATCCGAACCCCCCCGAGCCCCCCCGATCCGAGTCCGATCCGAGTCAGGCTCGACTTTTCCCGCCTGACTCGGATCTGACATCGAGGCAAAACGTCATCATCCCGCCTTCCGAGTCTCGCGGGTTTTGGATCCTATATAAGGTACCCGCGTCGGCGCCATTTTCTCACTCGGCTGTGGACAGTGAAGAGGGAGGGTGGGAGTTAGTGCTGTGTAGTGTAGTGTAGTGTAGTGCTGCTGTTGTCCACTACTTCAAAGTCCATAGGGGCTGGCTGTGTTGTGCTGTGCTGCTGTTGTTAATAGGGGCTGTGTCCACTACTTCAAAGTCCATAGGGGCTGGCTGGACTGTGTTGTGCAGTCAGTTCCAAAGTCCTGTGCAGTGTCCCAGTCCTAAAGGGGTGCTGTAGTGTTGTCCAGGGGGTGCTCTGTCCATCAGGGGTGCTCCCCCCAAGTGCTAAAAAAATAATATATTTTCTGTGTTTGTGAATTGTGTGCGCAGTAGCCGCACGTGCATCAACAAAGTAGTGCCAAGCGTGCGCCTGTGTCATAAGTAAAGGGCCGGCTGGCTTGACCGTTAAGGGTGCTGTAACCCCCGAAAGTACACTCCAGTCCAAACCAAAAAAAAAATTATTTTCTGTGTTTGTGAATTGTGTGCGCAGTAGCCGCACGTGCATCAACAAAGTAGTGCCAAGCGTGCGCCTGTGTCATAAGTAAAGGGCCGGCTGGCTTGACCGTTAAGGGTGCTGTAACCCCCGAAAGTACACTCCAGTCCAAACCTAAAAAAAAATTATTTTCTGTGTTTGTGAATTGTGTGCGCAGTAGCCGCACGTGCATCAACAAAGTAGTGCCAAGCGTGCGCCTGTGTCATAAGTAAAGGGCCGGCTGGCTTGACCGTTAAAGGGTGCTGTAACCCCCGAAAGTACACTCCAGTCCAAACCAAAAAAAAATTATTTTCTGTGTTTGTTAATTGTGTGCGCAGTAGCCGCACGTGCATCAACAAAGTAGTGCCAAGCGTGCGCCTGTGTCATAAGTAAAGGGCCGGCTGGCTTGACCGTTAAGGGTGCTGTAACCCCCGAAAGTACACTCCAGTCCAAACCTAAAAAAAAATTATTTTCTGTGTTTGTGAATTGTGTGCGCAGTAGCCGCACGTGCATCAACAAAGTAGTGCCAAGAGTGCCCCTGTGTCATAAGTAAAGGGCCGGCTGGCTTGACCGTTAAAGGGTGCTGTAACCCCCGAAAGTACACTCCAGTCCAAACCAAAAAAAAATTATTTTCTGTGTTTGTGAATTGTGTGCGCAGTAGCCGCACGTGCATCAACAAAGTAGTGCCAAGCGTGCGCCTGTGTCATAAGTAAAGGGCCGGCTGGCTTGACCGTTAAAGGGTGCTGTAACCCCCGAAAGTACACTCCAGTCCAAACCTAAAAAAAAATTATTTTCTGTGTTTGTGAATTGTGTGCGCAGTAGCCGCACGTGCATCAACAAAGTAGTGCCAAGAGTGCGCCTGTGTCATAAGTAAAGGGCCGGCTGGCTTGACCGTTAAAGGGTGCTGTAACCCCCGAAAGTACACTCCAGTCCAAACCAAAAAAAAATTATTTTCTGTGTTTGTGAATTGTGTGCGCAGTAGCCGCACGTGCATCAACAAAGTAGTGCCAAGCGTGCGCCTGTGTCATAAGTAAGGGGCCGGCTGGCTTGACCGTTAAAGGGTGCTGTAACCCCTGAAAGTACACTCCAGTCCAAACCAAAAAAAAATTATTTTCTGTGTTTGTGAATTGTGTGCGCAGTAGCCGCACGTGCATCAACAAAGTAGTGCCAAGCGTGCGCCTGTGTCATAAGTAAAGGGCCGGCTGGCTTGACCGTTAAGGGTGCTGTAACCCCCGAAAGTACACTCCAGTCCAAACCAAAAAAAAAATTATTTTCTGTGTTTGTGAATTGTGTGCGCAGTAGCCGCACGTGCATCAACAAAGTAGTGCCAAGCGTGCGCCTGTGTCATAAGTAAAGGGCCGGCTGGCTTGATCGTTAAGGGTGCTGTAACCCCCGAAAGTACACTCCAGTCCAAACCTAAAAAAAAATTATTTTCTGTGTTTGTGAATTGTGTGCGCAGTAGCCGCACGTGCATCAACAAAGTAGTGCCAAGCGTGCGCCTGTGTCATAAGTAAAGGGCCGGCTGGCTTGACCGTTAAAGGGTGCTGTAACCCCCGAAAGTACACTCCAGTCCAAACCAAAAAAAAATTATTTTCTGTGTTTGTGAATTGTGTGCGCAGTAGCCGCACGTGCATCAACAAAGTAGTGCCAAGCGTGCGCCTGTGTCATAAGTAAAGGGCCGGCTGGCTTGACCGTTAAAGGGTGCTGTAACCCCCAAAGTACACTCCAGTCCAAACCAAAAAAAAATTATTTTCTGTGTTTGTGAATTGTGTGCGCAGTAGCCGCACGTGCATCAACAAAGTAGTGCCAAGAGTGCGCCTGTGTCATAAGTAAAGGGCCGGCTGGCTTGACCGTTAAAGGGTGCTGTAACCCACAAAGTACACTCCAGTCCGAACCAAAAAAAAATTTATTTTCTGTGTTTAGCCGCACGTATATATCAAATCGATATAACATAAATGGAGGACCAAACTTTCTCCGATAAAAATAAAATAGAGAAAGATCAAGAACCACTTCCTCCTAGTGCTGAAGCTGCTGCCACTAGTCATGACATAGACGATAACATGCCATCAACGTCGTCTGCCAAGGCCGATGCCCAATGTCATAGTAGAGGGCACATACAATCCCAAATGGCAAAGTTCAGGAAAATGACCTTGAAAAAGACATTTAAATCAGCTGAAGAGAAACGTAAACTTGCCAATATGCCATTTACGACACGGAGTGGCAAGGAACGGCTAAGGTCGATCCCTAGTATGTTCATGACTAGTGGTTCAGCTTCACATGACGATGGAAGCACTCCTCCCACTAAAAAAATCAAAAGAGTTAAGCTGGCAAAAGCACAGCGAAGAACTGTGCTTTCTAAGAAGATATCACAAATCCCCAAAGAGAGTCCAAGTGTGGTGGTGGTTGCGATGCCTGACCTTCCCAGCACTGGACGGGAAGAGGTGGCTCTTTCCACCATTTGCACGCCCCCTGCAAGTGCTGAAAGGAGCACCCACAGTCCACTTGCTGATATGCAAATTGAAGATGTCACTGTTGAAGTACAACAGGATGAGGATACTGGTGTAGCTGGCGCTGAGGAGGAAGTTGGCGAGGAGGATTCTGATGGTGATGTGGTTTGTTTAAATCAGGCTCCGGGGGAGACAGTTGTTGTCCGTGGGATGAAAAAGCCCATCACGGTCATGCCTGGGCAGAAGACCAAACATTCCACCTCTTTGGTCTGGCAATATTTCTATCCAAATCCGGACAACAACTGTCTTGCCATATGTACCATATGTAAAGGTGAAATAAGTAGGGGTAGGGACGTCAACCACCTAGGAACATCCTCCCTTATACGGCACCTGCAGCGCGTTCATAAAAAGTTACTGTCAAGTTCAGAAACTTTGGCTCAGACCGTAAGCAGTCCAGGGACACCTAAATCCCGTTGTCCTGTTGTATCCAAGCGCCTGCAAACCACACCGTCAACTCCCTCCTCGTCAATTTCCTCCTTAGTCAGGATCGGAAGTAGTCCTGCAGGCCATATCACTGGCATGACTGACTCTCCTATCCGGGATTCCTCCGGAGGATCCTGCATTGCTACGCCTACTGCTGCCGCTGCTGCTGTTGCTGCTGCTGCTGGGAGTCGTTCATCATCCCAGAGAGGAAGTAGGAACACCACTACTTTTACTAAACAATTGACCCTCCAACAGTCCTTAGCGAGGAGGATGAAGTACGACAGCAGTCATCCTGAAGCAAAACGTATAACTGAGGCCTTGACTGCTATGTTGGTGTTAGACGTGCGTCCGGTATCCGCCATTAGTGCAGTGGGATTTAGACAATTGATGGAGGTAGTGTGTCCCCGGTTCCAAATCCCGTCTAGATTCCACTTCACTAGGCAGGCGATACCGAGACTGTACAGAAACGTCAGAAAAAGTGTCCTCAGTGTCCTGAAAAATGCCGTTGTACACAATGTCCACTTAACCACGGACATGTGGACAAGTGGAACAGGGCAGACTAAGGACTATATGACTGTGACAGCCCACTGGGTAGATGTATCACCTTACGCAGCAACAGCAGCAGCGTCACCAGTAGCAGCATCTCAGAAACGCCAGCTCGTTACAAGGCAGGCTACGCTGTGTATCACCGGTTTCAGTAAGAGGCACACCGCCGACAACCTCTTAGAGAAACTGAGGGAAATCATCGCCCAGTGGCTTACCCCACTTAGACTCTCCTGGGGATTTGTGATATCTGACAACGCCACCAATATTGTGCGGGCATTACATCTGGGCAAATTCCAGCACGTCCCATGTTTTGCTCACACAATAAACTTGGTGGTGCAGAATTTTCTGAAAAGCGACAGGGGCGTGCAGGAGACGCTTTGGGTGGCCCGAAAAATTTCTGGCCACTTTCACCATTCAGCGACTGCGTGCCGAAGACTGGAGCGCCAGCAAACACTCTTGAACCTGCCCCGCCATCACCTGAAGCAAGAGGTTGTGACGCGGTGGAACTCAACCCTCTATATGCTTCAGAGGATGGAGGAGCAGCAAAAGGCCATACAAGCCTATACATCCACCTATGACATAGGCAAAGGAGGGGGTATGCACCTGACTCAAGCGCAGTGGAGAATGATTTCCGTGTTGTGCAAGGTTCTTCAGCCCTTCGAACTTGCCACACGTGAAGTCAGTTCAGACACTGCCAGCTTGAGTCAGGTCATTCCCCTCATCAGGCTTTTGCAGAAGCAGCTGGAGAAAGTGAAGGAGGAGCTAAGACGGAGCGATTCCGCTCGGCATGTGGGACTTGTGGATGAAGCCCTTCATTCGCTTTGCCAGGATTCCAGGGTGGTCAATCTGTTGAAATCAGACCACTACATTTTGGCCACCGTGCTCGATCCTAGGTTTAAAGCCTATGTGGTGTCTCTCTTTCCGGCCGACACAAGCCTGCAGAGGTGCAAAGACCTGCTGGTGAACACACTGTCAGCTGAAGCGGAACGTGACACGTCAACGGCTCCTTCTTCATTTTCTCCCGCAACTGGGGCTGCCAGGAAAAAACTTAGGTATCCTAAGCAACCCGCTGGCGGTGATGCAGGGCAGGCAGGACCAAGTTTGGACATCTGGTCCGGACTGAAGGACCTGGCAACAATTTCTGACATGTCTACTGTCACTGCATATGATACTGTCACCATTGACAGAATGGTGGAGGATTACATCGGTGACAGCATCCAAGTAGGCATGTCAGACAGTCCATACCTGTACTGGCAGGAAAAAGAGGCAATTTGGAGGCCCCTGTACAAACTGGCTCTATTTTACCTGAGTTGCCCCCCCTCCAGTGTGTACTCCGAAAGAGTGTTTAGTGCAGCCGGGAACCTTGTCAGCGAAAGGCGTAGGAGGTTGCTTCCACAGAATGTGGAGAAGATGATGTTCATCAAAATGAATTATCAGCTCTTCCAGGGAGACCAGCCTCCAGAAGGTACAGAGGGACCTGTGGTGGTGGATTCAAGTGGGGACGAGTTAATACTTTGTGAGGATGAGGATGTACACACTGAAGAGGGTGAGGAATCGGTGGATGAGGAGGATGAGGATGACATCTTGCCTCCGTAGAGCCAGTTTGTGCAGGGACACATTAATTGCCAGCTTGTTTTGTGGGGGCCCAAACGAACCAATCATTTCAGCCACAGTTGTGTGGCAGACCCTGGCGCTGAAATGATTGATTTGTTAAAGTGTGCATGTCCTGTTTATACAACATAAGGGTGGGTGGGAGGGCCCAAGGACAATTCCATCTTGCACCTCTTTTTTTCTTTGCATTATGTACAGTTTGGGGCCTAGTTTTTCTAACTGCCATCCTGCCTGCCACTGCAGTGTCACTCCTAGATGGGTCACGTGTTTGTGCCGCCCACTCGTGTCGCTTAGCATAGTCATCCAGCTACCTCGGTGCAACCTTTTGGACATAAAAACACTATTGTGAGGTGTGAGGTGTTCAGAATAGACTGGAAATGAGTGGAAATTAAGGTTATTGAGGTTAATAATAGCATAGGAGCAGAAAAACCTACAAATTCTGTGATTTTAGCTGTTTTTATGCTTTTTTTCAAAAAAATACAGATCCAAAACACAAAACCCAGAACCCAAAACACGGAAGGGTGGTTTTGGCAAAACCAATCCAGATCCAAAACACGAAGAAAGATCCAGATCCAAAACCAAAACACAAAACACGAAAAGTGGCCGGTGCACACCCCTAGTACAGGGTCCCAATGGTCAGAGTCCCGACGCCGGCATTCCGACAGGGTTAGGATACAGACACTTGTCGGTCAGTATCCTAACACTCCCCCCTCCCTACCCATAACCCTAACCTTCCCTCCCTCATGCCTAAACCTAACCTCCCCTCTAGTGCCTAAACAGGGGCGTATTAAGAAAGGAGGGGACTCGTGTTCACTCACCGTCCAGGGCCCCCTCCTCTCTCTCCGGTGGCTGCGGCACACTGACAGGTTCAATAGACTCCGGGGACTAGTCTACTAGTCTCTCTACTTCGCATGCACAGAACGCAAGGAAAATGGCTGCGGCGGCCACCAGGTGTTTTGTGTAGCACCTCTCCAGCCGACGTAGGATTTCGGAGAGGTAAGTATTAGAAAGTATGGGTGCAGGGTGTGCGGTGTTGGCCCCCTGGGACCCAGGGGCCCGTGTGTACCGCACACCCTGCACCCATTATAGATACGCCCTGTGCCTAAACCTAATCTCCCCCTCCCCACACTCTACACCTAACCCTCCACAGGTGGAGCCCGTGTCCCGGCAAGAGATTGTTTCTAAATCATGGGATAATTTAAATTTTCAAATTTCAGCAAAATTATCATATCCCATCCACATTTAAATTATGGTATATGGTAAATCGGCCCCTTAGTGACAATAGTGAGACAGTCATGGCATGTGCCTGCCAATTACAGATACATGTTACAGTTCTATGACACCCTACACTATGACCAGATTTGCAACACCTGGTATATATATATATATATATATATATATATATATACATATATATGTGTGTATATATATATATTCACACACACATATATATGCATAGACATATTTATAATATGTGGGGTCTGTTGGAGATATTTATATGTATTAGGGGTGTGCACCGGCCACTTTTCGTGTTTTGTGTTTTGGTTTTGGATCTGGATCTTTCTTCGTGTTTTAGATCTGGATTGGTTTTGCCAAAACCACCCTTCCGTGTTTTGGGTTCTGGGTTTTGTGTTTTGGATCTGTATTTTTTTGAAAAAAAGCATAAAAACAGCTAAAATGACAGAATTTGTAGGTTTTTCAGCTCCTATGCTATTATTAACCTCAATAACCTTAATTTCCACTCATTTCCAGTCTATTCTGAACACCTCACACCTCACAATAGTGTTTTTATGTCCAAAAGGTTGCACCGAGGTAGCTGGATGACTATGCTAAGCGACACGAGTGGGCGGCACAAACACGTGACCCATCTAGGAGTGAAACTGCAGTGGCAGACAGGATGGTAGTTTGAAAAACTAGGCCCCAAACTGTACATAATGCAAAGAAAAAAAAGAGGTGCAAGATGGAATTGTCCTTGGGCCCTCCCACCCACCCTTATGTTGTATAAACAGGAGATGCACACTTTAACAAACCAATCATTTCAGCGCCAGGGTCTGCCACACAACTGTGGCTGAAATGATTGGTTCGTTTGGGCCCCCACAAAACAAGCTGGCAATTAATCTGTCCCTGCACAAACTGGCTCTACGGAGGCAAGATGTCATCATCCTCCTCATCCACCGATTCCTCACCCTCTTCAGTGTGTACATCCTCATCCTCACAGAGTATTAATTCGTCCCCGCTGGAACCACAGGTCCCTCTGTACGTTCTGGAGGCTGGTCTCCCTTAAAGAGTTGATAATTCATTTTATGAACATCATCTTCTCCACATTTTGTGGAAGCAACCTCCTACGCCTTTCGCTGACAAGGTTCCCGGCTGCACTAAACACTCTTTCGGAGTACACACTGGAGGGGGGGCAACTCAGGTAAAATAGAGCCAGTTTGTACAGGGACCTCCAAATTGCTTCTTTTCCTGCCAGTACAGGTACGGACTGTCTGACATGCCTACTTGGATGCTGTCACCGATGTAATCCTTTAACAGACAAACGCACGCTTGTCGCTGCTGCTTTGAGGATGCAAGTGCGGCTACAGCCCACACAATTCACAAAGACAGAAAAAAGAAGAAGAATATTTTTATTGTTTGTGTAGCACACTTTGAGGGTGTCACCACCCTTTAACAGACAGACGCACGCTTGTCGCTGCTGCTTTAAGGATGCAGGTGCGGCTACAGCCCACACATTTCACAAAGACAGAAAAAAAAAGAACAATATTTTAATTGTTTGTGTAGCACACTTTGAGGGTGTCACCACCCTTTAACAGACAGATGCACGCTTGTCGCTGCTGCTTTAAGGATGCAGGTGCGGCTACAGCCCACACAATTCACAAAGACAGAAAAAAGAAGAAGAATATTTTTATTGTTTGTGTAGCACACTTTGAGGGTGTCACCACCCTTTAACAGACAGACGCACGCTTGTCACTGCTGCTTTGAGGATGCAAGTGCGGCTACATTGCACACAAGTCACAAACACATTAAAAAAATAGTTTTTTATTTTTTGGAGCACTTTGAGAGTTACACCACCCTTTAACAGACAGACACACGCTTGTCGCTGCTGCATTGAGGATGCAAGTGCGGCTACAGCCCATACAATTCACAAAGACAGAAAAAAAAGAACAATATTTTAATTGTTTGTGTAGCACACTTTGAGGGTGTCACCACCCTTTAACAGACAGACGCACGCTTGTCGCTGCTGCTTTGAGGACAGAATCATATGCAGTGACAGTAGACTTGTCAGAAATTGTTGGCACGTCCTTCAGTCCGGACCAGATGTCCAAACCAGCCCTTGACTTATGACACAGGCGCACGCTTGGCGCTGCTACTATGTTGATGCACGTGCGGCTACATCGCACACAAGTCACAAACACATTAAAAAAATAGTTTTTTATTTTTTGGAGCACTTTGAGGGTTACACCACCCTTTAACAGACAGACGCACGCTTGTCACTGCTGCTTTGAGGATGCAAGTGCGGCTACAGCCCACACAATTCACAAAGACAGAAAAAAAAAGAACAATATTTTTATTGTTTGTGTAGCACACTTTGAGGGTGTCACCACCCTTTAACAGACAGACACACGCTTGTCGCTGCTGCTTTGAGGATGCAAGTGCGGCTACAGCCCACACAATTCACAAAGACAGAAAAAAAAAGAACAATATTTTAATTGTTTGTGTAGCACACTTTGAGGGTGTCACCACCCTTTAACAGACAGACACACGCTTGTCGCTGCTGCTTTAAGGATGCAGGTGCAGCTACAGCCCACACATTTCACAAAGACAGAAAAAAAAAGAACAATATTTTAATTGTTTGTGTAGCACACTTTGAGGGTGTCACCACCCTTTAACAGACAGACAAACGCTTGTCGCTGCTGCTTTGAGGATGCAGGTGCGGATACAGCCCACACATTTCACAAAGACAGAAAAAAAAAGAACAATATTTTAATTGTTTGTGTAGCACACTTTGAGGGTGTCACCACCCTTTAACAGACAGACGCACGCTTGTCGCTGCTGCTTTGAGGATGCAGGTGCGGCTACAGCCCACACAATTCACAAAGACAGAAAAAAGAAGAAGAATATTTTTATTGTTTGTGTAGCACACTTTGAGGGTGTCACCACCCTTTAACAGACAGACGCACGCTTGTCACTGCTGCTTTGAGGATGCAAGTGCGGCTACATTGCACACAAGTCACAAACACATTAAAAAAATAGTTTTTTATTTTTTGGAGCACTTTGAGAGTTACACCACCCTTTAACAGACAGACACACGCTTGTCGCTGCTGCATTGAGGATGCAAGTGCGGCTACAGCCCATACAATTCACAAAGACAGAAAAAAAAGAACAATATTTTAATTGTTTGTGTAGCACACTTTGAGGGTGTCACCACCCTTTAACAGACAGACGCACGCTTGTCGCTGCTGCTTTGAGGACAGTATCATATGCAGTGACAGTAGACTTGTCAGAAATTGTTGGCACGTCCTTCAGTCCGGACCAGATGTCCAAACCAGCCCTTGACTTATGACACAGGCGCACGCTTGGCGCTGCTACTATGTTGATGCACGTGCGGCTACATCGCACACAAGTCACAAACACATTAAAAAAATAGTTTTTTATTTTTTGGAGCACTTTGAGGGTTACACCACCCTTTAACAGACAGACGCACGCTTGTCACTGCTGCTTTGAGGATGCAAGTGCGGCTACAGCCCACACAATTCACAAAGACAGAAAAAAAAAGAACAATATTTTTATTGTTTGTGTAGCACACTTTGAGGGTGTCACCACCCTTTAACAGACAGACACACGCTTGTCGCTGCTGCTTTGAGGATGCAAGTGCGGCTACAGCCCACACAATTCACAAAGACAGAAAAAAAAAGAACAATATTTTAATTGTTTGTGTAGCACACTTTGAGGGTGTCACCACCCTTTAACAGACAGACGCACGCTTGTCGCTGCTGCTTTAAGGATGCAGGTGCAGCTACAGCCCACACATTTCACAAAGACAGAAAAAAAAAGAACAATATTTTAATTGTTTGTGTAGCACACTTTGAGGGTGTCACCACCCTTTAACAGACAGACGCATGCTTGTCGCTGCTGCTTTGAGGATGCAGGTGCGGATACAGCCCACACATTTCACAAAGACAGAAAAAAAAAGAACAATATTTTAATTGTTTGTGTAGCACACTTTGAGGGTGTCACCACCCTTTAACAGACAGACGCACGCTTGTCGCTGCTGCTTTAAGGATGCAGGTGCGGCTACAGCCCACACATTTCACAAAGACCGAAAAAAAAGAACAATATTTTTATTGTTTGTGTAGCACACTTTGAGGGTGTCACCACCCTTTAACAGACAGACGCACGCTTGTCGCTGCTGCTTTGAGGATGCAGGTGGAATCTAGATGGGATTTGGAACCGGGGACACACTACCTCCATCAATTGTCTAAATCCCACTGCACTAATGGCGGATACCGGACGCACGTCTAACACGAACATAGCAGTCAAGGCCTGAGTTATACGTTTTGCTTCAGGATGACTGCTGTCGTACTTCATCCTCATCGCTAGGGACTGTTGGAGGGTCAATTGTTTAGTAAAAGTAGTGATGTTCCTACTTCCTCTCTGTGATGATGAACATCTCCCAGCAGCAGCAATAGCACTAGGAGGAAGTGGTTCTTGATCTTTCCCTATTTTATTTTTATCGGAGAAAGTTTGGTCCTCCATTTATGTTATATTGATATATACGTGCGGCTAGAGCGCACACAAACATTTTTGCTGGAGAGTAGTGCACTTTGTGGGTTACACCACCCTTTAAGAAATGAGCCAGCCGGCTCTTTACTTATGGGACACAGGCGCACGCTTGGCACTACTTTGTTGATGCACGTGCAGCCACAGTGCACACAAGTCACAAACACAGAAAATATATATTTTTTTGGTTTGGAGTGTACTTTGGGGGTTACAGCACCCTTTAATGGTCAAGCCAGCCGGCCCTTTACTTATGACACAGGCGCACGCTTGGCACTACTTTGTTGATGCACGTGCGGCTACTGCGCACACAATTCACAAACAGAAAAGTATTTTTTTTTTGGTTTGGACTGGAGTGTACTTTGGGGGTTACAGCACCCTTTAATGGTCAAGCCAGCCGGCCCTTTACTTATGACACAGGCGCACGCTTGGCACTACTTTGTTGATGCACGTGCGGCTACTGCGCACACAATTCACAAACACAGAAAAAATATATTTTTTTGGTTTGGATTGGAGTGTACTTTGGGGGTTACAGCACCCTTTAACGGTCAAGCCAGCCGGCCCTTTACCTATGACACAGGCGCACGCTTGGCACTACTTTGTTGATACACGTGCGGCTACTGCGCACACAATTCACAAACACAGAAAATATATATTTTTTTGGTTTGGACTGGAGTGTACTTTGGGGGTTACAGCACCCTTTAATGGTCAAGCCAGCCGGCCCTTTACTTATGACACAGGCGCACGCTTGGCACTACTTTGTTGATGCACGTGCGGCTACTGCGCACACAATTCACAAACACAGAAAATTATTTTTTTTTGGGTTTGGACTGAAGTGTACTTTGGGGGTTACAGCACCCTTTAACGGTCAAGCCAGCCGGCCCTTTACTTATGACACAGGCGCACGCTTGGCACTACTTTGTTGATGCACGTGCGGCTACTGCGCACACAATTCACAAACACAGAAAATTATTTTTTTTTTGGTTTGGACTGGAGTGTACTTTGGGGGTTACAGCACCCTTTAACGGTCAAGCCAGCCGGCCCTTTACTTATGACACAGGCGCACGCTTGGCACTACTTTGTTGATGCACGTGCGGCTACTGCGCACACAATTCACAAACACAGAAAATTATTTTTTTTTTGGTTTGGACTGGAGTGTACTTTGGGGGTTACAGCACCCTTTAACGGTCAAGCCAGCCGGCCCTTTACTTATGACACAGGCGCACGCTTGGCACTACTTTGTTGATGCACGTGCGGCTACTGCGCACACAATTCACAAACACAGAAAATATTTTTTTTTTTGGTTTGGACTGGAGTGTACTTTGGGGGTTACAGCACCCTTTAACGGTCAAGCCAGCCGGCCCTTTACTTATGACACAGGCGCACGCTTGGCACTACTTTGTTGATGCACGTGCGGCTACTGCGCACACAATTCACAAACACAGAAAATAATTTATTTTTTGGTTTGGACTGGAGTGTACTTTGGCGTTACAGCACCCTTTAACGGTCAAGCCAGCTGGCCCTTTACTTATGACACAGGCGCACGCTTGGCACTACTTTGTTGATGCACGTGCGGCTACTGCGCACACAATTCACAAACACAGAAAATATATTATTTTTTTAGCACTTGGGGGGAGCACCCCTGATGGACAGAGCACCCCCTGGACAACACTACAGCACCCCTTTAGGACTGGGACACTGCACAGGACTTTGGAGTGGACACAGCCCCTATGGAGAACTGACTGCACAACACAGTCCAGCCAGCCCCTATGGACTTTGAAGTAGTGGACACAGCCCCTATTAACAACAGCAGCACAGCACAACACAGCCAGCCCCTATGGACTTTGAAGTAGTGGACAACAGCAGCACTACACTACACTACACAGCCCAGCCAGCCCTAACTCCCACCCTCCCTCTTCACTGTCCACAGCCGAGTGAGAAAATGGCGCAGACGCGGGTACCTTATATAGGATCCAAAACCCGCGAGACTCGGAAGGCGTGATGATGATGTTTTGCCTCGATTTCAGATCTGAGTCAGGCGGGAAAAGTCGAGCCTGACTCGGACCGGACTCGGATCGGGGGGGCTCGGGGGGGTTCGGATTTCAGAAATCCGAACCCGCTCACCCCAAATATGTATGTGCATCATACGTACATATTTGCAGTTCACGCATACATATAAGTATATTAATGTCCCCTCGAAACCCCACGTCTTATAATTATAAAAAACCTGACAGGAATTCAGATTATCTACCTCATTCTCAACTCTCTCAGGTGACAGGTCTCAGTCAGTCACAATAAGGCTGACTTGATGGAGCTGCTCTGTAGTGCCGAATAATGGCAGGGCAGAGAGGGTGGTCCCCTCTGGGTCCCCACACATGGAGGGCCACCACACATAGCCCTTACTACGGCAGACTGGCTCTGAGACCCTGCACACAGCGTGACTGTGCAGTGCAGCTGGGACTTGGATGAACAGTATGTCTGCTCTGTGACACAGAACTGCACAGCACAGTGGAGACTGGATGGACAGCAGAGGGGATGGGATGGTGATAGTACAGCGCACCCACAAGCAAATTGACTGAAACCCCCATAAACCCTAATCCAGACCTTGCTGCTGTGCCTGTATGTGCTGGCTCTGTCTCTTTGGGAGTGGTGGAGTGTTCCATCACACAGTACACAGGTGGTATACGATGCAGGGAGGGCTTGTGAAGCCTAGCATATCGCTCGCCACCCCTTGTACTGCCAGCTCTGATCTCCTACAGTGACAAGAATCGTTCCCCTTATGTGCACCTCAAGCCCCTGTACCCTCCCAATTTACCACTGAGTGTGTGTATTTTATATTTATGACTTTCCAAGCATTGTATATAAGCTTGATCTTTTTTTACTTTTTTTTTTATTTTATATTTTAAACAAATACATTGTATGGGGTCAGTTCAATTAGCAATTTTGTGAAAGCTAATTGTATCATGAAACTCGCATATATAGCGTGATATATATAGCACCTGAGAAATGTGAGATTCAATCAGAAATGCCAATTTGTGGCGAGGTTGCGCGACATTTCTACAAAATGCAAGTTGGGAGAAGTGCATGAAAAAGTGGGGAAATCAACCTATACTCCAAAATAGAGGCAACTGAGATATCAGGACCGTATAGAAGACTGTTAGTGGCCATAAGGAAAGTACTGGAGGTTCTTAAAAGGTGTCAAATGGCTGATTTTTGCACTTTTTTTTAATGGTTGAAAATTCTAGCAAGCAAATGGTTTTCATTAAATTAAAGTATTTCCAGCATTTTGGGGTACAAAGTAAAGTGATTCTTTCAGTGTATTAATACCATTTTGTAAAACTGTGGCAAATATGCATTTTATTTACAATCTGCAAGTTCTAAAACCCCTTTCCCATGAACACAACACCTCTACACACATGTGCCACATCATTTAACCCATTATTGAGATTTTCAGAGAAATTCACGTGAAAACGGACATGTCTTTATTAGACAATTTATGCAACTGCAAAGTGCTTGATTATTCATTGGGAGGGATGTACCAGAGGTTCTGCACTGTGGGGCTGCTTCAGGCCTGTTTGCTATGATGTGAACGCTCGTAGTTGGCCGATATTCGCTATCTGCGCATGCGTTTGCATCGCAATGCACGTGCGTAAAACAATGCGAGAGATCGGGATGTGTTCGCTCGCTGCGTATAGACTGCCCAGTAGAGTGATTGACAGGAGAGGCTGTTTGTGGGTGGTGACAGGGGCTGACCACTGGAAACAGAGGAGTGGAGGTGCGAACGCAGGCGTGTCTGAGTGCCTCAATGCTGTTTCAGAGGCGTACATATTTAAAAGACAGCATCATAGTACATGTCACTTGGTGGGATTTCACTCTGAAGTGATCACTGTGCTTGTGGCAGGGTAAAGGCAACCTTAAGCGCTGCGATCACATCCGATGGTGCTCGATGTACCAATGGTTACAAGCACTTCGAGGAGATGACGTGCGCAAGTGGGCGTCGTATGAATGGCTGGTGGGCATCTACATATACAAAGCGATCGCATGCCAAGACATAGTGGGTGTGCTTATGCCTTGCCGTGCGATCGCCTGCCACGCCGTCACTTAGCCGAATTTGCATATGCTGGGAGCGAGCGTACGCATCTAGCGAGCAGTTCTGAATCAGCCCCTGTGTCCCAACATTTTTACCTCAAAATAAAGATTTCCCTACCTTTTCACCAGCTCAGGAGGCTATGCACAAAAAACGTGAATTTCCACACAAAAAAACAGCAAAGCAAATGCAATTCACGGTGAGAGTTTGCTTGAGAACGGCTCGCAGGACCCAACTTGCACCTAAATGAATTGACCCCTACAATTGTTTACATTACTTAGAAATATAGTTTAACAAATTACGAGCCGTATTCAATTCGAGCAGACCCGCGATACTTTTTCGCCTCCCCGGACTTTTCGCCTACTTCGCCTGTTTTGCAGGTGGAAAAGTATCGCGCTCATGCCCGCGTATCGCTGTATTCAATTTGAAAGTAGGCAAAAACGGGACCCGGCAAAACTTAAACAAGTGGAAAGTACTGTCAGATTTGGGGAAATTAGCCTGACAGCCCCCAAAAGATGCTCTGACATGGGGGTTCACTATGGTACCCCCTGATTTGGCTTACTGAAGGTATTTGTTGTTTTTAAACAGGCTCAATAGCTGCTAAACAGCGTTTTTGTATACGTGATGCAGAATAGTATTCTGGAGGTTTTTTTGCAGAAAATAACTTATCCCAGGAAATTTGGGGTACTTGAAAATGGGGGTCAGCATATTTTAAAGTTGCTAAAATGCAATGAAAAAAACACCTGGGGCATACTTGGGTACAACCCCAGAGTCAAGTTTGCTAGTTTTTAACTTTGTCCCCCAACATTTTTTTTTTTGCCCCAAATTCAAAGTAATTTTTTGGTGTGTTCTTAAGTCTTTTTTTTTTAATTTTTGACCCAATTTACCTTTGGGGGACTGTCTGAAGGCTGCACAGAGGTTCCAGCAACATTGCACCCCAAAACCCAAATTCTGCACTTTTTTCCGCCTGCTATACATAAGCAAAACTTTTCCGCCTATTACATTGCATTGACTTTCCGCCTAGGTGAAAGTCTTCCAAACTGAATACGGAGTAAAATCAAAATAGGTGAAAATTACGTCATCATCGAAAAGTTTCCGCCAAAAGACGCGAAACGGCTTTTCGCCTCAAATTGAATACAGGCCTGTATGTCTTACAAAATACATTTCAATTGCAAATTTCAATCTGTTACCTTGTAAATAGCACGTACACAGTTGTTATGCAAATCTGAAGTACGTAATTATCACATAAGCTAGCAAAAAATATTTTCACATAGTAATTACAGGCGTCCATATCAATATATAAACATAAAATAGGTCACCAAATAGACATTCTAATTATATACCTAAGTACTAACTTTCCACGAATGTAATCTTTGTTCGTGGAACTATATGTACTTTCTCTTCCTACGCATGCATCTCATTAAGCATTTTAATAACTTCCTTACAGCATGAGAAATTTACTCAATCATATGATATTTACATGTTTGTTCTAATTTTTTTGTTTTAACTTTCTAGTAGAAAGGATAAAAAACAGATAGTCAGAAGCGCATACTGAACAGGTCTTAAAAAACGAAACAAAAAAACAATAAAACCCTAACAAATTCAGCGGGGTCTCCCTAGACGTGATGTAGGAGGACTATTGTGTTAATATGTATCTGAATGTTTGCTTAAGTGGTTTTTAGAATAAAGTAAGTGGAGGTGTGTAAGTGTATACATGTTTATGAAAAGAAGTAAAACATTTATTATTCATACTAAAACCAGTGTCCATCTTTGGCCGGCTGAAATGTTGGGAGGTAAGTCATTATTATGACTGTGATCAAAATTTGCGACAAAGAGACAGGAATCAATCACTGAGTCCTCCATATATCTGTTATCTAGCAAGGACATTACACCTATGAATATACAGAAAGTACACGTGCAATTTTACTTATAGCAAAGACTTGTTATTATAAAACTACAGCAGCCTGATTTTGACTAAAACACAATTGTTAAGTTTTTGATTTCTATGGATTGTTTACTGTGAAAAAATGTATGTGTGCACCTATGTGAAAGTGTAACACACAGAGCTTCTATGCTTAGTAGATCCCATTAGTGTTTTGCTTTGTCTGTTGTAGAAATTTTTACAGCAATGTTTTTCATTTTTCTCAGTGTAACAATTTTTTTTTATTTGCCACAAGTTACCAGGCACCAATGTTAGGGTAAAAACACACAAGTTTTAGGTTTCTAAATTCTGATAATATATAGGGCCTGATTCAGACCCGCTCGCGAGCGCATAGCGCTCACAAGTGGGTAGATGGTCGGCCAGTGCGCATGCGTGGCGTGCGCAATGCACGTGCGTGAGCCCCGGAGCGAGTGAGAACTTCACTCGCTCCCGGCGGTTTTCGATGTTGATTGACAGCTCGTCCCGTTTTGTAGGTGGGGAGGGGGGGTGCCTGGACAAACGGAGGCGTTCCCGAAGGAACACCTGCCGTTTGTGGGCGGCCCTGCTGACATCATTCGTGATGTCAGTAGTGAACTTCCTGCTCTATTAGAGCAGGAAGTTCACTCGGGCTTGTGGGAACTGAGACCCTACCACAAGGGTCTCGTCGCAAGCCCAATGGTCGCAAGCCTGACCATCGCCAGGCCGCTCGCAAAAGCTGTGGGTGGTCACCCACAGCTATGCGAGCGCCCTGGAGGTGTTTTTTTTTTTTAAATCCGCCCGGATTCAGAGCGAGTGCTCGTAAATATCGAGCTCCTCTGAATCAGGCCCATAGTTTTTGGGAGGTGAATAAATGTACGGGCATTGTAATTTATTCTATATACATAATACAATAATCCTAGAAACATCACAGGCAAATAGCGTAATCTACACAATGATACTTACATGTATATAACGCCACACATATGAGCTATGTGTGAATGCAGCACTCTTTGGTGGGCTTTCCTTCTTGGATCATCTTGAACTCTGGAAATAAATGTTGGGACTGCAATGGAACATATAGGGCTCAAAAGCATATGCTCTGTTTACTTGGATTAATACCAGCTAGGGTAGGTGTGGTATATTTTGTCGTCATTCATAATGTCAACACTGATGAAATGTCGACATGATTAAAATGTCAACAAAACATCCCTGGTGGTCTAGCGGTGACCTACCTGGTCCAGCGGCTCACTCATGTCTTCCAGGTCTGGCAGTCAGCCTAACCCCTAATCGCCCCCTAGGGCCTAACCCAGGCTCGGACTGGCCCACATGGTTACAGGGGAAATACCAGGGGGGGCCCCATGCCTGAGTGCCCAACCACTCCTCTAGAAGTCAGGTTTCAGTCTGTGCACTCAAGTTATACATTGCTGCTCTATTAGAAGATCAGTTACCTGGTGGGGCAGGACCACTGAAAAACATGGGGGCTGGGTTTGCTTCTATAGAAACTACAAGATTTGTCTAATGGTTATCTAAGTGTCTGTAGTGGCTAACAACACCCCCTCTGGTGGCTGAGCACACTCATTAAAAATGGGCCCATACAACTTAATTCGCCCCGGTGGACCCTTCAAGAACCAGTCTGACACTGGCGAAACCATAACCTCCCCTCCCAAAGCCTAACCCTAACTTCCCCTCCTATAGCCTAACCCTAAACCTCCCCTCTCATAGCCTAACCCTAATCTCCTCTTTCATAGCCTAACTCTAACCTCCCCTCCCATAGCCTAACCCTAACCTCCGCTATCATATCCTAACCCTAATCTCCCCTCCTGCAGCCTAACCCTAACCACCCCTCCCACAGCCTAACCCTAACCTCCCCTCCATATCCTAACCCTAACCTCCCCTCCCATATCCTAACCCTAACCTTCCCTCCCATATCCTAACTCTAACCTCCCCTGCCATATCCTAACCCTAACCTCCATTCCCATAGCCTAACCCTAACTGTCCCTACCATAGCCTAACTTTAACCTCCCCTCTCATAGCCTAACCCTAACCTCCTCTCCAATAGCCTAACCCTAACCTCCCCTCTCATAGCCTAACGCTAACCTCCCCTCTCATAGCCTAACCCTAACCTCCCCTCCCATAGCCTAACTCTACCCTCCCCTCCCTTATCCTAACCCTAACCTCCATTCCCATAGCCTAACCCTAACCGTCCCTACCATAGCCTAACTCTAACCTTCCCTCCCATAGCTTAACCCTAACCTCCCCTCCCATAGCCTAACCCTGACCTCCCCTCTCATAGCCTAACCCTAACCTCCTCTCTCATAACCTAACCCTAACCTCCATTCCCATAGCCTAACCATAACCGTCCCTACCATAGCCTAACCCTAACCTCCCCTCCCATAGTCTAACCCTAACCTCCTCTCTCATAGCCTAACCCTACCCACCTCTCCCATTGCCTAACCTTAACCTCCCCTTTCATAGCCTAATCCTAACCTCCCCTCTCATAGCCTAACCCTAACCTTCCCTCCCAAAAACTAACACTAACCTCCCCTCCCATAGCCTAACTCTCCCCTCCCCTCCCTTATCTTAACCCTAACCTCCCCTCCCATAGCCTAACCCTAACCTTCCCTACCATAGCCTAACCCTAACCTCCCCTCCCATTGCCTAACCCTAACCTCCCCCTCATAGCCTATCCCTAACCTCCCCTCCCATAGCCTAACCCTAACCTCCCCTCTCATCGCCTAACCCTAACCTCCCCTCTTATAGCCTAACCATAACCTCCCCTCTCATAGCCTAACCCTAACCTCCCCTCCCATAGTCTAACCCTAACCTCTCCTCCCATAGCCTAACCCTGACCTCCCCTCTCATAGCCTAACCCTAACCTCCCCTCTCATAACCTAACCCTAACCTCCATTCCCATAGCCTAACCCTAACCGTCCCTACCATAGCCTAACCCTAACCTCCCCTCCCATAGCCTAACCCTAACCTCCTCTCTCATAGCCTAACCCTACCCACCTCTCCCATTGCCTAACCCTAACCTCCCCTTTCATAGCCTAATCCTAACCTCCCCTCTCATAGCCAAACCCTAACCTTCCCTCCCAAAACCTAACACTAACCTCCCCTCCCATAGCCTAACTCTACCCTCCCCTCCCTTATCCTAATCCTAACCTCCCCTCCCATAGCCTAACCCTAACCTCCCCTCCCATAGTCTAACTCTAACCTCCCCTCCCATATCCTAACCCTAACCTCCCTTCCCATAGCCTAACCCTAACCTTCCCTACCATAGCCTAACCCTAACCTCCCCTCCCATTGCCTAACCCTAACCTCCCCCTCATAGCCTAACCCTAACCTCCCCTCCCATAGCCTAACCCTAACCTCCCCTCTCATCGCCTAACCCTAACCTCCCCTCTCATAGCCTAACCCTAACCTCCCCTCTCATAACCTAACCCTAACCTCCATTCCCATAGCCTAACCCTAACCATCCCTACCATAGCCTAACCCTAACCTCCCCTCCCATAGCCTAACCCTAACCTCCTCTCTCATAGCCTAACCCTACCCACCTCTCCCATTGCCTAACCCTAACCTCCCCTTTCATAGCCTAATCCTAACCTCCCCTCTCATAGCCTAACCCTAACCTCCCCTCCCAAAACCAAACACTAACCTCCCCTCTCATAGCCTAACTCTACCCTCCCCTCCCTTATCCTAACCCTAACCTCCCCTCTCATAGACTAACCCTAACCTCCCCTCCCATATCCTAACCTTAACCTCCCATCCCCTAGCCTAACCCTAACCTCCCCTCCCATAGCCTAACCTTAGCCTCCCCTCCCATAGCCTAACCCTATCCTCCCCTCCATTGCCAAACCCTAAGCTCCCCTCCCATAGCCTAACCTTAACCTCCCCTCCCATAGCCTAACCTTAACCTCCCCTACCATAGCGTAACCCTAACCTCCCCTCCATTGCCTAACCCTTCACTGCCGGCCGGTAAAAAATGTCAGCATTTCACATGTACACATTCCAAACATGTCAACATTCTGCATATGCCAACATTTTCATTGTTGACATTTTAACGATGTCGATATAATAGCTGTCGATGTTGTGATGTCAACATGATGAATGTTGACACCGTAAATGTCAACATTTTGACTCAATGAGTGGACATGAGATTGAGACTGGAGGAGCTAAAATAGATGACACACCTCATTACTATAGACAAGTTCCATATGTGTTTATTACAAACAGATCCTTCCTATAACATTAAATATTACAATGTGTATACAGTAAATGTTTGCTTTTTCTCCACTGCCTGTCTAATTCACAGTTTTTTATCTTTATTCAGGGCTGGTATCTCCATTAGTAGAATCCATACATTTTAACCAGATTCCCCTAAATGGTTATAGACACTGTGGCTCTGGTCACAAAGGGATTTGTGCTTTCCTGCAACCTGTTGTTCTGTTTCGTGGCTGTACCAGAACTTACAACACTGCTTTCCAGTGTAACATATATAGAAGACATCTCTCCTGGGTTTCTCTAGGGGCAGGTGCTTCCCAGGACAGGCCTCTGCAGAAATGTATGTGGAAATGATGATGTCAGGTAGCCATACTCTAACTTGTCTATGAGCCTATTTATCATTAAATATTTGCAGCTTATTCCCCAAAAACACTCTTTTTTTTGGGGGGGGGGGTGATAACAGCAAATATTTAGTAGCCCATTGTAAACTTACTAAGAGAGGATTCCATAGGACCACCCCTGGGAATGCAGCCGCGCATGTGTCAGTGGGACTGCGCATGCACAGTAGCTCTGACAGCACTTCGGGCACAATGCAGGGACGGGCTCCTTTCAGAACCCCTGTCCCTGCATGTGCCAGATGATAAATCCCGCCGCTATGTTTGTATTTTGCAATGCGACCATGGGTGGTAATACCATTGCAAATGCAGGAAAGTTTCAGCTGGTACCATAGTGCTGTTTTATTATAAACATCTGGCCATACATTGCTGGCTATTTCTGACTCATAGACTTAATTACTACATCCAGCAAAATGAGTAGTTACATACTTGGAAGTGGTACATCACCAATATCTGAGATATGTATGAGTTTCTACACAGTTGTTATTAGCTTCTGTATAATCTCATGATAATGCAGTATATAACAATACAATGACATGTCATGAAAATGACAATAATCCTTTGATAGCGATATATAATTTATCCCATTTTAAAGCCACTTTGTTACTCTGGCACTCCCAAAAAGAAGATCATTTAAAAGTCATGTTAAATGTGATCCAGCTCAATTTTTCCACCCACATGCATCCCATTCAGTATACTTTTATGGAAAAAAATATATATTATGCAATTAAGTACTGTAAATGAATTGTTTCTGGAATAAGCAGGTTTTTATGAGTATTATATGTCACTGTGTACTATATCTGGTTTACTGTACACACGTCAATGTTTTTACAAAATATATTTCCCTTATAAGGGTCTATAAATGTTAATTAAAATAACAGGAAACCCATAATGCGACTGAGTACGACGTTCATTTTATACCCAAGATATTTAAATGAGATTCAAGGGTTGGAGAGGGAGATATTACAGGGGCTTTCCTTGGTTTGCAGGTAGATGCAAATCAGGCCTCTGCCTACGCTTTCAATAGGGATATTGTGAACCTTTCATGTTCTAGGTGCACTTCTGCCAATGAAAAATAAAAAAATCTAATAAAGGGAAGTAACTCCTCCTATGATTAATTTAAGACATAAACAAGACTAAACTGTGAAGTACTTTAGGTGAAATCATAAAAGTTTACATTATACTTGTGGATGTTAGCAGTGGCGGAACTAGTGATGAGTCCAGGTGCAAAATGATGTTTTGCGACCCACACATAGCTTTATACAGAGACAGAATACCTCAGTCATTCACATGAGTACCTGCCCCAGTGGAGCTTGCAATCTACATTCCCTATCACATGGACACACATATACACTAGGGGTAGTTGTAGAGGATCAGACACGCAGGGTAAAGCAGTATAGAGGGATCCCCAGGCAAGCTGAAGATTGGTACAGTTTTTGGAGAACAGGATTGGGATAGAGACTATGCAGTACCTGTCTCAGCCTGTGCTCAAAGTGAAGACCATGCAGCTCCCTTGAAAATCTGCTTGGGTATCACATAGCTGAGCACAGACCACTGCTCTGGGTGCTGAAGGTAGTTAATTGATAAAAGACACAGGGCCTCATTCAGCTTGGTTCAAAAGTCTGCAATCGCACGCACCCATGTGTTGCAAAATGATGCAAATGAATGCGATCACAGTGCGATGGCACTACAATCTCAGCATTATACCAAGATGCCTACCAGCTTATAAAGCAATCCACTTCCCATTACATACTGTACATCCGCAAGTCAGCGAAAACATAGGTAACATCGAGTAACATCGGACCCATACGCAGAGTTGTGGTTGAGCTTGATCTGACTCACAAACTGCAAAGCTTCCCGTCACCATCTAGACTTCTGGCTGCGTATGCTGTTGCTGGGGCTTAAATATGTACATCCCTGTAACGGCGTTCAAATGCACAGGCACGCCTGCGTTCCTTCCACCATGCCCCTCTCCACCCCCAAATGGCACTTCCTGTTAATCATTTCTCATTGGCTCTGCATGTCCACTGCATTCGCTGTCGCGATCGCAGTGGCCAGTTTACGCACATGCTCTGCCGTGCATATGCATGCGCTGAACACAGACATCGACCGGGTGCGTGTGAATGCAGACTTACGAACCAAGCTGAATGAGGCCCACATTTCACAATAGGCTGCACTCTAACTCACCTGAACAGCATGTCATCTGGCACAAATCACAGGTGCTATCCAACTGAGCACATAGCAAATCATAGTAAGCCAGAGCCCCAGGAACTTCATTATATTTCAAAAGTGTGCTCCCAGATGCAGAGCTATGCCTGTCATACCCCTGGTGCCCTTTAAAGCTTTATTCCTGATGTTGCACCTCTCCTCTTCATGCTGGGGATGAGATTATCATGATGTCTCAGGTGATGTTTCATTCCTTGGCAACAGAAGATGAGAAGAGGAGGGGATCCAATCCAACTGGTACCCGACCTGACACTCATACTGGCCAGTCACTGGTACAGGTGGCACAGCTGTCAGCAGACCAGCAAAGATTGCCCTTCCTCACTGCAGCTTGCGATAGCTTTTTCTGTTCAAATTGTTTAGATCTTGTTCACACATACAGATGTGTCCTCATACTCCTAGCCTCAATATGCTTCCACATGACACAAGATGCCTGGTGCAACTGAGGCGTAGCGTAACGTCTTTTTCTTTAAATTGTGTGTCTTATTTATGTGTAGGGTCATTCTCCAATTTTTTATAAGTAGTTATATCTGATAAAAGTCTTTCAGTATCGACCAAATTCTTTGGTTTGTTCAACACCACTAATCCTACAGCTTTATAAGCTGCTGTAATGATATTTTCTTTGTTGTTTTTCAGTTCATCCATTGCTCTGTTTTCTTCTTTTGTAAGATTCATCTTTATCTTTGGTTTATCGCTAGCAACCATCACCCAAAATGGATTAAAAATATTCTATGAGGTAAATTTCAAAGACTAAGGGGGAATCCAATTAGCCGTGGGAAGGATGCTATTTATTTGAATAGCATTTCCCTCTGCAGCACGGGTAAACCCTGCAGCTACTTGAAGTTCCCCCAAAGATGGAACTGTACGAGTAACTCAACCTTTGAAGTACAGAGTGAAAAACTAAAACAACGTTTCCTATATAGAAATTACAAAGGAAAAATATAGATAGAGAGTTTGTAAAAAGTAAAAAACATCAATACAATTAGACCAAGAAAAAAAGAGTCAGTAAAAAACATAATTTATTAGATAATACAACAGTTATACGAAAGGGGTTGGGTATGAAATACCGGCGGTTCAAATCCCAACCCCGAAAGCCCGACTATTAAAGATCCTGACAGAGGCTGGTAAGTACCCTATCCCTCTCCTCTCCCCCCTTACCCTCCCTTAGTGGTGCCTAACCCTAATTCCCCGGTGGGGGTGCCTAAATCTCAGCCTCCCCGTGGGGTGCCTAACCCTAATTTCTTCTTAGAATAGAAGGAAAGGAATCTGGGGAAAGCTTCTGCACCAGTAAATATTTATTTAAAAATAAGTGTGAAACCCCAATATAAAGAGTAATAAATTCAATATTTATGCGACGTCTGGGGTGTGCTGCCAAGGACAAGATACAACATGTAAGAAAAATAAAAAAGAAGACAGAAATGTCCCTTGGTTGGCGCACTAACAAAAAATGTGATAAAATTTAACTTTTATTAAACAATATTAAAATTGTATATATAATAATCTCTCTAGTGAAATATAAAAAATGAAAAAACGTCTCAGTGTGTTAATTATTGAAATGAATAGTGTTATTGGTACACCTGCGCATGTAATGGCGACACAAAAATAGAAAATCTCTCACAAATAAGTCATAGAATATATGCAAATCCAAAAATAGCAAATCAAAAAATGCATTTAATTGGGACCAATTATATGTGGCATGCTATAACATCCCTATAAGTGGGATAATATTCTGCAATGTCCACTGCATGTCAGAATTGCCATGATATGCATGTGAGAAGTGGCCGCAATATACTCATATACCTAGATTGCCACCTATAGCTGAAATGCACATAGAATCTAATACATTTAAACAAAGGTTGACTTAACTGCTGCAAAGCCAACAAATAACTTATAACATCTAAGGGGCTGATATTATATTCCATATAGACCGACTAATATACTTGTAATCAGTCAATTGGCTCAATTAATATAGATTTCATATCACAAATGTCATGTAGGAGTAGGAGATATATATTCTATATTATCACCTTATCCCCTCATATTATCCTACCATGTTATTGGACATTATTGGCTATTCATTAGGCTGCAGGTAAACATGCACATGTGCTGTCTGCAGTGTATTCAGCAAATCTCTGGGAAGAAAGCCAAATCTTCAGATATACAATGTTGCAGTGTCACAGCATCTTGTTATAATGTTAGCAGCACATATAGCCATTTAAATCATAAGGGTATTTGCATTAGCTTTGACACTGAGAAAACCCTTGCCCATATTAGGGAGTATCTGGGAAAGAAGCCACATTTTAACAGCACACATGGTGTGTATAAATGATTCTAAGCTTGCGGCTGTTCATGCAGCTATAAATAAATAGGATCTAACATGAATAACTGGTAACTTAGTGAGTCCAGCAACAGCTCTAATCAGTCACATGGTATACACTATCTGAGCCTTACACTAGCTCACTAATAATGGTTGAATTCAGCAGTATAAGTTATATGAGTATTAAATTTGACTTAATTAATATAATATATATGAGCATTACATCAGCTCAATAGAGATAAGTGTCTCATATACACAGCGCATATATCAGGTGAGTACTAAGTGAAGTATTATCTTCTTTTTACATCACATCACTACAGACGTTTGTCAGTAACATATCTGCTCATGCAGCAGTAAAATCCCTGCTGCTGCCAACGTACGTTTCACAAATGAGAGTTTTTTCAAGGCAACCAGAGCATGTTCTGTAATTAATCTTTATTAGGAGAGGCAGCCTATCATAGCATTCCTCTGTGATCACATGTTATCCTGAGCCTATAATAAATGCAAGGGCACACAAGCCAATCCATATCTTGCATAATAGGTCACATGTATTTAAACAGCCAATTCAATCATTTATAGTCCAAAAGTAAAGAAATACAGAGATAGATACAAGAAGAGAGAGAAAGAAGAGAGAAGAATATCATGGAACTGGAACCAGTATAAGATGAGAGATGCAATCTCCATCATGGATTATAAAAACACAGTTAAAGATTGTAATTGTTACATATAATATAAATGCATATATGATAAATTCATATACCTATATATTATATAAGAAACTAATACTAACACAGTCTGCCGGCACTCTGTAAATAACAGGACAACTTGCTCCGGTGCACATAAATAATCACTATCCAGAATCCAGAAAAAATGGCACTCAGGAGACAGCTTCAATGGCAAATAATCCGTGTATTCACATCATCAAACGTTTTCAGGGTCTCAGCCCCGTCATCAGGACAATACACACATATAAGAAACTAAGGTACGTAATGTAAAAAGTGTGTATATATGCAAATTGCATAGATCATCCATCCTATGTGTACACTATATATGAAAAATAAAAATATATGAAAATGTATAAATAAAATAAGATATATTTAATAAAAAATATAAAAAAGTGCTAATGCCAAATCATACTAATATATATGACAATCCATGTGTATATTATTACAACACTGAAAAATAATAAATACATATAATAAAGAGAGGGTGAAGAAACACTTATTTTATTTAGTGATATGTGAGCTAATAAGAAAAGTGTGTGCAAAATATAATAATAAAAAAAAAAAGAAAAATGTGATGAAGAGCAAAAGTGCCGACAATGTGAAATAAAGATGAAGATGAAAAATCCTCAAATAAATCGTGCCAAAATAAAACACATGTGAGAAATATGTATATAAGAAAATAAATATGTATACATAGAAACTTATGAAATATAATGGTGAAAGTACATAAATGTGTTAAAACTCATGAATATATGTGAATACTATGAAATGCATTTCAGTGAAGATATTAGGTGAAAAAGAAAAAAGAATGTGTATCCCTATCCTATAATATAAATTTCCCGAAATAATTAATAACCAAAAATTATTTATATAGCTATGTAATAATTAGAGAAATGGTAAATAACTATTCCATTCATTTAAACCATTGGGATGCATGCTTTTGTTCAAAGAAAATCATTTTTGTCTCATATTTTAACAGTTCATTATCCAAATCTCCTCCTCTTCTTCCCAGTTGAATCTGTTTCATATCAAATGCTCGTAAGCCTTTCGGACTTCCTTCATGAAACTTCAAAAAAGGAGATAATGTCTTGAGCTTAAGTTTGTCACTGCTTGCATTTTTAATGCTATTAACATGTTCAAGAAGTCTAATTTTAAATGGTCTTATGGTCTTGCCAATATATTTCTTGCCACATGGGCATATTAGTTGGTATACTAACCCGGAGGAATTACAATTGTTGTAATTATCAATTTTCCACTTATGTCCAAAATAATAAAAAAATTGCTTGGTAGGTGCCATATATTAACAAGCTTTACACTGCTTACAACTAAAGGAACCCTGAGTTGGAAAACCAGATTTTTTAGGGGAAGACAAGTGGCTATGTACTAAAAGGTCTTGTAAGTTGCTTGACCTTCTCCAACTCATCGGCACTTGACTGGGGAGTATTTTTGCCAAATCATGATCAGTATGAAGGATAGGCCAGTGTTGTTGTAAGATGGTATTAATTTCTCGCCATTTTTTATTAAAGGTACCTATAAATCTCACTGGTTCCTCACTTTTAGTTTTAATTTTAGGAATCAGTAATGTATCTCTAGCCTGTGTGTGTACATCCTTCTTCACCTTTATCAATAATCTATTACTGTACCCCCTTGTCATAAGCCTATCACATAATTCACATTCCCTTACTATATAATCATGATCTTCAGAACAGTTTCTCCTAGTCCTAAGTAATTCACCCTTGGGGACTCCTTTAGTAGTTGCTGGCAAGTGAGAGCTTTTGGAGTGTAAAATGCTATTGGTTGACGTAGGTTTTCTAAAGACATCAGATGTTATTCGACCATTCTCCTCAATCTTGATTGTCAAATCCAGAAAGTTGACAGAATCTTGGCTAACTTCTCCCATCAATTTTAAGTTGAGATCATTCTCATTAGGTATGGTAATAAATTCCTGTAAGAGATCCTTCTCCCCCTCCCAAAAAATCAGGATATCATCTATGTATCTTAAATAGATGAGAACATGATTGGTATATATCTCATAATTGTCTGTAAAAACATACTCACGCTCCCACCATCCCAGGTAGAGGCCAGCATATGTTGGGGCACACGCTGTCACCGTAGCTGTGCCTGTAACCTGGAGGTAGAAGTTATCGTTACACGTGAAAAAATTTTTTGTGAGTACAAACTCCAACAAAGAAAGTAGGAAGGTTTTTAATGCCTGATCTCTACTCATATTCAGAAAATATCTCACAGCCTCTATACCCTTAGTGTGATTTATACTTGTATAGAGGCTCTCGACGTCATAAGTTGCTATCCATGTATGAGAGTTAACCATCAGATCTTGTATTTTTTTCAAAACATCCATTGTGTCTCTTACATAAGAAGGTAAAGTTATGACATAGTGTCTAAGATATTGATCAACGAAAATACTTGCCTTTTCCGTGATACTGCCTTTACCTGATACAATCGGACGTCCCGGTGGCACTAGGTGATCTTTATGGATTTTCGGAAGCAAATATAGAGTAGGTACTCTGGGATTATCTACCTTAAGAAAATTGTAATCTTTTTTAGTAATTACTCCACCTGATAATCCATCAGTTATCAACTTCATGTAATCTTGTAGATAATTTTGTGTGGGATTGAAAGTGAGTTTGGTATAACACTTGGTATCTCCCAGTTGTTTTTCTATCTCATCCAAATACATGGATCTAGGCTATAATACCACGTTGCCTCCTTTATCTGAAGGTTTTATTATGGTGTCACACCAATGGGATACCTGATACAATGCTGTTCTTTCACCTGGAGTGAGGTTGTCTGAATTGCTGACAAAGCCCTGACTAGAAAAGAGTCTTTCAAAATCTTTTGACACTAGGTCTACAAAAACCTTAACTGGAGGACAAATTTTGAAGTCTGGAAAAAACTGGGATTTCGGTAATAAAGTGGATGAATTGAATGGTTTTAAGTCATGACTCTCTTGCTCTTCATTCCCAGATTCTAATTCTTCTAAAATCTTAATCATAACAATATCTTCTTCAGACAAGTTGGTATTAGGAGATTCAGTGAGACTAGTCTGTAGGTCATGTTGTTTATCGCTAAAATTTTTTTTTAAAAGAAGCTTCCTTGCAAAAAACTGGAGATCTTTTTCACATTCGAATCTATTAGGCAGTCGTTCTGGAGAGAAAGATAAACCTTTAGACAGGAGTGAGATTTGGTCATTAGAAAGGGTTTTGTTGGTGAGATACATTACTGATTCCTAAAATTAAAACTAAAAGTGAGGAACCAGTGAGATTTATAGGTACCTTTAATAAAAAATGGCGAGAAATTAATACCATCTTACAACAACACTGGCCTATCCTTCATACTGATCATGATTTGGCAAAAATACTCCCCAGTCAAGTGCCGATGAGTTGGAGAAGGTCAAGCAACTTACAAGACCTTTTAGTACATAGCCACTTGTGTTCCCCTAAAAAATCTGGTTTTCCAACTCAGGATTCCTTTAGTTGTAAGCAGTGTAAAGCTTGTTAATATATGGCACCTACCAAGCAATTTTTTTATTATTTTGGACATAAGTGGAAAATTGATAATTACAACAATTGTAATTCCTCTGGGTTAGTATACCAACTAATATGCCCATGCGACAAGAAATATACTGGCAAGACCATAAGACCATTTAAAATTAGACTTCTTGAACATGTTAATAGCATTAAAAATGCCAGCAGTGACAAACTTAAGCTCAAGACATTATCTCCTGTAGCCTATCATTTTTTGAAGTTTCATGAAGGAAGTTCGAAAGGCTTACGAGCATTTGGTATGAAACAGATTCAACTGGGAAGAAGAGGAGGAGATTTGGATAATGAACTGTTAAAATATGACACAAAAATGATTTTTTTTTAACAAAAGCATGCATCCCAATGGTTTAAATGAATGGAATAGTTATTTACCATTTCTCTAATTATTACATAGCTATATAAATAATTTTTGGTTATTAATTATTTCAGGAAATTTATATTATAGGATAGGGATACACATTCTTTTTTCTTTTTCACCTAATATTTTCACTGAAATGCATTTCATAGTATTCACATATATTCATGAGTTTTAACACATTTATGTACTTTCACCATTATATTTCATAATTTTCTATGTATACATATTTATTTTCTTATAGACATATTTCTCACATGTGTTTTATTTTGGCACGATTTATTTGAGGATTTTTCATCTTCATCTTTATTTCACATTGTCGGCACTTTTGCTCTTCATCACATTTTTCTTTTTTTTTTTTATTATTATATTTTGCACACACTTTTCTTATTAGCTCACATATCACTAAATAAAATAAGTGTTTCTTCACCCTCTCTTTATTATATGTATTTATTATTTTTCAGTGTTGTAATAATATACACATGGATTGTCATATATATTAGTATGATTTGGCATTAGCACTTTTTTATATTTTTTATTGAATATATCTTATTTTATTTATACATTTTCATATATTTTTATTTTTCATATATAGTGTACACATAGGATGGATGATCTATGCAATTTGCATATATACACACTTTTTACATTACGTACCTTAGTTTCTTATATGTGTGTATTGTCCTGATGATGGGGCTGAGACCCTGAAAACGTTTGATGATGTGAATACACGGATTATTTGCCATTGAAGCTGTCTCCTGAGTGCCATTTTTTCTGGATTCTGGATAGTGATTATTTATGTGCACTGGAGCAAGTTGTCCTGTTATTTACAGAGTGCCGGCAGACTGTGTTAGTATTAGTTTCTTATATAATATATAGGTATATGAATTTATCATATATGCATTTATATTAGGGATGTGCAGGCTCGGTTCTACTCGGTTCCGTTCGGTTCTTTTTACCGGATCTTATTGGGTTTCAGCTGTCACGAGTTTTGGATAGCCAATAAGATTCGGTAAAAAGAACCGAACGGAACCGAGTAGAACCGAGCCTGCACATCCCTAATTTATATTATATGTAACAATTACAATCTTTAACTGTGTTTTTATAATCCATGACGGAGATTGCATCTCTCATCTTATACTGGTTCCAGTTCCATGATATTCTTCTCTCTTCTTTCTCTCTCTTCTTGTATCTATCTCTGTATTTCTTTACTTTTGGACTATAAATGATTGAATTGGCTGTTTAAATACATGTGACCTATTATGCAAGATATGGATTGGCTTGTGTGCCCTTGCATTTATTATAGGCTCAGGATAACATGTGATCACAGAGGAATGCTATGATAGGCTGCCTCTCCTAATAAAGATTAATTACAGAACATGCTCTGGTTGCCTTGAAAAAACTCTCATTTGTGAAACGTACGTTGGCAGCAGCAGGGATTTTACTGCTGCATGAGCAGATATGTTACTGCTCAAACGTCTGTAGTGATGTGATGTGATGTAAAAAGAAGATAATACTTCACTTAGTACTCACCTGATATATGCGCTGTGTATATGAGACACTTATCTCTATTGAGCTGATGTAATGCTCATATATATTATATTAATTAAGTCAAATTTAATACTCATATAACTTATACTGCTGAATTCAACCATTATTAGTGAGCTAGTGTAAGGCTCAGATAGTGTATACCATGTGACTGATTAGAGCTGTTGCTAGACTCACTAAGTTACCAGTTATTCATGTTAGATCCTATTTATTTATAGCTGCATGAACAGCAGCAAGCTTAGAATCATTTATACACACCATGTGTGCTGTTAAAATTTGGCTTCTTTCCCAGATATTCCCTAATATGGGCATGGGTTTTCTCAGTGTCAAAGCTAATGCAAATACCCTTATGATTTAAATGGCTATATGTGCTGCTAACATTATAACAAGATGCTGTGACACTGCAACATTGTATATCTGAAGATTTGGCTTTCTTCCCAGAGATTTGCTGAATACACTGCAGACAGCACATGTGCATGTTTACCTGCAGCCTAATGAATAGCCAATAATGTACAATAACATGGTAGGATAATATGAAGGGATAAGGTGATAATATAGGATATCAATCTCCTACTCCTACATGACATTTGTGATATGAAATCTATATTAATTGAGCCAATTGACTGATTACAAGTATATTAGTCGGTCTATACGGAATATAATTCCAGCCCCTTAGATGTTATAAGTTATTTGTTGGCTTTGCAGCAGTTAAGTCAACCTTTGTTTAAATGTATTAGATTCTATGTGCATTTCAGCTATAGGTGGCAATCTAAGTATATGAGTATATTGCGGCCACTTCTCACATGCATATCATGGCAATTCTGACATGCAGTGGACATTGCAGAATATTATCCCACTTATAGGGATGTTATAGCATGCCACATATAATTGGTCCCAATTAAATGCATTTTTTGATTTGCTATTTTTGGATTTGCATATATTCTATGACTTATTTGTGAGAGATTTTCTATTTTTGTGTCGCCATTACACGCGCAGGTGTACCAATAACACTATTCATTTCAATAATTAACACACTGAGACGTTTTTTCATTTTTTATATTTCACTGGAGAGATTATTATATATCCAATTTTAATATTGTTTAATAAAAGTAACATTTTATCAAATTTTTTGTTAGTGCGCCAACCAAGGGACATTTCTGTCTTTTTTTTTTTTTAACTCTAATTTCTCCCTGTGGGTTCCTAAGCCTAATCCACCCAGCTCCGGCTAACGCGCTGATACTTACCCGGATCCTTAGTTCAGGATTCTGGTGGTCGGGATGCCAACACTGGTATCCTGATCCCCTCGGGCAGCGGGATTCCGGCATCTGTATTTTGACTGCTGGCATCCCATCCGCCGGCATATAAACTACATCCCATATGAATGGACTGGAAGCAAGTGTAAATCATCACTGGCATTTACCAAAATTAGTCCAAGATTTTAAATAAGTAATTCCTGCTAAACCCATGATCATTTAAAAAAGAGCTCAAGCTTTAAATAAAATTTAAACACATTTTACAACTTAACTAGGGATTCCCTTTTTGCAATAACTGAATACTGTAAAATGTAAAAATGTGGAGATTAACAACACTAAACCTGCACATCATTTCAATTAAAAAAGAAAGACAAAAAGAGAGACATAGTGTAAAAAATAAAAAGTTACAATAGTGAAGGAGTCATTTAGCTGCTAGAGTTCCCTTGTAGATATATAGATCATACAAAGAGAAAACTTAAAATGAAAATTGGTGAACAATACATAATATCAAGAAGGGTTTAAACTAGGGATGTGCAGGCTCGGTTCTACTCGGTTCCGTTCGGTTCTTTTTACCGGATCTTATTGGGTTTCAGCTGTCACGAGTTTTGGATAGCCAATAAGATTCGGTAAAAAGAACCGAACGGAACCGAGTAGAAATAAGATTCGGTAAAAAGAACCGAACGGAACCGAGTAGAACCGAGCCTGCACATCCCTAGTTTAAACACACAAAGGGCCGTATTCAATTAGCGGTGAAATGTCAGAATCCGCGAAAAAATGTTTGCGAATGACGTCATTTCGCCAGGCGTAAACTTTTTTTCGCTGTATACGATTGCAAAGACTTTTCGCGTACATGGAAAGTCAATGCAATGTAATAGGTGCAAAAGTTTCACCAATGAATAGAAGGCGGAAAAAAATGCATAATTGCGGTTTTAGGGTGCAAAGATGAGGAAACCACTCTGCACACTTGGGACAGCCCCACAAAGGATAACTGCGTAAAAAAAAACTACAAATAGGAACACCCCAAAAAATTACTTTTTAAATGGGTACAAAAAAGTGCAAAGTGGGGGTACACACTTTAAAAGTAGTGAAATAGACTTTTGGGGGATCTGCAAGTATGGAGGAGGTATTTTTTTTTATTACAGGTGCTTGCTGAAGATGCGTTTTTGACGTCACTTAAAACTTCGCTTTAGCAAATTTAAACCATGCTTGCACCCATTTTTAAGTATCCCAAATTTGACAGGACTACTTATTTTCTCAAAAAAAAACCTGTTTAATGCTAACCACTTGTGTAAAGACTCTATATAGAGGCAATTGAAAGCACTTAAGTATCCCAAATAGCTTCAGGGGGGCTAATCGGGGACATCTATACTGCTCCCCAATGTTAGTACATCTTTTTGGGGAAGTTAGGCTGATTTCCCCATCAGCACTTTTTGCCTGTTTGAGTTTCACCGGGATGCATTTTCACGTCCTTTGGAATTGAATACGGCGAATAGCGGGGGCACGCACAAAAACTTTTTGCGTCCAAAACACGTGATGTAGGCAAAAAGTCAGACAGGCGGAAAAGTATCGCTGCTGCAAAACTAATTAAATACGTCCCAAAGTGTATCTAACCATTTTTTACACCAAAGAAACCCCAAGGGACTGAAGTTTCTGGCCATTGAAAATGTAGAATAAAACTGGAAGCGTGGAGACTTAAAACAAGCTTAACAAGGGACAGTAGTGAAATGCTTGGGTCAACAGAAAAGTCTTGAGTCTATTTTTGAAGAACTCTAGAGTGGAGGCTTCTCGAACTGTGCGAGTTCCATAGAGTCAGAGATACAAAGCTGAATGCTCGACCCCCAAAATGAATGTCTGGGAGATCCTTGGTACTGTTAATAGTCCTTCCTCCACAGATCACAGTAATCGAGTGGGGAAATAAGGAATCAGAAGCTGCTTCAGGTACCTTGGGTCCTGGTCATGTAGGGCTTTGAAAGTCAGTAAGTCAGTAAGCCAATCTTAAAAAATGATTTAGCATCTTACAGGCAGCCAGTGAAGGTAGTAGAGAGTGGGTGGTATGTGGCTGGAACGGGGCTGGTTGGTTAATAGCCTAGCAGTTGCATTTTGTACCATCTGCAAGCGGTGCAGTTCTTTTGCTGGGAGATCAATTACTTTAGGCAGATCTTCTAAGGGAATAAAGTGTTTGATTCTGTCTATGTTACTCAGATGAAAGAATGAGGATTTGATTGTGGCTGATACCTGATATTTAAGTGTCAAGCTTCTATCCAGGACAACACCAAGTTTCCGCATATGTTCAGTGTTTTGTACCCCCAAGCATTAGTCCTGTTGGTTGGCTATGCTGCAGCCTTGTCCTATGACCTTATCCTATGACCAATCATTAGGACCTCCATTTTATCAGGGTGCAGACGCAGCCAACTGGCACTCATCCACTCCTGGATCTCAGCTAGGTTGCCATTTATGGGTTCTCAGTACCTGGAGCAAAGAACAGGTACAGTTGTGTATCATCTGCATAGCAGTGGTAGACCAGGCCTTGACGTCTAATTATTTCACCCAGTGGTAGCATGTATACTGCAAAGAGCATGGGAGATAGAATAGATATTATTGAAAAGATTTCAAAAACAGAAACTGAATGAATACTCGTACTGGATGAAAACACTTCACCCCTATGGACTTAACCTAGACTTTTATTTGGATATTTGGGTTCCTTTTTAGAGGTTTAATAATTATTAGTTAACACTTTCATTCTAGTTTATTATATTATATGGCACCTGAAAGAAGTCTGTCCCTTTTGCAATTTTGTTTCTATTTTCCTGTTGAGACAAAGTAAAAATATACTTTATGATGGTTACATTTGTTTCAATACCAGAATCCTGCAACAGTTTATTTGTTAAGTAGAAATGTTTTTTTTTTTTTAACCATAGAACTCTTTTTACAAATTTCTTTATTAATAATTCTTTATATTTTTTAACAAGATTTAATAATTATTAAAATGAAAAATGTATTTAAATTTTTTTATTTTGAATAGTAAACTACTTGGTTCGCAATTAAGCAGATTAACTACTCCTATACCCTGAAACTGGCCAATCAGGAAATACTCAAGGGGTTAAATAGGTAAAGTGAATGCTAATCAGTTTTCCTTGACAAAGTCACTAACGGTGATAAAATGAATTGGACAGCCTGATCTTTGATCTCTGTCTCAGAGTGACCATCACGCCCATCTCAGTGACGTCACATTGCCCACTCTCTCCGATCACAGCTCTCTGTCTTTAATTTTGTTGTCATTTATTTAAATCAAGAGCTTTCACGTTTTTTCTGATGATGTCAACATTGTTGAATGTTGACATCGAACATATTGGCATCTGCAAAATGTCAACAAGTTCACAATGTCAACATGTGAAATGTCGACATTCTGCAGGAAAGAGTTAGGGTTAGGCTGCAGCAGCAGCGAAAGGCCAGTGTTAGGCTACATGAGGGGAGGGTTAAGGGCACTAGGGGGAGAGTCATGATTATGCATTAGGGTTAGCAATACTCACCTCCCAAAGCACTGCAGGATCCGCCAGTAGTAATCAGGAAGTGACTGCCAGACCTGGAAGACACCATTTGAGCCGCTGCACCAGGTAAGTCATAACTAGGGATGTTTTGTTGACATTGTAATCATTTGATTAATGTCAACATAGTCAGTGTCGAGATTCCAAGCATGTCGACATACTCCATGTGCAGCACCTCTTCACACTGCCGCTCATAGTTTTTTTCACATTTTTGTAGGGGCATGGCCACACCACCCCAATTTGGGCATGCCCCCCGCCCAGGGGCATTTCTAGAGAGGAGGAGACCCGTATGCAGTCTTCTGCATGGGCCCCCTCCTCCCTGTCCGGCGGACGGCAGTGCACTGAGCTGTGCGCGGCCATCGCCGGAGTTATAGACTCTGGGCACTAGAGTGCACCCAGAGTCTATAGAGTATGCACAAGTTACTGGGAAAATGGCCACGGTGTACTGTACTGAGCATGTCAGCCATTTTCCAGTCGTTTATAGAGTGCCGGACCCCTGCTCTGACGTGGGAATCCAGAGAGGTAAGCATGCTATGGATGCAGAGTGTGCAGTGCGGGGCCCCCCTGGACCCAGGGGCACGTGTGTCCCTCACACCCTGCACCCATTATAGATATGCCCCTGCCCCTGCCCCCAGTAACCAGGCCCGTCACTGATGATACTGGATCAGAACCTCCATATACCCCTGCCTATACCTTCTAATATCCTACCTATAAACCTCTAAGGATGATGCTAATTTGCATACACAGTCATACAGTACATAAAGACTTAAAACCTGGAACCTGTGGTTCCAAAGCACAAGTATTATTCAGGTAAAAGTACAGTCAGTTACACGCTATTGATCCAGACACAATTCAGCACAAAGGAATTATACAGTCCCAAGTACAGTATACATACGCAGCGCTTCCGGACCAGATATTAGGCATCAGCAAGAAACCCCTCGTCTATCAGCATTCAGCATGAAGACTAACAACCCAGCGTTTGAGCACACATATTTATACCCCCCAGGTATAGACAAAACAATAGAGATGTTTGTTGCTGATGTCATTGGTTCCCAAGGGGGATACATCTGTTACGAAGCGTTTAACTGGCTAATTCAAATAGACTCAACCCAGCCTCCAACAACTGGGGGTCTCTGCCCACCTGCCCCATGCAACATCCTAACAGTTGTTCATATTATATACATTTTGTTGCTTGAAGACTCTGCGGTTCATAAGTCGAGAATGCATGATGCGATCTCCACACCGATAATACCGGAATTCTGCTGAAAGAGTACGCATCAGTACAAAATTAAACACAGCTTACTTAGCATATATAAAACCTTAGTTACCAAATAATCTTTATTTCATAGCATTTATACTTAATGAACAAACTTAAATCTTATACCTTAAAGCTTATGGAACCTTGTATGTGAATATGTAATGTGTGAGTATACCGGGTTTGATATAAAGATGCTAGTTAATAGGGGACAGATGCGTGTGCATTTAGCTAATAAAACAGTGTTTTCATACAAGGTCTTATGCATTCGCTAATATGCGATTAGTTACCAGCGCAATTGTGCGTATTAATGTGTGTATGAAAAATGGTGCACTTAAATCTCACTTACTAAGTGAACACCTAGCAGTGTGGAATGCTGAGCCATATAGTTCCACACGCCCCCTCTCTCTCAGCAGCCCCCACCTTTCCCAGGCTCTAAAGAAAAGTCCTTTGTTCTCCCAGACTCTTGTGTGAATGCAAATGTGTTACCCCAAGCTGTGAAGCTGGGGCCATCCTGTCTGGGTGTGGGACTAAAACCTGTTTAGGATTCAGACAAATCCAATTGTGTAGATCAATGCCTGGATTATATTACAATTGCCACAACTATACTTGTCTGCATACAGGGATTCCCAATTTGAATGTAAAAACACTCATTGTCTATTCTATTTACTTTTTCTCAGGAAGCTGTTCTTCCAGTTGCCCTTGGTAGATTATCAAAAACATTGCCATCTGCACTTAACTTGTGAGTTGTAACTTAAAATGGCACTGGTAGCAAATGGCATCTTGTAGATTCTTTTTTCTAAAATGGAGTCTAGCTGCCATTCGCAAGATGGCGTTGTGCACGCTTCAATTTTAAACTGATCTTGTCTCAGCCAATTATCCAGCTTTGACAGTCCACCCTTTGATAGCGAACAACATGCTATCACTATCTGCTATTAGAATTTAATTTAGGCTTACATTTACATCTTATTTAGTGTTATTATGGGATGGCAAAAGGTGGTTCTTACTCCATAAATAATGTGTCTCTGAGTGGGGACATAAAACTACTATTATATGCACACCGCGGATCTTGGAAGATCATGTGAAAGGTGTGGGGATGCACCAGTCTTATAAAAGCAGTCTTGAAGGGGAAGTTAGACTTTACATTATCTGAGGTGTTTTAAAAATAACATTTCAATAATACATTCTATGCATGTCTAAATATGATACATTAAATGATGGTATTTCCTAGTTCAGGGTTGTAATGCAGTTCTTTATTTACCTTGGTATTCATATTGTCATTACTGACCATCATCATAGTTTCGTTCTTGCGTTTTACTCTATTTTTACATTTTCCACACTTCAACACAATAGGAACACACCGGACGCATATGCCAATTATTATGATGACAATTAGTATAAGGATCAAGAATTTGCCTATGCTAGCGATCACTTCCTGGACCCATTCCCCTAGACCTGAGAACCATTTTACTGGGTTCAGCCATGAAACCCATCTCTCTATCTTTCCCCCTACTTCAGCCACTGAAGCGTTTTGGTTCTTACGAAACTCCCATTTTAGCTGCAGAATTTCATCCATCTTCCGGTCTATCACTTCCTTAGGGTCGCTGGTGTCATTGGTGACATAGGTGCAACATTTTACTCCAAACTGGATGGCTAACGTTACGCAATACCCTCCAGTAACAGCAGTTAAATAATTCAACACTAGCCTGTGTTGCACCAGTTCTTTCTTGTATGCTTGCAATTCTCTCCCTGTATACCTGAATGTGTCATCGTACATCTCGGTGATATTATATATCAATTTAGCAAGTTCCTGAATATATCTAAAATTTTATGTACTCCGAGCAATCCTGGTGGGATCCAATGCGACTAAAACTTGAAAGCCAGTTGTCTCACTGATTAATTGAGTGGCTTTATGAACGTCACCAGGTGTCATATTTCTTTTGCCTCTGTGTTCATATTGCGTGTGAAGATATGGTGATGGTGTGTTCTTATGTATACCAAGCATTTCAACATGTGTGAGGGTCATAACTTCTGGGACTACTCTTCCCAGGTAACGCAAACCTTCGGAACTCGGGGAGAGCCACTTATATGCTTTTCTTCCACATATGAAATATACATTATCAAGGAGAACATAAGGAATGGTATGCATCATTATCATTAAGCACATTTCCCTTGCAAACAATCCTATTTCTGGGTCTTCCATCTGTTTCATGTAAGTCTCTGGCTGTATTATTATAGCACAATAACCATCTGGCACCTTACCAATAATTTATTTGGTGGAACTCAATGTATACCGATACCTAAAATGTTTCCCACCAGATTTAATTGAGCGTAACAGATCATGGTTTATGGACTCATTATCAGCTCTCTGTGAGAAGGTCATTGTCTGATTATTCCCCATCACTTCCCAACTCCCGGGTTTATTGGGGTTGGTTATGTTTAAACACAAAAGTGATCTATCTACTTGGAATTGATAGAGTTTGAAATGAGGTGGTTTGGATGAGAGAAACTTTCCATCCAATGTTTTCCCTTTCTGTAATTCTAAAATTTCCGTGATATTCAATGGAAATGGCACCAACCCTACATTATGCTGTCCCTGTGGCACATGTGAACACACCCAGCAATCAGTTTGATTTAACACTTTGCCTACCATGCTATGATAATCCTCTAAAGGATAGCCACCCAAGTACGGGTTATATTTAGTTTGGCACTGTTGGATATAGTTCTCATCAACTAGGGACCCACATAGCTCACAAATACAGGAATCTTCAGATGATAAACCTCCACACCGTCCCCGAGTATCCGGAATGACAGCTCTCTTAACAATAACAGTACTAAGATTGGTCAGACACTCCCCTGATTGGCATTGCACTCCTCCTGACTCCACTCCATCAGCACTACCATCAGCCCCCATTTCCTCGATTGGTCTCCCATCACAGAAACTGGATATTCTCGAACCGACCAAGATGGTGAACACCCTAAAAGAGAATATGAAAATTAACACAGCAGGCCCGTCCATTGTCACAACAAAACCTGCAAGTTTCTTTTAGTTCAGGTATCTCACTACAACCTTTTCAATCCTCCCGGGACAAGCTCGCGAGCGACAGGTCCACACTATCAGCCTTGTCTCCGACTTGTTTCTCCACCGGTTGATTGACCTTTTTGCAGTGAGTGGAATGGACCCAGGTATCTCTCTCGGCCACCTTCAAAGATGTAGTGCTTGTCAGCAGCACCTGGTACGGACCTTCCCACCGATCAGTCAAACAACCTGAACGCATGAAATTTCTGATCATAACATATTCTCCTGGTTCAACATCATGACAGTTAGTTTCAGGCATATCATTAGACAACAATTTCAGTTTCTGCTGCTGTTGCTTTAGCTGCTTACTCGTTGATATAAGATACTTTACAGTTACCTCGTTGTTACCCTTCAGGTCTTCCTGTGGACTTATAATCAAATGAGGTTGTCTACTGAACAGTATTTCAAATGGGGACAGATTTAGAGGGGGGTCTAGGAGTGGTCCTTATGCTATGTAGGACCAAAGGCAACGCTTCTGGCCATCCTAGTCCAGTCTCTGCCATGATTTTACTTAACTTATTTTTAATAGTCCCGTTCATCCTCTCTACCTTGGCACTGGCTTGCGGTCGGTAGGGGGTATGAAGTCGGCTATTAATACCCATCAGCTTACACATATTTTGAAAAACATCACCTGTGAAATGAGTACCCCTGTCACTCTCAATGATTTTAGGGATACCATACCTGCATTCAAATTCCTGAACTATTTTCTTGGCAGTAAACGCAGTAGTATTAGTGGCCGCTGGGTAGGCCTCAACCCAGTTAGAAAATACATCTGTGCACACTAATACATACTTAAGGTTCCTGCAGGGTGGTAATTGGATGAAATCAATTTGTATCACCTGGAAGGGTCTATCAGTCGATGGAATATGGAACGGTAAGGTAGGGATCACTTTCCCTATGTTCTTCCTCAAGCAGGTCAGACAGGACATTGCTATCTTTTCTGCTTGTGAAGAAAAACCTGGTGTGCACCAGTATGCTCTCACCAACTTGCACATACCTTGTTTGCCCAGATGAGTCAGACCGTGTGCTGCCTCAGCCAGGCTGGGGTAATATGCCTTGGGGGCTACTGGCTTACCTTGTCCATCCCTCCAGAGCCCGGAGGACTCTTGCCCACATCCCTTGGACTTCCAAATGGATCTTTCCTGAATTGACCACAAATTTTGCATCTCAATTAATTTCAGCATATCAATTGTTTGGAAAGACATAATTTTTTCAGTTGGAGAAAACATTTTTAACCCTGCTGCCCATTTTGCAGCTTCATCGGCTCTGTTGTTGCCCAGTGACACCGGATCATCCTCACATGTATGGGCTTTACATTTAATTACTGCCACCGCTTTCGGCAGTTGGATTGCTTCTAAAAGATGTTTTATGTGTCGGGAATGTGCAACTGGTGTGCCTGCTGCTGTTATAAAATTTCTCAGATGCCATAGAGCCCCAAAATCGTGCACCACCCCGAACGCATACCTCGAGTCAGTGTAAATGTTAGCAGATTTGTCTGCTGCCAGTTCACACGCTCTAGTTAGTGCTACTAACTCTGCCACCTGGACCAAGAGGCTTAGCTTAGCTTAGCTTAGGACCAAGAGGCTTAGCTTCTATCATGTCTGTGTCATTTACAACAGCATAACCTGTACATAATTCACCTGTGTCTGTTTGTCTATGACAACTCCCATCCATATAAAAAGTCACATCCACATTCTCTAAAGGTGTGTCATGTATGTCAGGTCTAGCAGTAAAGGTCTGATTCAGATATGTCATACAATCGTGCATATCATTATGTCTGCTGAACTCACCTCCCGCAAGCAACTCCTCTCCTTCCACCCTTTGTACATCATGTTGTACATATGGTAAATACATTGCTGGATTCAGCATGCTGCAACGTTTAACAGTGATGTTTGCGGGTGCGATTAGTGCTAGTTCCCATTTGGTAAACCTAGCTGAAGAGACTTGTCTGGTTTGAGCTGAGTTCAACAGAGCAGATACAGCATGGGGAGTGTAGACAATCATATCATGACCCAATACTACATCCTCACTTTTACTCACCAACAGAGCGGTAGCTGCTACACTTCTCAAACAGGTGGGGAGTGATCTTGCCACAGTGTCCAATTGGGCACTGTAGTATGCTACAGGCCTACTGGCATCACCATGTTTTTGTGTAAGGACACCTGCAGCACAACCATTGGCTTCCGTACAATACAAATCAAAAGGTTTTTCATAATCAGGTATTCCCAATGCAGGAGCTTTTGTCAGACTATCCTTAAGATTAAGGAAAGCCTGCTCTGATTCCTCTGTGTGTACGACACGATCGGGCTTTGAGGAAGAGACTAATTCCTGTAAAGGTAAGGCCAAAATAGAAAAAGCAAGGATCCACATTCTACAGTATCCACACATTCCCAAGAAGGTACGAATTTGCTGTTGATTCTGCGGCAGTGTCATGTTTTGTATGGCCTGGATTCTACCCATTGTAAGATGTCATAAACCCTGGGTTAGGCAGTGTCCCAAATATTTTACTCTGGATTGGCACGGCTGTAGTTTGTCCTTAGCCACTTTGTGTCCTGTATGCAAGAGATGAAGTAACAAAAGTTTAGTATCATTTAAACATGACATAAATGAGTCAGAACATAGCAATAAATTGTCCACATATTGAATTAGAACAGATCCATTGGCAGGTTGAAAAGATTGTAAACAGTCGTGCAATGCCAGGGAGAAGATACTGGGGCTGTCTATGAAACCTTGGGGTAACCGTGTCCAGGTGTATTGTAAACCTCTGAATGTAAATGTGAATAGGTACTGACAGTCAGGGTGGAGAGGCACAGAGAAGAAAGCAGAACAAAGGTCAATGACAGTGAAATGGGTTGCATTTGGTGGCATTTGCATTAGAATGACAGCTGGATTTGGCACTACAGGTAATTGGCTCTCTACCACCTTATTAACACCTCTAAGGTCTTGTACCAGCCTATAACCCCTCCCACCACTCTTTTTCACTGGAAAAATTGGACTGTTGGCTATACTAGCTGTACGAACTAAAATTCCCTGTTGCAATAATCTCTCAATTATTGGAAAAAACCCTAATTCTACCTCCTGTTTTAGTGGGTACTGGGGAATTTTTGGAGCTTGCCTACCGCCTTTTAAATTTACCATTACAGGGCTTATGTTTGCCATTAATCCAGTGTCCTGTCCATCCTTAGTCCAAAGGGAATCTGGAATTTGGGAAACATTTCATCTACCTGGGATGGATTTTCATTTAAACTTGTAGAGTGATACATTATCCTTTGGGGAGTGTTCAATATATCCTGCACCTCGTGTGCAACTCTCTCTGAGATATCTAAAAACACACCATCAGGGGTGCAGTATATAACACATCCCATCTTACATAACAAGTCTCTACCCAGCAGGTTAGTAGGAGCCGCAGCAGCCATAAGGAAAGAATGCCTGGTATGCAACGGCCCAATAGTAATCTCTGTGGAATTTGTTAAAGGATAATGTTCCACTTTACCTGTTACACCCATTGTTGGTACTGTCTCATTGGTCACCTGTAAATTAATGGGAGATTTTATCACTGACCTGGTCACCCCTGTGTCTACAAGAAAAGGATATTCAGTACCAGCTACATCAACCATCATGAGCGGTTCTTCCCTAGTACTTCCCGTTAACCTGATTATCTGTAGACTACAGGTATGACCTGACTCCTAGCGTTGGCTACCATTCTCCAATAAAAATTTACGGCCACAACTGGAGCTGGTGCCTGCTGGACATTTGCTGGTCTCTGTGCATATCCCTTATGGGGATATTCAGGTCTTCCCTGACTTGGGGTTCCTACTCTTTTTACTGTACAGTTTCTACTTAAGTGTCCTGTTTGTTTACAGTTAAAACATGTTCGTGGATCGGTTGAAGACATGTGTTGTTGTGAGGTTTGAGCAGAGGGTAAAGGTGGTGGATATGGGTAAGGATAGGGAGGGTAAGGGTATTGTGGGGGATATGAAGTTTGTGAGTAGTATGGGACCTGTGGTTGTATCAGGTTAGTGGGATAGAGCTGTGATTGTTGTTGCGTAGGATTAGTCAGGGCATATACTTGTTCAGATGTAAGTGTGTGTCCAGGTGCAAGTGTGTCTGTTGGCTGTGATGTTACCGTCATTCCCTCCAGAGCTTGGATACTGACAGCCATTAGTTTTTCGCTCTGGGCTTTTCTCTTCTTTGAGATGTTTTTATCATGTTTGATGGCGGTTTCTATGAGGGTATCTATTGTGAGTCTCCGCCAGCCAGGCTGTGAGGTCTGAACCCGGGTTTTTAAACTCTCTTTCAGACCGTCCATGAGTACCATGGCTATCATTGTGGTGAGTGCTATCTTTAATATCTTCTGTCCCAGTGTACTGGGTGATAGCCTGCAGTGCCCGGCAGCAATAATCTTCTGCAGATTCATTCTCCTTTTGCTTAATGGTGAACCTTTTGTTCCAGTTAACTACTACTGGAAAATATATACCCAATTGAGTTACAATGCGGGAAATGTTACCTTGGTTTACTTGGTCTGTTAAGGGAACGTCACCATCCAATACACAATCCATGATAAATTTTGTCACGTCGGTATTGCGTGGTAGAGAGGCCCTTAACACCACACGCCAATCTTTATTAGTGGGCTCATGTGAACTACGCAAATTTCTCAAAAATCTTTGACATTTGGCTAGTTCCTTTTTGGGATCGGGGAAATCATTTATGATGGAATTTAGTTCTGCTGTTGTCCAAGGACAATGCATTACTACTTCCCTCATGGGCACTACACCGTTCGCATCTGCATTTTCATTTGGAACGGTTATTGTCCGAATGGGATGCAGACCGGCAGCGCTGCTACCTTTGACCTAGTTACCTGGCTGGGGGTTTAATCTGCTGCTGCTACTTATGGTATGAACAACTTCCTCTACGGGTGCAGAGGGTGTTAACACTTCCCTTGCTGTTACCGATGGAGATGGCGACACCACTCGTGATTGTGGTGATGCAGCATCTATCATTGCACAGCATGGGAAATGGCAGACATTACAATAGGCTCATCATCCACATCATAAACATTTTCTTTATGGTTGCTTAAGAGAGGGTACAAATTGCTTGTTACATTTTTATGGGTATTTTTGGTAACTGTACTTGCACCTCCATCCACATAAGGTGGGGGATGTGAGCGTGAACTGCTGGCAATACTCTCCACAACGCTACCTTGCTGCACGTGCGCGCCATTTTGCGGCTCGCCCATATTGCAATTTAGCATCGCGGATGTATTCTCTGGCAATGTGCTCGCGACGCTAGTTTGCGTCACTTGCACATTTTTAAGCCACGCATCCCCTTCATGCTGCCACAATTTTAAACATTCATAATATTTAACCTTTTTCTCTCGGGAACGCATCAGACTGATGTGATCCCGGACATTATCTAATACATTTTTATCAAAACTACCAATTTTGGGAAACGGTCTAACATTCTTCATCGTCATTTTAATCCATAGATCACAATACCTTATTGCATAAGTACCATACTTAGTATGCATAATACGGCGAGCCTCCATTAGCAGCACATCATTGTCTAACATCTCTACTGTTTGCGCGGCTCCCATTCTGAGACAAAATCCTACGCTTTTCAATAAGGATTTAAACTGGTGAAAGACAATCAAGATACTTTCACTTACCTGTGGACGATTTAAGACAGCGGCGCCCACACACCTGGATAAGATTTGAAAAAGGCAACTTCCACACCCAGATAAGATTTAGTAAGGCAACTTCCACACCTATGGAAGTTTGTATGTCGGCTACTTCCATGCACCTCTCTACAACAAAGACAACATGTACACCTGCTACTGTGTATAGAACGGTAAAGCTACTTACCGAGCAGCTAGACTAACCCTTGCACTTAGCCCTTAAGGATCATACGATACCCTTAACTTTGTTCAACAAATACTCACTGTTACACACTTTTTTTCTCCTGTGCAGAAAAATACACGTTAACCCAGATATTAATAACAATTGAAAAATGTAAACCTTAACAGCTTTATTTAAATACGTGGCAGCACAACCAGAAGTACGTATACGCTATTGTGCGACCAGTCGCATACACAATAATGCGACTACCACACAACCGTATGACAACCTTTAGCTGGGTACACAAAAGTGTGTCTTTGCTGTGCGCAAACCTGCGACTCAGCCGCATACTCAATACTGCGGCACCCCTTTAAACGTTAGGTTCTATCAACAGAGGAAAACAAACTTTTTCCACTCTTGTCCCTGGATTCTAGTCAGCTTCCTTGATTCACACGGAAATGGATAGTGACCTTTCAGCACAAAGCGGTTGCAGGTAAACCCTGCATGTGGCCACTCTGCCCTTTGCTGAAATATCAATAGCCGTATGTACCGTGTGAGCAGGTAAGTGACTTCACTATGAGCCCCCAACTGATGATACTAGATCAGAACCTCTATATACCCCTGCCTATACCTTCTAATATCCTACCTATAAACCTCTAAGGATGATGCCAATTTGCGTACGCAGTCATACAGTAAATAAAGACTTAAGACCTGGAATCTGTGGTTCCAAAGCACAAGTATTATTCAGGTAAAAGTACAGTCAGTTACACGCTATTGATCCAGACACAATTCGGTGCAACGGAATTATACAGACCCAAGTACAGTATACATACACAGCGCTTCCGGACCAGATGTTAGGCATCAGCAAGAAACCCCTCGTCTATCAGCATTCAGCATAAAGACTAACAACCCAGCGTTTGAGCACACATATTTATACCCCCCAGGAATAGACAAAGCAATAGAGACCTTTGTTGCTGATGTCATTGGTTCCCAAGGGGGATACATCTGTTACAGAGCGTTTAACTGGCTGATTCAAATAGACTCAACCCAGCCTCCAACAACTGGGGGTCTCTGCCCACCTGCCCCATGCAACATCCTAACAGTTGTTCATATTATATACATTTTGTTGCTTGAAGACTCTGCGGTTCATAAGTCGAGAATGCATGATGCGATCTCCACACCGATAATACCGGAATTCTGCTGAAAGAGTACGCATCAGTACAAAATTAAACACAGCTTACTTAGCATATATAAAACCTTAGTTACCAAATAATCTTTATTTCATAGCATTTATACTTAATGAACAAACTTAAATCTTATACCTTAAAGCTTATGGAACCTTGTATGTGAATATGTAATGTGTGAGTATACCGGGTTTGATATAAAGATGCTAGTTAATAGGGGACAGATGCGTGTGCATTTAGCTAATAAAACAGTGTTTTCATACAAGGTCTTATGCATTCGCTAATATGCGATTAGTTACCAGCGCAATTGTGCGTATTAATGTGTGTATGAAAAATGGTGCACTTAAATCTCACTTACTAAGTGAACACCTAGCAGTGTGGAATGCTGAGCCATATAGTTCCACACGCCCCCTCTCTCTCAGCAGCCCCCACCTTTCCCAGGCTCTAAAGAAAAGTCCTTTGTTCTCCCAGACTCTTGTGTGAATGCAAATGTGTTACCCCAAGCTGTGAAGCTGGGGCCATCCTGTCTGGGTGTGGGACTAAAACCTGTTTAGGATTCAGACAAATCCAATTGTGTAGATCAATGCCTGGATTATACTACAATTGCCACAACTATACTTGTCTGCATACAGGGATTCCTAATTTGTATGTAAAAATGCTCATTGTCTATTCTATTTAATTTTTCTCAGGAAGCTGTTCTTCCAGTTGCCCTTGGTAGATTATCAAAAACATTGCCATCTGTACTTAGCTTGTGAGTTGTAACTTAAAATGGCGCTGGTCGCAAAATGGCGTCTTGTAGATTCTTGTTTCTAAAATGCAGTCTAGCTGCCATTCGCAAGATGGCGTCGTGCACACTTCAATTTTAAACTGATCTTGTCTCAGCCAATTGTCCAGCTTCGATATCACTGTTCATGACGGCCATGCATTTGCTAAGTGACCTGGAAAACATGAACTGTTTGGGGTATGGAGGACTGAGTTTGAGAAGCACTGGCCTAAATAATGTAAATGGTGTCTCCTTCAAGGTAATGTACAACAAAATGATGATGATGATGATGATTATATAATAATAATAATAATAATAATAATAATAATAATAATAATAATAATAATAATAATAATAATAACTGGCTTATGTCTAATTTTAAAAACACATCCTTTTTGGGAAAAGCATCAGCAACTTTATTATGTATAGTAAAGACAATACAAGCTTTATATACTTTTCAAACTGAAACATGTTCTATGGTTCAGCAAAATAATTATCCCACCAAAGCATGACAATCAATTGTTCTTGGAATAATTTAGAACAATGGATGATTTTACTTTGCTTCTACTTCCTTGTAATACTGGGGTGTTTTTAGTAGAGGTGTCTATAAAAGCTATAATAGGTTTTAAACTCTGAATTAAAATCACATTTTGAGTGAGAAGATCTGCATGGTAAATAATGTAGTATGTAATTAAGAAATATAAGTAGGTACATGACATATACATGTACTTTTTCTATTCATACATGAATCATATACTAAATGCATATCTTGTGATCCAAATACATGAATAATACAAAATTAACCTAAATTCATGTATTATAAATACACATGGAGTATGTGTGAAAAGGTTAATGTATATATAAATTCCATTTCTTTATAGAACGATCACTTCTCACAACCTACTTTTATAAGGACCTTTTCACTGATAGATTTACATAAAACTTAACGGAATGGGATTGTTTTGCCGGCGGCTGTATAGCCGCCGGTTCAAATCCAGGTAGCAGCTGGCCGAAGGGAGAAAATCCCGACAGCAGAGGTTAGTATAGCTAATCCTCCCCTCTTCCCCCCCTAACCCTAACCCTTCTTTAGGGGTGCCTAACCCTAAACTCCCCCCTAGTGCCTAACCTCCCCCTGTTAGTGCCTCAACCTAACCCCCCCTCCCCGCACCCTAAACCTAAGCCTCCCGAGGGGGTGCCTGATGCTAACCTCCCCCTGGGAGTGCCTAACCCTAACCCCCCCTTCCCCTAGCCTAAGCCTTTCCCTCCCCAGGGGGGTGCCTAAGCCTAAGTTCCCCCAGGGTGCCCTAAACCTAACCCTACCCCCTGCGGCTAAGTGGAAGGGCGCCAATATCAATCAATCAACTTCTACCTACATTATAGAAAGTACAAGATAAATGCTAGCTAGTAGATGAAGAGGATTAGTCGCTATAGGCAACTTCTCTACTTGTCCACTTCTGCTCTCTATAGAAGGTTTGAAAATTGTCCTATATAAACCTAAAACCCACCCCTTAAGGGGGGTGTGATATGTATATCTACTCATACTCATTATAGATCTTGGATTTTTTATTTCCAAGTTTGCAGTGCGGCCCCTTCTGAAGCCAACTGTCATGTGTCTCTAACTAGGGCCTAAATGCTCACTCACAACCACCACATTATAATGATAATGAAACATGAAAATCGGGGAGAATATTCCTTCATTAACATATGTACCCACTAAGAGCCGTATTCAATTGTTTTCGCACTATGGCCCTCATTCAGAGCCGCTCGTTAACAGCAGTACGCTCGTTGCGTTCCGATGCTGAGAAACCGCGCATGCGTCGGTGTAACACTGCGCATGTGCGTGCGGCATATTGCGAGTTTTTTTTTTGTCTCGTTCGTTAAATTGCGTACAGGAAGTGACATGTCAAATGTGATTGACAGAACAGGGCGTTTTTGGGCGTTGACGGGGGTGGAGATGGAAAAACGCAGGCGTGGCGAGGCGTTTTTTGGGCGTACATACATTATCTGATGCGAACGTCAAATGTGTTCGTACCAAGTCATACATCACTGGATGATCCTCTTTCCGTTCAAACTGCTCGCACAGCTTGGGGTCTGGATTACTCTACCACATTGGTGATGGCCTTCTCCTCCGTCCCGGCCCTCCACGATGTTTCATCGATTAATCACGGCTTGTCAGAAAATCAATCAGTTTTGAATTGAAAACCAGCTTGTAATGTGTTTTGAAATCAGTTTTTTTGGTTAGCACAAAACCGTACGCAGGTGGAAATCATAGCTGCTAATTTCAGGATTACACAATCAATTAGCGTACATTTGTAGGTATGTTTTTTTTGGTTTGTATTTGGTTTTTGTGCTATTGTAACAATAATGTCATCATGTTTGTGTGTATTTTTCCATTTTGCTTTTGTCTGGAGAATTTGCATCCTTATGTAAATTTTAAAGTGTTCCTTAAAGAGCCCTTTTTTTTTTTTTTTCGTTTTCATTTTTTGGGAGGTCGTTTTTGCCTTGTGGGCCAGGATTAACTGTAAACCATTTCTAAAATAATGTCAGAATACAATGTCGAACATTTTTTCAAAATTTATTGGAAACTAAAAACATTTTCTGGCACATTTTTGGCCCAAGCATTTTTGGCAGTGTTATTCCAATAAAAATTATAATTTGTGCAAACATAAAAGGTATGGAAACTTAAAACAAAAAATTAAAAGAAAGGAGAGGGAAGTTTTGGCCAGAAAGGAATATGGGGCAAGCACAGAAGGAGTGTGGGAAAAGTAGCCAGTGCTGTCAACATTTTTCCCCCCGTTTGGCTGGGGGAGGGTGGGCGCCAGACCGGGTCTGGGATGTCATCGGGCTGGCCTGTCCAGAGGCAGATGTTGTGGCCTCTGGACTAGGCACAGGGCTAGGCACATTTGGAGGATTGGCTGATGTTGTGCCAGAGGTGGAGGATCCTGATGTTCCGGCAGGAAGGGAGGTCGGCTCCACCATGTGCTGGAGAACGAGCTGCTCCAGGGCATTGGCGATGTGGATGTTGGCCCTGGTATTTTCCGCCAGGGCCTGACCAATGGTCACGTTGGCCGCAGCATTTTGCTCCAGGGCCTCAGCCACCCGTACCAGACTGGCGTCCATCCTCTGCAGAATCTCCGTATGGAAATCCGATTTAAAATTGAGTTCTGTGAGGAGGGACACTGCCTGCAAGGGGGATTGCCCTGGACTGGCTTCTGCAGGGTCCTCAGCCGGATGTACTGGTTCCTCCCCTGCAGAGCCAGCAGAAATTCTGCGGCCAAGGCTCCCCTCTGGAGCAGACTCATCCGCCTGTGTCTCTGTTTGAAAAATGAGAAAAGAGTCACATTAGAATCTACATATTGGCACAATAACATTTCAGAGTTGGTTACATCACAATATTTACCTGGGACAACATGAGGAGCCGCAAAGTCTGGCATGTCCGTATCCATGTTGGACACGCCAAACACCTCCACAGCCTGCACACACCCCTGTGCCAGCTCTTCTAAATCATTCAACTCCAATGACAGAGGGGTGGGACCCCCACCTGTCCCCCTTGCATGCCTAGCCCTGTCCGCCATTTTTTGTTTCAGGCGATATTTGAAGTCTTGCCATCTGTGGGTGAAAAAGTAACCATTATTCCAGTTTTTTGGGGGGTTTTGGTTTTAGGGGGGTCAAGTTTTTACTTACCGCCGTTTGACATCCCGGGCTAGACGGACATAATCACCCACCCTATTGACAGCACTGGCTACCTCCTCCCACATTCTCAACTTCTGGCTTGCACCCATATTCCTGTCTGCCTGTGGCAGGATGTCCACACACTTCTGAACCAAAACCTCCATCTCCTTTCTTGTGAATTGTGGCTGCCTTTTCTTTTTCCCTGCTTTGGCCGGAATACTGGGCCCAGCAGCCTCTTCCATGTCATCCTCCTCACCTATTTGTTTAAACATTGAGAAATTTAAGCTTGCAAACTTTCACTATATTATGTTTCAAAATAATCCTTCTTTGGAAATGCATGAAATACTTACCGGCAGACTCTTGGCCATTGTTTCCCTGGTCTGTAACCATTTCTTACCTCCAAACAAAAAATACACCAGAACGTTTTTTTTGGGTCGTGACGTATTTATACATGCGTCCTTATTTTCGTCTGCATCATTGATTGTGCGTTCCTATGATCCCTCCTTAATTTGTGCGGGAAAATAAACACTATTTATGGCTTGGGGCGTCTCGAGTCGAGGTGGCGGGTGTTGGTTGTTGGAGGTTACGTTGGTCGGATTGGATTGTTGGCGGGATTTGTATTTGGCATTGTTTGGAGTTGTTTTTGGTTTGTCTTTTTGGAGTTTTTATTTCCGTTCGCTTTTTTTGGTGTGGTTGTTTTCTTTGTCGTGTTATTTTTTGGTAAGTTTTTGCCCGTCTTACTTTTATTCACTTTGTGTCTCCTTCTTTTTGTTAAATTTGGGTCGTTAATTTTTTTCAAAATCTCCTTTGTTAGGTTTCTTTTGGCTCTGCCCCAACGACCTTTTTATCCGGTGACTTATATATCCTCTATTGGTAAGTTTTTTTTTTCACTTGTTTATTAAATGTTCATGTTTTTTTTAATGCAACTTTGTTTGACCTTACACTTTTAACCTTTGGTTTTGTGATTCAGAAATGTATGAACTAATTAGAGCATTTTTATCTGCGTATTTTTTGTCTTGTATTTGCGAACTAATTAGCGCATTTTTATCTGCTTATTTTTTGTCTTGTATTTGCGAACTAATTAGCGCATTTTTATCTGCTTATTTTTTGTCTTGTATTTGTGAACTAATTAGCGCTTTTTTATCTGCTTATTTTTTGTCTTGTATTTGCGAACTAATTAGCGCTTTTTTATCTGCTTATTTTTTGTCTTGTATTTGCGAACTAATTAGTGCTTTTTTATCTGCTTATTTTTTTACTTGAAATTGGTTGTGATTTCCCTTTAGCAAATTTTTATTAAATTTGGGCCCAAATTGAGGTAGTCTGCACACTTTCGTTTTGCTCTTTGCCCAAATGTGTGTTTCTCCCCTTTTATGTTTTGTCTTGCACCCAATTTAGATTCCTAAATGGCCACCCTAAATTGTTGCATTGTTTGTTTGTTATTATTTATAGGTTGGGAAAATCATGACAATACCCCGGCATGTAAGCATCATTGGATTGTATCATCAAGCTAAGTAATTTTTCAATTATTTTTGGCCAAAAAACCCTTACATTCAATTCTTGCCATTTCAGGTTGATCTTGGTCGGATTGTTCTGGCCATGCTCCCGGAAGCCGACCAACCTCAATCTCGTCCCAGGCGTAGGCATCGTAGGCATGCAAGGCCCCAGATATATCGAACACGTGTCACCCTTTTTGGAATGCCCGATGATGAGGTGTTAAGACGCTACCGTCTTCCGCCCCAAATCATCATAGACACTCTCTCATTAATAGAGAGTGATCTTGAGCGGCAAATTGACAGTCCTACAGCAATACCACCACTTACGCAATTTATGGCGGTGTTACATTTCTGTGCCTCAGGATCGTTTCAAACAATGGTGGGAATAGTGGCGGGAATCTCCCAATCCTCCTTTTCCCGGATCCTGAGGGCAGTGATGGAGGCCCTTTTCAAGCACCTCCATCATTTTATTCAAATGCCTTTGGATATGGGTGCCCTTAGTGTGGCCAAGGCAAATTTTTACCAAATAGCTGGCTTCCCACACAGCATAGGGGTTGTGGATGGTACTCACATACCACTTCAGCCTCCAGCACGGCTGGAGGCCATATTTCGCAACCGGAAACACTATCACTCCCTGAATGTAATGGTGGTATGTGATGCCTCCCTCCAGATCCTGTCCCTGAATGCAAAATTACCCGGAAGTGCACATGACTCATTCGTCATCCGGCAATCAGGGATATGGCACAAATTAAACAACCTACAAGCTGGTGATGCGTGGCTTCTGGGTAAGTGGAGACCTTTAGTACATAACAATGTTAAGCTTGATACACAGTGATCCTGATGTTGTCACTTCTTTTTCACAGGAGACAGTGGCTACCCTTGCACGCCCTGGCTGCTCACTCCTTATTTGGCTCCCACACAAGGGCCACAAAGTAACTTTAATTCCACACTTACAGCCACCAGGCAAGTGGTGGAGCGTTGTATCGGCCTTTTAAAAGGCCGATTCAGATGCCTCCACCGCTCTGGTGGCGAGCTCATGTATTTGCCGGATATGGTTTCGAAAATTGTGGTCCTGTGTGGGATATTTCCCAACATCGCCATAAGGAGTGGTGTCCCAATGCAGCCAGAGGATGCCTTGCCTGTGGATGGCCCCCCCGAGGTTGGTTGGAGGTCAGTATGTAGGGGGACCATACGCGATGATGTGGTGGCCAGATATTTTAGGTAATTATTGGCACAAAAGAAGTTCTTTGACACAATGTGGTAAGGATTTTGGGAGACCATCTAATTAATTTGTTTTTTGTTTCCCATCTTCTGTTTGATTTCATAATCTTTGGGACTCAAACGATGACTACTTCCTGCTACCCAAAACAAACCTTCACGGGGACACATTGGATATATATTCTGGAACCAATATTGAAATGCAACATTTGTGGAATCATGTTGGCATGCTCATTCGTCAACCAGTTCTTGATTTTTCTTTAATTTTTTCATATGGTGTTTGATGGGTTGTATTTTTTGTTATCACTGTGTGTATTGTTTGTGAGCCAACACTTTGGTTTTTTAGTTATGTTTTGAATACATTTTTTGAGAGTGTAATTTTGCAAATTTTATTGACCATTGCAAGCAAGTGTAACCAGGTTCACCCACGTTAAAATTGCTTAAGGGTTAATCCTGTAATGTCGCAATTTGATCTAAATTTAAATATGCTTTCTGGGTCAAAACCAACACCAAAAGGTATTATGTACAATCAGTAGGCTTTGTAATCTCGGGCTAAGCAGTTTGCCCCCCAAATTGGAACATGTAAAATGTAGTAATATAAAAATTGTAACACACCAAAAAAGCCCAAGCAGATTGTTACTGTTAGCTGTTTCATATGCCTGTTTCCTAAAAATCTACAACACACAATCTTAGTGACATTAATTGCAAATACTTGCTGGAAGAGTCTACTTATGTCAGTGTAAACAATCTAAAATTTGGAGACAAGGAATGAGACAGAACGCTAAGTTTAAAATTTTTATTATGAAAAATATTTGTAAATGAAAAAAAAAAATTATGGACGCAGGATCCCAGACATACGGTCAAGGACCACCAGCAGGCCGATGACGTGGCCCCGCATCACTTGGACGCACCCGGCTTGGTCCGCCAAACGCCTCTGGTCCTCTGTGGGTTAGAAAAGTGTGGGGCTTAATGCATAATTAATGAAACCCCCTGAAAAAACAAGCCAAACAAAGGTATCCAAAAATTACAATATTGTGACCAAAAGCACATTTAACTCAAAAAACCAAAGGACACAAAAATGGACAACCAAAAAATTGCACACAAAACAAAAAAATTTTGACATGTGGGATATGTGTATGGGGAAATCAGCAGTAAAAGGTAAAGACAAACAGAGATCTACCCAAACTTCTGACAAACCAAAAAAAGTAAAAGGCACAGACACAGGATTAGATCCAAACATTTCAAAACACAAAAAAGGATAAAAGGGAAACATACCGTTCAAAATGACGCCTGGCCCAGAACCAACTCCCTCGTCCTCCTCGGAGGTGGCAACATTCCCCAACGAGGTGGGAGGGGTGATTTCGGATTCAGGGGAGGGGGAGGTAGTTACGAGAGGGGTGGTTGGAGGGGAGGGGGAATTGGGATGGAGGGGAAGGAGCCCAGACGGAGGTGCCACAGGGTCTGTGCAGGCTGGGGAGGAGGGGGAATTTAGGGTATTTTGGGGTGAGGATGTTTGGCTGGGGGTTGGGGAGAGGGGCCGAGAGCGCCGTCTTTGACGGCGATGACGCCGTAGTCTTCGCTCTGCCCATAAATGATGGAAAACAAATTGTGGTTATTTTAGAACATCACCTTGTTAAACGCTAATTTTTTACGCCCAAAATATGTAAACATGCCCATGCAGATATGAGTACAAACAATAAATAGGCCATACATGAAAACATGCACATGCAGATATGAGTACAAAGAATAAATAGGCCATACATGAAAACATGCACATGCAGATATGAGTACAAAGAATAAATAGGCTATACATGAAAACATGCACATGCAGATATGAGTACAAAGAATAAATAGGCCATACATGAAAACATGCACATGCAGATATGAGTACAAAGAATAAATAGGCCATACATGAAAACATGCACATGCAGTTAGGGCCACAAAGATAAACATGAAAACCACAGTCATAAAAACTTACTTTCCGCTATCTGCATGCGAAAGCATGCCAGCAAGCGGGGCGTCCGCCGTTGCAGGTCGGACCACCTGCGCTCCAGCTGGCCGATCTGGCGGCGTGAGCCGAAGGAACGTAGGCGGCCATGTACCTCCGCATATGCGGAATGCTTTTCCCTATTGGTGATGGGGGGAGGCTGGCTGGTGATCCGCCTGTCCATCACCTCAGTTAACACCATGAGCTCGCGCCTGGTGAATGCCGAGGCTCTCATGATGGCAATGGTGTATTTTAAAAAAACAATTTTAATAAAGACCCCAAAAAAAATTTGATTGGCTAATGTATTTGGGTAATTAACAGGACAAATTCTATTGGTTAGTGCATGTGTTCGACAGGGCCACAAATCTATTGCGAGTTATGATAGGCTTGATGCAGTGACATGTGTAAGCTAATTTAAATAAAGAAATGAACCCAGTAAAATATGCGTGGTTAAAAACAAAGAAAACAAATGGATAATTGGCTCAAACATGTATTTTGACAAATAAAAGCGAATGTTTAAGCCGTACGTATTCTGCGGGTAAACACAAACACTGACAAGAGTAAAGTTTATTGCATTTCAAAAAAAAAAAAATTGACGAGCAATTAAGATAATTGATATATTGATTGGCATGATACGATTGAGGGAGGTAGGCAGAATAAAGGAGCAGGTAATCGGAATCTGACAGGCCCACTTCCGGGTTGGACTTGTGCGTGCATTCCCTGCAAGCCACTTTGGGGATGTACGCTCGCTATTTGGCACGCTCGTTAGTTAGAGGAGGGGTCGGTAGAGTTTGGGGAGGATGTTTAGCTGCGTTCGAAATTACGAGCGAGCGCTTGAATTAACATAATTCTGTACGTACGCCGAACGTACGAACGCCCACTTGCGTCCGGGTCTGAATGAGGGCCTATATTTTTTTGCATGCCGGACTTTTCGCCGACATCGCCAGATTTGCATGCGAAAAAGTGTCGCGCACTCCCGCTATTCGCTGTATTCAATTCTAAAGGCCGTGAAAATGCGTCCCGGAGAAACTCCAACAGGCGAAAAGTGTTGGCAGAATTGGGGAAATCAGCCTGACTCTCCCCAAAAGATGCACTAACATTGGGGATCAATCTAGATGTCCCAGATTAACCCTACTGAAGCTATTTGGTGTACTTAAATGCTGTCAATTGCTCCAGAATAGCGGCTTTGCACAAGTGGTGAAGAATAGCATTAAGCAGTTTTTTTGGTGAAAATAAGTAGTCCTGTCAAATTTGGGGTACTTGAAAATGGGTGCAAGCATAGTTACAAATCACTAAAGTCAAATTTTAAGTGCTGCAAAAAACGCACCTTCAGCAAACACCTGCAATAAAAAAACATCTCCCCCATACTTGCAGACCCTCCAAAAGTCTATTTTGCTAGTTTTTGCATTTTTACCCCCACTTTTTACTTTTTTGCCCCCATTTTCAAAGTGCTTTTTTGGGGTGTTCCTCTTTGTTTTGCTTTTTTTTGATGCAGTTATCCTTTGGGGGACTGTCCAAAGGGTGCAGAGTGGTTTCCGCACCTTTGCACCCCAAAACTGCAATTCTGCACTTTTTTCCACTGGGTATTCATAGGCAAAACTTTTTCGCCTATTACATTGACTTTCCGCGTACACAAAAAAAGTCCGAGCAATTGAATACAGCGAATAGTTTCTGCCTGGCGAAAAGCCGTAATCGGCAATACTTTTTCGCCAATCACGGCTTTTCGCACATAATTGAATACGGCCAAAAGAAGGGATTGTTTTAAAATTTTACTCCTAAGTGGGTAAAGGGGGCTAAAATATTTCTTCCCCCTGTGCAATGTCCTGACCTATTGTCTCATCGTGGCTGTAGCACAGATCAATATTCAAACACCAATTGTCATCCCAAGTGCTGCCAAACATCACTGGCAGTTGGTGTGGCTCCCCTATTTGAATAGTGAGGGAAGGAAATGTGTTACTATAGAGGTAAAGGAAGGAAATGTGTTACTATAGAGGTAAAGGAAGGGAATGTGTTACTACACATGTATGGGAGGGGAATCTGTTGCTACACAGGTATGGGAGTGGAATGATTTACTACAGTAGTGAGGAAGGAAAATGTGTTACAACAGCAGTGAGAGGGGAATGTGTTACTATAGAGATGAGGGAGGGGAATGTGTTACTACACATATATGAGAGGGAAATGTGTTATTACACATGTGAGGGAAGGGAATGTGTTACTACACAGGTGAGGGAGGGGAATGTGCTACTACACAGGTGATGGTGGGGAATGTCAAATGTGTTACTACAGGGTGAAGGAAGGGAACGTGTAACAACACAGGCGAGGGAGGGGAATCTGTTACTACAGGGATGAGCAGGGGTAATAAGTTACTACAGAGGTGAGGAAGGGGAATAAGTTACTACAGGTGTAAGTGAGGGTAATGTATTATTATAGGTGTGAGAGAGGGATTGTATTTCTACACAGGTGAGGGGAATATGAATGTGTTACAACATGGACGAGGGACTATAGAGGTGAGAGAGTAGAATGTGTTAGTACAGAGGTGAGGGAGGGTAATGTCTTACTATAGCAGCGAGGGAGGAGATGTATTACTATAGAGGTAAAAGATTAATTAGTTACTGGAGTTTTGAGATGGAAATGGAAACAGAAAATATCTAAGGTCTACCAGGGTGAAACTGAGTATAAATTAATGTCTGTACACATGAGCACTCTCCTTAATGAAGCTTAAAAATATTTGATTTATTATTGAAACATCTTCAGACAATATAGAATATTGGTCAAAGTGTGGTACTTATCTAGGCAGTGTCATGGACTAAGCATCCAACATCAATTTAATCAGGGCCGTTCAACGTTTCGGTCATAGCAATGATTGTTAAGACCCATTATCCACCGCTGTCACAAAAAAAGCAATATATATATATACTGTATATATAAAGAACAAATCTGGACACTCACCATTCAGTAGAAAAATCATTTAATTACTCACAAGTCATTTCACAAGATCGACGTTTCAGTCCTAAAAGGACCTTTGTCAAGACCAAATTGCCACCACACAGCTACCATCCAGTGGACCTGGATGGTAGCTGTGTGGTGGCAATTTGGTCTTGACAAAGGTCCTTTTAGGACCGAAATGTCGATTTTGTGAAATGACTTGTGAGTAATTAAATGATTTTTCTACTGAATGGTGAGTGCCCAAATTTGTTCTTTATATCTGGACTTTATTGTCTCTAATGGAGCACCCTGGATTTTACACTTGACAAGTGAGTGCAGCTTTCTGGACGAATTTATATATATATATATATATATATATATATATATATGGGATGCGGTGAAAATACCAATGGAGGGGATTCTGGTGGTCAGAATGCTGACTTCGGAATCCCGACACCTGTCAGAATCCTGGTGCCGGCATCCCGAAGGTAAGTAGCGGGGTTAGGGGGAAGGTTAGCATTAGGGTTACGCACTAGGGGGAGGGTTAGGAACTAAGGGGTGAGTGTTAGGTTTAGGATTCGGGAAGGGGGAGGTTAGGTTTAGGCACTAGGGGGTAGTTTGGGGTTAGGCACCAGGAAGGGAGGGTTAGGGTAGGGACAGGGGAAGGATTGGGAAGAGTGGCATAACTAGGGTATTTGGAGCCCAGGGCAAGATGAAAAACGTAGCCCCCCCACTATGTGCGCCAAAAAAGTAGGCGTGACCACATGCCACCACCATTTCTCGTCACTCTGGGAGCATTCCTTTCCATCCCATATGCACCTTTATGCCCCCAGTAGTGCTTCTTATACAGTGCCCCCAGTAGTGCCCCTTATACAGTTCCCCCAGTAGTTCCCCTTCTACAGTGCCCTAAGTAGTGCTCCCAATAGTGCCCGTTATACAGTGCCCCCAGCAGTGCTCCTTTTACAGTGCCCCCAGTAGTGCCCCATATACAGTGCCCCCAGTAGTGCCCCTCAGTAGTGCCCCTTATACAGTTCCCCCCATAGTGCCCCTTATACAGTACCCTAAGTATTGCCCCCAGTAATGCCCATTATACAGTGCCCCCAGTAGTGTTCCTTATACAGTGCTTCCAGTAGTGCCTTTTATACAGTGCCCCCAGTAGTGCCCCTTATACATGTAGTGCCCCTTATACAGTGCCCCCAGTAGTGCCCCTTATACATGTAGTGCCCCTTATACAGTGCCCCTTATACAGTGCCCCCAGTAGTGCCCCTTATACATATAGTGCCCCTTATACAGTGCCATCAGTAGTGCCCCTTAAACAGTGCCCCCAGTAGTGACCCTTATACAGTGCCCCCAGTAGTGACCCTTATATAGTGCCCCCAGTAGTGCCCCTTATGCATTGCCCCTTATACAGTGTCCCCTGTAGTGCTGCCTATACAGTGCCCCAGTTGCGTTCCTTATGCAGTGCCCCCAGTAGTAGTGTCCCGTACACATAAAACACACATGGCGCCTGCCGCTGTCTGCTCCCCCGATCTCACTCGACACTGTGGAAGAGACGTCATCAGAGTCTTTAAACTCACCCAGTGCAGGAGCCGGAAGACGGAGCTCATGAGGTGCAGCAGCCAATAAGAGTCCGCCTGACTCTAATTGGCTGCAGTACTAAAACAAACAGACCACCGGCGATGTGTATCTTTTAGTGTTTAGTGCCGCCACTGACTGCACTGCCTGGACGGGTCCTACAGCACCCAGGGCACGTGCCCGGCTCGACCCACCCTAGATACGCGAATGGTTGGGATACCGACTGACAAAGTCTCGGTATTCTAACCCTGTTGGGATGCCGGTGTCGGGATTCTGACCACCGGGATCCTGAACACCGGCATCCCGTACTCATCCCATATATAAATAAAGCAAAATAAAGACGTGTTTCGCTATGTGTGTTTATCAGCTATGTTATTATTAACTTCTTCTACAAGTAAGATTGCTCTGATAAAACAACAGAATCATACTCATACACTAGGCTCAATTTTAATTTGTAACAAAGTGAAATTGCGCTTGTTATGCCTGCAATGTTAAACATCAATTTAACAAGACATTACTTTGCTTTATGTTGTTGTAATGAAGATACAAAATTTATATCACCCTGCATAAGCAATGGGAATATTAATCCTTTGACTTCTTTAAATTACTCTTAAGTATAGTTCTTGAGTATTTACAGTATTTTATAAGTTATAAAACCTATAACAAGTAAATGGGACATATATAGCATTACTTGGCTAAAGACAGATTTAGAGGGAATTAATGATGTACACCAAGGAAATTAAACTAAGTCTTCAGCTGAAATGGATCATTTATTGAGTGCAGAATAATTAAAGCATAAAAAATAAAGTCTATACAGCTGTAATATAACACTTTAAATAATTGGCAACAAACCAATTTAGGAATTTAGTCACTGGGAGAGGTTGGCGACAATTCTCACGACTTTATATGAAATACAATCCATAGACACTTGTCAGTTTATGTGTCATCTCTCTTCCTTGTTTCAAAGACTCATCATAATTAAAGCAAAAATGGATACACAATGCTGCTTTTGTCACTAGTGAACATGTTGCATCATTAAAAAAGAAAATTACTTTAAATGTCCCTTTTAAAGAGTGTAAAGGTGGCCATACACCTACAAGATCGCTATCCGATTGTACGATTTTCAACATGCCATAAGATCAATCCTGTAGAAATCGTGCATTTTTTTCCCCGTATACAATCCGATGCGCGCTCCCGCAGCTTCTAAATTTGATCATATGATCAGATGTGCAGCACATCTTATCCGTCGTATTCGTCTGCTGTTCATGATGTGTTTTTGAGCATGCGATGCATCGTGCATCCGACCAGCCGTGCCACGTCACTTGAGTGACAAGTTCCTGTTTACGCCCACTGCAGACAGCGCCTGAGCGGAGAATCAGCAACATGAGCAGCAGACACAATTGTGCAGGTATTGTATAGTATTTGCAGGCCACTTGCTTCCCATATACAAAGCCCACTGGCCACCAAAGTTTAGCATATGCAGTGAGCCCTGCACACACTGACCACCTCCCAGCAATGCCCACCCCTGTTTGCCCAGCAATGGTAATCTATTCCCCAGCAATGGCCACCGTCTAGCTATTGTTTACCCAGCAATGCCCACCCATTTTTGCCCAGCAATGGCCATCTATTCCCCAGCAATGCCCACCGTCTAGCTATTGTTTACCCAGCAATGCCCACCCCTGTTTGCCCAGCAATGGCCATCTATTCCCCAGCAATGTCCACTGTCTAGCTATTGTTTACCCAGCAATGCCCACCCCTGTTTGAGCATCAATGCCCATTGACCACCGTCTACCTATGATTTTGAACCAATGCCCATAGGCCACACCACCCTCCACCCACCATGTTTTATAAATGGAATCATGGAAAGCACATTGTGATACTGATTTGGATTGATGCCCCACCCCATAGACAATTATATGCATCTGAAAGAAATTACACTACAACTTTATTAATAACAAATCTTGAATTTCAACAAAAGTGTTCAATACACCATTTTGGGGGCCCCACTTACACATTTCAATGGCCACCCCCACTGTTGGGGGTGGCCAGAATATAAGTCCACTTGGGGACCCCATTTACACAGTTCAATGGCCACCCCCATTGTTGGGGATGACCAGAATATAAGTCCACTTGGGGACCCCATTTACACAGTTCAATGGCCACCCTCACTGTTGGGGATGGCCAGAATATAAGTCCACTTGGGGACCCCATTTACACAGTTCAATGGCCACCCCATTGTTGGGGATGGCCAGAATATAAGTTCACTTGGGAGCCCATTTACACAGTTCATATTTTATATTTATATATATATATTTTTTTTCCACATAGTTATGTCTCTGGATTGGGAACCAGAATTCATAACTGGATTCATCGAGCTATACAGGCACCATGACTGTCTTTGGCGTACCAAGTCCAAAATGTACAGCAACAGACTGAAGCGTGACCACACCTTAAAGGAGTTGTCAGAGTATAGTATGCCAAATCACGAAGATGAAAAGTCCCTAGTGTGGGTGCGCAATAAGATACAGCATCTGCCTACAACCTTCGTCAAACAGCATAAGAAGGTGGAGGATTCAAAACGTTCTGGAGCCAGGGCTGACAGCATATACAAACCCAAACTTTGGTATTATGTCATGATGATGTTCCTGGTGCAGCAGGATCCCCTGAGATCTTTAGTACAGGTGATGGCTGAGTCAGAGGAGTGCAGCCTGCTAGAAGAGGATTTCCTGGCATCTACTGCATGTGTAGACACCACTCTGCGCATGTGCCGCAATGATTGTCCCCTGTTTTGTAGAATGTTTTATATCTGTAGAGGTTGGAAGCTCTTAAATATGGGAACTTAGGATCTAGGTTGAATTCTGTAATATTAAAGACTTCAACGGTAAGTTCCACATTTTTCAGATCATATTCTCTTACCACGGCACTGCACCGTCCCCATTAAAATAGGCCATATATTCCTCTCTCACCTTTTTGGCCAGAGAAGTCCTGGGTTCCCCTAACCGTGGCTGGCATGACTGAGGGGAATGGAGCAACCTCTTCCGGATTTTTGGGGTCTTCAATTGCGGGTGTTCCCAATAACCTTTGCTGGGTGACTTTCTTGCGCAGGAAGTTGTGCAGGATACAGCAAGCCATGACCACCCAGTCAATCTTCTTGACCTTTAAATTTATTGGGGTATGCAAAATCCGGAATCGGTTGCTCAAGATCTCAAAGGCGTTCTCCACAATACGCCTTGCATGAGATTGGCGGTAATTGAACTCCCGCTTTACACGAGTCAAGGCCCTCTGAGGGAATGGCTTCATGACATTTTCATGAAGGGCAAAAGCCTTGTCAGCCATGAAAATGAAATTCAGCCCATGTTTAGTTGACTCTCTGGATGGCAAATGAAGGGTGTTAGTGGTGAGCCTCTCATAGAATGCCATCTTCTGAAAGGAGCCACCGTCGGAAGAAGACCGTTCTTCCCCACATCTACAAACAGGAACTCATAGTTTGCGTTAACCACAGCCATCAGAACAGCACTGAAGTACCCCTTATAGATATGGTAGTAGGACCCAGTGTTGGCAGGTGGGATAATCCTAATATGCTTGCTGTTGATAGCTCCTCCACCATTTGGGAACTGCCAACAGCTCTCAAACTCATCCCCAATGGCTATCCACTCTTCCGTGCTTGTAGGGAACTGTGAAAGAAATAGAAAACTTAATGTAAAAATTACATTTTAACAAATGTTCTCTTTTTACAGACTTCAGATATCCCCAGCATCCCGGACCTACACAGTGGAGTAGAGAGTGTTGCGACTCCAAACCCCACCCCACCAATTTTTAAAAAACAAAGGAGGAAAAACAAAAATAAAGAAACTGAAGACCCACTACTTAGCCAGGCCAGAGAGGCCTTATTGATACCACCAGATGAATATGACAACTTTGCGGCCTATGTCAGTGCAGTGGTGCGAGGAATGGTCCAGGACCAAAGAATAAAATTTGAAAGACTGACATCTGACCTAATATTTAAAGCAAGGCAATGTCTACTGACATCGGACACTACCATTATTATCCCGCCAGTAGTTCCAACCCCACCTACACTCAACACGGCAATACCCACCTACTATTCATCCCAAACATACCATCCACCAACTTCAAACTACCCACACTACCCTCCTGATACCCCACCCACCTCCACCCTCCAAACTCAGGGCCTGATTCAGACCCGGTCGCAAACGCTGAGCCGGCTCCGTCGTGCGCATGTGCGAGACCCGGCTAGCGATGGGCAATCTGTCGCTCCGGGTCTCGCACCAAAGGGGGTGAGCTGTCGAAGTTGAGTGACAGCTCGCCCCCTTTGGTGGGTGGGCCGGGGGGTGGCTGCCCAAACGGAGGCTTTCCCATGTGAACGCCTGCCATTTGGGGGCGGCCCCACTGACATCACTCTGTTAGAGCCGAAATCTCTCTGGGGCTTGCGGCCACGAGACCCTACCACAAGGGTCTCGTCACAAGCCCGATGGTCGCAATGGTCTTGACCATCGTGACCATCAACCTGGCCGCTCGCTATAGCTGTGGGTGGTCACCCACAGCTATGCGAGCGGCCAGGAGGCCACAAAAAAAAAAAAAAAAAACGCCCTGATTCAGAGCAAGCGCTCTTTCAGAGCGTCCAGGTCTGAATCAGGGCCTCAGCCCCCACCCACCTACTCCTATCAACTTCATCCCCCAACCATCTCCTCCTACCAACCTCTTCCCCGACCCACCTCCACCTACCATCAGACTTGCCCAACCACCCCCCCATCCAAACAACTGGGCCCCACCTCCTCCTACCAACCTCTTCCCCCACCTACCATGCTGCTCCCCCAGACACCTCCTCCTACAAAAATATAACTCCATCCGCCACGTCCTACCAAACAACTTCTACACCCTCACCACCCAATTTTTTCACAGTATTACGTGAAGTAAATGAGGACAATGATGATTTCTCTTAATTGTTATGTGTTTCCCATAGAATTTTACAATTTTTTTTTGGTATTAATGTTGTTACATACCCCTGGTAAGTATGGTGATGAATGCAGCATGGTGTTTGTGTTCCAGACTCTCAGGCGGCTAGGAACACATGCTAGAAGTGCATGTCAGTGGGGCTGGGCCCACTGATTTTGCACATTCAGCATGTGTTTGCGCCCCTGAAATCTGGACCGCAAACACCAAAGCTCATTCTGCACCATACTTAACAGGGATTGGGTAACTTGGTGATACTTTTAACATTTTATAGACATGTGTTTTGGAGGCAAAAAGTGATATGTTGACCTATTTTTGCACTGTGATAATGAAGTGTCATACTCCCTGGTAAGTATGGTGTTGAATGCAGCATGGTGTTTGTGCTCCAGACTCTCAGGCGGCTAGGAACACATGCTGGAAGTGCATGACAGTGGGGTCGGGCCCAATGATTTTGCACTTTCAGCATGTGTTTGCGCCCCTGAAATCTGGGCTGCAAACACCAAAGCTCATTCCCCACCATACTTAATAGGGATTGGGTATCTTGGTGATACTTTTAACATTTTAGCCATCTTTATATCTAAATATATCTGATTTTCACATAAGTATTTCAGTTTCACATTAGTATTATTTTCGAATCTAATGTTTCACATAACTAGCAAACTAGAGAAACTTATAATAAAACATTTTTCTGGTTTGACAATAAAGTGTTGTGTGTGTTATCTTACCTTACAAAAAGGGAACTGCAGCACCTTAACGATAGCCTTGCATGTCTCCAGGATAATGCGTCCGAAAGCTTAAGCCGGTCCTCAAAGGACCGTCCCATAGCCAGGTACCTCAGCGTAGCCACGAGCCTCTCCTCGGCCGTGATGGCCATCCGAAATTTGGTGTCCTGCTTCCAGATATAGGTGGTCACCAGACGCAGCAAATCCTGAAAGGTGGTGTCATCCATCCGCAGGAAGTTGCTGTAGTCGTCCGGATTTTTCTCCCTCTTCTCCATCAGCATGGGCATATAGGATTGACTCTCCCTCTCCAACAGCCAATCCTTGGTCCAGCAGGACCTCATCCTCCTCCTATACTGGGCCCTCTCCCTCTCCCCACTCAGCTTGACCACGGCATAGGACAGCAGTGCTCTATAACGGCAGGGATCCATCACCACAAAAAAAGCAGAAAACAGACCGACCACAGTAAATAGAGCAAGAAGCACTTTGTAAAGCTAGGCATTACAAGGCAATGCACAGTAGCTAGCAATGTGGAGCGTTCAGCAGGGTAAAAACCAAGCCTCACTAATCACAGAGCAAACAGGAGTGCACAAAGCTGAAGAGGCAGGTTTTTTTTTATACCCCCAGTGGAGCTCAGCCCTCTATTTAAATTTAGGACCAATCTATCACATGATTGCATGTTTTTGGTGAGGCACACGATCAACCGTTTACACGATCCGTTGTATACTGACGCGTGTTCGTACGACTGATCTAATGAAAATCGTGTGTAAAAAAACACAAATTCGTGTGGGCAGGACAGACGGGGAATCGTAGGGAAATCGTATGATGAATCGGATCTTATGCTGGTCGTGTAGGTGTATGGCCAGTATAATTGTTTCACTAACTGTTTATGCTGCTTTAAGAATGTGCGTCTCCTCCTAAATGTAGCTCTGCATGTTTAGGAGATGTACTAAACTCTGAAAAGTGATAAATTGGATAGTGATAAACTACCAGCCAATCAACTCCTAACTGTAATGTTACAGGCTGTGTTTGAAGTGGTAAATTGTGTCAGGTACTGTACTTACATAAAGAGCTAATATCTCACATACATGTATTTGGAAAATGTATATAAAAGTATTTTTTTCTTTAGATTTATTATCCGAGGAATATCTCACAGTTATTAGCTTAATGTACCAACCACTTCTATTTGTTCCATATAATGTAGGAAGCTGGGGAAGTGGGGGCTACGGGCCTATTTCAGAGATGGTCGAAATGCAGATGTTTTCGCAAATGGCCGATTTTTATCTACTGCATGTGTAGACGCCACTCTGTGCATGTGCCGCAATGATTGTCCCCTGTTTTGTAGAATGTTTTATATCTGTAGAGGTTGGAAGCTCTTAAATATGGGAACTTAGGATCTAGGTTGAATTCTGTAATATTAAAGACTTTTATTTCCACTTGTGTTTGTCATAGATAAGGCAGGATTGCAATGTACCGCATATTCCAGAATATCTTATTTGCCTGACATACCTTATGCTATAGCAGCTGACAGACAGACTGCTTCAATATTAGCATTAAAATCAAAGGTTCTTCTGAATGAACAACATAGAAATGTGTCCTATTCTGCATGTGACTGTGGAATTTCTCACATTTCTCTTGCAGAATTTGCCCTTAAGTGTTCTCACTGAGTATTACGTATCATCTTTATTCTGCCTGGACTTCTCCAGGTTCTGTTCAGCATCATTATGTGTCATGTTTCACTCATGCAGAGCACACTAGAAAAGGCTCATACAAACTAACTGTGGCAATGGATTTAGGACTATGGGAATGCCCGTTCTCCCACCCCTTGTGCCTTAAACAGGGTGTTTAGTCGCGAGAATGGGCATTCTCCGACTAAAATTCCCGGCCCGATGCTGTTTTCCCGGCGCTAAGGACAGAAAACAGCATTGTGCCTGTAGTTTTGTCAGATTTCTGCTCAAACCCCTGGAGGGGTGCAAGAAGAAGTCCTTAACCGGTGCTGTTTACTTGGTGATCAATAGAATCGAGCCCTATATTTCTAAATGGGTGAAGGGCCTACAGGTCTCTTTAAGGAAACTCTGGGTGTGTGAGTGGGGAAGCCACACAAAGCATTGAGCCCTGAGGGCGGCATCGTCGCTGCCTCACAGCATCTGCATCTGGCTAGCAGATTGCCTGGAATGGCACCCTGCAACTAGAATCGCTGCTGCAGTCCTGCTCCGAGCGTCCTTTGGAAGCTCCAGTCATGCAGACTGCAGCATATACAGCCCCCTGGAGCAGTGCTGTTCTTATTGGTGCTGACAGCCCTGCCTCTTCCACATGACATCAGGGGGGCGTGGTTGTCACGGGATGCTAGTCAACCCTTTTACGGCGCTGTTGCCCAATACATGAGTAGGTACCAACCGAGTAGGTACATGAGTAGGTACATTGTTTACACCAGAGAAAACCACACAAGTAGTTTCACCAGTTTATTTGTATTGTTAATTATTGTAATTATTGTAATTAATGTATTATTATATATTCTTATTATTAAAATAATTTTTTTGAAACTGTATTATTTTTTTTTACACATTAGTGGAATTGGAAACCCAAGTCTGTACTTTCAGTTCCACTGAGCAAGCTAATTCACACACATACACAAGTGCATAGACTGTCCCAGCAAAGCTGTAAGATAACACTGAACACACTTGGTCGTAATTCCCGGGGCAGTATTGCTTGCCTGATAACTGACATAACCACATGTATATATTGCATTTGCAAACTACAAATATTTTATCTAAAAATAAAATAAAATTTTACTTTACCTTTGTTATAAATAGATATGTAAAACAGCCTTATTAATTAATGTAATAATTAATTTCTGAAAAATATTAATAATAGAATAATTAATAACATTAATCATAGGTTTCCAAACTTGTTCCTCAGTGCACCCTAACATTCCAGGTTTTAAGGATATCCATAGTTGAGCACAGGTGATTAAGTCAAATTGGCTGAGGTACTAATTAGTTTACCTGTGGTCAAGCATGGTTATCCTTTAAAACCTGGACGATTAGGGTGCCTTGAGGTCCATGTTTGGGAACCTCTGATTTTAATGATAAATTGACAAAGTATATACTTTGTAAATCAACCGACTTTACAATTCTCCTCTCCGGGAGCAGCACGGAGAGGAGATGCTGCTGACAGATTCGGGGGCAAAGCCTGAATGTAAACATCATTAAGCCCCGCCCCTTCATGGGAAAAGGCCGCGATTTATGGGTCCTCAAGAAGAGGTGGGGCTAAATGAGACGATTCGTGCCATGCAAAATTCCTGTCATTAGGAAGTGGGCAGAATGAGGGGGGCTACCAAAAAAATCGTGAGCCTGCCGCAACTGCCAGGAGGAATAGGCAAGTATGTTGTAAATCAGACACTCCAGCATGACAACTTCCATCAGGTACAAAATACTCTGCTCCTGGACATACTTCTTAATTTCTGATTGCTCTCACCTGTGGTGAAACACCTGTCTTTCCCATTAGCTAGTACTACACAGGTGACTGCAATCATAAATTTAGAGGAAAGTCCAGGAGCAGAGCATTTTGCCCTTCCTGGAATGCGTCATGTTGGAGGGTCTGGTAAATTTGAACCTGTTTTCTACACACAGTGCCTCTATTGTTCTGGCTCTGCACTCTGCCAGTTTATACTGATATACAAGAAAATATTTAAACAGACTCCCAAGACGCAATCAATACCTTTGCTGCCACCTATAAATGCAAGGGCTACCAAACCCTTATACACAGATCATATACAATAAATTATAGGTAATGGCGCTCAGTAAAGTCCATCTCAAGCACAATATAAAAAATATATGAAATACTTAAATGTCCTATAAGGGATCAAAGATGGTTCTGTCCAGCCTGTAATATTAAGTTGTCTTTCGTGATGTCCTCTAGTTGGTGATTACAGTTGTCTCATGTTGTGGATATGGAAAGAAAACAAGCACAGAACACATTATGGTATAGTATGTCTATAAATCCTGGCAATGAGACACCACCTATGAGTGTTGGATTAAACTTATATTTGTGACAAAAAACCACAGCGTACCCAACTCACAGGATAACATTGAAGATTCCACATATATAGGTTACACAGAGTTTGGGACTTGATGATTTATCACACAGAAATGGAGCGTACCATACTCACTCTTTACAGAGCTGTAATCCTCTTATCTTGGTTTCTTTGGGGAGTGGGTTTTCCGACTCCCTGATGTTGAAATCCAGAAGAGTGATATAAAGTATGAATAAAGCCAGTGCCATATGGCAATAATATAAAGAAGGCTTTTATTCTCCTAAAAATATCCACAAAAAATGGTGGCAGTTTAACATACAGACGTAGTAAAGATAGAATAGAGAAAACAGGGCATCGGCCGAAAAGACCCTAAATCCCATAGATCTTATATGTATTACTGACGTCTATGTACTGCTCAAATAACCATACCAGCACTCTCACCAACGCATTTCTACTCTATAGTGGATCTTTTTCAAGGAACCTTCGTGCTGGCATTAAACCAATATTTAAAGGGATTCCGCCAGAGGTCACCCCCGTGTACCAGAAGTGACTCCGTCTGGTCCTCACAATTTAATTAATAATTCTCACTACTTACAGCCCGTAATCCAGCTGTCAGTTCTCCATTTGGTGCCTTGGTTTCCCCGAGTAGATCATGTGCTGCACATTATGCACACCGATCTCCGGTGCCGGCCGCTACGTCACATCCGTCCTTACACTATAATCTCTGGATCAGGCCACCACGTCACATATGACCCTACTCCACAAGACCACAATAGCAAGGAGCATGTGACGCTGCTGCCGTATCCCCGTAGTTGGTAATACTGTGTTACCACAGTTACTCACCATGGCTACAGTACACAGAGGATCGTTGTTTTAACAATCATCATGCATATCTTTGTGGAAAACCCAGAATATCATTTCATATACGACACCTCAAATCTTGTGTGGTAATGTGTGTACATCGATGCATCGGATGAATTATATGAAAGAAGGACTAATGACAGACTAGTAGCACCGCAAGTGTAATTTGTTTTTGATTAATCATGCATACGTTATACTGTTTAATAATGATTATCATTGTAATCAGATGGTGGTTACCAATATATACATATTATATATAGATATATACATACAGTGCATAATAATAACTAAAACCATAATAATATATAAATATATAAAAACCATATATTCAATCCATAATGCATGCCTGAAAAGATACATTACATAAAATACAAGATTAAAAAATACACCTGAAACTATAAAAGCCATTTGAAGTCACAATTATAATTTAACCCTTTGGGAGATAGAGTGCCTAAATTGAAAATCCACTTCATCTCTGTTGTAGATAACCTAGTATCTCTGTTGTTATTACGCCATTGGTCTTTCATTATCTCAATACCCCAAATGCGCTAATATGATCCGTAGAGCAGTTATGTATCTCTTTAAAGTGAAGAGAAAAAGGGTGGGATTCTAATCCTTTATGGATATTGCGGACATGTTCTGACCATCAAATTTTTTATGTTTGTGTGGTCTTGCCTATATATAATTTATTACATGAATATTCAATGGCATAAATTGCGTATTTACTATTAAACGTAATGAAATTATGAATCTTAAACTCTTTATTATTAAATTCAAATTTTGTCATCTTTCTATTTGATGGTACACCAACTTTACACATGCTGCATTCACCGCACCTATGAAACCCTTGATTTCTAATGACTCCTCTTAAGGGTCTTTCTATTATGGCACTGGTCACTATTTTATCTTTAATATTAGGTGCTCTACTATACAGAAATTTGGGTCATTCAGGTAATATTATAGATAATAATGGGTCCTTCAAAAGGAGATGCCAATTATTCTTAAAAATTCTCTCTACCGACCTATAATGGCAATTATGCTCTGCATTAAATGCTAAATTAAAATGCATGTTTGGATTCTCTTTGTTAGTACTATTTTTTGTTAGATCTACTGTAAGTAGGCTACTTCTGTCCACTGTAGACACTTCTATTACCTTTTGCAGTTTATTAATATTATAACTGTTATGGTCTCCTAAGATTCACTGTGTCATAAAAATCATAAAGTGATGTCTTTTGCCAATAACAGCCACCCGCTGTTCCCTTAGGACTGAATACATCCACCGGTACTTAGGTGGCCATCTGGACTTCAACTCGGGGTAGCAGAGGTTTACACAGATGTCCTAGGAAGACCAGAGTAAATGTGACACCAAAAATAGGTGAACAGGTATTGATAGTAATGCCTGGGTGCACTTAGAAGTTGGGAAATGGTGATGAGAGCTGGAGTGTGGCTAATGCCGCGATGCAACGTAGTCCACTGTAATGCGACTTGGAGTGACTGTTAGGTGGCTTGGTGAGCCATAATACAGCTGATAGCCAGAAATATTGATGCAGGCTAGAATGGCCGTGATACGGCTAAGTGAGCCGTGTTGTGGCTGGTACAGCTGGTAATATGGATTCAGCCTGGAGTGACCATGGTGCGGCTAGGTGAGTTGTGATGCAGCTGTTACAGCCGGTCATTTAGATGTGGCCTGGAGTGACCGTGGTGTGGCTAGGTGAGCCATGATGTTTCTGGTACAGCTGGTAGTTTTTGATGTGGCCTGAAATGACCATGGTGCGGCTAAGTGAGCCGTGATGCAGCAGGCACAGCCGGTAGTTTAGATGCAGCCTGGAGTGACCATGGTGTGGCTAGGTGAGCCGTGATGCAGCTGATACAGCCGGTAGTTTTTGATGTGGCCTGGAATGACCATGGTTATGGCTAGGTGAGCCATGATGCAGCTGGTACAACAATGCAGAGACAGGATCTACACAGCAGGAATTGGAACACACGTATTGGAGATGCTTTAGCCGGCAAGGCCATGAGGATGCTGCTGGGCATAAAAAAGGTAAAGAACCAATCAAGGCCATGAACAATCATCCTGTGTTCCCAGTAATACGTGATGCCATCCAGCATCCTGGTCATCTAGCAACAGTTGACGCATTTCCTGCACGGCAGGCGAAAGTGGTAGGAGAGATCACTGAAGTGTTGGAACATGACAAATCACAACAGCGACTTGTAACAATAACCTTTTTGGAGGAATTTATTCTTCATAGTGGCTGCCTTTTCTCTGTATTTTATGTCAGCAGAACAATTCCATCTTAAACAGGTAAACTGTCCTTTTGGAACATTTGTAAGCCACTGAGGTGGTTGCTTTGAATATTAATATAGGTATTTGAATCTGTTGGCTTAGTATACACAGAAGACTCTATTTTACCATTAGAAATATAAATTTAGAAGTCTAAAAATGTATACATTCTCGACTAACATTAAAACTTAATTTAATATTCATATTATTATTATTGAGGTAAGTTCAAAATAGATCCAAGGTCGATTGGTCACCCTCCCAAATAAAAAACACATCATCAATGTACCACCACCAGTGAACCAGGTTTAACCCCTGGCTATGACCATGCCAAACAGAGGTATCTTCCCATCTGGACATGAAGATATTTGCATAGCTGGGGGCACAACTGGTCCCCATGGCGGTTCCAATCTCTTGTTTATAAAAGTCCCCATCAAAATTAAAATAATTATTATGTAAAGTGAACACGATTCTTTTTAAAATAAATGCTTGTAGATTTTCATTAAAATCTTTATTAGAAAGTGCATCTTGAATGGCTTCTATCCTATCTGTATGTTTGGTTATCGTATACAGTGATGCTACATCACCTGTTACTAAAAACATATTGCTCCCGCATTTGACATCTTCCAAGTCATTAAAACATCTCTCATGTCTCTCAAATGAGATCTGCCTTTAACAACTAATGGCTGCAAATAAAAACAATAAAATGGGACAGGTTTGCTGTTAGTACCTGAAATTATAGGTCTTCCAGGGGGGTGGAATCCATCTTTATGTACTTTAGGTAGAAGGTATAGGACCAGCACAGTATACTCTTCATTGATTATAAAATCAGAGGTCTTTTTATTGATGGTCCCATATTTACATATTCTTTCACTAAAATCTTAAGACTATTTAAAATCTTTTGGGATGGGTCGGACCTTAACTTTTTATACGTCTGACCATCCTTTAATTGATGTACTACCTCCTCCACATATTGCATTCTATTTAATATGACAATCCCACCCCCCTTGTTGGCAGGTTGATAATGATTGATTAATTTTTCCTAAGTCTTTCACAATTTTAGTGAATGAATCTACAAAACACCCCTTAACATGGCTAGGGTTGAAGGTAGATTGCCTTTTAAATTAGATTGATTCTTGTTCATTATAAGCCTGATTATCCTGGGGATTTTTTTGTAAAAAGAACAGTTTTAAGGACAATTTTCTTTTGAATTTTTTAACATCTATAAAAATGTTACTATATTACTAGGGCAAAATTTCAGGCCCTTTTGAAGGATGGAAATTTCATCTTGAACAAGTTGGTGATTACTTAAATTAAAAATTTTGATTGTACTTTCACATTCAGGCACTTCTACTAGATTAGTTTTATAGTAATAAATCTTCTTTTAAGAAAATTGTCCTTAAAAAAGTTCTTCTTACAAAAAATCCCCAGGATAACCAGGTTTATAATGAACAAGAATCAATTTCATTTAAAAGGCAATCTACCTTCAACCCTAGTCATGTTAAGGGGTGTATTGTAGTTATATATATATCAGTGATGTGCCGTGAGGTAAATGGCTAGGAAGGCACTGGCTAGTATCAGAGCCAGGTTTACAGATACATATATGAACCCAAGGGTTCATGTGGGCATAATACAAAGGTACAGCAGTATATAGTGCTAGAAACTTGGTGTGATTTGATCAGGGATGTGCAGAAAAGTTAGACAGGGGAGGCAGTGCCTCCCCTGCCATAAACTTTTTACTCCAGAGTTTTGACTATAGAAATTATTAGAATAATACAAAGAAGATATTTATAATATTTTCTTCTACAATTTTTTTTTATAATTTTTTTATCAAAACTCTGGAGTATACCTAAGTATGACAGGAAAAGAGGAAAGGTGCTGCTTCACCTGCCTCACCTCACTGATATATATGGAATCCTTGCTGGAACTCATGTACCACCTGTGGGAAAAAAGGGGGAATGCAAAGGATGAACTTTCTGTTAATCTATTAGAGGAAGTATAGTTCCACTGGTTGGAATGCCTCTGAAGAGCATATATTTCCTATTTGAATAAAGTGGAATACACAGCACAATCTTATAATTAAGTTCCACAGTTGGAACACAAGACCTTCTAGCGCTTAAGAGGGATGAAATGCACACAAAATTTCCATTATTGCAGAATTAAGGATCCACAATCAGATTGAGGGTCATCCAGGGCTGTACCCACAACATGTTGTGCCAGGTAAACAGCCTATCCACAACAACTGCCAGATGGATAACTGTCACTTGGGCTGATTGGTGGGGACAGAGTACCTGTGAATGTCCACAGCACTTGAGAACTGCACAGTGACTTATGCCATTTGGTAGAAGATGGATAGTTATATGTGGATTCTCCATGCTGCTATATGAATTTTCCATGCTTATTTTTTTAATAGTAATACTGTTTGTGTAAAGTTGTATTTACATTATTAAAATCCTTATTAATGGTATCACACTATGGGGCATATTTAATTGGGTGCAAGGTTTAGTGAGGAAATAACCTTGCCCTCTTTGCGCTCAATCTTGGATTACTGCGGGTATGCGCGCTCCCGATACCCAGCGTATCCAATTTAAAAAAAGTGGTTGCTGGGTTTTTACATCTGAAAACCGTGCGCCACGTAAAAAAAAAATTTCTGCACTTACCTGCTCGGGGGTCTCCAGTGATCTCCACGGCTCCCGGTGGCCTCCTCTCTATCTTCTCACTGGATAGGGGGCTTCTGGGAGTCCCAGGGGCTGCTGGGAGGCTCCAGGGGCTGATGGGAGGGGCAAGTGCTGCTGGGAGATTTAGTTCTCCCAGCCCCTATTCCAGGGGGGGCACACAGACACTGGGGGGCCACACAAACTGGGGGTCATGCACACACTCATGCACACACACACTCACTCATACACACTTACAAACAGTAACAAACACTCACACACACTGACATACTCACCTTGCTGCAGAAGACCCAGATTCCAACGCTGGATGAAGAAGACAGCGCTGCAGAAGGTAAGTAATTAAGGACTACTTAAGCAAATTGGAAACTTCCAATTGCTTAATTATTCCTCAGGGAGGGTACCGCCAGGGTGCTAGAGCAAGTCCTGGTGATTTTTCCTAAAATTAATGATTTTAGGAAATATCACACTTGTTCAGGAGGTGCGAGAATAAAAACCTCCTGGTGCTTAAAAAAAGAAAAATTCTGCACCTATTTGAATAGAAAAAAACCGGCACCTGCAGGAAAAACCTTGCAGGTGTGGGTTTTTTGCTATTCTAGCACAAAATTAAATATGCCTCTATATATTTTCCATTTTCCTTCGGTTCAGGAATGATCTCTGATTATGAAGTTCCAGAAAGATCGACCATAAAAGAGTTTAATATTAAGGAGAATTTATTTCAAGTGTCCTTTAAGCATATTAACAAAGGGAGAGAGTTGGTGTTGAAGCTCCTTTACTGTAAGAACTTTTCTGGACTAACATGGATTCAGTATACACCTAAATTTCTATTTTAAGCACTGGCGTTTTGACTATCCATTATATATTATGCTATGTATATTTTATATTTATTGCAGATTTTGGGTACCCATTGTATGAACACTTGTAGGATGATCCTACAAATGTATTTCTCTTTCCATACCACAGCAGAGAGGCAAGGGTTACCAGTCCCAGACACAATAAATACACAACCAGTTTGTTGTAATGGAATTATGTTTACTTGAACGCTAATGATTAGAATAGGTCACTGTGTTTAAAAAGATACAGCGTGTCCTCACACATCTTTGCTTCAGTCTCGCCATACAGCTCCACTCGGCGCACCAGATCCTGTATGACTCTGCTAACGCTAGGCATCTTTTTTGCATCTTTTTTTGCTGATAATGTGTCTTAGTAGCAATTTGATGTGATTAGGATGCACCAGAGGCTGTACTGATTAATTTGATAGAACATGTACAGTAATATTCAATAAATACATTTGCTTAAAATACTCGTTATCTTACTGACTAAACATAGGTTAGCAAAGTACTGTTAAATGGACACAGATTTGTGGTCCTCCTACTAGCCTAATAACTATTGGGTAATGACAATTAGAATTGTACAGACCTACTACCTCTGGCATTTAGAATTGAAGTAATAAACAGTGTACAGCCCTGTCACACTGGATGGTCAATATGAGGTACAGAATGACTGTAACAGGATTGTGAAGGACACTCTTGCATACTAGGAACCTTATGAATGTAGCCTGTATGGTGGCTAACTTACAAACATAGGGTCTGATCCATAGTTGGAAGTAAATATTGCATATTTTGCTTTAAAAAGCATGCATACAAAAAATGTATATATAGTATGTGTTTGGAGATATCACTGCATCAGGATGTGAATCAGTTGTGTTACTAGTCATCAACACCAGCAATGTGCAGTTTTGCTTGCCCTATTCTAGGTGCAAAAGATACAGCATACCTCCAAACGGGTGTATTTTTACTAACATTCCGCTTGCATGGAAATAAATTTGTATCTTCACCTGTATGTAGAGCTGTACACATCTTTGCAGTGCAATCATCTTAGCTTGATACTCATTATCATCATCAGGGCACACTTGTACCAGCCTATACTCAGTGCAATGAAGCGAATTGAAACTAAGCTATTTACGCTTCCATACAACTCTGCATGGTCCACATTTGCACCCTCACTGATTTTTAGCTTACATACAATACTGTGCAAAAGTTTTAGGCAGGTGTGTAAAAAATGCTGCAAAGTAAGAATGCTTTAAAAAATAGAAGTGTTAATAGTTTATTTTTATCAATTAACAAAATGCAAAGTGAATGAACAGAAGATAAATTTAAATCAAATCAATATTTGGTGTGACCACCCTTTGCCTTCAAAACAGCATCAATTTTTCTAGGTACACTTGCACACAATGTTTGAAGGAACACGGCAGAGAAGTTGTTCCAAACATCTTGGAGAACTTATCACAGCTCTTCTGTGGTTGGATGTAGGCTTGCTCAAATCCTTGTCTCTTTATGTAATCCAGACAGACTCGATGAATTTGAGATCAGGGCTCTGTGGGGGCCATATCTTCACTTCCAGGACTCTTTGTTCTTCTTTACGCTGAAGATAGTTCTTAATGACATTGGCTGTATGTTTGGGGTCATTGTCCTGCTGCAGAATAAATTTAGAGCCAATCAGATGCCTCCCTGATGGTATTGCATGATGGACACACACCTGCCTAAAACCTTTGCACTGTATTGTATGTGACAACCCAGTTCTGTCTTTTATTCATATGTGAAAATGAAATCAAAATGCGTATGAAAAAGCATGTGTAGTGCTAAATCACACAAGATACATTCTGCAAACTGGCTTATGTTCTAATCAGCCCCAGAGTCTGGAATGGCAATCCATGGAATGGTGTAGCAACATACATTTACCTGAAAAATGTTCATACATATTTGTAAAATAAATATCTCTCTATATATTTTTGCTTGCTTTGCTTCTAAAATGAAAAACTATGAGTTAAATTTTTATATCTTATATATTTTGAAACTGATCAACATGTTTTTTCTGTATTAATGTTTTATACAAGTACTAACTACTGCTGTATATGAGCTAATGAGTACTAATGATGAGTAGACTATAGCATTGTTACCTCTGGAAAGATAGCTGATGTGATAAAAGATTTGCAGTGCACATTATTGAGTTACAAGCGCCATTGTTAAGAAGCAGTGCGGTTTAATAGTATAAGCAATTAGTGGGTGTGCTTATTTCATATATAGACTACTACACCTGTTTCCAATTAGGACAGCAAACAAGAATTGCTTTATGTAAGGTATAAGTATAGTTTACGTGCTCATCCACACAGACTGCTTTGCTTTTACAAACAGGAAAATCGTCCTCCCTTTCTTAGTAACAACCAGGCAAACAAGTGCCAGGAAAATGCAAAGCTGACAGCTTGGTCCATATAGAGACATGTCACAAGATGAATATTGGAGATAATTACCCAGTGATTTCACTTCTTAATAATAATTATGGTAATAGAAACACAAGTATCACCCTTTTTGGTTATACATCTGTGGTTGCATTTCTGTAGCCAATCTCAGCTCACAATAAGCAAAAACACCATAAAGAAGTGATTCCCAAACGTTCTTGGATTGCGGCACCCTAGAGTCTCTGCAATTTTTTCAGGTGACCCCTATGCCAAAAAAGTTTCTCACATGCCATTTATATGCCCACAAGTCCCCCCACATGCCATCAGACTTAAATGCCTCTTATAATGACCATCAAACTGTCCCCACTTGCTCTCAGACCTCCACTCATACCATTTATATGCATATCAGACCTTTCCAATATGCCCTGATTTTCTCATGTGCCCCTTATAATGCCTATCAGACCCTCCCTATGTGCGACCAGACCTTCCCACATGCCATTTAAATGTCTATCAGCCCCCACCTGCATGCCAATTATACTATCTATCAAACACTTACTGTTGCTATAGTTATCATGATTTCTGCAGAGCCCTACTTTTGATCTCATGGAGGAGAACGGAGGGGGAGACGGGAGGCGAGAGAGAGCACTCTATCCTGAGTCTCCTCCTTTTTCAATGCTCATGTTTCATTGACATCTGAGGTCAGCTCTGCTGAATGACTGCTGAGAGCTCCCTCCTGCCTGTGAGACACAGTGATCTGGTGGGTTATTTTAAAGTCCTCTACCATCAGTGCTTGCCCAACACAGTAAACATATGTGTCATGTCCCAGTTTCAGGAATGTTGCACTAAGCAGTGCAGCCTGTGCAAAATGTAGATTACAAAGATGTTTGCTCAGTGCCCCCGGGTTTGGCAGCACACTGTTTGGGTACCACTGCCACAGAGTTATAACCAACAGTAAGAGAATAAGTAATGGTTCTCTTTTGGACAAATGACTATTTGTGCTACACATTTGACTTTATGTTTTGGAGATGTGGCTAGATCTACCATTTATGGATCTGTATATGTTGGACATGGGTGTGCCTCTGCTGGACATGACACCATACAATATGCTTGACACTTGGATCTGTTGAATGTGCATGGTGCACTCTTTACATGGAAACATTTTCTTTTTCACTTTATGGTGTTCATGGGGTGTATATACTGGACATGGTGTTGCATCGGTTGAGAATGTGGCTATATAATATGAGTTAACTAAAACTTTGCCATATAAATGCTTTATTTCACTGGGTGGTTATAGGTGCCTGAAAACAAATCCTATGCTTTTAATGGAAACCATTTTGCACCTTCAAGTTGCATGTTTGATGGTAAAGTGCATATCTAGGTACACTTTGAAATTCCAAAAATCTAAATATACAAAAGTTACAGCTGATGCAGATGGTCCTGACATCACCTCCTATTCAGCATTACTTTAAACATAATTAATCACATTTTTGTCGAAAAATGTAAAAGGGTAAATTATGAAGGGGATGGTTCTACAGTGGTAGATATTGGGCTTTGTAGTAACATTTTTGGCTTTTGCAATCTCTATGTGCATTTTCAGATGGATCCAAAAATTGGTATACATCTTCAAAAGGGTTGGATATAGGATGCCGGCGCTCAGGATCCCGGCAGTCAGAATCCCGATGAAGGGCATCCCAACAGGGTTAGGATACCAACACGTATCAGTCAGTATTCTAACCCTTCCCTCCCCCTCCCCCTAACCCTAACCCTCCTTGGTGCCTAAATCTAACCTCCCCCTAGTGCCTAAACCTAACCTCCCCCTCCTCACACCCTAAACCTAACCCGTCTCCCTTAATGCCTACAGGGGTAGGGTTGGGATCAGTGACAACTCCAGAGGTGGGGCTGCAGCACAATATAACTTTCAAATTGGGAAGCCACAACAACTGCCACCCCAAACACTGCCAAACATTACCTTGCGGGACTTACTCACAGTTAGTGTGGCTCCCCTATTTGAATTTTAGACAGCGCAGCAGCCCCGCCTCTGGAGATGCCACAGGTTGTGATAAATGGAGACAATTAAGAGCTTGATAAATAACAAAAGCAGTGGTCATGAAGGGGGTGATAAATAATAGAGAGGGAGGTTAAGAAGAGAAATAATGAAGGGAGGTGATGATAACATGACTAGGAGGCTGATGGATTATAGGGAAGATGAAGGTGGAATTACAGGAGGGGATGGTGTTAGGCCTATAGGGAAAAATAAATGACAGTAATACAGTACATACACCAAGCCAGCCAGTCGAGGGGAAAAATACATGTTGTATATCATGGTAAATTAAAAGTTTTTATATTTCAATTTTTATGTAAAGCTATCCAATTTCTCTGCATATTGGTTTATACAATGTACATAAAGTCGGGAAGGGAGGGTAGTTGGAGGGATGCCTAGTCTTTCTAAATCTCTAGGCACACCCCCATTAGTGGCACTTACTGTATGCTGTAGTACCTATAGGGATGGGAGCACCTGAGCAAGTGTTGTCTGTTGGCAGCTTGCTACACCAATTCCTTTGGACTCGCCCTTTCATACAGGGTTGTAATTAGGTATAGTTGATTCAAAGAACAAATCAGTAGCTGAGTGAGAAAAGGCTCATGAAGGGTAGAGAATATAAAATAAACAGCTGCAGAACATACCCTTAACTCTCATTGTAACTGCTGGCAAACTACTGTTATTTATAACTAACTAACTTGGCACAATAAATTATATTGAATCATTAATAAAAGTGGGATATATATATATATATATATATATATATATATATATATATATATATATATTTAGTAGGGTAGAAGAATTGAGAAGAAAAATAACTTTTTGCTATGACTGTTTGCGGCAAAATATGAAATAACCACAGAAGTACTCACATCTTTAGTTAGAAGTTTGTTCAACTAGCAATTGTTATTTGATTTATACAGCTATAAGAAACCTTCTTTAAGTCAAATCAATTTATTCAGTTATGATTTTTTTAAATTATTTGTTAAATTTCACCAATGACAAAACCTAAAATCATATTTCAAGTTTCAGGACACACCTATAAAAAGGTAATAAACAATAAAAGCTTATGCTTAATGACAAGACTTCTTACTGACACCCAGGATTAAATAAACTCTGTGAAAGCTGCTTTCTAAATAACCTTTTTTATTTTGTTTGGGCTCTGCCCTCCTCCCTTCTTGAAATGAGTTTTGCACACCTTCCACCAACGTCACTTTGGTGTATGCAATGTTCTAGAGATTATAGAAATATGGCTGGTTTAATAATAGTCTTTACGTGCATGCTTAACATTTGCACAATGCTTTCTTGGAATTTGTGGGTGAAGCTCTAATCAACCTATTATAAAAGCATTCCAGAAAAATTACATAATTTAATTTAATTAGTGCTATTATTTCCTGGCTTGAGAACACAATCAAGAAAATCCTGATGCAGTTTTACATTAGAAATAAACCCATAATAAAATTATGGAAACAAATGCTGTATTCTAAAAGGAATATACCTAGATAATTATCTAAACTTTCATATTTTAAACCATTATTAATTACAATAGTATACTATATAAATATAAAATGTTGCACACAGCCTTTAACAACCATAGTTTATTTTAGTAAAATAAAATAAATCTTTCTATGCAAAATAAATAATTACATGAGAGCTGATCATTTAATCTGATTATAGAAGTTGGAATGTGTGTAGACTAGAGGTTCCCAAACGCGATCCTCAAGGCACCCCAACAGTTCTGTTTTTAGAGATATCCATGGTTGAGAACAGGTGACTTAATTAGTACCTCAGTCAATTTGATTTAACCACCTGTGCTCAACCATAGATATCTCTTATACCTGAATTGTTGGGATGCCTTGAGGACTGTGTTTGGGGACCTCTGGTGTAGACTTTTCTGTAGTTTTTGGAACTGTCCATACTGAGTTGCTGTCCACGGCCAGACTCATCCATCGGAACTGAGTAGTGCAAAATTTTTATCCATGCTACTCAATGACATCACCTGCTGACATCACCTTTGTGGAACAAGGAAGGGGATTAGCTACAGACTGTCCTGTGTACCACAGAATGGATGGCCTGATAAAGATTACTCTTTAGGAAGATAATGCACTTTACTAGAAAGTATTTAGTGTATGTAGACAATGTTTGCAGACAGAATAGTACATTTTATCGTGTAAAAAAATTATTTTTGGTGTATTTAACTCATCATTATGCAGCTAAACATTTGCATTTACCACTTGAAATGGCTGCAGTGAGTTTGAACAGGAAGAACCACTACTGTGAGTGCAGTTTCTGATTGGTCCTCCTGCTTACATCTCTCTACAACATCACATAGGTCCTGTTTTTTGTGTTGTGTTTTTATTTTTTTTGCAAAAACTCCCTCAAATGCCTTAAATATTCCATAAAATATTTAATATTCATGGTTTCTCCTATGCTACATAAAATGTTTAGGTGTGAAAAATCCAGACACACTTAAAATGGTGGACTCTTCACTAATTCTACAGTTGTATATTTAACTTATTAGGCATAATAAAAGCTCAGTAATTAGTAAAAGCTCAGTAATTTGTTATATTAATACCAGTATAGTGTAAATATAGAGAAGCATCACAATTCCGGTGCTATGTGAAGTGTGGAATCCATAGTATCATCTAAACAGATTACTCATTACTATTGTTCAACAGTCAGCTGCACCTGGGGTCTATAGACAGACACATGATCATATCTTCTTAAGCTCAGCTGCATCTTTCATATCAACCATATGCTAGTGTCTTAAAAGTGCCAAAACAATAGTAAAAGATAAAAGTGTACTCATGGGAATATTATCCCTGGGACTCATCGGGTTCATGAGCATGGCTCCCCGAGCCCATTGAAGGCTATGTATTATATGCTAAGTATACATTTTTTGTGCTACATGGCTTTATGTCCCTGTTGGTGATTATGGCATTAAATATATTTTTTTACTGGATGTGCTGGATATGTTCCTATTTGGACTTTGTTGCTATTCTTGATGCTATCCGAGCACCCATGGAATATTTATAGTTATGTGTGCGTCCTTTAAACTTTTTCTACATATAGTACAGTATATATATAACTTGATCTTTATTGAAAGGTTTTTTTCAGACCAGTCTATAGGAGGTATGAACGGACCCAGAATCTCTTTTTATGTTCTTCCTGTAGTATTGCAAGGTTTATACAGTCATGGAAGCAATCTTTAGAGATAAGTCCTGAAGATAATCTTAAGAGGTATAAAGCAATCCAATAAGCTCCTGAAAATACACCCTCGCACCAGAAGAATACACCCAAATAATGCCAGATGGCCAAGCGTTATGTGATGTTTAAAAATCGGTTTATTGGACATAATACCAACAGAACATAATAAAATATGCTTACATCAATACACTTAACAAGGTGCTGTTTGTTTGCCGTACAACTGGTAGATGACACCAAAACCTGTGCCTTGGCCAAAAGTGTGTGAGCTCATGGCAGTGGACCCAAATGATTCAGCCTTAAACAGACTCCTTCAACCCGATGTGTTTCATCTTTCAACAAGACTTCATCAGGGGTAATTCTTAATGCAGAATAAAAGATAAAAAAATACTTCAGAGTCAGTGACAAAGAGAATTTGGAGATGAGCTTTGAGGTTTATGAAGAGGAGATGTGGGGATGTTGTTGTTTGTGATGGTTTTGTATGTGCAGGGTGCCTAAATTAAATTGGATTCTGGAGGATATGGGGATCCAGGAAAGGAATTTTGCAGAGTGGTGCAGCTGATATGTAGAGATGAGAAATCAGTGTAACATTTAGGATGGATAGACGCGGAAACCGTTAGGTGAAGTTGCAATAGTCGAGGCAAGAGTGTGAGAAAAGATAACAGTTTTGTTTGCATAACTTGGTTAAATAAGTGGGTATTATAAAATATCTTGAAAGTGGAGGTGACAGAGCTGCAAGAAATTGTATGTGAGGTGTAAAGCAGATTGATCAGTCAGGGATGATACTAAAGGTTTGAGAGACTGAGGAAATTGTGGTGTGGTTGATGGTGAGGGAGATTTGAGGGATGATGGTGAGTCTGGGAGGAGGGGAGTCGATGAGCTCTGTTTTGGGCATGTTGAGCCCAAGTCAGAGTTTTAGAAGTATGTAAATAGCAAAGAGAAACTTCTTCATCGAGAGAGTGTGTTAATGTTGGACTAGCCAGAGTACAGTACAGCCCCAGGCAGACAACATGCTGTCACTGTGAGGAAGAGTAGCGGTCATGTACAGAACATCAGGAGGTCCACCAAATAGAGTAGACTGATCACCAGACCCCAGATAAGTAATCTTTGGGGACCAGGTGTTACTTAGAAATATGTCATTTTTTCCATATGACATGTCTATCTAATTGATGTCAATGAATTTGATATGTAGTATTTGTTTATTTTGTACACAAGTATGTATTCCTTTTCTATTGCAGTTATTTACTTTTACAATGTCTACAGTGATTTTTAATATAGAAACATAACATTCACTGATTTATAGTTCAGACTGCTCTAGTATCCATTTTTAATATTTAGCACACTTATTGTAAAATATGAATCATCAATTTTTGAATGACAGAAAGTAAATGAAAATAAAATAGCCCTGATAATTTATCAGGGGTGTAAAAAGGCGTTAGCCTTGGCCTTTAACATCTGGGGCTATTCATTTACAGCCCTTGCCCGTTAAATGATCTGTTATTGGGTGTTAACACATAGAATCTGGGAAAAGTACCCAGACCTATGTGTTAACCCACTGTTTGCACCCGATAACAGGCTAATTATCAAGTACAGTATATCCTGAAAAGAAATGCGCGTTAAGTGCAGTGCTGCGGTCTGACTTCGGGGCTAACTGGATAGCCCTGGGGGATTAATTAGGGGCTAATTGATTTCCCCCTATAATATTGTTCTTTTACCAAAACATTTCACAGGTTATTGATATACTAATCAGTTTACATCAAAACCAAAAATTAAGTTTGAATTATTTCTAATCAACAATATTGTAGTGTATTATATTTTCTGAAATATGTTGCCATTTTTAAGTAGGATATTGGAAGAAAAAGGTAGACAGGGGGTAAGACAAGCAGTTCATATTCCAAGGTAATTAATTGACCAAACACTTCAGAATAAATAGCAAATCGCTGTATTTGGTTAGTAATCTCTCAAAGCCAATCCATAATGATGGTAATATGCAATTGTTCTTCACTGCAATCTAGTTGCAAATATAATATAAGACTTAGACTGTACTTAGTAACATTTCCATTGCACAATACAAATTTATTAGGTTGTTCCCGGGCCATAAGGAGAGGAGCATGTGTTCTCTATTGATTATTGCTTACCCGTCTTTGTTTTACATACTCAAATATTCCTAGATCAAATACAAATGTTAGTGTAATTACTTTTCAGTTAATGTATTGATCGGTATAACAACATTTTGTTTGTAGACTTATGCTTGAGGCAAATGCTTTCCAGATCTACCCAGTCAAATATAAATACTCTGCTGCGCTGTAAAAATTAATTAAATGGTAATAGTTAATATTTGTTTAGTTAGCTTCATCAAGATTTCAATGCTTCCTTTTAATATTATCTGGCATTTAATACTGTTGTCTTACATGAAATCATTAGAGCATAAAATCCCTACATTTTAAATGTAGGCAAGTGACATGCACAATGTGTACTGTTCTACTGTCCAGGCACAATTCAGTTTATTGCTAGTCTGATCAATTAAAGTATGCTGCAGAATATATGTGCGCTATAGAAATAATTATCCATAAATAAATAAATAAATAAATAAATAAATATGTAGACAGACACTAAATATATTTCCTTGGTTTAATTCTAAAGGGAATAAGGTGAAAAATTCAGCTTCCTCAATATATCATTAAATGCAGCATTTGCATTAGACTCAAACCCTTGTTCCAGGTAACAGATTGGAGCATAGGCCCTATGTGGGCACAACCACAGCCACCTAGAATTGCCCTGTGGAGACCATTCTAGATTTCAGAATTCTGAATTTGCGCTCACCACGGCATCACTGATGTATGTCTGTCAATGGAGATGAAGAGAGACCAGCTGAACAGAGACTGGAAGATAAATCTACGTGTTTGTCACTGTAGAGAGCCTGGAGGAGGAGCTGACCTGCAGTGTCAATGCCTAAGACTGAGGAACACATGACAATACAAGAAAGTAAGAGAATACTATCGGTCATAGCAAGACAGTTAACTACTGGGTTTGTGGGAGCACAGTACAGGATGGTTGGAGGGAGAGGAATACAGTAAAGGATGGTTGAGGGTGGGAGTGTACAGTGCAGGGCAGTTGAGGGAGAACAGTAGAGGATGGTTGGGTGTGGAAGAGCAAAGTACAGGACAGTTTGGGGGAGCACAGTACAAGATATCTGGGGGAGGAGAGCACAGTACAGGACAGTTGGCAGAGAACAGTACAGAATGGTTGTGGGTGGGGAAGCACAGTACAGGGCGGTTTGGGATGGAGGAGCACAGTACAGGACAGTTGAGCAAGCACAGTAGAGGTTGGTTGGGGGTTTAAGAGCATTGTACAGGAAAGTTTGGGAACAACAGTACAGGACATTTAGGGGAGGGGCAGCACAGTACTGGACAGTTGGGGGCACACAGTACAGGATGGTTGGGGAAGCACAGCACAGGACAGCTGGGGGGGAGCACAGTACAGGACAATTGGGGAGCACAGTACAGGACAGTTGGGGGAGCACAATGGTTGGAGAGTGCTACACTGTACAGGACATACAGACACGCCCCGTTTCTCAGAACATTGGCCGTCCCCGCCCTCGCACCACCCCGTAAATGCCTCTGCCTGTCAATCAGGTAGAGGCATAGCAGAGGCTGCGTGCGATCACACAGGACCCATTCTGCACATGCACAGATAATCAGGAATCTGCATTCAGCATTGCACTTACCTATGTCTGTAAAGTTGTGTTTTTGTATGTAACTACTATGTCTGAATACCCTTGTACTTTGTAATGTTTGTTTGATCCTCCTCTGTGTACAGTACTGTGGAAACCTTGTAGCACCTTAAAACATTTTTAATTGTAATAATAAAATATAGGACTTTGGTGCACACATGAAATATGTGTCAAATATGTGCCATAGGCACACTTGCGCAGAGAAGGAACTGATGTGGGTTGACATTTTTTGAGGTTTGTAAAGAGCCACTCAATATGTATTAATAGTCTAAGGAGAAATAGTATTTCTGCGGCATATGAGGTAGCATATGTTCATTTATATCTTTCAGGCTAACCTTTCCTAATAGATCTGGTCTATTTAAGAACCACAGAATTGAAACATATGGTTAACTACATTTTAATTAGACACAAAATCATAAAATTACTGAAAATATCTAAAACATTACCTATATATATATATATATTTATATATATATATATATATATATATATATATTATATATATATATATTAATGGAGCGTAAAATAAAACATATACTATTACCTGAATATTACATTCTTAAAATCCCCTGAAAAAACTGCATTTTGTAGAAATATACTGTTAAAGCAATTTATTCTTAGGCGTTATTGACATATCTTTGATGAGAAGATTAGGACTTCAGTGTGGAAGTCTAACAAATAAAAATATTGTATCAGTTTTTACATGTGTCTCAAACAAGGCTATTTACAGTACCTGCATTTTGCTGCATTTATCGATATAGTTCATATAAACGCGTTTTTATGTCTGAACCTAACACCATATTCTACCTTTTATAAATCAAGTGAAATACTACTGGGATCTACTGGGATGCTACTGGGATCATTCAACTTTGAGACTCCTACTGGTGGAAGGTGCTGATCTGGTCTTCTCTAAAGATATGTGTGAATGCCTATTTTTCATATTATTTGCACAGCTATTTCTAAATGTCATACATGCATATGTTATACATCCACAATGTCGACAATTACATAATGTTGACATGACAATGGTTGACATTGTAAATGTCGACACACAGAATATCGACAACCAATTTTTACCGATTTTAAAGTTAGATTTAGGGTTGGGGTTCGGGTTAAAGTGAGATTATGGTAAGGGTTCTGAATGTCAACATTTTGTACCACACCCCATGCATACAATAATCATTTTATTTTCAGAATAAACGGAAGCTCAGGAAAACTTAGACATTTTAGTAAAGCTGCCTACAAATATTTATTTTCTTTATTATGTGTCTTTAAACACACAAATGCAGACCAGAACTGATTCTCAGGTACTCCCTTAGCAAGCATGGGTAATAACATATTCCTGGTAGTGATAGTAGTAACTGCACCTTTAGTGTTCATAGCAATAAATCACCAACACGCACCAAGAGGGATCTGAGGAGCCTCAGTATCATACTGAGGAAAACTGTCTGAAATGACCAAGGAATAAAAAGATCATCTTAGTTATGAAATAAGGTCCTTCACAAAGAGACTGAGCAAGAGAGACTGCATTTTATCCCTGGAGCTGCTGTTATTTATTCTCTGGCCCAATGCTCATGCGTTGCTCAGTCAAAAATGTATGTTCCCTGGGAATAGCAGAGTCATAGTATTTATGTTACCACAAACATCGCATTGCTCTTTATGACAAAATCTAAACTCAGTGTTCATGTTTTTATTAGTAGTCTGTACATTGATCTGCTAAAGTATTATTATTATTATTATTATTATTATTATTATTATTATTACTGAAAATCTAATGGCTTTATGGTAACAAATGTATTTCATGCTAAATGGATGGCAGGCACCATATGAGGTTGTGCCATTCACCTTTCCGGTAACTTTTCCTGCACCGTATGACAATTCTAGCCGAATCCTCTTCGGAAGAGCAGTGTGATCATGCAGGTGTCTTTCTAAGTCACCTCTTGGTTTTAGCATTTTTGCCAATGACAATAATATCTTTAATTTAAGAAATAATAAACAACTTAACATAATATATAAACTCAGAGACTTGTTTTTGACTAAAAATTTCATCACAATAAAGGGACTGAAGAATAAGGGCGGCAACTAAAGCATTTACTGTCAGCTGTACGATCCAGTGACCACAAGGGACATACTGCAGCCAGAGTTAGCACAAGTATATCTCCTACTCGCTAGGGCTCCTCTTGGCTTGTGACACTAGCCTTACCCCAGGCAGTACTTCATGACCACTTCCTGTGCCACACGTATCTGCTGATAATGATGCTTTTGTGACCACACAAACAGCTAATCACACCAAACAAGAACCAAACACTACCAAGCTAACAACAGGGCAAGGTGGGTATGAAAAACCAAACTGCACCAGGATCCAAGTGGAAGTGAAATCTCACAAACTCCACATATACTGTATATATTCAGTCAGGTGCATAAATATTGGGACATTGACAGAATTTTCATATTGTGGCCTCTATTCACCACCACAATGGCTTTGAAATGAAACAAACAAGATGTGCTTTAACTGCAGACTTTCAGATTTAATTTGAGGGTAATTACATCCAAATCAGGTGAACGGTGTAGGAATTACAACGGTTTCTATATGTGCCTCCCACTTTTTAAGGGGCCAAAAGTAATGGGACTATCAACTCAAAAGCTATTTCATGGACAGGTGTGGGCTATTCCCTCGTTATTTCATTATCAATTAAGCAGGTAAAAGGTCTGGAGTTTATTCTAGGTGTGACATTTACATTTGGAATCAGTTGCTGTCGACTCTCAATATGAGATCCAAAGAGCTGTCACTATCAGTGAAGCAAGCTATCATTAGGCTGAAAAATCAAAACAAACCCATCAGAGAGATAGCAAAAACATTAGGTGTGGCCAAATCAACTGTTTGGAACATTCTTAAAAAGAAAGAACGCACCGGAGAGCTCAGCAACACCAAAAGACCCGGAAAACGACGGAAAACAACTGTGGTGGATGACAGAAGAATAATTTCCCTGGTGAAGAAAAACCCCTTCACAACAGTTGGCCAAATCAAGAACACTCTCCAGGAGGTAGGTATATATGTGTCAAAGTCAACAATCAAGAGAAGACTTCACAAGAGTGAATATAGAGGGTTCACCACAAGATGTAAACCATTGGTGAGCCACAAAAACAGGAAGACCAGATTAGAGTTTGCCAAACAACATCTAAAAAAGCCATTACAGTTATGGAACAACATCCTAAGGACAGATGAGACAAAGATCAGCTTGTACCAGAGTGATGGGAAGAGAAGAGTATGGAGAAGGAAAGGAACTGCTCCTGATCCAAAACATACCACCTCATCAGTGAAGCATGGTGGTGGTAGTGTCATGCGTGGGCATGTATGGCTGCCAATGGAACTGGTTCCCTTGTATTTATTGAAGATGTGACTGCTGACAAAAGCAGCAGAATTAATTTGGGCAATATTATATGCTCATATTCAGTCAAATGCTTCAGAACTCATTGGACGGCGCTTCACAGTGCAGATGGACAATGACCCGAAGCATACTGCAAAAGCAACCAAAGAGATTTTTAAGGCTAAAAAGTGGAATGTTATGCAATGGCCACGTCAATCCCCTGCCCTGAATCCGTTTGACCATGCATTTCACTTGATGAAGACAAAACTGAAGGGAAAATGCCCCAAGAACAAGCAGGAACTGAAGACATTTGCAGTAGAGGCCTGGCAGAGCATCACCAGGGATGAAACCCAGTGTCTGGTGATGTCTGGAATGCATAGACTTCAGGCTGTAATTGCCTGCAAAGGATTTGCAACAAAGTATTAAAAAGTGAAAGTTAGATTTACGATTGTTTAGTTTGTCCCATTACTTTTGGCCCCTTAAAAAGTGGGAGGCACATATAGAAATCGTTGTAATTCCTACACCGTTCACCTGATTTGGATGTAATTACCCTCAAATTAAATCTGAAAGTCTGCAGTTAAAGCACATCTTGTTTGTTTCATTTCAAAGCCATTGTGGTGGTGAATAGAGGCCAAAATATGAAAATTCTGTCAATGTCCCAATATTTAAGCACCTGACTGTATGTATATATATATATATATATACATACAGTGTATGTATATATATGTATATATATACATCTATACTGTATATATATATATATATATATATATACTGTATGTATATATATATATATATATAATAGGAAAATGCAAGGATCACACACTCATAGATAATGGTACATGAAGGGTGCTAGGTTATAAAAGTAATGTAGCAGCATATCCAAAACAGGACAACCAGCACACCTTAATTTGAAAAACTTGTATTATGCATAGAAATAACAGCTTCCAGAGTTTCAAGTACCTTCAGTCACATATAAAATGTTATAAGTGCATAAGAGCAATACGTTACAGACTGCATGGAGACACACGGAGCCATAATAGTATGGGTAAAGCCCAAGCCCGACGGCCGCTTCGGTGCTCGACGGCACCTTCGTCACAGGGCACAAGACCAACTGAAGATATTGACCCAAATGTCACCGAAACATAAAGAGCAAAAAGCCTGCTCAATGTGCAAACCTAATTAGAACACAACACTCACCTGTCGCTACACTTCATGCTGTCTTGTGTCCGCAGCATCTCACTGACCGGAAACCCGGAAGTGACGCATGCGGGTCACGGACAACACTATCAAGGAAATATGCGTTCCAGCAACCGGAAATCAACTACCGGCTGTTGTATAGTAAAAGTTGACAAGATCAATCACCAAATACAAATAATGTCTATCTGCTGATCAAAATTACTTGAAAAAAGACAGGCTAGTGTGGTGATCCAATAAGGCTGCACACAGAGCGAAAACATACATATAAAAACACATAACTCATAAGGAAAATAATAAAAAGTGAAAAAAAATCAAATGAAAAGCAAAAGTAACAAGTGGTAAATTACAGAAAACACGTCAAATTAAGTTCTTCATTCAACCCTGCTGGTGCCAGACAGTTAAGATCATAAATCCAGCGTGCTTCTTTTTGAAGTAATAATTTTTCCCGATTACCTCCACGTTTAAGAGGGGCAATATGATCGATATGGATAACTTTGAAATCCAATAAATTATGTCGTTTGCTACAAAGTGTCTCGCTACTGGAGGAGTATTAACATCACAGGTTATAAAGGCCTTTTTAATTGATGATCTGTGAAGTGCGATTCGCTCTTTTAACATTCTTATAGTCTTGCTGATATAAATCTGTTTACACGGACAAATAATAGCATAGATCACAATCAAATCAAGGTGTGCTGGTTGTCCTGTTTTGGATATGCTGCTACATTACTTTTATAACCTAGCACCCTTCATTTATGAGTGTGCGATCCTTGCATTTTCTACTATATCAACTTTTTAAGAAGTGATTTGCACCTTTTTTCTGATACAGTGGTCTCTGATCTAGAGATTGGATCACTGTCTGAACTGATATTGATTTTGGATTATTTATTTAATATTGAAAATGGTTACAGTGTTACCAGATTCCTGCGATCTGACTGGAACCAAGCGTTTCTGTGAAAAGGACATTTCTCATATTTTTTTCAGTAATACTGAACAATTGGAGTTCGACATTGATTCTCCAAAGGAGGTATATAATGATTTAATTAAATTGAAAAAACGCCATGTCGAATTATCACTCCATGGATTAACTCTTTCACAGTACCATAAAGAGAACCTTATTCCTCGTGGTTTCAGAATCAGAAACCAACCTACCATTGGACGTAGCAATAAGGAGTTTTGTCGTGATTGGTATATGATTCTCAATCAATGTTCCTTTGATTTAATGATTTTAGTCATTAAGCAGGTTTATTCTGACATTGTATTGTTAGAAAGTGAAATTAAGTCATGTGAGAGCACAGGTCTACAGGGGTTACAGGCAGACACTGACGCTGATTGGTTAATTAAGATTGAAACCAATATATCTTCCTTTAGAGCTGATCTCTTGACATTCAAAAAGAACAAATATAAATGTATTCGCGATGATTATAAAGATCATCGAGTGTATCAATGGGTCTTAGGGAATGATACTCGACGTCCTTGGCAAGTCCCACAGGGACCTAAGAAAAATAGAGTCAATAGGTCTTACACTGACATTGACTCACAAACGTCACAAAGTGATTCTGATAGTTCATATTATAGACGTCTTTTTTTAAAGGAACCTGTGGCGACTCGCAGCAAAATAAAAAATGTAGTAGAAAACCGTGCAGAAGGGGAGGCAATAAAAACAAATCTAAAAGAAAGTCAAAACAAAAGGAAGGATAAGGACAAAAAGAAAAGATTATATTTAATTTGTCTACCTATGAACCTACCCCTGTCAAATTGTCTGTATTATCTAAGGGCTTGTCTATTGTTAAAACATTTAAACAGAAGACGTTTGATTTGGAGGTGGACCTCTTTAAATTTGAAAGACAGTTAAAACTTAAACATTATTTCGGCTCTAAAACAATGGCTAATACACATACTACCATTTTTAGATCAAAAAGTACTTTTGTTCCAATCATAAATAATCATTTCATTGATACTTTTATGAAATTGGCCAGAAGAGATTGTTTGACCAAGATCAAACGACAAAAAATCTCTTTCAGTAATCTTTCCAAAGAACAAAATGAGGCTATTATCAACTTAAGAAAGAACAATGACATTGTCATCCGCCCTGTCGATAAGGGCGGTGGCATTGTCATTTTAGATAAATCCTCTTACTTTAAAGATATATATAGACAGTTATCTGATAGCCACTGTTATCAAAAACTTACACATGATCCCACCACTGGTTATAAGAATGAAATCGACAATATTATTCAAATGGGTTTAAACAATTCTTGGATAGATGAAAATACAGCAGACTTTTTGATTCAACAACATCCTATAGTCCCACATATGTACATATTGCCTAAGGTACACGAGACCTTACATAATCCTCCAGGCCGACCCATTATATCATCAAGAGGGTCATTATGTCAAACATTATCTCAATATGTCGATTTCCTTCTTCAACCAGTGGTACAAAATACAGATTTTTATCTTAAAGACACAACTGATTTTTTTAATAAACTTAACAGACTGCCTCCTCCATCCCCAGATTGTTTATTAGTTACACTCGATATAGTGAACTTATATACAAGTATACCTCACAATCTGGGGTTGGAGGCGATTAGACAAACTGTTACATCTAGTGTCCATTATGTAGGTCCACCTGTCGATTTTTTGCTTTTATTAATCGACACAATTCTGCATAAGAACTATTTTGTATTTGACAATACCTTTTTCTTACAACGCCACGGCACGGCGATGGGGTCCAATATGGCCCCTGCATACGCGAACATTTTTATGCACGTGTTTGAAAATCAATATATCATGTCCCACCCATTGGCTCGATTTATCTCATTTTTTGTGAGATACATCGATGATGTTTTCCTGGTTTGGACCGGGGTCAAGAGCAGCTACTACAATTTTTTGATGAAGTAAACAGCGTTAGTGATGACATTAAATTCACGTTAAATTTTAGTAGCAAGTTGATTAATTATTTAGATGTTACTGTTGAAATTTTACTTGGACAGTTTGTTACGACTGTCTATACTAAGTCAACTGACAAAAATACCCTGCTGGCAGCCGACAGTTTTCATCCAGCACCCTTAAAGCGGGGATTACCATACTCCCAGATGATCCATGTTACGAGAATCACCTCGGATCGATCTAATTTACCTGAAGCTTTGATCGATATGGGCAAAAAAATGTTATCCCGTGGATATGATAAAACTGACATTGAGGAGGCAATCAAGAAATGTCTGGACCTTGACAGACAAGAACTGTTAACTAAAGCACCAACCAATGAGAAATCAGAGAGATTTATTTTTTCAAGTACCTTCTCCATCGGCTCACATATTATCAAGCGTGCATTTATAGAGCATTGGCATATCATCCAAACGGACCCAATCTTGGGAGGTTTGAGCCATGCACTACCATTATTCTGCTTTAAACGCAGCAACAACCTTAAGGATGAAATTACATCTTCCAATATTGGAATGAAGACGCAACAAAACTGGTTATCCTTAAAAACTGGCTCGTTCCGTTGTGGTGGATGTGTAAACTGCCGCTTTATGCTAACAGGAGATACATTTCATGATCCTTTGTCTGGACGCTTCTTCAATATCAGACATTGTCTGACTTGCGAAAGTAAATATGTGATCTATGTTATTATTTGTCCGTGTAAACAGATTTATATCAGCAAGACTATAAGAATGTTAAAAGAGTGAATTGCACTTCACAGATCATCAATTAAAAAGGCCTTTATAACCTGTGATGTTAATACTCCTCCAGTAGCGAGACACTTTGTAGCAAAAGTACATAATTTACTGGATTTCAAAGTTATCCCTACCGATCATATTGCCCATCTTAAACGCGGAGGTAATCGGGAAAAATTATTACTTCAAAAAGAAGCACGCTGAATTTATGATCTTAACTGTCTGGCACCAGCAGGGTTGAATGAAGAACTTAATTTGACGTGTTTTCTGTAATTTACTACTTGTTACTTTTGCTTTTCATTTGATTTTTTTTCACTGTTAATTATTTTCCTTATGAGCTATGTATTTTTATATGTATGTTTTCGCTCTGTGTACAGCCTTATTGGATCACCACACTAGCCTGTCTTTTTTCAAGTAATTTTGATCAGCAGATAGACATTATTTGTATTTGGTGATTGATCTTGTCAACTTTTACTATACAACAGCCGGTAGTTGATTTCCAGTTGCTGGAACACATATTTCCTTGATAGTGTTGTCCGTGACCCGCATGCGTCACTTCCGGTTTCCGGTCAGTGAGATGCTGCGGACACAAGACAGCATGAAGTGTAGCGACAGGTGAGTGTTGTGTTCTAATTAGGTTTGCACATTGAGCAGGCTTTTTGCTCTTTATATTTCGGTGACATTTGGGTCAATATCTTCAGTTGGTCTTGTGCCCTGTGACGAAGGTGCCGTCGAGCACCGAAGCGGCCGTCGGGCTTGGGCTTTACCCATACTATTATGGCTCCGTGTGTCTCCATGCAGTCTGTAACGTATTGCTCTTATGCACTTATAACATTTTATATGTGACTGAAGGTACTTGAAACTCTGGAAGCCGTTATTTCTATGCATAATACAAGTTTTTCAAATTAAGGTGTGCTGGTTGTCCTGTTTTGGATATGCTGCTATATATATATATATATATATATATATATATATTTATTTATTAATATATATATATATATATATATATATATATCTTGATTATACCTTCCATCAGGAATCCTATTGCCTATCTCCAGCTAAGTTAGAAATTTACCAGAAATGTGACCCACTCACTCACATGAATAAGACGAAACATCAAAAACTACAAATAATAAAATTGTCACCACATAAAATCACAAACTGTGTTGTTTATTATATTCAGACCATAGGCAAATGCAGGGAGAGTTTCCAGTTGCCTGGAAACCCCCCTTCCCAGCCCACACCATGACTACAATAGAAATAGTAATATAGAATTTTACTAGTGCTGCATGTTCTTGTATTATCACAAATGAAATAATTAGCACACCTGTGAATATTTTAACATGTGTCAGCCGGTAATAAATACACCTGTGCACTACCTAGAAGATCTGGAAAACATGCACGGTAAGGGGTACACTGCTATAGACCAGCAATAGGGTTAATCATTAATGCTGTATAATAATACAATTTCCAGTGCATAAGGAGACCAATATATACATATATGTCCAGGGCGGTGCTATGTTCTTCTGCTGCTCCCCCAAACTGCTGGACTTGCTCCATTGCTCTGGAATGGTGCGCACATCTGAAATAAAAACATTCAGCTTAGGCAGAATGGCCCTACTGCAGCATTTAATGTCTTACTGTGATCACTGGTCCTGTATATGCTGAAATTATGACACAATTCGCTTTGTATGATGCATATTAAGGCTGGTTAAGTGCTAATTATGCTCTCTTCGTGGACTGGAACACTCACTCTAAAATCAATCATTTGGAGATCCCCCTCTAGAAATCCTGCGTTTGCCACTGCAGACCCATCAGGCCTTACGTTTGTTTCTGTTATAACTGATAAGTGGACTTATTCATTCCTATATGTGTTTACCTTTTTTTTTTAGAACTGTCATTAGTATTCAAATATATATTTATGTACTACATAGGCATCTAATCAGGGCCAGATTATTAATGGGGCGGATGGAGCCACAGCTCCAGGCCTCCATGTAAAAATAGGCCCTTCATCAGCAATAAGATGATCAGCTGCCTAGCTGGTCACCCAGTCATAAATTATAAGTATTAAAACAGATTTTCTAGTTTTCTCACAAAATTATTTATTTATTTCTATTTTTATATATTTAAGGAGACAGTGGAGTTGATAGTGTATGGGGTGTACACACGTACTTTGCTCTGGTCACACCCACACAGCACTGGTTACAGCTCCTCCCCTTCCCAGTATAGGTCCTTGAATATTTTAAGCACCTGGGCAGTGTGGTCCTTAATCCAACTCTGAAAATGGTGACCTTTCTACCAAAGCTGAGTGACATTATCATCATTTAGGTTAAAGTCAGCTTACATTAAAAATACAGTAGAGAAATTAACAGATACAGTTGATAACTGACAGTTCTATAGCAAGTCACTTGATCAGCCTATTAAGGATATAAATCACAGCCTACCTGCATTTTACCATTACTATCTATTTATCTATCTATCTATCTATCTATCAATCATTATTTTCATATATAACATTTAGTTTAAAATAAGCATTCCTGACATTGTAACATGTCATATCAGCAGATACAGTTAATGACGGACAGTTCTATATAAATGGTGACCTTTCCACCAAAGCTGAGTGACATCACAAAGGCTGTTTATGATGTAGCAAGTCACATGGTCAGCATATTGAAGTCAAAAATCACCTCATGCATGCATTTTGCCATTGATATCTATCTATCTATCATCATTTTCATATATAACACTTGGGGTAAAGTAAGATTAACTTACAATGTGATGTCATATCAGCAGATACAGTTGATAACTGAAAGTTCTCTAATAGGAACAACTAGTTTCTAGCCCTCTTATGTCTGTTTTGGTCAGAGATAAATAATGGAAGTTGTTAGTGACTTAAGAAGGCACAGTAGAACTGTATTGCACATCTTTGTTATTGGTGTATGAACCACATACACAGCTGCAAAGTACTGTAACATGTGCCAAAATACATTAGAGCCCCATAGCTTAGAAAATATGATAGAAGTTGGTTAGCATTATTCTGATAATTTCAGCTCCTGGATGAATATGAATTAGGGAGGAGCTATGTGTTTCAGTGAATTTGGCGTATGTAGTGAACATCACTGTTTTGTGGTCGGTGAATTGACCTTACAAGTTTTCCAGTGAAAAAAGTTTAAAAATTCAGAACAAAATTTCCTTTAAATTGATATTTGTAGCATATTTTCTAACAAACAAGTGCAAATTTACAAAAGATTACAAAAAACTGAGCAAATGCACATTATAAATGACTAAGTAGAATTTGTTTGTTTTGTTTGAATAATTAAAAATTAATAAATCAATTCAGCATAATATCAAATGCAGACGAGATCATATCTGTTCTGTATTTTCATCCCTGATGAAAGAAATCCCAGATAAGTTTTCTGAAAGTGAGTAATTAACCCTCAAACATGACTATTGCCATTCAGTACAAAATGCCTTAGTCTTTATCTTCCCACTTTATTTCTATTTAATTATTTGAGGTAATTAAAGACATAAGTATCAAGTTGGTAAAAATGATTATGGAAAGTTTGGGATATGGGTGGCATGTAGGAGGGTAAATCATAAGTGGTTAAATACTAAACCCTCACCATAATAATTCCAATTGCAGTGCTTGTTGCTAAATACTAAACCATAGCTCTGACACGCTACCCAAATTCCCAAACTATCCACTTTTCTGACTTTGCTCCACAGTGGACACGTAATGTTAGAGTTGGTATCAGAGTTTAGGTGTTTTTTCTTTCACTGTTGATGTTTGGTCAGGAATTAGATGTAGGACAACTGCATCTTAGGTACACTGATTTTATATATGATTTCATAAACTGACAGCTGTTAGAGAAACTGAGCAAGCAGAAAATGGAATTACAAAATTCAAGCATCAACTTGTTTTATGTGCCTTTCAGAAAATAAATGCTGTTAAGGTTAATTAGATCCACCCAAAATAAAGTATTCTATCCATCATAATTTTAAATATAATGTAGAGTGATCTGTTCATTCCCATGATTTTCAATTCTGAAATCTCATGTTTGTTCTACAGAGAGTGTACCCAAATCTGCAATGTAGTTTGACACATACAGTGTATAAGACTTTGTTGGCATTTTATGAGTTTTTTATTTTGTATTAAATACTTTTCTGCCTGGTAGTTATGTTATTAAACCTTGTTGTATTATCAGTTGATTTACTATAAATTGTTGCTTTGAAATTCATGTGACATCACGTTTTGCAGTGGAACAGGCCATTTTAATAAGATGTGAGGTTCCAATACAATCTTTAACTTTCACTTTTGTTTTTGCTTTGCAGGTTATTTTTCACTGTATTTGTAGAAGTTATAAACTATAAATAGAGTTTGGGCAAAGAAAGTATTTTTTTTTGTTTGGTTTGAGACTAGGCCAAATACTATCAGACAAACGAGAATAACTTTGTAGCCAAATGAAGAGTGAGGAACTTTGCTCATCTACAGGATGTACAACAATATGTCTTGTATTAAAACCGGGCTGATGTAAAAACCTTGAAACATACTGTAGCATCATCCATCACTGTTTAGAGGAATTAGTTTGCACTAGAGCTCCTTTTGAGTTTCAATGCCTCCATGTAATTCAGAATGTTTATTTCATATATTTTAGGAGAAAACAGGAAATTGCACCAAAAGGACGTGCAAATCCAAAACCCGTAAATTATCCAACTTTGCGGTTAATGGAAATACCTACATAATAAAAGATTTTGTCACATGCCACTCAAATATTGTTATTTACATTCTTGAGTGCGCCTGTGGCCTAAGTTATGTAGTAAAAACAGGTAGAAATTTGAAAACAAGACTTGCCGAACATGTCTATAATATCCGTAAAGGCATAACGACACATACGGTCTCTGCCCATTTTAAAAGACATCATGATTCAAAGGAATGTTTTATTACCAATTTGTGGGGTATTCAGATAATTACCCCAAAATGGCATACAAGGCATATTGAGAAAAGACTGTCTCAAGCTGAGATGAAATGGATTCATCATTTGGAGACCCTTGTTCCCAGGGGACTTAACGGGGATTTCGAATTGACATGTTTCCTTACTTGATATTATCCCACCCCTGCAGTCTTATTTTTGTACATTCCTTTTGCATTTCTGAGCATTTATGCACTTTATGCCTAGTTTTGCACTCTGGGATTTTTTGCACACCTTTTTAAACATGTTTTTAATTTGCTTTTAATTATTTGTTTTTACGTCTTTTTTATTGGTATTTATTTGAACATTATCGAGGACTTTTGTGAATGATGGACATCTATTTAAACCCTGCAAGCTGACTTCCTCCACTATATGGTCGTTATGATGGGCTATTATTGAAATGAATCAGTGAGTATCACACCACTGTGACGCTTTAAACAGCTACTTCCTGGTTGCTGGAAAGCAACTGGAACGCATGGCAGCCATCTTGTTTCCAGTTTTGCGGAGATCATTGCAAATGCACTGTGGGAAGGACGCCGATTAGCAGCGCCTACCAACACCTGTGTAAGTACTTAGGGAGGTTTTAAATAGTGCAAACTGAGAGCCGAGTACACTGCCAGAACTTCTGTCCACATCGCTGCTGTGTGTCACTCTTGGCTTCTATTTGATATGACTGTTTTTCATCAAAGGTCAGAGATTCAAATCCCGACAGTGGAAGCCCGGCAGTGAAGATCACGACAGGTGACTATTTTTTCTATTTACTAACCTAACCTCCCCCCTAACCCTAACCCTCCCATAGGGGTGCCTAACCCTAACCTCACCCCCAAGTGCCTAACCCTAACACCCCTCTAAGTGCCTAAACCTAACCCCCCCTTCCCCGGTGCCTAACCCTAACCTCCACCCGGGGGTGCCTAACCCTAACCCATCCCTTCCCCTAGCCTAACCCTAACCTCCCGGGTGGGTGCCTAACCCTAAGTCCCCCCCGGGAGCCCCTAACCTAACCCTCCCCCCCGCGCGCTGTCTGTGCCCAGCTTACCTTCGATCGATAAGCTGGGTATCGGGCTCCCGACATAGATCTAATGACAGGTGATAAGATAACTTCCTCATTTGAAAAGGATATTTAGGGTGATTGTCTGTTCTCCTAATAACTATTTTTTTGGGTGATCCTGGTACTTTACATGTTATAAAGAGAGCGCCTGACTTTTGGTACAATTTTTTGTTTTCTCCTATATCACGTTTGGGTAAATTTGTGGATTTTTACCTTTTTACACTGATTGTGGCTGCACTCTATATTCTGTTGTGCAAATTTGTCTATACATTTTTTTTTAATTTCATATATTTTAGCCAACCCTTTTACCCTATGTTGGAACTGCTGCTTGAATCATCAGTTATTTGTGTAATGCTGGACACAAGCTTAAACTGGATAATACTTGTGGACACATGAGTTTTTCTAACTCATAAGGACTTTACCTATACTAATATTATAAATAATATTTAGATCTTTTTTAGATTAGTCTACTGCAGTAGATTTTGGGGTTTTACTCATTTTATTGCAACTGTGAAATGTTATGTTTATGTGATTTATTGCCTGATATGTGATTTATTGCCTAATATGTCTTATTATTAAATTGATGGGATTTATTTATATGCCTATGTGATTTTATACCAGCGCAGTTTTATTTTTCTCCTTCTTGATTTTTTATGGAGGGTCTGCAATTTATCCTTTATTAAACTGCTGCAGGTTATGGTGTATAAACAGCTGTAAATTTGAGCTCTTACGATTTTTTAGAATTACTTTCAATTCATGAAAGCCATAGTCTATGTGGTTAATCTGTGGACTAGGTTAGGAAAAGAACCAGTGCAGGGGTAAGCCCTAAGAACCCTTCTTCAATGGGTGCTCCACCTCAGGTACTGGATAGCTTGTGTGGAGAAAGCAGGGGTGAGAGGGTGTGCTCTAATAAATTCAAATAAGTAAACACACTCCACATTACCCATTGTCAGTAAAAGATGTGTGTGTACCTGGGATCCCCAGACCGGCTATTGCTACATGATGGGTCACCGGAAAAATATCATATCACTATAATTTACATTATTTCACTTATTTTGGTTTATTTTGCACTTTAGGTGGCTGCCATAGTTCACCTACTGATAGCACTGCCCTGTTTAGGTATGCAATAATTTTTTCAATATAATTAATGTATTATGAAACTTTAGTACATACCATGCACTATCAGCGTATATCATGTTTGGCAAGTTACCCAATGGTATTAAGAAAATTTCAGGGACATTGCATGTACAATAAATAATAATTAATGCTTGTACTTTTTGAAGGATCAATGGAAGAACACAAGTAAATAGATGAGGCAGAGACCAAAATATGTTGCTATGATGTTGCCACTAACATTGCTGAAACTGCTGGTAAAAGCATGTATTTCAATTCCTTTGTGTAAGGGCCTTATAGGCTTGCATTGTGTACATACACAAATGGATTTCATTCAGGTTAATGAGGGTTTTCTAGATACCACAAAGTTGGTTATAAAACCACAATTCTAAAACACGGGTATATTGGACACACAAATAGCAAACCTTACTGCCAAAAAACCTAAATAAAGTGTCACGTGAATACCAGAGTTTACACTCTGTAATTACTGGATTCCAATGGCAGAAGGGTTTAATAGTAAGCTACAAATACACTGTAATTAATATATAATTAAGTCTCTCACCTGCTTACTAGGTTTTTCTGGGTTTAGCAAGTCCTCACTAACAGAAGGTGAGACTTCATTTGAACACCTAAGCAGTTGTAGGGTAGCCCTTAACAGCAGTTGCACACTGAGGTCTCAGACAAGCAGCAGGTTAATCTAGTAACAGTTATCAAATAATAAGACACTTAAGACAGGAGGCAGGTAAGGTAAGCTCCAAGGTCTGGTAACAAGTATCCAAGTATTAATGGGCAGAGACAGAGGCAAGTCAGGTTCAATACAAGGTTTGGTATTAAGTGTCCAAGTTTTTAATATGCAAAAACAGAGCCAAGTCAGATTTAATCCGAGGTCTGGTAATGGGCATCCAAGTATCAGTGGGCAAAGCGAGACTTCCTGAGTCCGCCAGTTTATCTTAACATTGTATTTTCTCAACCAAGCCATCTTTGAAATCTTGCAATAGATTTTCAATGCAATGTAATATTTACTGCATAGCCTTTATTAGTCTTTATAAATGGTTGTTCTGTTACAGCTATTGGCCTAGAAATGATGGGGGACCATCAATGGTCTCCAGAGGATCACTGGCTTTTTTTTTTTTATCAACTATGGGTATTGAACTAGACTCTGATCAATGAAGTTACCCATAGAACCTGAATCAGCCAAATTTTTTTTAAGAGACTGAGGGCCTGATTCAGAGCCGGACGCTCTGACAGAGTGCTCGCTCTGAATCAGGGCGTCTTTTTTTTTTTATGGAGCGGCCTCCTGGCCGCTCGCATTGCTGTGGGTTGCCAGAGAGCTTTCGGCTCAAACAGAGCCGAAAGCTCTCCCACTGACATCACTTGTGATGTCAGTGGGATCACCCCCAGACGGTAGGCGTTCTCATAGGAACGCCTCCGTCTGGGCAGGCACCCCCCGGCCTGCCCACCAAAGGGGGCGTGCTGTCACTCAACATCGACAGCACGCCCCCTTTGGTGCGAAACCCAGAACGATGGATTGCCCGTCGCTATCTAGGTCTCGGGCATGCACACAACGGAGCCGGCTCCACCGTGCGCATGTGCACTGGGCCACCATCGACCAAGTTGCGAGCTCTCAGTGCTTGCGACCGGGTCTGAATCAGGCCCTGAGAGCAATGGTGTGACATAACAATCTGGGATGGGCTTTAACCTGTCAACTGGGTTTTTTTTTATTAAGAAGGATACGCTTAGCCAGATCCCACTACCCCCTCTTGTTGGAGTTGGGGCCCTGGCTGTTCCCAAGCACTTTCGTCTCTTTTTCTAAGAGGTCAGTCTAATAGAAAATGTACTGTAATTGCACAATACATGCAAAAAATATTTTTATTGTAGCGTTGTCATTATTGGGATGTTAGTAGTCTCCTTAAACCACCTAGATGCATTGGTTTGGAAACTGGCATCTCTGTTCTAGAGAACAAGGGGGTTTCTACTCGAGCAAGTGGCACAGGAGTATAATTATGAAAATACTTTTTCTTCTCATGCCTGTCCTCACTTAAGCGAGAATAAATTGTGATTCAACAATCTAGAAATTCCTCTAATTCAGTAGGGAAATCTATGCAAGCAAGATCTATAATGTTGTCATTGATACCCCTCCGAAAATATTGACATTTAACCTCCATGTTCCACTTAGTGTCGCCCATCCACAGAGAAAGACACTTGCCATAAATGTACTCATTTTGTTTCAGCAGTCATGGCACACTGTGGGTCATCAAAAGTCTTAGAAAAAGCATGCCGAAACAATGGATCAAAATTTAATATAGGATCTTGTCTCCCCATCTGTAGCCCATGTTAATGCTAGTTGTTTAACCAATGTGAGAATTAATCCCACATTTAAAGCATCATTATGATAAGATTTTGGGCACATTTTAAAGACTAAATTATACTGAGCAACAAATTGACTGTAAAGACCACAACTGCTAACAAAATGTTCTTGTAACCAGCTAGTTGGTTCTTTAGTATCAGCTGTAAGTTCAGGCCCAGGGGCAACAATAGGTAATTGTGCAGGAATTCTCTGCATCTTTTCCTACTTGGTTTGAACAGTGGTTAATTGAATCTGCAAAGTCTGCACAGCTTGTATTAAAGCAGCTTGAATAGCTTGATTTTATCCCTCTGCGGAATACATTTTATGGTTAGTTGATTCTGTCACATGGATACCAGATTTTACAATCTGTAATTATTACAGATACTCGATTCCAATGGCAGAAAGGTTTAATCGTGTGATACAAATACATTGTGATTAACTTTTAATTAAGTCTCTCACCTGCTCACAGGTTTTTTCTGGGTTTAGCAGGTCCACACCAACAGAGGTGAGACTTCATTCAAACACTCATTCAATTGCAGAGTACTCCTAAACAACAGTTACACAATAACAATTCCTATCAGCAGGTTAGAAATATGTCAAAGTCTGGTAATAAATATCAAATAATAAAGAACAAGATAGAGGCTTGTCAGGTACACTCCAACGTCTGGTAATGGACATCTAAGCTGTAATGGGTAGAGATTGAGGCAGGTTGGGAACATTCCAAGGTCTGGTAATGGGTATACAAGTATCAATGGGCAAAGACAGATGCAGGGCAGGGTTAACCCCAGTCTATCAACAGGTTTCCAAGTATTTAATGGGCAAAGACACAGAAAGGTCAGGTTCAATCCGAGGTCTCGTAAGAGCCATCCAAGTATCAATGGGCAAACACAGAGTCAGGTCAGGTTCATGCCGAAGTCTGGTAACAGGTTTCCAAGTATTTACACTGCTGACAGGCCCCGGGAGTAACTGTAGGAGTCAATCATCTGTTAGGTGAGGCACCCTTAAGTACTTTCTAAAAGCCTGTCACTTTGCGCCAGTCTGAGCTCACACCAGTACTCAAGAATCCAAACTTCCAGTTTCTGCGTTTCAGCAGCCGGAAACAATGAGACCTCCAGGCATCAGAGCCTCCCTGGCAGCCGAAAGACAACAGTTTAGGAGCCGGGTATAGCAGCCTGCTTGTGGAGAGCAAATCACTGATGCTGACATAAAGATTCAATTTGATTCACTAACCATGTGTGTTTTATGTATTTGCCTGACTGCCCAAGTCTCCACCCAGGTTTTGTTTAATGCATAATTTTGACTTGTTTCTGTTCATGAGTATGAATGTTTAATTACACCTTACTAATTTTTAGTATATACTAATTAAATAATGTGTGCCTAAGTGTTCAATTCAGTTTTGGGTCTTTGCTAAGTGTGTCCATATTTTTATTTATTGAGAATGTTGGATAAAATGAACAATTAGAAAACATCCAGCTCTCCTAGATACAAGCGTGACCTCTGCCCTGGGTGCTGAAGACACCTTACGTGCTATTGTCTTGATACTTACTGTTGTAATAATACTTAGAATAATAATATTCCTTATAATCCATATTGCGCTGATCTTTGCATCAATGATCCAGTGAATCATGTTGCCTGGGGCATGCAACATGTCTAATACCTCCTTTGGGTGAGTGAAGCATTAGCATGTTTATGTATTTGCTGCACACCATAAAACTCAAGATTTTATAGCAGTATAAATTTGAAGGTAAAATACTGAGTGCTTTGCTTCAACACTAGTCTAGTCATGTATACAGAAACTTTATCACTATACAGTACATGGGATAACTTGCCTGTTATGATGTAAAGATATTGCAAGCAGACCTACCAACTTAGTATTTTCTCACAGTGTGATTCATGCGCAGTACAATTGATGTGTTATATTATTGCATGTCACATAAACTTTATATTAGTCTACCATTACAATAAAAAGGATATTCATAATGTAAGTGTGTGTAGAATGCTGTTTAGCACTTACAAATATATACCTTGCATGCCTAAGACAAAAAATAATATATATTTATTGTGGCATTAAATTAAATAAAAATACTATACACTATTGTAAGGAATATGTACTTTTGAGATATATTTTTGAGCTTTAAGACAAAAATACAAATATTTTTTTCTATACAGAATGGCAAATGATCTTAAGTACTCTGTACATCAGATCTAAATGTAGATCTTATACAGTATCAATGTCCATTGCATGCAGTATATGCCCTTACAAAAAGATATTGTATCATAATGTATATGAGCTCTCAGACAGGATCCTTTCCTCTTGTTATTTAATTAGAACAATCTAGTGTATGCCATCTGTGCTCCTTGTCATTTGTCTCCAAGTCCATTCAGTGAATCATACTGTATGCTCGCCCTTACTTTGTGTACTCGCTCATCGACGGCTGAACTGCATCCTAACCCTGGGAGTTACCACGTTTTCCTACAAGTTAAGTTACAGTGAGTTGCCTTATCCCCACCCTGAGTCTTCATCCTACCTAGTCTGTCATTTTATTGCTGCATGCTGTTCCCTCATATGTCAATTTACCAAATGTTGCACTTATGAATACTAGATATTTGTGCAAACCCTTGTGTTTAAGTTTTGGTCCTAAATCATTGTTATGTTTTGATTTTAGCAAAATCACCCTCAAGTGTTTTGGTTTGGATTTGGTTTTGAATTTCTTAATTGATAAAAACAGATAAAACCATGTAACTTGGACCTGTTTTTTGTTCCCACAGTATTATTAACATCAATAACATTAACATCCAGTCATTTTCAGTAAATTTTGACCACCTCACAGCACCTGAAATCATGAGGGAGGCACTTAAATGCAATCCAAAATTCACGAAATACGTTTTTTAGATCTGAGTTCCAAACTTGGCGAGAAGCCTGGAATCGGGGCTCGGTTCTACTCAGAACCCCAAAGTGATCCGAGCCAGGACTCGGTTTGACTCAGAACCCCAAAGTTCGGGTGTGTTTGGTTTTCAGCAAATCTGAGCCACTCATCTTTAAATCTTTAATGAATACACTGTTACTACGTATATTCCTTGTACAGCAGTGCAGAAACTTTGTGGAGCATTAAAAAGAATAGATAATAACAAAAGTAGCAGTAAAATGCCATTATATAGCTACATATACATGCAAATCTACCTTCCTTATAGCGTTGTATGCAACCATGTAGTCTCATTTGTACCATAATGCCTTATATTCCCATATATTTCGTTCTCCATAATCCATCAATGCTGCTCTCAACTTTACTGAGTCAGTCAAAAGTACATTTGTACTAGTGACTGGTGATTAGGATCAAACTACATGAATTGATAAGTATATCATTTCACTGAACAGTTTTGTGACAATAAAATGCTTGAAGACTCAGTTTATGTGCTATATAAAAACTGTTAACAAATAAATTATTATTAGAAAATAAAATACTCTCTGCTCCCCAAACCCATACATGGAGTGATGAAACATAGTCAAATATTAATCATACTTGCCTACTTTTGAAAAAGCATATCAGGGAGATTGTGAAAGTAACACCTATGAGCGCACGGTAAAGTGGACGTGTACTTCTACATCTGAGAGGCGTGCCATAAAATTGATTTACCTACAAAGATCTACTTGTTGATGAAAACACACTGATACTTTTCAGAAAATGCATGTATCCATAGGGATCATTGTGCCTTATAATAACCAATGCAGGGAAATTATACTAATGATTCCAATTTCTTTTATATAACAGCTTCATAATGTGGGTAAGGTGTAATCAGGGAGATTGTTAGCCTCTTCAGGGAGTCAGGGAGATTGCTACTATTTCAAGGAGTCTCCTTGACAATCAGGGAGAGTTGGCAAGTATGATATTAGTAGGTATATATTGATTGCTGTCAAATGGCAGTGAGGGAGCTAGGAGGGGGCAGTGAAGATATGTGAGAGGGCAGTGAAGGGTGTCAGTGTATGTAGTGAGGGAATGAAGGAGCAATGAGACAGCTGTGGAGGGGTGCCCACGGGCAATCACGGAGATATGCAGGGGGAGTTCGATGATACAGCTATGAAGGGCAATCAGAAAGCTATGAAAGGGTAATGAGATGACAATTGTAGGGGCATCAGAGCGATATGGAGGGATGGGTCAATGAGAGAGCTATGGAGGGTGGCAGTGAGAGATATTCAGGAAGGGGGTAATGCGATAGATCCCTTCATTCTAATACTTCATGTTGGCTGGCAGTTGCAGATTCTGGGGTAGGGATCTAATTTCTTTGACACTATTTAAATGCCGGTAATTAGTCCCTATCTCTTTTCCAGACAGGTTTGAATCTTTCCACGATATAGACATGCACCAACTGGAGCTTAGAACACAAGTTGGCAGCTGCAGCAAGTGCAGGTAGGACATCATGTCTTGGCCTTGTTTATTGTATGCTCCCAGTGTGATGAAAATGGGAGCTGTGGCTCACAGGGATGGCATATCCTGTGAGGCTACGCCCTTGCAGCAATGCCACGCCCCTTTTCTGGGAATGTTCCTAGCACTGTTAGCCCTTCCCCTATTGTGGTGCCCCCCAGTCATTTTCTTCTGGATCCGCCCCTGTATGTGACACAGTCTTCGGAATAACAAGAGGGCATGGGCTCTTCCTAATGAGGACAAGCAATGAGATGCATGGGGACACCTCGCATGCATTGATGCGACTCCAGCAGTGTCTGACATGTAAACAGAAGAGACACAGGACCTGATTCAGACCCGCTCGCTAGCAAGCGGCCGCTCGTTACAGACGATGTTCGCTAATGTGCGCATGCGTGTAGTTCACAGTGAGCATGTGCAAACCAGTACGAGCGATCAGAATGTGCTCGCTCGCCGTGCCATGACAGCCCAGTGGAATGAGTGACAGGAGAGGCCGTTTGTGGGTGGTAACAGGGACAGGACAGTTGTAACGGGAGTGGAGTTGCGGATGCAGGCATGCCAGGGTGTTTCAACGCCGTTTCAGAGGCATGCATAGTTAACAGGCAGCATCATACTACACGTCACCTGATTGATTTTTACACTTAACTGCTCGCAGAGCTTGCGGTATTGTACAGTCAACCACAAGCGCTGCGGTCAGTTCCGATGGTTCCCGATGTACCGATGGTTGTATATACTTCCTGGAGATGACGTACGCTAGTGGACGGCTAAAGACAGACAGGTGGACATCTGTAAACACAAAGTGATCGCTCACCAAGACATAGTGGGCATGCTTATGCCTTGCCGTGTGAGCAACTGCCATGACGTCACTTAGCTGAATTTCCATACGCTGGGAGCGAGCGGCTGCATTTAGCGAGCGGGTCTGAATCAGGCCCACAGTGCGGAGCATCCCCTTCCAACACCCCTCTTTGCTCAAGGCTGTCTATGATTATATGACACAATATTCCACATTTTGGATGTTTACCTGTAACCAAAACATATTGTATACATAAATAAAAAATCATCAACATTCAAATACATTCTAGTCTAAATTTCTGCAGGAGAGCTTTCAGCACATGTGACTTCAGACGTTTGTTCAACATCTCAGCAAGTCTTCTCACCTGTTACATATTTAACACTAATCAATTTACCATCAACCAATTCTCTTATTAAATAGTGTCTTATGGCAATGTATTTAAACCTGCCATGATGTTTTGTGCTGGAAGAATTGATTGCACCTTTGTTTCCACATGCAAAGCTGACAATGGCCCTCATTCAGAGCCGGACGCTCTGAGCAGAGCGCACGCTCTGAATGAGGGCCGTCCTCCATAATTATGGAGCGTCCTCCTGGACGCTCGTATAGCTGTGGGTCACCACCCACAGCCTATACGAGCGTGCAGGTTGATGGCTGCGATGGTCTTGACCATCGCGACCATCGCCACTGCGAGCCGGAGCCTGCGGTTAAGTTTCTCAACCGCAAGGCCCGGAGTGATTTTGGCTCTATCAGAGCCAAAATCACTCCCACTGACATCACTAGTGATGTCAGTGGGCCGGCTTCTGACGGTAGGCGTTCCCTTGGGAACGCCCCCGTCTGGGAGGCACGCCCCCAGTACGCCCACCAAAGGGGGCGTGCTGTCAATCAACATCGACAGCACGCCCCCTTTGATCAGACACAACGAGCGAAGGAAAGTCCTTCGCTCGTCGCGTCTGGCGCATGCGCACGACGGAGCTCCCGCCGTCGTGCGCATGCGCAGTGCACACCATCGACCCACTTGTGAGCGGACAGCCGCTTGCGAGTGGGTCTGAATCAGGCCCAATGTCTTTTGAATTTAGAATACCTAACTCACATAAAGAAAAGAGGAAATACAGTGTGCCCTCTCAGTGATTGAAACAGGTTTGGAAAGACTGCTGGCCAGGGATTTAACCAGTTTTCCCTTATGGCAAAAAAATGCCCTACAAATAGCAAAAAAAGGGGACACCTTAATCCAACCTTAAGTAAATGTAAAATTATTAAACTCCAACTATTGTTTTAAAAGTAAATCTTAATATTAATAAACACTATTAATATAACAGTTAAAATCACACATTTATTGTTATCATATACACTTCTCATACAATACAGAATGCAAAAGTACAACTATTCATGTTTTCAGCAGAGCTTCGACATATATTTGTTGTGACCCCAGTGGGTCCACTGGTGGTAATGCCATAATGCCATCTTTCAAGCCTGTAGCTGAAGTAAAGGTGGATCTCGGTCATGTTATTTCTCCTCCTAATGCATCCATATGTGACTGATGATAAATATACTGTACCTCTCGTTGTATAGCGGTTCTGCTATCAGCCACTGTATGTCTCAGATGCTGTAGCATATGCTGCTGTGCTGAGCTACAGAGTGTCCAGAGCGGTGCAGCCAAAGGGTCTGTGCAGGTATTTAGTAAATCTATGCCCCACTTACTTGTACCGTCTAAACCTCAGTTGTTTAGTAGCAGCTCGGATGTATTAGACCTAGCTCTGCTGCCCTATAGGTTGCAGTAGAGGCAGAAGCTGAGTATGGTTGCTCCAGTTGTTATCATCCAAAACAGTATAATCAAACAATAAAATTGGGAAGTTTGCAAGAACGACACCTGCTACCTTGACGCGTTTCTCTTTCAAAAGTTCTTCAGAAGGTTAAATAAGGGGTGTTTGCATTGTAGTATTTAATGATTATATGTCCAATCAGAGTTCATATAAACTTAATTAATTATCATTTGTATTCTGAGTGTGTTCACAATTTCCTCCACTAAATGTGTTTTTCCTGAGTCTTTTGAATGAATATCAAGTCACAGTAAAACAATCGGATCAGTGAAACATTAAAATTTGAGTTGGGTTAAAACAATTGCAGTGCTGGGTAGATTTGTTACATATAAACAGTTTCTTTTTAACAATTTTTAGCAACATTTGTTTACAACAAAAAGGAGCAATATTATAATATCTCCTATACCAGTGTTCACCATCTCCAGTCCCCAGGATCCCCTAACAGTGCATGTTTTACAGATCTCCAAGTTGGTGCACAGGTGTATTTATTACTGGCTGACACATTTTAAAAGATCCGCAGGTGGTGCTAATTATTTAACTTGTGATACTGAGGAAATGTGTAAAACATGCACTGTTATGGGCTCCTGAGGACTGGAGTTGGCAAACACTGCTCTACACCATAAAATAAGAACTATTATCACTGTTATTTTTCATAAATGAATGGAAATAATGTTTTCATAAAAAAAAACGTTAAATCATGAAAACAGTTTTACATTTAGAGCAAATACCATTAACATATATAATTTATAAGCTTATAAAAACTCCAGATCTATTGTTTCATTGGGGCTATCTGGAATTAGGGTCCTCATAGTATAGATCCAATGCGCTTCCTGTATGCATAATCTTCTACATCTGTTGCCACCCCTAGAGGTATTAGCTATGTTTTTTAAACCCCATAATTTTAACCCTGAGGGCTCCCTTTCATGTGTGTCTCTAAAATGCCTTGAGACACAATTAGATACAACTTTATTTAAAATATTGCATTGTGTTATAAAAATCTTTGTTTTAGTGGGCGGGTGGTGCGACCCACGTACTGTAGACTACAGTCACTTTGTAAAACATATATTACAAAAGATGTTGCATAATTATTAAAGGGACTCAAAGGATAGTCTTCTTTTGTTACTGTGGAAACACAAATTTTAGACCTATTCTGCAAAAAGGGACAAATTATACACCTTGTGTGATTGGAACAAAAGTTTCTCCCAGGTTTAGATTGCAACCACGTAGACTCATTTGATGTATCAGAGACAAACATAGTAGGGGCAAAAAGGTTTTGAACATTTTTGGCCTTTTTAAAAATAATTGATGGTTTTGCTTTAATATTTATATATTAGATGTATATGAATATGAGAAGTGGACCCAGAAACTAAGGAGTTCCTATCTAAGGATCTTGTTTTTGATAGTGCCCCTGAAATTTGTGGTGCTGGATAACCTTTCCCTTAAACTGCTTCACATAATTCTCCTACTTGTGCCTCAATATTTGCATCTGACCATATGAAATACTCGATAACCAATTTTTGTGATGATTACTGGTGTATTCTATATAGGTATTAGTATATGACATAATTTTACCATCACAGATTTCTAGGGTTACTTCTAGAAAATGAATCACAGAAGGGTGAAAATTGCTGGCAAATGACAGATTATATGAACTGGTATTGACTTGAGGTGAGCAATGAAATTATTGAGTGATTCATTGTCCCCATTTCAAATAAAAAAGAGGTAATCTATAATGGCCATAAAGGACCAGGCTTATTCCTAGATATGCACCCCATATGAGGTCCTCCTCCACCATGCCTATATAGAGGTTTGCAAAGCTAGGGGTGAAAATGATCCCCATGGCCATCCTAGCACGCTGTAAAAAGTGGGTTTGGTCAAACAAAAAATAATTGTGCTGTAGGATAGAATCTGTGAGATATTTTCACTGTCCCTCTGAGACCCCACTTTCCTTAAACAAAAAATGGTTCACAGCTTCAACAACTTTCTGATGAAGAATATTAGTATAAAGTGCTGTGGTATCACAGGTAAGAAAATAACTGCTCTTCCAAACTACATTTGGAACTTTATGCAAAAAATGAGTAGTATCTATGATGTTGGATCTCAAAGAGAAAGCAAAAGGCTGCAAATAATAATCAACATATGTAGATAAATTTGAAGCCAAAGACCCAATCCCCGAGATAACTGGATGCACTGGTAGATGTGTAGGGGACTTATGTATTTTTGGTAGATTTTAATAAACCAGAATAACTAGCTGTGAGGGAAACAAAAATTGAAACTCAATCAAAAGATTTTTAAGCAAAGCTTGATTTGAAGATTTAGGGTCTGCAGAAAAAGTCGTACAGTATAGTATATAAGTCACAATTGTTGGTGTGCATAGTCTGAGGTGTTTTGCACGACAATTCCTTCCCCTTTATCTGTTGCTTTAATTACAATCGACTTGTCTTTAGACAAGTTTTGAAGAGCTAATTGTTCTTGAGCTGTTAGATAATAATATTTTGGTTTCTTATTTTTCTCACATAAGGTATTAAATTGTGATAAAGTACTTTTAGAAAACATGTTGATAAAATTGTACTTGTAACTAATAGGAAAGAATTGTGACTTCTTAGTTTTATTAGAGACATTAATATAAAAAATATGGGTAAGTTCAAGGGAATCCACTACATCACTAGAATAGTTTTCTTGGAGGAGTCCCACTATTGTATGTAGGCCCTCGGAATCTCCATCATCCGACAAAATACCAGTTTTCTTAGCTTTTAGTTTCTTGTTTGCAAAATATCTTTTGCGACATAACGTTCTAACATATATGTTAAGTTCTATAAATAATTCAAAGAAATTATTAGTAGTAAATAAGGCAACTGTAGGCTGTTTCCTGCTGGCCAAGCTGACAGCTATGCCTGCCACAGCAAATAATATCCAGTGTTGGAACATCTGTTATCTTCACTTGTTCCCCAATCGGCATCACAAAAATCTTTTATCTCCAAATATCCATTTTTTACAAACTGTAGCAGTCCAATACTCTCTACCAGGGTTGATTGCAAATTGCTTACAAGAGTGACTGCATGTGTGCCAACATTGCAGTCATTAAAGTTCCAATGCACTTGATAAGGAACTCATCTCATTTCCTCTATGCCTGCCTCTTTTGTTGGACAAATACTGCACAAATCACTATGATCTGTGCAGGCTTCTTAGGCTTTAAAGCTATTAAATAGTTTAAAAAAAATGTGCGGCATCCCCCTCTAAATTCATACCCAGCCCTGGATGATGCTCAGGTGGGGTTACCCCACTTTCCCCAATTTCCGAGGATTGCCAGCCCTAGGCTGGCCAGTTTGGGGCTGGATTTACATTATGACAGGTGGACCCCATGCTGTGTATCTCCCTGCTATAGTGTTAGCCCCACAGCTGGTTTAGCCTTGTGCTGTTTATAGGAAAATTGGGGGAACCCCACGCAGGTTTTTCCCCAGATTTTCCTGAATCAGCCCAGGCTGGAAAGGCTAATACTGGTTATGATTTTTTTTTATATTAACTATTTGCTTTTAAGCCTAAGAAGCCTGCACAGATCACAGTGATCTGTGCAGTGCTTCTTTTTTGGACGGTTTTGCCATTGCGTTTAAACTTTTATTTGCCATCTATTTTGAACTGAAAGTTCAAAATCGAGGGCAATTCAAAGTGCAAAATCCGACTGACATTGACAACGGTTTTCAATTGAAGTTGAAACCTGACGGATGACAAATGGGTCTGATTCAGAGATGTATGCTAACTAGGGGTGTGCACCGGCCACTTTTCGTGTTTTGTGTTTTGGTTTTGGATCTGGGTCTTTCTTCGTGTTTTGGATCTGGATTGGTTTTGCCAAAACCACACTTCCGTGTTTTGGGTTCTGGATTTTGTGTTTTGGATCTGTATTTTTTTTAAAAAAAGCATAAAAACAGCTAAAATCACAGAATGTGTGGGTTTTTCTGCTCCTATGCTATTATTAACCTCAATAACCTTAATTTCCACTCATTTCCAGTCTATGCTGAACACCTCACACCTCACAATAGTGTTTTTATGTCCAAAAGGTTGCACCGAGTTAGCTGGATGACTATGCTAAGCGACACGAGTGGGCGGCACAAACACGTGGCCCATCTAGGAGTGACACTGCAGTGGCAGACAGGATGGCAGTTTGAAAAACTAGGCCCCAAACAGTACATACTACAAAGAAAAAAAAGAGGTGCAAGATGGAATTGTCCTTGGGACCTCCCACCCACCCTTATGTTGTATAAATAGGACATGCACACTTTAACAAACCAATCATTTCAGCGCCAGGGTCTGCCACATGACTGTGGCTGAAATGATTGGTTCGTTTGGGCCCCCACAAAACAAGCTGGCAATTAATCTGTCCCTGCACAAACTGGCTCTACGGAGGCAAGATGTCGTCCTCATCCTCCTCATCCACCGATTCCTCACCCTCTTCAGTGTTGTGTACATCCTCATCCTCACAGAGTATTAATTCGTCCCCGCTGGAATCCACAACCACAGGTCCCTCTGTACGTTCAGGAGGCTGGTCTCCCTGGAAGAGTTGATAATTCATTTTATGAACATCATCTTCTCCACATTTTGTGGAAGCAACCTCCTACGCCTTTCGCTGACAAGGTTCCCGGCTGCACTAAACATTCTTTCGGAGTACACACTGGAGGGGGGGCAACTCAGGTAAAATAGAGCCAGTTTGTACAGGGACCTCCAAATTGCTTCTTTTTCCTGCCAGTACAGGTACGGACTGTCTGACATGCCTACTTGGATGTTGTCACCGATGTAATCCTTTAACAGGCAGACGCACGCTTGTCGCTGCTGCTTTAAGGATGCAGGTGCGGCTACAGCCCACACATTTCACAAAGACAGAAAAAAAAGAAGAATATTTTTATTGTTTGTGGAGCGCACTTTGAGGGTTACACCACCCTTTAACAGACAGACGCACGCTTGTCGCTGCTGCTTTGAGGATGCAGGTGTGGCTACAGCCCACACAATTCACAAAGACAGAAAAAAAAAGAATATTTTTATTGTTTGTGGAGCGCACTTTAAGGGTTACACCACCCTTTAACAGACAGACGCACGCTTGACGCTGCTGCTTTGAGGATGCAAGTGCGGCTACAGCCCACACAATTCACAAAGACAGAAAAAAAAAGAAGAATATTTTTATTGTTTGTGGAGCGCACTTTGAGGGTTACACCACCCTTTTACAGACAGACGCACGCTTGACGCTGCTGCTTTGAGGATGCAAGTGCGGCTACAGCCCACACAATTCACAAAGACAGAAAAAAAAAGAAGAATATTTTTATTGTTTGTGGAGCGCACTTTGAGGGTTACACCACCCTTTTACAGACAGACGCACGCTTGTCGCTGCTGCTTTAAGGATGCAGGTGCGGCTACAGCCCACACAATTCACAAACACAGAAAATATTTTTTTATTTGGTTTGGAGTGTACTTTGGGGGTTACAGCACCCTTTAACGGTCAAGCCAGCCGGCCCTTTACTTATTACACAGGCGCACGCTTGGCACTACTTTGTTGATGCACGTGCGGCTACTGCGCACACAATTCACAAACATAGAAAATATTTTTTTATTTGGTTTGGACTGGAGTGTACTTTGGGGGTTACAGCACCCTTTAACGGTCGAGCCAGCCGGCCCTTTACTTATGACACAGGCGCACGCTTGGCACTACTTTGTTGATGCACGTGCGGCTACTGCGCACACAATTCACATACACAGAAAATATTTTTTTATTCGGTTTGGAGTGTACTTTGGGGATTACAGCACCCTTTAATGGTCAAGCCAGCCGGCCCTTTACTTATGACACAGGCGCACGCTTGGCACTACTTTGTTGATGCATGTGCGGCTACTGTGCACACAATTCACAAACACAGAAAATATTTTTTTATTTGGTTTGGACTGGAGTGTACTTTGGGGGTTACAGCACCCTTTAATGGTCAAGCCAGCTGGCCCTTTACTTATGACACAGGCGCACGCTTGGCACTACTTTGTTGATGCACGTGCGGCTACTGCGCACACAATTCACAAACATAGAAAATATTCTTTTATTTGGTTTGGAGTGTACTTTGGGGGTTACAGCACCCTTTAACGGTCAAGCCAGCCGGCCCTTTACTTATGACACAGGCGCACGCTTGGCACTACTTTGTTGATGCACGTGCGGCTACTGCGCAAACAATTCACAAACATAGAAAATATTTTTTTATTTGGTTTGGACTGGAGTGTACTTTGGGGGTTACAGCACCCTTTAACGGTCAAGTCAGCCGGCCCTTTACTTATGACACAGACGCACGCTTGGCACTACTTTGTTGATGCACGAGTGGCTACTGCGCACACAATTCACAAACACAGAAAATATTTTTTTATTTGGTTTGGATTGGAGTGTACTTTGGGGGTTACAGCACCCTTTAACGGTCAAGCCAGCCGGCCCTTTACTTATGACACAGGCGCACGCTTGGCACTACTTTGTTGATGCACGTGCGGCTACTGCGCACACAATTCACAAACACAGAAAATAGTATTTTATTTGGTTTGGAGTGTACTTTGGGGGTTGCAGCACCCTTTAACGGTCAAGCCAGCCAGCCCTTTACTTATGACACAGGCGCACGCTTGGCACTACTTTGTTGATGCACGTGCGGCTACTGCGCAAACAATTCACAAACATAGAAAATATTTTTTTATTTGGTTTGGACTGGAGTGTACTTTGGGGGTTACAGCACTCTTTAACGGTCAAGCCAGCCGGCCCTTTACTTATGACACAGACGCACGCTTGGCACTACTTTGTTGATGCACGTGCGGCTACTGCGCACACAATTCACAAACACAGAAAATATTTTTTTATTTGGTTTGGATTGGAGTGTACTTTGGGGGTTACAGCACCGTTTAACGGTCAAGCCAGCCGGCCCTTTACTTATGACACAGGCGCACACTTGGCACTACTTTGTTGATGCACGTGCGGTTACTGCGCACACAATTCACAAACACAGAAAATATTTTTTTATTTGGTTTGGAGTGTACTTTGGGGGTTACAGCACCCTTTAACAGTCAAGCCAGCCGGCCCTTTACTTATGACACAGGCGCACGCTTGGCACTACTTTGTTGATGCACGTGCGGCTACTGCGCAAACACAGAAAAAATATTTATTTTTTTTAGCACTTGGGGGGAGCACCCCTGATGGACAGAGCACCCCCTGGACAACACTACAGCACCCCTTTAGGACTGGAACACTGCACAGGACTTTGGAGTGGACACAGCCCCTATGGACAACTGAATGCACAACACAGTCCAGCCAGCCCCTATGGACTTTGAAGTAGTGGACACAGCCCCTATTGACAACAGCAGCACAGCACAACACAGCCAGCCCCTATGGACTTTGAAGTAGCGGACACAGCCCCTATGGACAACAGCAGCACAGCGCAGCACAGCACAGCACAACACTACTCTGCACTACACTACACTACACTACACAGCCCAGCCAGCCCTAACTCCCACCCTCCCTCTTCACTGTCCACAGCCGAGTGAGAAAATGGCGCTGACGCGGGTACCTTATATAGGATCCAAAACCCGTGAGACCCGGAAGGCGGGATGATGACGTTTTGCCTCGATTTCAGATCCGAGTCAGGGGGGAAAAGTCGAGCCTGACTCGGATCGGCCTCGGATCGGGGGCGGCTTGGGGGGGTTCGGATTTCAGAAATCCGAACCCGCTCACCCCTAATGCTAACCCAAGAGTTAGCGTACATCTCCAATAGTTTAGGGTCTGCAGATGCGCAGGACACATTGAGTCAGTGTTTGAATCAAAGTCCAGTTGATACAACAGCCAATCAGTAGATAAAGCAATGACCATATGTAATGTACTATACCTTGCAATAGATGAGAAGATCTTTCTATAATCTATGCTTAAATCCTGGGTATAACCCTTGGCAACAAGTCGGACTTTGTAGCGAGCAAGGTTCCATTGGTGTTTAACTTTTTACAGTTATTGTTCAAAACTGTAAGCTCTTTATCTATGGCTAAATAGAACCAGAGTGACACCCCACCACCAGCGCTGATGTATCTACAATACTTAGAGTAAATGGTGGGTAAATCCAGAATCCTCAAAATTTCATGAACAATGGATGGTCTGGTGAGTCTGACTGTCGCATATTTCCCCTACTCAGCTGGTAATTGTTTGCATTTCGGCATGGTTGGGGATTTCATTTTAGTATTGACTGCTTACCATCATGTGCTAATTAGTCATTTTTTGCACATCAGAAAAGGATTTCTCTGTGTGTTGTTTATTTGTTATGTGTTTTTTATAATTAAACTGTACTTCACTATATGCCAATCCTCTTTTTCATATGGGGACATATGCTATTTATTTCTGCGGAATATGCTGTGTTCATGAAATTTGGAGGATTCTGGATTTACCCACCATTTACTCTAAGTATTGTAGATACATCAGCGCTGGTGGTGTGGTGTCACTCTGGTTCTATTTTTCTATTGTGGTGGAGGGTGAAGGATACCTCTTTATTTTGACACCATCTCACTAGCTGCTTTTTTTTCGCATTTTAATTCTGTACATTTTTTATGTATATCTTTATCTATGGCTGATTTCCATTCTTTCCCGTCACCGTTTGGCTTTGCTTCTTGTATAGTTTGAGGTTCACAGATAAAGTTAGCAAATTCTTGTTGTATCTTTTGAGCGGTTTGCCTTTGTTGCTCCTCAAAGAGCTCCTGCTCTATGATTGATTACTTGTATCTGTAGTCTCAATTTCCAGCTGTTGGCATGTCTAGCATCACTAGTTTTTGTGGTGTTTTAACACCCAGCTCGTCTTTTTATAAGGACCAAAATACCTTAATATAGAGAGCGCTGCTTGAAAAAATAATAATATTTTATTCACTGGTAAAAACTAATTTCCATTACACCACGTTATCTAAATTGTTAACGGTAATTATCACAGAAGAAAATCACATTAAAAGCTGTGCACAATTATGTATCAGAATATATGGTACTTGTGTACTTTACGGACTCATTGCAGAGAGAAGCCAATGAATGTTTTAAATGGTACTTGAATACTTTACGTACACAAGTACCGAAATTTGTCCCCACCTAAAGAAGAAAGTTGTCCCCTCGCGGGCACGCTGCACTCACCACGCTTCGGACTCGGTGGCTCGCTACGCTCACCACAAGGTTATTTTCCCCCTCTATGCCCCCTTGGATTAGGGAATGATGCTGGACACTGGCAATGACGCTGGACACTGGCTGATGATGTCAGGGTCCTCTCCATGAAGGGGATTTAGACATTACCATTATTGACAATAATAATGAGTGTAGGACACTTGGGTTCTCTCTGCAATGAGTCCGTTAAAATACACAAGTACCGAATATATTAAAAACTATTATTAGTATTTAATAAATACATCAAATCCTTCTAGATAATAGCAGCAATATATATCTATACACATACTTCAACACAATAAAGATAACGTCATTGGTTAATGTACTACAGACAATTCATAAATGGACACATCAATAGGCAGCTCTAAATAGCTATTAGCAGCAATATATATCCACATATAAATGTAATTGTCTGAAACAAACCCTTCTGTGAATTTAATTGTATGTGGTGCATCAACCAGCACTTTTTCTTACAATCAAATTTACAATCAAATTTATATGTGGATATATACAGTATGTGTTGAAGTATGCCTATTATTACCCACTTAAAGCCATGCACATTACTGTCTAATGTGCATGGGTGCTATATACAAATAGCATCTTAAGTGCATAGGTGCTATAGACAACAATGGGTGCCCGATGTGCTAGCACCAGGGATGACATCACACCCACCTGGTAAATAGGTTTTGCTGTGCCAGATTCCCCTGCATTAGTAGAGAGATGGCAATGTTACTCATACTGTACTTCTTCCCTCTACAGTGGTCCAAACCTTTGTTCCGGGACTGACCGCAACAGGTACAGCATCCTGGAGTCGATTGTGGGTGTGACTGGTAAATGCATTTTCACTTTCTTCCACTGTCAATGCAAGGCTGCAGATAAACCTTTAGCCGACAGTGTAATTCCAATAAAGTAGCCAAGAGTTAGGACAGGTAGAACACAGCAACATGACCATGCAAGAAAAATTGCACAGCGTGCAGAGATCAGGGCTGCAAGAGGCTCTGCAATCCCTGCCATTTAAAGCCTTCAGGATCAATGGGAGACTTACAAAAGACGAGTACCCTGAACACATGTCTGGCTTGCTGTGGTGACCTGGAATCTCTCCAAAAGATGGTGGGTCCCTACATATGATTTCTAAGAGCGCACTCTAACTCTCAAACTCTATATTCATACTGGTGATTAGTTATGTGCTCTACATGTTTTCCTTCTCTGAACTAACCATCCCCATACTCCCTCTTCTCTCCACAGCTCTCCCCCAGTTCTACCTCTTTCATTGCTAAATATAAAAGAAGGTGATTGATTTATGCAGATTTATTTACATTCTTTACTAGTAAATTTTAAGCAAACTGTAAGCAAATTGATGACAAAGAAACCTAATTAAATTAATGGGATTTTAATTCTACGGGTTCAGCAAGTATTTCTGCGGAACCTTCCTTTCTCAATAATTCCGGTACGTCCACACCTCTAACACACCTGTCCCTGTCTATGTGAGAAGACGGAGCTTGCATCCAGCAAGATTAATGCCTCAGTTTTACTCAGGATATGGCCTGTCAAATAAAATATGTGATAACTCTCAGTGCGGTTTCATTGCATTCAAGTTCATGTTATGAATATAAAGACATTGTCATGTCTGAGGCAACACTAATCTATTCATGTATGCAACTTGCCAACTGTCCATTGTTTCCAGGAATTGTTCGGGCTTTAAAGATACTGTATGTTGCTGGATGTTATATACTGACTGAACAATTGCTCTTGCTCTGTACGATGGATGCGATTTTTGATTCCCAATGCACTCTGCTCTTTATAAGTTGATATTTCTTGAATATTAATATTTAAATTGCATAAACACTCGTACTACCTGGCGGCGGTGTACTGTGTTTTATTTAGCAGCCAATGAAAGTCAGACAGACTCTCATTGGCTGCTGCACCCACGGCCGAAGCCAGTCTGGACCTTACTCATGAGCTCTGTTTTCTAGCTCCCTCAGTGGGTGAAGGGAGAGGTATCATGACATCTCTCCCATAATCCCGAGTGGGACTGGAGGAGCAGATGGTGGTGGGCGCAGGAGCGGGGATTCAGGTAAGTGTTGTTTTTTTGTGTGTGTGTCTTTGTTCTATATACTGTATGTAAGCGGCACTGCATAGGGGGGACCACTACTGGGGGCACTGTATAAGGGGCACTGCATAGGGTGGACCCTTACTGGGGGCACTGTATAAGGGACACTGCATAGGAGGGACCACTACTGGGGGCACTGTATAAGGGGCACTGCATAGGTGGGACCACTGCTGGGGGCACTGCATAGGGGAGACCATTACTGGGGGTACTGTATAAGGGGCATTACTGGGGGGATTGCATAGGGGGACCACTACTGGGGGCACTGTGTAATGGGCACTACTGGAGCACTGCATAGGGGGGATCACTACTGGGGGCCCTGTATAAGGGGCACTTCTGGGGGCACTGCATAGTGCATAGGGGACCACTACTGGGAGCACTGCATAGTGCATAGGGGGGACCACTACTGGGGGCACTGTATAAGTGGCCCTGCATAGGGGAGACCACTACTCAGGGCACTATATAAGGGGCACTAGTGGGAGCACAGCATAGGGGGGACCACTACTGGGGGCACTGTATAAGGGGCACTACTGAGGGCACTGTATAAGTGGCACACTGGGGGCAATGTATAAGTGGCATTACTGGGGGCACTGTATAAGGGGCACTATTGGGGCCACTGTATAAGGTTCACTACTGGGGGCACTGTATAAGGGGCACTACTGGGGCACAGAATAAGGGGCACTACTGGGGGCATGGTATAAGGGGCACTACTATAGGGGCACTGCATAAGGGACACTGTTACTGGAGACATTGCATAAGGGGCACTACTACAGTGGGCATTGCAAGAGGGGCACTACTACTGGGGGCATTAAAATGCATATGGAATGGAAAGGAATGTTCCCAGAGTGACAAGAAACGGTGGTGTGTCATGTTGACACGCTCCCATTTTTCAGTGGCCACGCCCCTTGTGTAATGTGGCTAGGCCCACTTTTTTAGAACGCGCACATACTTAGGGGGGGGCTCAGTTTTTTAACTTTCCCTGGGCACCAAATAACCTAGTTACGTCACTGAGCCCCCAATAACTTTGCTTTGAGAGAGCCCTGTGTAAATAATACATTTTCTTTTAAAAACATTGGTCTAATTCTTCCCCTTTTCAGTTTTGTTTCACTGCTGTAACTAAAAAAGATTTTACACCACCACACATGTCCAGAAGCTAAACACTGTGGGGGTGTCCTCTATTTGTATATATATATATATATATATATATATATATATATTTATATATATATATACACTAGCTATTGCAATCGCTTCTGCCAAAATGTTATTTTATTTGAGGTGTTCTAGTTGTATTGATTTGTATGGGGGCTCTGTAGCGGGAGTGACCCATGTGCCCGGCAGCACTATACATATTGATGGCAGCAGCGCCTTTACCCACCACTCACAGCAATGTCACTGTGTTCTCTGTGTACAGACTGCTATGTAGCCTATCCTATTCAAGTGAACGTGGGCCCAAAGCACCACTCCTCCACCCTTTACCTGCCGCACATATGGTGCCACACCTATCTCTTGCATCGGTGATGTCAATAAATTTTGTTATTGTTTAACTTGACGGATCGAGATTAAATAAACTGCTGATTATTTCTAAGAGTTTCCACTACAAAATGATGCAGTTTTTCATGAAAATCGGTTCAGTAGTTCTTGTGCCAACTTGAACAAACAGACAGACACGTTATTATTATATTAGTATATATATATATATATATATAAAATTATATATATATATATATATATATACATATATAGTGTGCCAGGATGAGCTGGTGCTTGCCCACCTCTCTGACTTGACACTGGCTGAGCTCAGCTGTCACTCAGCAGTCCAGCCCAGCCTCCAGCTCCAGGTCACTGGCAACCAGAAGCGACACAAATGAAACCCAGCAGCTGGGCAGCAACTGTGAATGTGCTAAGCAAATCTGAGGTCTTGACTCCTGCGCTGCTCATCAAAGTACTGTTGCAAGTCGTCAATGCGCAGAGGAAACTTGCCCTGCTCATTCTGTCTCTGACATCAAAGCCAACTCTCTTCTGCCCATGCGTGAACCTTCAATGGTAAAAACCATATATGGTATGGTATTGCATAGTTTCATATCATCGATGGTGCCTTCTATTTTTCCCATCAATGTCAACCATCGATGGCATGATTCACGCATAATGCCATGATTCATGCATTTATAGGGAGTGGGCGGGATGCAAATTATGCTATTCTCATAGAATAGCATCAAATTATTTCCGCCCCTTCACCACAAGCACGCGAATTGTGGCAAAATGCCACAAGGGGGCTGGGCTATGATCTAGGGCCGACTGGACCATTGTAAACAATTAAAAACATATAGTCAATCAGGGGGTTTATGTGTACTTAGAAACCCCCAGTGCACACCACTGCCCTTATTAAATTCCAGCGATTCTTGTGAAAGAAAGAACACTGACCTCTATATACACCCTCTTAAAATGTGTAGAAATATAGGTTATATGTTAAATTTAATATCTAACAATACAAAATGGGATATTAGTATGTATTATATCTATGTATTATATTTAGGGTTTCAACTTGTGTATCTATGAACATTAGTGAGTTTTTTCGTTATCATAATTTTGTATCAATGTAAACTCCCCAATATGTATAACTAGTGTATTATATAACTGACAAATTATCATGGCTATTAGTTGCTGAAAAGTTGCACACAGAGTTTCTAAATTTATTTTAATGTCATAATTAATCATTCTTAAAATACTTCTAAAAGAATATTCACTCCTGCCAAAAACTTAACCCTATGCTGCCCCAATGCCACTCATTTAGGTTGATGCCCTACTCCTTTTCCTGAATTATTACAATTCAGCCCATGATGCAGCGAACCACGTTCCAATTTGTCCAAATCACACCCATTTAAGGGGGTACCCCAATGCATTTTCATTTGTTCTTTTCCAATAGCACACATGTTCTGTTCCCTGCAATTTATTCCCTATGCTCCAAATACGTTGTAGTTATAAACTCCAGGGGTACATTTCTGGTCTTAGATGGCCCTGAAAATCTAATTTATTGCGTTTCATATTTTAAATGAATCGATAGCTCTGCTTTTGTGACCTAAGTGACCTAGGGCAGCTGACATTGCTGCCAATGATCTCTCCGTGCACAAACTGACTTACAGAGGCAAGATGTTATCGCCATCATCATCTGATTTTGTATCAGTGTAAACTCCCTAATATGTATAACTAGTGTATTATATAACTGACAAATTATCATGGCTATTAGTTGCTGAAAAGTTGCACACAGAGTTTCTAATTTTATTTTAATGTCATAATTAATCATTCTTAAAATACTTCTAAAAGAATATTCACTCGTGCCAAAAACTTAACCCCATGCTACCCCAATCCCACTCGTTTAGGTTGATGCCTGACTCCTTTTCCTGAATTATTACAATTCTGCCCATGATGCAGCTGAACCACGTTCCAATTTGTGTGTCATCATCTTCACACAATATTAATTTGTCCCCACTGGAATCCACCATTACAGCCTCAGATGGCTCTGTAATTTTTGGATGTAATTGGCAGTAAAGGTCTTCTTAGTGAAATTTGTAGTTCATTTTAATGAACATCATCTTTTTCACATTTTGAGGAAGTAGTCTCCTACACCGATCACTGACAAGGTTCCTGGCTGTGCTGAAAACTCTGAGTACACATTGGAGGGTGGGCAGCTCAAGTAAAGCAAAGCCAGTTTGTGCAAGAGTCACCAAATTGCTTTTTTTTCCTGACAGTAGTGAAACGGACTATCTGACATGCTTTTTTGGATGCTATCATTAAAATAGTCCTCAACCATTCTTTGAATGGTGAATGTATCAGATGGAGTTATGGTAGAGGTCTCATTAATTGTAGACAATTATTTTAGACCCGACCAGATGTCAAAACTTGGTTGTGTTGACTCATCTGCATCACCAGTGGGTCTTTTTTTGGGGTAGTTTAGTTTTTTCCTGGAAGCCGCACTTGCTGGAGAAACTGAAGGAGTAGCCATCGCTGCATCACGTGCCACTTGAGCTGACAATTTCATTACCAACATCTCTTTGCATCTCTTCAGATCTGTGTCCGCTGGGAAGAAAGACTTAAACCTAGAATCCAGCACGGTCGCCAAAATATATTGATCCGATTGTAAGATCCTGACAACACTTGGATCATGTCGAAGCGAATAAAGGACTTGATCTACAAGTCCAACATGCTTAGTGGAATCACGTAAATTCAGCTCCTCCAGTTTCTGAAGCTGCTTTTCCAACAGTCTTATTAGCGGAATTACCTGACTCAAGCTGACAGTGTCTGAACTCACTTCTCAGGTGACTACTTTGAAGGGTTTCAGCACTTTGTACAACACGGAAAGTATTTTACACTGAGCTTGAGTAAAGTACATCCCCCATCCTCTTCCTATGTCATAGTTTGTTGTGTAGCTTTGGATAGCTTTTTGCTGTTCCTCCATACACTGAAGCATATAAAGGGTGGAGTTCCACCTTGTAACTACCTCTTGCTTCAGCTGGTGACTGGGCAAATTCAACATTTCTTACAGGTGCTGCAATTTTCTACATGCACCTGCTGAATGGCAAAAATGTCCAGAAATTTTGCGGGCTACAGAGAGTATCTCCTGCACGGCCCTGTTATTTAAAAAAATTTTCACCAACCAAGTTGATTGTGTAAGCAAAACATGGGATGTGTTGGAATTCACCCAGCTGTAATGCTCTCTCAATATTAGTGGCGTTGTCAGGAATCATACTATACAATAAATCAGGCCAATCACCCGATTATTCGCAAATCGGACCAACAACTGTATAGTGTGTAGGTAGTTTCACATGACACTATGCATAATGGTAAACTATGTCCTGTCTTTGTCATGCTCCAGACATAGGCATGCGCAGAAGCCGGCACTGGGGGTGCCGCTTCGGCACTTCCCCCTCCTCTGGGTCATGGACTACTCTGTCCCCCACTCCCTCCGAGACATACATTACTCACCTGGGCGGCCAGGTGAGTAGTGTATGTCCTGGTGGGAGGGGGGAACGGGGTAGTCCATGACCCCGTGGAGGGGGAAAAGACCAAAGTGGCACCCCTATGCTCCAGAGCTAGATTTGACATTTGGCTTAATCATCATTTTAGGCCTAAATTAAAGAGGTATATTTATTCTTAGTTCTCTCATTTTGTATATTACAGTGATAGCTCCCATCCTTCCAGAATGTTCTATGCATTTTTTTATTTTACTGATATCTTGCCATCTCTCAACAAGACTATTAGTAAAACTGATAAAAGAGGGACAAATATCATGAAACCATTGTGAATATTCTCCATAACCATATAAATGATATATAATAAAAAAAATTGCTATATAAATTATAAATAAAAAATTAAATGTTTCAATGCAACCAACCCAAAACAAAGGTTAAGTTTTCCACAAAGAGATATGATCAGGAAGGGATTAAAGTTGATCTTATTTAAGGTGTTCCTTATTCTCCTATAGCTTATACTGTATCATCTTTCATGTAGCTCTCCTTAATTTATACCTTTATAGTGCATATTTCAGTTAATGCCTTGATTACAGTATGCTTATAATGTGAGACGAGACAAAGAACTGTGAAGTAGGCAGTAAAAGGTGTTTTATTTCCCACTTTCCTTACTTTCTGCAATGTTTCGTTTGTTTGCTTATAGAAACCAACCTCCAGCAACATTCGTGCAGACAGAGTAAAACATTTTTTGGCTTTGAAGGAATCCCCTTAGGTGAAATTCACCTAGATAATATCACAGTTACTACATAACCTGTTTGGTTTATTTTCAATAACATCATAGAAGAAGCAACAAAGGCTATGCGTGATAATACCAGAAGCTACTCCCTGTAAATTAACCTTTAGGTGCTCTGCCTTTGCACGAACCGCCCACACATCCCAGCACAATGTGTGTTTTTCAGACATTAAACTGAGGTGGTGAAATGACAGGTATTTTCTTTCTGTCTTCTTACTACGCTTTCTTGACTCCTGAACATTCCTTAAATTGACTAGTAAAATTTAGTATATATTAGGAAACAAAAGGAATAGCAAACTAAATAAACACACAGGAAATAAATACTCAAATGACTGGAATTTGTTTTCACGGTACTTAAAAATGCGAGTGTGGTATTAGAAAACTGATTAATGTCAGTAAACTGATTGAATACAACAGAATGTGAGGGATCTGACTACCATGTATTGAAATCTTAGGGGCTGATGTTGAGTTGAACTTTTTCCAGTTTGCATAGTGTAATATTTGCAAAAATACTCTCCATCCATCCAAAAAGAGACTGTACACATATCCGCACCTAGAGAGATAGAATAGGGGAGGGGAAGGGCAGACTAATGTAGGACAAGTAAAGTAAGACATGTTTGTGTAACTGCAAAGAAATGTAGAATGGCAAAGAGACAACATTAGTTTGCAGGTCATAGATTCCTGCAAACAAGTGTTTTGTTCCTCGGGAGGCTTGCCACCTAGCAACAGCAGGTGTGCAGACTTCCACATACCTGATGGTTGCTCTGAGAATCTTTTGTAGATCAGTTGGTCTCCAATAGTGCTTTGCAAAGGTCCAGGCAGAGGCCCACCTTGCTGCTAGCATGATCGACTGTAGGGGTATGCCTTGGCTGTTGCTCTTGTCGCTGCTGCTCCCCTTAGGGAATGGCTTTTGAAGAGTTCAGTGTCTATCCCAGCTTCTCTCATGAATGTCACGATCCGTCCTCTATTAGTAGAGGATCTTGCTGGTTGAAATGTTTTTTTGCAGGTGAGGAATAGCTGTGTAATATTGTCTCTTATTCTCTCTGTCAGGTCCAAGTAAAACGATAAGCGCGAAGTCACACACAAGTTAGGTTCTGAAGTATCGTGTATTAAGTCGAATTCTACTATCGGGCTATTGAACGATTACATTTTTGTATGACCTCTAAGAATTATGTGGTACCCTGTAGGAGTCTGTGATAACCATGGGTCTGAGGGGTGCATGAATGTTAGTTCAGCCCCTCTGGCTGCTATGGCTAGAGCTAGCAAGGATGCCAACTTGCAATATAAAAGAGTAATGTTGTTTTCTATCTCCCAAAAGGCTAGGAGGGAGAGGAAGGGTTCGATGTCCCAATGGGAGTATTTGGGTTGTATAGGCTTAGAGAGGTAAATACCCCTCAACAGATGAACAGGTGGGCGGCGCATGTTCAACCCATAGAGGGCGCACATCTCCCAGCCGTTTGTGCAGCGGTACCGGCCCCTGGGAACAAGAATGGATGCCGCGTGCATGAGTGTGGCATCCATTCAGTGCATGGAGAGATCTGTGCGCAGCTCAGCTACTGACATAGTGCTGGGCTCGCCCCCAGCCTGACATTAAATGGTGAGGCATGCCGTATGGGCACGACCCCAAATAGCATCTTTTATGGGGCGTGGCCTATGGTAATTAGGCCACACCCCTAGATACCCTCGCCGCAAAGGGCGCAGCTAGGGCTGGAGCAGGCGCTGTCTGTTAGGTTTGGGATCATGATGGCTAAAGCAGAACCATATGACTTTATGGTAGCCGATGCTAGGCCTGATTGATATTTAGAGGCTAAGAAATCTAAGGCTAAGGGGTAAATTTACTAAAGTGAGAGTTTTTAAAATTGATATTGCCCATAGCAACCAATCAGATTCTACTTAACATTTAACTAGCACCTTCTAGAAGATAATAGCTAGAATCTGATTGGTTGCTATGGGCAACATCACTTTTAAAACTAACTTCTAAAAACTCTCACATTAGTAAATTTACCCCTAAATGTAGTAGAGAAGACTGGTCAGATAAGGACCCTTGGGACCGCCAGAGGTCAAACTCTTTAATTATCACCATATACCTGGTTCTAGATCGGGTCTTAAGGAAGCATTGATCACAGTTTTTTGGGGATGCTAGGGCTGGATCTGTAAGTAGTCCATTGCTTTATTGTAATTAAACCTTGCAAACAACCTTAAGCTAACTTATATAATAAAATAAACACACAGACACCAGTGCATTGGTTTAAGGTCACGGTATTTATTAATTGAATGACCATATTTTAATTCCTAAAAAGGTGGCAAAGAAGGTGCTACCAAACCCAGCTCCAGCCAATTAAAAACATAAAAATTGGGGGGGGGACTAATACGGTCCTCCCTTTATAAAGGTGTAACCTGCGCTGCAAAGGTCTCACCACCCTTTAATATGGCACAGTGCGGACGCTACCGCAAGGCAGTGCCCATTGTCCCGCCCATGTGAGTGGGACATACCCGCCATCCTTCAAAAGGGCAAGTGCCCCACAACGACCACTTACACCAGATGTGGCCGCTGGTTAGCAGCGCCTTCCCGCCTACTGTAGGATTTATTGTAATCCCTAAAAGACAAACAAACAAATATATAGCAAGGCTTTGGGTGGGAGTGTGGGACTTGCAACTGAAAAGAGGCTGGACTAAATTCAAACTGGCCCTTAAATACCCCTATAACATATACGCCCCTTGTCTACGGTCTAACTGGCTGCCCAGTACCCATGCAAAACCTACTAAACCTGCCTAGCAACAGCTTACCTACACTAAACAATTACAAAAAATTAGGACTCTTAAATAGCTTCGCGCCTAATCAGCCCTCATCTAGTCTAAGTAGTCCATTGCTTTATTGTAATTAAACCTTGTAACAACCTTAAGCTAACTTATATAATAAAATAAACACACAGACACCAGTGCATTGGTTTAAGGTCACAGTATTTATTAATTGAATGACCATATTTTAATTCCTAAAAAGGTGGCAAAGAAGGCGCTATGAAACCCAGCTCCAGCCAATTAAAAACATAAAAATAGGGGGGGGCGACATATACGGTCCCCCCCTGAATGTAGGTGTAACCCGCGCTGCGAAGATCTCACCACCCTTTAATTTGGCACAGCGCCCATTGTCCCGCCTGCATGAGTGGGACATACCCGCCGTCCTTCAAAAGGGCAAGTGCCCCACAATGACCACTTACACCAGATGTGGCCGCTGGTTAGCAGCGCCTTCCCGCCAACGCCAGATTCTAAGAACCGCAGCCCTGCCACCCAACAGAATGAAACCAAACAAAACGAGCCAACCAAAAACAAAAACCCTAATCAAAAACTGAAAAAAGAGCCTTAAGGAAATTACCCATACCTAAAGGAGAAAGGTGAACACCATCTGCCCTAATATATGGAGGACTTTGCAAAATTAAAGACGGATGCTTCACTATCACACCTCCAGAAGATGTCACAAAACTGGAAATGGCTGAATTAATTTTCTTTCTAGCTTTCTCCAAAGCCCTTGTATCCCTGGAACCTCTCCAAATGTATCTGGGCACTATCTCTGACCAGTCTACTCTCACCAGAGGCCAGCGAGAACAAATTTCCATCAAATCAGCCTTAACCTTCAATATAAGGTCAATTTCCTTTATTTGACCGACATCATTCCCACCTAGGTGCACTATCAACCAATCAGGCTTCCCCCAAAGCTGTACCTGTTTGTAAAGCAAATCCAACAACGCCGACCATTTCAAACCCCTAACACCTAACCATCTAACCTTGCGCCCCTTCACTAAAAGAATAGCCTTTATAGCCAAAGGGTGCCTTTCACCCCAATAGAAATATGAGTGGCCAACCAGCCACACTTGCTCCAATGATGAGATAGATGCTGTAAAAGACAAAAAAAATTCTAACCATCAGAAAAAACCTCACCCAAAACCAGGTAATGGCAACCAGAAGAACATTTTTTTAACGAACAACAACCCAAGTGAAGGAGAAAAATTTACAAAACCTCCCGTGGACCTCTTAATAAGCCAATTGAAATTAGGCCCCCTCAGAGAAATTTTTTTAAATCCCTTCACACCCCCAGTTTTTGAATGCTAATCATTCAAAAACTGACAGGTAAACGACGTTTCTGGGTTAGCGCAACAGGCGCAACTTAAACCTTATCACGGCGAACATAACTTAAATGCTGCTGACTTCCATTGGCCTATGTGCTGAATCTCTGACTCTGAGCAACAGCTAGCTGCAGCGCAAGTAGCTGTCCCAATGCGAAAAGAGTGAGTACCGTAATCTTCACTCTTTAGGCCCAACTTGGTTAAGCAGCGCTTAAATATGACAGAAAATTGAAACTTTGTGAGGGGCAAAGCGTTTAAATGCACAAAGAACTGAGAGCCACCTGCTGGGCGCAACTAAAGGAATAGGACGCTAAACGAAATGGGCAAGCTCCCCTTTAGGATGACTTTTCATTGATATCCAACATCCCCGACCTAACTGATCCATTTTAGAACGGGGTATCTTGCAAAGCACTGACTCTTCTTTAACTAAAACGTGTTTGAGCAATACACTGTGTTCAAAGAACTGTTATTCGCAGCTACCAATTCACTTACTCTAAAAGCGTAAAAAAACGCGAAAGAAAAATCCGTTCGAAAAAGGGTTACCTCGAACTCAGAATCCTCTACTGGTGAAAGCACTGACAACAGGTCCTGTAACAAATTTAAGTTGATAGGTCGACGCTCATCAGCAGGTGTTGTGTTCTTTCTGGCCCAGCCTTTAAGGGCCTTAGAAAGGACGAACAACTTAGCGGGATCATGCACTTGGTACAATTTAGAGTGGAACGAGATACCAGCCAATGCCGTGGACATAGATGACTTTGACCTGCCCTGCTGGTAGTGACCCCACACAACAGACATCAAACATTGCTCCGCTGACTCACCCTCTTGCTCGTGCCTAAGCCGGTAAGCCTCCCAATCATCCCATGCTGCTGTATATGTGCGCAGGGTGGATGGCGCCAAGGATTTTCACGCAAGTCCAGTTATGCCTAATCGATAATTTGCCAGACATAAGAAGGACATATTAAACCGAGGGGGTTAGCCCCGGCACCAAAACGCGGAATTTATTAAAGTTGAAACGTGAAAGCGCATCTGCTATCTCGTTGTCAACACCCGGCACATGTTTTGCCTTACAATTTATATTGAAATGAAAACATGTCAAAACTAAATGCCTCAAAAGCCGCAAGGTCTGAGGTGTAGAAGACTGCTGGTTATTAACTGCATGCACCACCCCTAAATTTTGCACCGAAAAAATATAGTCTGGTTCGCCAAAGTCTTAGCCCATAATTCCACAGCCACAATTATCGGAAATAGTGCCAACAAAAGTAAGTAGGCTGTGAAACCGTGGGAAATCCATGAAGGAGGCCAAGGGGCAGCACACCACTCCCCTTGAAAGAAAGCCCCAAAACCGAAAGAGCCAGCCGCATCCGTAAAAAGCTGCAGAGCATGATTATATACTGGCCTTGAGGGCCAAATTAATTCTAAATTAAAATTAACTAAGAAATCTACCCATACCCACAAATTTTCTTTAATTTCTCTAGACAAAAGTATGATATGATGCGGCTTTGTAGCTCCTGCCATTGCTCTCTCAAGCTTCGTCAAAACCCTCCCCATAGGAATGACCCTGCATGCAAAATTAATTTTGCCTAATAGCGACTGCACTTAGCGCAACCTCACCCTGTCTGCGCTTAAGCACTCTTCAATTTGTCCCAGAAGCTTATGAACCTTGTCTGCAGGGATGCAACAGCACCCTGCTCCCGTATCTAATTCAATGCCCAGGTATGAGAGACAACAAGTGGGACCCTCTGTCTTATCCCTGGGAACTGGAACCCCCAGAACTTGAAATAGAGCACTAGCAGAGAACAAAAGCTCCTGGCAAATGTTACTATCTCTTGGACCCATGAAGAGAAAATCATCCAAATAATGGGCGATGCCCTGATGCCCGGTGCCTGCTTGAATGCACCAATGTAAAAATGAGCCGAATTTCTCAAAATAGGCGCAAGAGATAGAACAACCCATGGGCAAACATTTATCAACTTAAAATTGCCCATCTATTTTAAACTCCATAAACCGCAGGGAATCGGGGTGTAATGGCAACAGTCTGAAGGCTGATTCAATGTCTAACTTCGGTAATAAAGCCCCAGTCAAGTGCCAGTTAAGTGCCTCCTCAAATAACTGATAACGAACCCTACAACATTCCCCTGGAATAGCGTCGTTCACAGAGCCGCCATGAGGGTGGGACGAATGCTGGATTAAGTGGAATTTACCCGGAACATTCTTGGGCACCACCCCGAGTGGAGAAATGCACTAGCCGGGCAAAGGAGGATCAGTAAAAGGACAACACATGTGCCCTAAATTAATCTCCGCATCCACCTTCTGCCTCACCATCTGTGGCCACTCCCAGGCCGAATGCAAATTCCTGCACGACACAACTTGAACTGCACTATTTATGGGTAAATGGAAACCTAAAGTAAAACCATCTAACAAGAACTGAGCTTCATCCCTAAAGGGGTACTTATTTAACCACCTATGCAACTCGGCCAGCATGACCCGTGATGAGGCCTTATTTTGCATCACCACCGGTGTGTGTCCTATCTGTGTGCTCACTCCACGCTGAGAACTTGCAGTCCTTGGCTGGGTGGGATGCCCCGTATATTCGACAAGAGTGTCAAAAACGACAATTGGAGCCCCTAGAACACTTTCCATCGTTGAATGCAAAGCATTTACCCTTCGCTACAAACCCTGAACCTCCCTTAGCCCCTGCCACTGGTTTCTTTCTCTGAACCTCATTCATGCTCCTAGTCTGCTGTGTGACCTCCAGCCACTCCTCTACATCCTTAAAATCCAGGGACAGGGTAGGGTTACCATCCTGCTTTCTGCGGAATTTCTCATCATAATCCCGCCAAACATGTCCCCTGGATTTCATAAACATCTCATGCATCAAGAAAATATACTTGATCACGTTGGAATGTTCATTGGGCCTGGTCTCTAAGTAGCAGGCAGCAAACACCAAAAAAACCCTTAACCACTGGTAGTAACTCCTGAAAGCATTCTCTCCCATACCCCCCGACTTTTTTGCCTTCTCAAAAGCCTGTCTCATATCTTCCGTTAGGGTGAAAACATCCACATATTTACCTTTTCTAATTTTTCCCCGCATCCTTTTCTCAAACCCCTAGTTACTGCCGTATTGGAACAATGTACCATTTCTGAGTACAATGTCAGTTCCGTTTGAATGGCAGAAGCATTAGAAACTTTACGCTTTGAGCTTTTCTTAGCTAGTTGATGCGCTATCAACTTTGCCAGTTTACGTGGGCGCTCAGGTGATCCTGATGACTCACTGCTAACACTAGAAACCGATGAAGAACTGGCAGACAAATCATGCATAACATCATGCTCACCGGATCCAGATGGACCTGGAATTTCGGACACTTCAGCACCACTTGCCACTGTTCCTGATGAATCCTTCGCTGTCTCCAACTGCGCAACATCAGTCTGTCTCCTTTTCTGTACTCTCGCAACCTGAACCGTTTGCTCTGATAGAACGCTAGGCTGAACCTCGGGGACAAAAGCAGAAACCGTTAAAGGAGACAGGGGTGGAGGTTCTACTGATGGAGGAGGTTGTGGGGGAGGGGAAGGAGCTGTGGCTGTCGAAACCAGCTGAGGTGAAGGCAATTGAGAAATTGGTTGGGTATAATTGCCCGGCATGTGCACCGCAGCCCCAGAAACTTGCGATATATTTGAGGTAGGGTAACTCTGTAACCAAGGACCCTGAGGACCAAAAGCAGCCTGCCATGGGAACATGTACATACTATTAAGTTGTGGCGAAGATGCATAAGGAGGCTGCCAATATGGGAAATGCCCAGCCACTGACGTGGGTGTGGTGAAAACTGAATATGGTAAAGGCAATGAGGTACTACACTGGGGAAGGGACATTGCATAACTAGCTGGCGAGGACCATGTGCAGGAGAGGAAAATGTTGGAGAAAATTGAGGGCTAAAAGAGGGGTTAGCAGAGACTGGAAAATAAGGCAGCGTAGAGGTGAGAGAGAAAGGAAAAGCTGAATAGGGGTAAACTGCTGCAGCCATAGAAGTGAAAAACGGAGAAGGCTGCACAGGTAAATTAAATGTAGCAGCCATAGAATGATGGGAAACCGTAACTTGAGACTCTCCTGCAGGGGGCGCCCCTGCCAATGGCAGCATGCTGTTTGACTGTGAAACAACCACAGGAGCCCCTGCAGTCGACACAAGCAAACCCGATGGAGGAATAGGTGCAGGGACGCTATCAGGGTCCCCGCAACCTCCAACAAGGACCCATGCTGGGATCCAACCGCAGGGGCTGCTGTAAGCGCACCTGCAGCAGGCAGCATGTATCCCTGCTGATGCACAGCTGTGGGAGCTGCAGCAAGTGTCCCCACAGCTGGCCTTATCTCCCCCTCCTGACACACCACCACAGGGACCGCAGACAAAGTCCCTGCTAGCGGTGATTTATTACCCGGCAAAAGGTTGATGAGGGCGGGTCTCGTGATCTCCGCACAGAGGTGCGGGGAGCCCGCGCCTCGCCTCATGGGGCCTTTACAGACGAGGCCGGGGATTCCCCGGCGCTCGCGTCATCCAGTGACTCCTCCCCGGCCTGCGCGGCAGACAGACGCCGGAGAGGGAGCTTGATACACAGCTTCCCCCTCCGATGCCACAGGTAAACGAGGTGAGGCAAAAGAAATTATATTAAACTGTGATATAACAATGGAAGAACAAAAGGGGCGAAATAAGACAGAATAAATGAATGGAATAGAATTAAAATGGGTGAATAATGAAAGCAAATGACATGGAATTATCTGAGGTGACAAAGACACAATACAGATTGTACTCAGCCTGACTTGCAACTGAAAAGAGGCTGGACTAAATTCAAACTGGCCCTTAAACACCCCTATAACGTATACGCCCCTTGTCTACATTCTAATTGGCTGCCCAGCAACCATGCAAAACTAACTAAACCTGCCTAGCAACAGCTTACCTACACTAAACAATTACAAAAAATTATGACTCTTAAATCACTTTGCGCCTAATCAGCCCTCATCTAGTCATAGCAACCTAATAATGTTGCCATCCACATGCACTGGGAGAGTTTCCAATATGTCTGGAGTTCCCTGGAAGCAGTCCTTGGATAACCCCAGGAAGATCTTGGGTCCTATGTGTAATTGGCTGATCAGAGGAAATCATACCCTGGAACGGCATACCAGATATATTATAAAAATACGGGGTACTCGGTCCTCCCTGATTTTCTGTAGGACTTTAAGGAGGGCAGGGGGAGGGAAGGCATAAAGGTTTGACAGGTCTGTCTAAGGGAAGGACATCGCATACATTCTCCATACCCCTTTCGTCCATATTCTGGCCACAAAACGTGGAACCTGAGTGTTCAAGGGGCTAGCGAAGAGGTCTATCTCTAGGTTCCCGAAGGTTTGGAGTAATTTTAGGAAGACCTGGTTTCTCAATGTCGCAGATCCTAGAGAGATTCTTTCTCTGGACAGGTAGTCTGCAAGTTCATTGAGCTCCACTGGGATGTAGGCTGCAGTTAAGACTATGGGTCTGATTCAGGTTGGATCGCAAGGCTGCGTTCGCATGCAGCCAGCCGATGTTTGCATTCTGTGCATGCATCTAAGATGCAGTGCGCATGCGTGAACCAGGCACTGTGATTGGGAATGCGATTGCAGGCAGTACGCAGACCCAGTACTCAGTGATTGACAGGAAGTGCCATTTGTAGCTGGTGATGGGGGGTGGTCGTGCGAACGCAGGTATGTCAGTGCCTTTGAACACTGATGCAGGGGCGTACATAAATTATCCACAGCTAAACCATACGCAACCTGAGTACTCACTGCGTGCAGGAAGTTTAGCAATTCCTGCAGGAGGGTCAGGTCAACTACTATTATGCGTCTTGGTCCGATGGTTCTCGATTGTACCGATGTTTTTGCAATCTTGCACATTATTATGGATGTTAGTGAAGGTAAGGGGGCGTCTTTATGAAGTGCTGGGCATCTTCATAACAAGGTGCGGTGGCATACATTCATTCGCATATTTTCGCAGCTAGTGGGTGCGTGTAAATGCAGCCTTGCGATCCAACCTGATCAGGCCCTATGTCCCTTTAGACTTCTCAATCCCAGACTTCTAATGCTTCCATAGGGATATTGACTTGGTGCCCCCCATTCTGTTTATGTATGACACCGTAGTTGTATTGTCCAAGCATAGCTGGATACAGACCCTTCTCGTGTGCTCGGGTAGTAGGGCTTTTAGAGACAGTTTTTCTGCACGTAATTCTAGGACGTTTATAAACAACTTGGTTTCTTTGGGTGGCCAGGTGCCCCTTACTGCTTTATCTTGAGAGAAAGCTCCCCAACCTGTTAGTGACACGTCCGTAGTGATTGTCAGGGTGTTGGGTCTAGAAGTGGGCGAGGAGGAGGTATTGGGAGACTGTTCCAATTGGATAGTTCTGTTGTGTAAATTGCTTACGATTAGCGTCTTTGTAAAAGTGGTGAAGAATAGCAATAAGCAGTATTTTTTGGTGAAAATAAGTAGTCCAGTCAAAGTTGGGGTACTTGAAAATGGGTGCTAGCTAGAGATGACCCACCCAAATTTCGGGGATCCGGGGCGACCCGAGCGCAGCTCGGATCTCCCTTCCTGCCCCAGATCCCTGACCCGAGCCAAAACCTCACGACCCCTCTGTAGTTTTCAGCGGGCTTAACGCTGATTGGCTAAGAGAGCCGTCTGTCACGGCTCTCAGCCAATCAGCATTAAGTCCATTGAAAACACTATAAAATAGGGAAAAGAAGATGGCACCTGCCATCCCCCGCCACCGGTACCCCCCACCGCTGACACCACCCACTGCCGACACCATCGGCAGCCCCATTGGCAGCATCCCCCACTGCCGACACCACCGCTGCCGACACTCCAACACTGATGCCCAACGTACTGAGGACACCATCAGCGACCCCCACACTGCTGACACTCCCACAGTGAGGACACCACCAGCACCCCTGCACTGCCAACACAGTCAGCAAACCTACACTGAGGACATCGCTGGCACGCCCGCTCTGCCGACACCGCTGGCACCCTGCATTGAGAACACCCCTGCACTGCCGACACAATCAGCAAACCTGCACTGAGGGCACCCCCGCATTGCCGACACAGCCAGCAAACCTGCACTAAAGACACAGCTGGCACCCCTGCACTGCCGACACAGCCAGCAACTCTGCCCTAAAGACACCACTGGCACCCCCCACTGCCGACACAGCCAGCAAACCTGCACTAAGACACCGCTGGCACCCCCGCACTGCCGACACAGCCAGCAAACCTGCACTAAAGACACCGCTGGCACCCCCGCACTGCCGACACAGCCAGAAAACCTGCACTAAAGACACTGCTGGCACCCCCACACTGCCGACACAGCCAGCAAACCTGCACTAAAGACACTGCTGGCATCCCCGCACTGCCGACACAGCCAGCAAACCTGCACTAAGATACCGCTGGCACCCCCGCACTGCCGACACAGCCAGAAAACCTGCACTAAAGACACCGCTGGCACCCCCGCACTGCTGACACAGCCAGCAAACCTGCACTAAAGACACAGCTGGCACCCCTGCACTGCCGACACAGCCAGCAACTCTGCCCTAAAGACACCACTGGCACCCCCCACTGCCGACACAGCCAGCAAACCTGCACTAAGACACCGCTGGCACCCCCGCACTGCCGACACAGCCAGCAAACCTGCACTAAAGACACCGCTGGCACCCCCGCACTGCCGACACAGCCAGAAAACCTGCACTAAAGACACCGCTGGCACCCCCACACTGCCGACACAGCCAGCAAACCTGCACTAAAGACACTGCTGGCATCCCCGCACTGCTGACACAGCCAGCAAACCTGCACTAAGATACCGCTGGCACCCCCGCACTGCCGACACAGCCAGAAGACCTGCACTAAAGACACCGCTGGCACCCCCGCACTGCCATCACAGCCAGAAAACCTGCACTAAAGACACCGCTGGCACCCCCACACTGCCGACACAGCCAGCAAACCTGCACTAAAGACACTGTTGGCATCCCCGCACTGCCGACACAGCCAGCAAACCTACACTAAGACACTGCTGGCACCCCCGCATTGCCGACATCACCGGTACTCCTCAAGGAGGACTCTGCCAGTACCGCAGCACTGCCATTCCATGTACTGAGGACACCGTCAGCAACCCCACTCTGCCGACACTGCTGTCACAGTAAGTGCACTATTGGTGTATCCAACCCACACTGTATAACACACTGTATCCATGTTGGAAATTAGAAACTGAACTGCCACATGTTAGTGCCGCCCACTGTGTCACTTAGCTTAGTCAGCCAGCTAGCTGGATGCAACCTTTTAGCCTTAACTAGATTAAGCAAATAATATTGTGAGGTGGTCAAAATTGATTGGAAATGACTGGAAATAAATGTTACTGAGATTAATTATACTGTAGGAACAAAAACAGGCCCATTTAGGTGAGGTTTTGGCAAAACCAATCCAGATATAAAAAGCCAGGGTAGATCCAGATCCAAAACCAAAACACGGGGGTCGTCGGACATCTCTAGTGCTAGCATATTTTTATATCTCTAAAGTGAAATTTTAAAAAACATGAAAAATCCACCTGCTGCATGCACCTGCAATCCCAAAAATACCTGACCCATCCTTGTAGCCCCCCAAAAGGCCTAATTCGATAGTTTTTATGCTTGTCCCCCAACTTTTTAAATTTTTATCCCAAAAATGACATGTCTTTTTTGGGGTGTTCTTAGGTTTTTGTTTTTTTGTGCAGATTTGTCTTTTGGGGGGGGCTGTCCCAAGGGTTCTGAGTCATTTCCCAACGTTTGCACCCCAAAATAAAGATTTTGCACTTCTTTCACCTGCTATTGATTGGAGAATCTTTTTTGGAGAATTCAGTGCATCGAGTTTCCGCTTAGGTGAAATTGTCCTGGAATTGAATTTGGTGAAATTTTTTTAGGCTAAATATTCTCAAGAAAAGAGGCGAGAAAGGCCTCTAATTGAATATGGCCCTAAATGTTATGTTTCGGGATGGGGTTAGGACTAACTTTTGAGTATTTTTTATGAATCCTAGGTCTGCTCCAAGGGAAAGAGTTGAGTCTCTGTGTCTCAGAAGGGTGTCGTGGTCTGGGGGTATCAGTAATATGTTGTATCAGTAAATAATGAATTGGACACTCTGCTGGATCAAATGGGACACTATGGCTTTCATGACCCATGTAAAGGTGTAGGGAGCAGAAGAGAGGACCTTAAGTAAAACCTTAACTGTCCATTGAAATAAGGTGTCTCTCCAAAAAAATCTGAGGAGACACCTGTCATTTAGATAAACAGAATAGTAACTGAAAGCTTTTTTCAGGTCTATGTTTACACAGCAGCAGTCCTTTGTGAGGAGGTAAGGAATATCAGGAATACCTTCCATACGAAACCTCTTTGGTTTCAAATTGGTTCAAAGCTTTTACATTTAATACTGGTCTTACAGAGCCATCTTTCTTTATTATTAAGCCTTTTACGGTCGGGTCTGCCAATTCTATTTTCCCTGTTGGAGGGCTGTAGTCAGTACCTTGTCTAGCTGAGGGCTGCAATTCCTCGAGCAAGGAATATGACCCGCTTGTGTGAAAAATTAATTAAATGGAGATTTAACCCTGATTGGATCGTTTTCAGCAACCACCTTTCTCGCCTCTTTTCTTGAGAATATTTAGCCTCACCACTCTAAATAGGATTGTTTGAGAGTTTTGTGGGTAAACTTACCGTAGCTGCGACCTGTTTTGGCACTGTTCCAAGTGTTTGAGGATGATCCTCTTGGGGCATCATTGGATCTGTGCATGAAGCCTCCTCTCTGGGCTCTTCCTGTGCCTTGGAAGTCTCAGGTCGGACATGTGGTTCACGAAGTCCGACCCCCTTGAAGAAAGCGTCCTTTGAAGGGCTCGTTTACTTTCTTGATATAAAGGTAGGATTTCCTTGCCTTATGTCTCATTTTGACCTCCTCTATGAACTAAGGGCCGAAGAGGTCGGCGTCAGTAAGGTTAGTTGAATGTCTGGTCTATTATAAGTGTTGATAATGGCCTTAAGCAGAGCAAGCTTGGACGCCACCAGAGAATCCAGAGATACGCTGGACTCCCCTTCACTCTCCACTTTATCTAACATGAACAGCAGGGGGCCAGTTGCGTCCGCTATTTCATATTGAATCTTCCTTTCACACTCTGCTCAAATTGTGACTTGCCTTGTCATTTGCTGCAGGTCAGGATTTCTGCCTGACCTTGTTCGAGAACCATGCACTGACATCACCATCATGCACTATGTCAGCTGCTAGCATTCTTCCAGTGGGAGTGCTCCTGCCTCAGCTGACCTCAGCAACCTATCAGGGACTGGCAGCAGATTCATATCCCCTGTGAGAATTCCCACTGGTGCCAGAGCAAAGAGTTACTTCCTAGTGTTACTTTCTATCCTGTGGCTCCTTTGTGCAGAAAACCATCACTGCTACCTGGCTCTATATCCACAGTTCCTGTGTCCTGATTGTGTGCTGCTGTATACCAGCTCAGTGTAATCACCAGCTGCACTGATCAGAGGATTCCTGCAATCAGCCTCTGCAAACCTGTTCCTGACCCTGGCTTGTTTCTAACCTGCTTCTGTCTAATCCCTGGTACTGCGTTTGGTTATCTGGTTCTGATCTTGGCTATCCTCTGCGACCTGCACTCGTCTGCTTCCTGGTACCTTGTTGTCCGTTTGGTTCTGACCCGGCCTGTTGACTACACTGAGAATCTTCTCCATTACATCCATAGTACACCAGCACCTGTATAGGGAAACCTATTCTGGGGGCCGCGACCTGTGTGTCGGACGCAGCCACGCCCATACCCTCTTGCGAGGGTCCCTGGTGAACACCACCGGCACATTAGACTCCACGCCTCAGAAATAGGTCACGCCAATCCCCAAATACGGGTTGCGTCCATGTGCCCTCCGAGAGTTGTGACACTTCCTCAGAGTACAGTCTGTGGATTCGTTCTGCCTCTTTTCTCCCACTATGTTTGCTAGGGCTGGGACAATGTTAGGATCGTAACAGTAACTCGTCTTCTTTGACAAGGGTTGCTCTAAATGCCAACTGGGCACATTTTTGTACCTCAGAGTTACGTCTTAAGTTGGAGGGATTTTTCTTGCTAAAGCCACTCTGGCCATCTGAATCTCACTATATTCCCCACGTTGGGATGAGGCAGAGGTTCTAGTAACTTCCTCCAATTCCCAGTCCACAGAGCAAGAGTGGCCACAGTCCCTATGGGAAATGTGCGGTTGTCTGTCAGGTGACCCCACATACTGAGAGCGGGTACATTTGTGCTGCTGGCTACATGCAGAAGTTTCTTGCCAGCTATGGGCAGAGGTGTTGTCTGCTATGGACAATCCCAGGGAATAGGGGATGACACCTGAGCAGGTCCCCATTGGGCCAAACTTACTTTTATTTTTTTTTAACTTCTGTTCTTAAGGATTGGTGGGTTCCCTGAACAGAGAGTTGACTTGTCACAGTGCTGAGGAGATTTTTCTACCTCAGAGTCAGAAGAATCAGAAGTGTCAAAACTTCTGACAGGAAAAGATTTTTTTTATTTTTTATATGAATATCCTCTGAAGAGAATGAATTAGACGTGGGAACAGGTTCTTGCCCTTTTATGGGCTCTTTTCCCTTCGAAACTTCCAGCCATGGAGGACAATCCCAGTGTGTCTGACACAGAGACAGAGACTGTGTCCTCCATGTCAGCACTGACAGAAAAATCTGATCAGCGGTGCCTGCGCGTATGCACGTGACCTGCGATTCATACGATTGGATTCAGAGTCGTCACCATATCAGTGTGCACTTGCTCCAGCCCTACTCCTAGTGCAAAAAATCTGTGTAAAAACAGGTGTAATTACATGTGTACACAATTCTGACCCTTAGTTGCATCTAGTATATGACATAAGCTCACCCTTCCTAAACTTATGGTGCCCACACACATAGCGACATTTTACACGATTTGGCCGATTTCGACGAATCGTGACAACGAATTGGTTAAAAAAAAGTACAAATCATGAGTTTATACTCACGAGCACGATGCCGATGCGCGTCCCCGCTCGTCGTATATCGCATCTTCTGATCTGCCGTGCTGTAGGGCAGATTAGCCAACCATGAACACCATGGAAGCCGATCGTGAGGTTTTTTTTCCTCACGATGAATCGTACGATTCATCACACAATGCGGAATTTGACTGACAGAAGCCTGGACACGCCCCATCGCCATCTTTTGCAGCATCGTGTATGGAGCAAGACAGTCGCACTTTGGGAGCCTGCACACTGAAGTCTTGTTTTGTTGGATATTTGGTGAGTATTTGTACAGTTTGCAACCACACTGACCACCAATATGTGCCCCAGGTAATAAATGCATGACCCAGCCACCGCCCGCCGTATTGAGGCGGGCGTTGGCTGGGTCATGCATTAAGCTCCCCCACTGCCCACCAATGTGTGCCCCCAGGTAATAAATGCATGACCCAGCCACCGCCCGCCGTATTGAGGTGGGCGGTGGCTGGGTCATGCATTAAGCTCCCACTGCCCACCAATGTGTGCTCCCAGGTAATAAATGCATGACCCAGCCACCGCCCGCCGTATTGAGGCGGGCGGTGGCTGGGTCATGCATTAAGCTCCCACTGTCCACCAATGTGTGTAATACATCAAAAAAATAAATAAATAAACATGTATTTTACAAAAAATCACCATACATTACATTTAAAAACACACATTATTTAAAGCTGGGGGTCTTCTACCTTTCGGTCTCCAGCTGTTGTGGAACTACAGATCCCAGGATGACCTGCCACCCACCTTTGAAACTGTTTTTAGGGCATCCTGGGATCTGTAGTTCTACCACAACGACAGGCCCAAAGGTGGAAAACCCATACTGTCAAACAAAGAAAAACATTATATTACCAAGCAATAAACACATAACATTCCTGTAAAAGAAAACATAATTAGAATACCATAACAAACCTTTAAAAACCTGTAAAAAAGAAAATATTAAAACATTAAAAATGTGAACTATAACAACATTACATTTAACAAAACTATATACACAAATATTTAAATGTCCTTTTTTTTTCTTATTCATAGATAATGTCCATGGATTCAGAACGTGAATTCGTTACAGGATTCATTGAAATCCTGCACTCAAAAGACTGTCTGTGGAAGATCAGTTCTCGGAAGTACCACAATAAGTCGCACAAGTTGGCCGCACTCGAGGAACTGTTGGTGTATACGAAAAAATACATATCTGATGCAGACCTGAAAACTGTACGGCAAAAGATTCAAAATCTCAGGACAGTGTACATCAAAGAGAAAAAGAAGGTGGATGACTCCAAAAAATCAGGAGCGGCTACAGATGAAATATATACTCCTGCGCTGTGGTACTACCAAATTATGTCATTCATCAGTGAACAAGAACCTCAAAGGGAATCAATCATCTTGATGTCTGAGCGTGAGGGAGATGAGGAGGTTGCAGAAATCTTGGTAAATATTGACACAGTTTAAACCAAAATCCTTAATGTTTTTGTTGTTAAATCCCAAATGTCCAATTTAGTCAGTAGTTCACAGACAGTCCTCCTACCATGGTACAGCACCTGGTCCATTGAAATAGGTCATGTACTCCTCCCTCACTTCTTTGGCACGTGCGGTGGATGTTGTTGTAATTGGTGGTGCAGACACAGATGTCAAATGTTCAATGTCCTCCAGGGGTCCTACATCTTCTGGTCTAGCTGGGACTGATCCTCGTTGAGTAGATTTTCTTCGCAGAAAGTTGTGCAGCACACAGCACGCCATCACGACGGAGTCTATCTTCTCCACATGTAGATTGATGGTGGTGTGGAAAATGCGGAAGCGGTTGCTCATTATTCCAAACGCATTTTCCACAATGCGCCGTGCCCGGGATAGACGGTAGTTGTAGATCCTTTTCTCTCTGGTCAGGCCCCTGTGTGCAAATGGCTTCATCACATGTTCATGTAATGCAAAAGCCTCGTCTGCAACGAAAACATAATTTAGGCCGTGCTTTGTCTGGTCCAGTGAGGGCAAGTTGAGGGTTTTGTTGGCGAGTCTCTGGTAGAAAGCCGTCTTTTTGAAGTACCCACCATCCGAAGCACGGCCATTCTTGCCGACATCCACAAACAGAAATTCGTAGTTGGCATTCACCACTGCCATGAGAACGATGCTGAAGAATCCTTTGTAGTTGTAGTAGTATGATCCGGTGTTGGCAGGTGGGTTGATGCGGATGTGTTTACCATCGATGGCTCCTCCGCAGTTAGGGAAATTCCAACGTTGTTCAAAATCTTCCGCGATGCTGGTCCACTCCTCCACGGTGTTAGGAAACTGTAAAAATAGTAAAAAAGGGGTTAAAACATGACTAATATTTTTTATATCTTTTTTCCCTATATAGACTCCCACCCAAGACCCTGATTTAGCATCCACACCGGACCTCAGTCTGCTCGGTGGTGACAGTGATCCGGAGAATAGCACACAAGTGGAAACTCAAGTTCCACCTGGACCCTCATCTTCTCAACAACCCCACAAAAAGAAATAAAAAAGGCAGAAAGGAGAATTTTACAGAACAAGAGGACCATTTTTTACAAAACGCAGAACGGCTGCTGCAGAAACCCCCAGATGCAATAGATGATTTCACAGCTCATGTGAACAGCACATTGAGAAATCTGGATGCAGATATCCAAAGAAATTTTTTAAGGTTAAACTACGACCTCTTGAGTCGCTGTATGAGCAAAAGTATCTCAAATTCTACATACATTGCAGATCCAATGCTATTTTCCCCTGTCCCAAATAGGTATGTCCGCCCCCCCCTGCCCAGTTAGATATTACTCCCCCACCAAGCACCCCAAGCACCAGCACCACCTTGTATAATGCTCTGCTGGATGCAGCAGATGAGTCGCCCCAATATACAGAGATGTAAATTTTTTCTTGATTTTAATATCACCAAATTTAATGAATTCTAATAGGTGCTTGCTGCATGGGATAGGATGGTGATGACGCCATTTGGACAAGGTCACTACGCACATGGCACAAGTACACATTGCTGGAAGCCAGGGCCACAATGTATACTTGTGCCATATGTGTAATGGCCTGTTCAAACTGGCGTCTGACCCACCCTATCACATACAGCCTATTGGGATTCATAAAATTTGGTGATATTTAATTTGGTTGTTTTTTTGTCTTGCTTTTAATGTCACCAAATTTTATGATTTCTAATAGGTGCTTGCTGCATGGGATAGGGTGGTGATGACGCCATTTGGAAAGGTCACTACGCACATGGCACAAGTACACATTTCTGGAAGCCGGGGCCACAATGTGTACTTGTGCCATGTGTGTATTGGCCTGTTCAAACTGGCGTCTGACCCACCCTATCACATACAGCCGGCTACCTATTGGGATTCATAACATTTGGTGATAATGTTCTTTTGTAAAATTGTTATAAAAAAAGGATATTGCACACAGTTTAGTGCACACTTTCAGTTGCCTGCAGGTCAGTGCACATTGTACTAAAAGAAGGCAATTTTTTGCTTTATGTTGAATAAAAAATAAAAATAAAAATTTTTCTTTGCACAAGAAACCAATGTGTGGTGTTTTTTTTACTTACCTTGCAATAGTGGTACTGTAGCACTTTTACGATGGCTTTGCAGGTCTCTGGAATGATGACGCCCAAGGACTGAGGTGAGATGAGTGTCCCAAACTTCAGGTCTTCCAGTGACCTTCCTGTAGCCAGGTACCTCAGGTTAGCCACCAGTCTCTCTTCAGCAGGGATTGCCCTCCGCCACCTTGTGTCCTGTCTCTTGATGTGGGGGGTCACCAGATGCAGCAATTCTTGGAAGCTGGCGTCATCCATGCGCAGGTAGTTCCAATAGTCGTCCGGGTTGTTCTCCTTGATCTCCATCAGCAGGGACATGTGAGAGCAGGTATCCCTTTGTAGCAGCCACTCCTTGGTCCAGCATGCTCTCCTTCTTCGCTGGGCCCTCTTCCTAATCTCCCGGAACCCAGCTTCAGCGACCAACACTCTATACTGATAGGGACGCATCAGTACAGAATTCAGGAACAGGATAGAATGCAGGTAGGTAGCACACACTTGCAGGTAGAATAAACTTTGTACAAGGCAAGCCAAATACAAAGAGCACAGTAGCAATGTACAGGATTCAGCAGGAATACACCTAGCCTCATCTAGTAGCAGAGCTGAATGTACACAGAGTTTAAAGGTTGCCTGCTGTTTATACTCCCTAGCTAGCCCTTCCCATTGTTATGGCTATTTAAATTTCCCACCAATAGTCAAGAGCCTGTTTTATTTTTTTTTCAACTCACGATTTGTTATGGCCAATCTCATGATGCGTACGATCCGATAGATCGTGAGATCGTAAAACAGATTGGGTGTCTTTTTTCCAAAATCGTGATCACGACGGCAAGGGAGCTCCTGTGAAAGTTCATGAGGAAATTGGCCATAAAATCGTATCGTGAGCACATCGGTATATGTGTGGGCACCTTTAGCCTATGTGTAAATAAGTGATGTAACTAAGGTTGGTCAGGTGGGGCATGTGCCCTCTTTGTATTCAACTTTGCATCAGCTCCATTGTGGCGTGTGTGTGTGTGTGTGTGTGTGTGTGTGCTTGAGCAATTTTATATTTTTTTGTGCTGGATTAGAGGTCTTTCATGCATTATGGATAATGAATACATAATTTATAAGAAAAGCAAATGGTTAAAAACTAGAGATGTGTTATTTACATAGATAACAATACCCACAAAACACACTTTCATAAATGTTGAAGAGATTAGGTTGTCCTGCCCTGCATTTACTGTAATATCAGAACTTATTAGGTTAATGAGAAATATATTCAGGAGTTGCTCACTGTTGCTGCCATATTTCTTTAAACGTCTATCCAATATTAGTATAAACCTATAAGACCTAATTCGTAGACTTGCTGGTGCTAAACATAGGTTATAAAAATGTAGGCTCTGTTTTATAGCCTAAGAGGGTTTACCTAAATAATTTGCTGTAGTGAATACATATACAACAGATTTTTGGTTACTTTAGAGTTGGTCATATATGAACACATACTTTGTTTTACATGATGTTATGTAGTTAAAAACAAGACCATTGAGTATGTTGTACAAACTGCTCACTACTAATATGGATATGAAACAAAGTTACATTTTTCAATCACTTTTCCTAAGTAGCACGTTTGACACTTTTTATTACACATTATATTCATTCACTTAATGGTGCTAGAAAAATATGTTGCTTAATAAAATATGTGTAGATTGTGATATGGGTACAGCTCATACTTGCCTACCCTCCTGATTTGGTCGGGACCCTCCCAAAATTCGGGTGCCGACCCCTCCTGTCCCCACCCCCCCGCGCGATGAGTGAAAATACCCGGCAGCAGGGGGGGTCTGTGACACAATTCATGCTGAATCACGTGATTTTGGCCCCGCCCCCTGCTTCACAATGACAGGATTATTGGCACTGTGTAGCGGGGGTGGGGCTAAAATTATGCGAGCGCGTGACCACGCCCTCCGCTCTGTCCACAACAGCCAGCCACGCCCCCCTATTTTGCTGATCTGGCTGCCCCCTCCAGGAAGGGGCAGCCAGAATGTCAGCATGTCTGGTACAGCTCACATCTGACTATGACCAGATGGAACTGTGCATCTCTAACTGTGTTAAGGTGGATACTGCTCACCACTGACTATGAGAAGACTTGCACTGCTCACTTCTGACGGTGATAAGACAAGTACTGCTCACCTCTGACTGTGGTAAGTCAGATACTTCTCAGCACTCACTGTGATAAGACAGGTACTGCTCAACTCTGGGACGGGATGCAACAAAGGTAGCAATGCAGTCAAACCTCAAAATGCGGGTTTGACTGCATTTCTCATATGTACCAAGCCCTGGAATGGGATGCTCTCCGGGGCTTGGTTGCGGTGGGTAACGCCATCCCCTTCTTGCAGTTACCCTGTATAAGCCTATGGGCTTCTATCGGGAGAGTGCTGTGAGAGGGTTCCAATCGGATCCTTCCCAGCATCTCCTGCAGCAATTGTGTCCTTCTGCGTAGACCCGGAAGCAGGGGTGTCTTAAGAGAGGAGGGGGCCCGTGTGCACTCCCAGTGCGGGGTTCCCTCCTCTCTCCCCGGTGGCCGGCTGCAGACTAATGCAGCTGGCCAGCCACCGAGCATTAGTAGACTCTGGGCACTAGAGTGTGCCTGGAGTCTGCTGTGCATGTGCAGTACAGTGAAAAATGGCCGCCGCGGCCATTTTCCGGTGTTCTAAGCAGTGCTGACACCCGCCGCGGGACCACGGACAGGTAAGTTTAAAATAATATGGGTGCAGGATGTGCAGTGCGGGGCCCACCTGGACCCGGGGGCCCATGTGCCCCGCACACACTGCACCCATTATAGATACACCGCTGCCCGGAAGTCCCTGCCACCAAGAGAGCGGTCCTTTGCAGTGTCCATCATGCATACCAGCGATGCTAACACCTGCATGCATGCAAAGTGTGGCAGGATGCAACGGCAAATGCAGGATTTTTAGTGGGGGTATATATATATATATATATATAATATGCACATACAGTATACACTAGGGGTGTGCACCGGCCACTTTTCGTGTTTTGGTTTTGGATCTGGATCTTTCTTCGTGTTTTGGATCTGGATTGGTTTTGCCAAAACCACCCTTCCGTGTTTTGGGTTCTGGGTTTTGTGTTTTGGATCTGTATTTTTTTTAAAAAAAGCATAAAAACAGCTAAAATCACAGAATGTGTTGGTTTTTCTGCTCCTATGCTATTATTAACCTCAATAAACTTAATTTCCACTAATTTCCAGTCTATTCTGAACACCTCACACCTCACAATAGTGTTTTTATGTCCAAAAGGTTGCACCGAGGTAGTTGGATGACTATGCTAAGCGACACGAGTGGGCGGCACAAACACGTGACCCATCTAGGAGTGAAACTGCAGTGGCAGACAGGATGGCAGTTTGAAAAACTAGGCCCCAAACTGTACATAATGCAAAGAAAAAAAAGAGGTGCAAGATGGAATTGTCCTTGGGCCCTCCCACCCACCCTTATGTTGTATAAACAGGACATGCACACTTTAACAAAGCAATCATTTCAGCGCCAGGGTCTGCCACACAACTGTGGCTGAAATGATTGGTTCGTTTGGGCCCCCACAAAACAAGCTGGCAATTAATCTGTCCCTGCACAAACTGGCTCTACGGAGGCAAGATGTCGTCCTCATCCTCCTCATCCACCGATTCCTCACCCTCTTCTGTGTTGTGTACATCCTCATCCTCACAGAGTATTAACTCGTCCCCACTGGAATCCACCACCACAGGTCCCTCTGTACGTTCAGGAGGCTGGTCTCCCTGGAAGAGTTGATAATTCATTTTTATGAACATCATCTTCTCCACATTTTGTGGAAGCAACCTCCTACGTCTTTCGCTGACAAGGTTCCCGGCTGCACTAAACACTCTTTCGGAGTACACACTGGAGGGGGGGCAACTCAGGTAAAATAGAGCCAGTTTGTACAGGGGCCTCCAAATTGCCTCTTTTTCCTGCCAGTACAGGTATGGACTGTCTGACATGCCTACTTGGATGCTGTCACCGATGTAATCCTCCACCATTCTGTCAATGGTGACAGTATCATATTTAGTGACAGTAGACATGTCAGAAATTGTTGCCAGGTCCTTCAGTCCGGACCAGATGTCCAAACTTGGTCCTGCCTGCCCTGCATCACCGCCAGCGGCTTGCTTAGGATAGCTAAGTTTTTTCCTGGCAGCCCCAGTTGCAGGAGAAAATGAAGAAGGAGCTGTTGACGTGTCACGTTCTGCTTCAGCTGACAGTGTGTTCACCAGCAGGTCTTTGCACCTCTGCAGGCTTGTGTCGGCCGGAAAGAGAGACACCACATAGGCTTTAAACCTAGGATCGAGCACGGTGGCCAAAATGTAGTGGTCTGATTTCAACAGATTGACCACCCTGCAATCCTGGCAAAGCTAATGAAGGGCTTCATCCACAAGACCCACATGCCGAGCGGAATCGCTCCGTCTTAGCTCCTCCTTCATTTTCTCCAGCTGCTCCTGCAAAAGCCTGATGAGGGGAATGACCTGACTCAAGCTGGCAGTGTCTGAACTGACTTCACGTGTGGCAAGTTCGAAGGGCTGGAGAACCTTGCACAACACGGAAATCATTCTCCACTGTGCTTGAGTCAGGTGCATACCCCCTCCTTTGCCTATGTCATAGGTGGATGTATAGACTTGAATGGCCTTTTGCTGCTCCTCCATCCTCTGAAGCATATAGAGGGTTGAGTTCCACAGCGTCACAACCTCTTGCTTCAGGTGATGGCGGGGCAGGTTCAAGAGTGTTTGCTGGCGCTCCAGTCTTTGGCACGCAGTCGCTGAATGGCGAAAGTGGCCAGAAATTTTTCGGGCCACCCAAAGCGTCTCCTGCACGCCCCTGTCGCTTTTCAGAAAATTCTGCACCACCAAGTTTATTGTATGAGCAAAACATGGGACGTGCTGGAATTTGCCCAGATGTAATGCCCGCACAATATTGGCGGCGTTGTCAGATATCACAATTCCCCAGGAGAGTCTAAGTGGGGTAAGCCACTGGGCGATGATTTCCCTCAGTTTCTCTAAGAGGTTGTCGGCGGTGTGCCTCTTACTGAAACCGGTGATACACAGCATAGCCTGCCTTGGAACGAGCTGGCGTTTCTGAGATGCTGCTACTGGTGACGGTGCTGCTGTTGCTGCGTAAGGTGATACATCTACCCAGTGGGCTGTCACAGTCATATAGTCCTTAGTCTGCCCTGTTCCACTTGTCCACATGTCCGTGGTTAAGTGGACATTGGGTACAATGGCATTTTTCAGGACACTGAGGACACTTTTTCTGACGTTTCTGTACAGTCTCGGTATCGCCTGCCTAGTGAAGTGGAATCTAGACGGGATTTGGAACTGGGGACACACTTCCTCCAACAATTGTCTAAATCCCACTGCACTAATGGCGGATACTGGACGTACGTCTAACACCAACATAGCAGTCAAGGCCTCAGTTATACGTTTTGCTTCAGGATGACTGCTGTCGTACTTCATCCTCCTTGCTAAGGACTGTTGGAGGGTCAATTGTTTAGGAAAAGTAGTGGTGTTCCTACTTCCTCTCTGGGATGATGAACGACTCCCAGCAGCAGCAACAGCAGCAGCGGCAGCAGTAGGCGTAGCAATGCAGGATCCTCCGGAGGCATCCCGGATAGGAGAGTCAGTCATGCCAGTGACATGGCCTGCAGGACTACTTCCGATCCTGACTAAGGAGGAAATTGACGAGGAGGGAGTTGAAGGTGTGGTTTGCAGGCGCTTGGATACAACAGGACAATGGGATTTAGGTGTCCCTGGACTGCTTACGGTCTTAGCCAAAGTTTCTGAACTTGACAGTAACTTTTTATGAACGCGCTGCAGGTGCCGTATAAGGGAGGATGTTCCTAGGTGGTTAACGTCCCTACCCCTACTTATTCCACCTTTACATATGGTACATATGGCAAGACAGTTGTTGTCCGGATTTGGATAGAAATATTGCCAGACCAAAGAGGTGGAATGTTTGGTCTTCTGCCCTGGCATGACCGTGATGGGCTTTTTCATCCCACGGACAACAACTGTCTCCCCCGGAGCCTGATTTAAACAAACCACATCACCATCAGAATCCTCCTCGCCAACTTCCTCCTTAGCGCCAGCTACACCAGTATCCTCATCCTGTTGTACTTCAACAGTGACATCTTCAATTTGCATATCAGCAAGTGGACTGTGGGTGCTCCTTTCAGCACTTGCAGGGGGCGTGCAAATGGTGGAAAGAGCCACCTCTTCCCGTCCAGTGCTGGGAAGGTCAGGCATCGCAACCACCACAACACTTGGACTCTCCTTGGGGATTTGTGATATCTTCTTAGAACGCACAGTTCTTTGCTGTGCTTTTGCCAGCTTAACTCGTTTGATTTTTTTAGTGGGAGGAGGGCTTCCATCGTCATGTGAAGCTGAACCACTAGTCATGAACATAGGGAAAGACCTTAGCCATTCCTTGCCACTCCGTGTCGTAAATGGCATATTGACAAGTTTACGTTTCTCGTTTTGTAAGTGCCCTCTACTATGACATTGGGCATCGGCCTTGGCAGACGACGTTGATGGCATGTTATCGTCTATGTCCTGACTAGTGGCAGCAGCTTCAGCACTAGGAGGAAGTGGTTCTTGATCTTTCCCTATTTTAGTTTTATCGGAGAAAGTTTGGTCCTCCATTTATGTTATATTGATATATACGTGCGGCTAAGGCGCACACAAACACAGAAAATATTTTTTTATTTTTGTTGGAGACTAGTGCACTTTGTGGGTTACATCACCCTTTAAGAAATGAGCCAGCCGGTCCTTTACTTATGGGACACAGGCGCACGCTTGGCGCTGCTCCTTTGTTGATGCACGTGCAGCCACAGTGCACACAAATCACAAACACAGAAAATATTTTTTTATTTTGTTTGGAGTGTACTTTGGGGGTTACAGCACCCTTTAACGGACAAGCCAGCCGGCCCTTTATTAATGACACAGGCGCACGCTTGGCACTACTTTGTTGATGCACGTGCGGCTACTGCGCACACAATTCACAAACACAAAAAATATTTTTTTATTTTGTTTGGAGTGTACTTTGGGGGTTACAGCACCCTTTAACGGACAAGCCAGCCGGCCCTTTACTTATGACACAGGCGCACGCTTGGCACTACTTTGTTGATGCACGTGCAGCTACTGCGCACACAATTCACAAACACAAAAAATATTTTTTTATTGTGTTTGGAGTGTACTTTGGGGGTTACAGCACCCTTTAACGGACAAGCCAGCCGACCCTTTACTTATGACACAGGCGCACGCTTGGCACTACTTTGTTGATGCACGTGCGGCTACTGCGCACACAATTCACAAACACACAAAAAAAATTTTTTTAATTTTGTTTGGAGTGCCCTTTGGGACTTACAGCACCCTTTAGTGGTCAATCCTGCTGGCCCTTTATTTATGGGACACAGGTGCACGCTTGGCACTACTTTGTTGATGCACGTGCGGCTACTGCGCACACAATTCACAAACACTGAAAATATTTTTTAATTTTGTTTGGAGTGTACTTTGGGGGTTACAGCACCCTTTAACGGACAAGCCAGCCAGGCCCTTTACTTATGACACAGGCCAACGCTTGGCACTACTTTGTTGATGCACGTGCGCTACTGCGCACACAATTCACAAACACAGAAAATATTTTTTAATTTTGTTTGGAGTGCCCTTTGGGGGTTACAGCACCCTTTAATGGACAAGCCAGCCGGCCTTTTACTTATGGGACACAGGCGCACGCTTGGCACTACTTTGTTGATGCAGGTGCGGCTACTGCGCACACAATTCACAAACACAGAAAATATTATTTTGTTTGGAGTGTACTTTGGGGGTTACAGCACTCTTTAATGGACAAGCCAGCCGGCCCTTTACTTATGACACAGGCCCACGCTTGGCACTACTTTGTTGATGCACGTGCGGCTACTGCGCACACAATTCACAAACACAGAAAATATTTTGTTATTTGGTTTGGAGTGTACTTTGGGGGTTACAGCACCCTTTAGCGGTCAATCCAGCTGGCCCTTTATTTATGGGACACAGGCGCACGATTGGCACTACTTTGTTGATGCACGTGCGGCTATTGCGCACACAATTCACAAACACAGAAAATATTTTTTTATTTTGTTTGGAGTGTACTTTGGGGGTTACAGCACCCTTTAATGGACAAACCAGCCAGCCCTTTACTTATGACAAAGGCGCACGCTTGGCACTACTTTGTTGATGCACGTGCGGCTACTGCGCACACAATTCACAATCAAAAAAATATATTTTTTTATTTGGTTTGGAGTGCCCTTTGGGGGTTACAGCACCCTTTAACGGACAAGCCAATCGGCCTTTTACTTATGGGACACAGGCGCACGCTTGGCACTACTTTGTTGATGCACGTGCGGCTACTGCGCACACAATTCACAAACACAGAAAATATTTTTTTATTTGGTTTGGAGTGTACTTTGGGGGTTACAGCACCCTTTAGCGGTCAATCCAGCCGGCCCTTTATTTATGGGACACAGGCGCCTGCTTGGCACTACTTTGTTGATGCACGTGCAGCTACTGCGCACACAATTCACAAACACAAAAAAATATATATTTTTATTTTGTTTGGAGTGCCCTTTGGGGGTTACAGCACCCTTTAACGGACAAGCCAGCCGGCCTTTTACTTATGGGACACAGGCGCACGCTTGGCGCTGCTCCTTTGTTGATGCACATGCAGCCACAGTGCACACAATTCACAAACACAGAAAAAATATTTTTTTTTTTTAGCACTTGGGGGGAGCACCCCTGACGGACAGAGCACCCCCTGGACAACACTGCAGCACCCCTTTAGGACTGGGACACTGCACAGGACTTTTGAGTGGACACAGCCCCTATGGACAACTGACTGCACAACACAGTCCAGCCAGCCCCTATGGACTTTGAAGTAGTGGACACAGCCCCTATGGACAACAGCAGAACAGCGCAGCACAGCACAGCACAGCACAACACTACTCTGCACTACACTACACTACACTACACTACACTACACAGCCCAGCCAGCCCTAACTCCCACCCTCCCTCTTCACTGTCCACAGCCGAGTGAGAAAATGGCGCCGACGCGGGTACCTTATATAGGATCCAAAACCCGCGAGACCCGGAAGGCGGGATGATGACGTTTTGCCTCGATTTCAGATCCAAGTCAGGCGGGAAAAGTCGAGCCTCACTCAGATCGGCCTCGGATCGGGATGGCCGGGGGGGTTCGGATTTCAGAAATCCGAACCCGCTCACCCCTAGTATACACGCATAGACATAAACACATATCACACAACTTGAAGTGGCCCTGAAAAAAGAGTGGCCTCATTCAAATTTTAACTGTAGGTGCCCCAACACAGACATGCTAGCAGACAGTCAACTTGACAGCAATACAACACAGAGAGCATCTTTGTGCCTGCCTCTTGGCCCCCGACCCTCTCCCTGTACACAGTTACACTGCCATCTCCTGAGCCCCGGATTTTCTATTCTCAGTGCTGGTGCAGGGAATCTGGGCCCAGAGCTGATCCAAGCTACAGCCATCTGTAGCTGATGCCTGCATGCATGGTGGTGTCACAATGCAGATCACAGCCCTATATAAAGAATGCCCAGCTACTGGCAGCCATTTTGTGGTCCAACATTGATACTCTCTGAGTAGTTTCTGCTTTATTTAGGCGATTTTGGATTACGACTACTGATGTAAACTTTGGATTGTATCTTCCAATAAGGTCCTGAACAGCAACATCTTCAAAAAAAGAATCTGAATAACATCTTCAGGTAAGGACTTTATAATAAATTTTGGCCTGTCACTTTTACCCCATCAGACACCTCTCTCTATTTTATCTGCAGTTTTTAATTTAAAAAGAATGGATAAAGCTAATTATTAATCTGATATGACATTGCATGACTTAAGATCTGTACACACTTGTCCATTCCTCTGGGGATCCAACTCCAGACCAGACTGTTGACAGAATCCTACGGGAGACCTGGATGCAGATTCAACATCAGTATATGCCTACGCATCTGTCCAATTTATGGCAGATCTCAGACAGTAGATGCAGAGTATGGGGCCCAAGCCGCCAGGGGCGCCGAGAGGGGGGGGAGCGGGTACAGATTTCCCGGGCCCGGGCTTCCTAATGGGCCTGGCAGGGGCCCGGGTCCGGCGCCGCTCCCCCTCCTTTCTCTCTCTCTCAGCAGCCCAGCACACAGCGTGTGCTGAGCTGCAGTGGGAGACTGCTCGTGGCTGCTGAGCAGCAGCCACAGCAGTCTCCTTTGCCTGTGGGGGGGAGCGATCCCACTGATCGCGCCCCCGCTGGCTTTGCGCCGGGCTGAGGGGCTTACAGCGCCCCCCTCCCTGATGCGCAGTGCCACTCCGCGGTGCTGCAAAACTCTATTTTGGTTTTTTTTTGGCTCCAGGGGGCATGGCCATGCCTCCCACGATTGGGCCACACCCCCTCTGTACCTGGGCCCACCGCGGCTCTCTACGGCCCTGCAGGCCGCCTCTGACTGTTGCTGTCACTGACCCAGCCATCTCTGCCTCCATCTATCTGATTTTTTTGTGAATCATAGTCTTCTTATATACCATATATACAATTAGGATTATGGAGAATATATCATTTAAACAAATTTATCTTTTTTCGTTTATAATGCCTACTATATGCTAATCACCATTCATTTAATCCCACATGTCAGCTAAGTAGGCAGATACTAGATAATTTACAATCAAAATGGATAAACTGCAAAATTATTTGGAAATTTTACTATGGGGCCCCCATCCCCATGGGTCTTGCTACGCCCCTGATCCCAGTGATCATCATACAGTACAGAGAGCATCTCAGTCACCAGCACAAGTTTAGAGACAGCTTGGTTACCACCATAAAGTACAGAGATCATTCCAGGGACTGCCAGACATTACATTGAGCATCCTAGTGTCAATACAGCACAAACAGCATCCTAGTCAGGGCCGGTGCAAGGTTTCTCGGCACCCTAGTTATAGCTTTAACCTAGTGCTCCCCCATCCCCCACCTCAGTAAAGCTGCCAGCTACAGAATGAATCTACAGAGAGTCCGTAGCAGCTAGATAACTGTGAGAATAAACAAAAAATCAGAAGGGGGGATGATTGGAGCATATTATTAGTAATTACTGATGGGGTTAGGGGAATAACACCTCAAAAACATTAAAAAGAAATGGTGGGAGCACATACAGACAGGGCACAGACAGACATGGAGTGGGCACATATAGAGATGGAGTGATCGCATAGAGATAGGGCACAGACAGACATGGAGGGGGCATATATAGATATGGGGGGCATATATAGGCATGGAGGGGTCACATATAGACATAGAGAGGGAAGAAGCGCCTCACTGTGAGTCACAGCAGGGGTAGGTAGCACTTGCATCTGAAGAGGAATGGCTACGTGCATGTTTTTTTTAATGTGCACGATCCCCCGTACCTCTTCTGGTGATTGTATGTTCTTCAAAGTGATACTCAAGGTGACGGAAGGAGGGCCTCACTGTGAGTCACAGCAGGGGTAGGTAGCACTGGCACCTGAAAGGAACTGGCTACGTGCAGAGTTGGAGCTGAACTCAGCGCAGCAGAGCCAGGAGATGTCCGCGGCTCTGCTTAGTCTCCTTTTCGGTTTCCGATCTCACCTGGAGCGCACAATGTAATGCTGTCTCCAGGTGCACGGGCCAGCCCAAAGCACTGGAAATGGTACCGGCCCACGTGGCATCTGGCACCTCGCCCCTGCTCTGGAGCAAACCTGCTAGATTAGAAAAATGTCAGGAGCTGTCTGGCTGCTCCACAAACGCAGGACTCTGCAGGCAGTCTCCAGCTTTAGCAGTGGCTTAAGTGGCTGGGTGCGATGTGCAGAGAAGTGCTGGGAGCCGCTGATGTCTCATCCCCCTCTCAACCCCTATCACCTCTCGGTGATAGGGGTTCCCGACTATAGATAGACAGTAATTAGATAGACAATGTCTAGATAGACACCAGATGTTAGACAGTCAATAGTTAGACAATGGTAAAAGTTTGACACAGAAAAAAGTCAGACGCACTAAAGTTAGACATGTAAAAAGGTCGATATAATGTGTGTTGAATACAGTGCCGGTCGGATACAGTGTGGGGTACAGTGTGAGTTTATTATAGTGTGGGTCAACTACAGTGCAGTTTATAGTGCAGTTTGGATACAATGTGGGTTGGATACAGTGTGGGTTGGATACAGTGCGGGATAAATTGTGTGTTGGATACAGTGCGTCAGATATAGTGTTAGATAAAGGACCTCATTCAGACCCGCTCGCGAGCGCTCGCAAGCAGGTCAATGTTTAGGCCCTGCGCACGCGCAGCGGCCGCACTGCGCGTGCGCAAGCCCTGGAGCTGGGGAGAAAAATTCGTTTGCTCCGGAGCTCACTACAAAAGGGGTGGCTGTCGATGGTGATCGACAGCTCGCCCTATTTGGTAGGCGTGGCGGGGGTGGTTTCACAAACGGAGGCGTTCCTTAAGGAACGCATGCCATTTTGTGGGCGGCCGCACCGACATCAGCAGTGATGTCAGTGGGGAGCTTCCTGCTCGACCAGAGCAGGAAGCTCCCTGGGGCTTGCGGTTGCTGAGACCCAACCTCAAGGTCTCGTCGCAAGCCCTGATGGTCGCGATGGTCTTGACCATCGCAGCCATCAACCTGGTTGGTCGCTAAAGCTGTGGGTGGTAACCCACAGCTTAGCTAGCGACCAGGAGGCCGCACTTCAAAAAAGAAGTGGCCGCCCACATTCATAACGAGCACTCGCATTTTGTGAGCGCCTCTGAATGAAGGCCAAAGTGTGGGACACAGTGTGGATTGGATTCAGTGCAGGTCGGATATAGTGCGGTATATAGTGTGGGTTGGATACAGTGCAGGTTGAATACAGTGTGGGTTGGAAAAAGTGCGGGTCGGATACAGTGCGGGATACATTATGGGTTGGATATACTGCAGGTCGGATACAGTGTTGAATACAGTGTGGGTTGGATACAGTGCAGGTCGGATACAGTGTGGGTTGGATAAAGTGCAGGTTACAGTGCAGGACAGTGTGGGTTGGATACTTATTGTGACAGCGGTGTCAGCAGTGCCAACAGTGTCCACTCCGGCGGTGTCGGCAGAGCAGGGTTGTCAGCAGTGTCGTCAGTGCGGGGGTGCCGGCAGTGTCAGCAGTGTGGGGATGCTGGCAGTGCAGGGGTTGCCAGCGGTGTCCTCAGTGCAGGGGTGCTGGCGGTGTCCTCAGTGCGGGGGTGCCGGAAGTGTCAGCAGTGTGGGGGTGCTGACTGTTTATTCAGTACGGGAGGCAGCAGTGCGGGGGTTCTAGCAGTGTCCTCAGTGAAGGGTGCCGGCAGTACCGGCGATGCGGGTGTGCCAGGCGGTGTTGGCAGCGGTGTCAGTGCGGGGGGGATGGCCAGTATCTTCCTTCCTTCCTGTGTCCATTGAAGTCTATGGGCAAGTGTTTATTGGCTGATAGCTGTGACAGATGGCTCTCTCAGTCAATCAGCGGAAAGCCCATTGAATTCAAAGGGACTTTGAAAATTGCCGCTCAAGGCAAAACCTCTAGATCCGACAGCGGGGTCTCGAGGTTTGTCTCGAATAGGGATCCGGGGCAGGTGGGGAGATCTGAGCTGTGTCTTGGATCCCTCAGATCCCCAAAGTTTGGGTGTTCTCGGTTTTCTGAGAACTGGGCCCACTCATCTCTAGTTATAAGACAGGGGGGGAGATGTACTACGCTCTGGAGAGTTATAAACTACCAGTCGCTCCACTCCTAACTGTCATGTTACAGGCTGTGTTTGAAAATTGACAGGAGCTGATTGGTTGGTACTTTATCACTCTTCATTGTATCACTTTTCAGAGCTTAGTACATCTGCCTCAGGTACTGCACACCTATGGTGTTATATGATGGGTGCTGCTCATCTTAACTGTGATAAATCAAGTACTTTTCACCTCTGACTGTGATAAGATAGGTACTGCTCATCTCTGACTGTGATAAGATAATTACTGCTCACCTCTGACTGTGATAAGAGAGGTACAACTTACCTCTGATTGTGATAAGACAGGTACTACTCACCTATGGTGTGATAAGATGGGTGCTGCTCACCTCTGACTGTATCACAGTCAGAGGTGAGGTACTTCTCACTTCTGACTGTGACAGGTACTGCTCACCTTTGTGGTAAAACAGGTACTGCTTACTGACTGTGATAAGATAAGTACTGTTAACCTCTGACTATGATAATACTGGAACTGCCCACCCCTGACTGTGATAAACCTGGTACTGCTTACCTTGGATAGGATGGAGTGTCGGATTAAGGAGGGGGGCACAGTTGAATGAGGAGTGGGTACGGACAGGACAATTAGTGGGGGTGGGCTGGATGACAAGTCGGGGCAGGCAGGATGACGAGTAGGAGCGATAATGACAATAGAACGAGGGCTGGAGAATTGGGGTGGCACCCCCCGTCTTAAGTGCCATGAGGCCCCCGGAGACTTAATGTGGCCCTGGTTGGATACTAGAGAGAAAGGAAGTTTAAAATCTTCCTTCACATCTAGAACAAATATATCCCATATAATAATGAGAATACTGAAATCAGAGGTAAAGTAAGGATGACATATGGCTGCTTACTCCACAGAGCACCTATCTGCAGTCAATAATCATTATATATTATTTGTTTCAGGGCAGTTTAGATTATTTAGGTATTTTTTTTACATTTTAATTGACATACAGTAAAACAAGACACAACCTGGTTCTAGTTTACTTGGTGACAGTGGCCCCTTCATGTTTTTTTACTGGAGCCAATATCTTGGAGATACAGAATATACAAACAGGGGCAGAACTATGGGAGACAATGGAGGCGCCTGCCGCTGGGCTGCAGCATTGAAGGGGCACCTCCTCCATTGCCCACAATATATTCACCCCACTTAGGGCTGTAACTATAGGCCTGATTCAGGTTACAGCGTAATGTTGCGTTTGCACGCAACTGGCCAATGTTTGCATTCTGCGCATGCATACAAGACGCAGTGCACATGTGCGAACAAGGCGGTGCGATTGCGAATGCGAGATCGCAGGCAGTATGCAGACCTATCACTCAGTGACTGACAGGAAGTGCCGTTTGTGGGCGGTGACGGGGGTGATCGTGCGAAAGCAGGCGTGTCGGTGCGTTCGAACGCTGCTGCAGAGGCGTGCATAAATTATTCACAGCGAGCCCATACACAGCCTGAGTACTCACTGCGTGCAGGAAGTTTAGCATCTTCTGCGTCATTGTCATGTCAACCACAAGTGTGCGTGCAGCTCCGATGTTACTCAATGTTACCGATGATTTTGCATACTTCCACAATAGTACGGATGTTAGAAGAGGGTAACGGGGCAGCATTATGTAGTGATAGGTGTCTGCATCTTGTGCTGTGATGGCAGTGTGAATGCATTCATTAGCATTTTCGTAGCGGCCAGTTGTGTGTGAAGCATTGCGATCCAACCTGAATCAGGCCCTATGTACCCGGAGTGTACCGCCATGGCCGCCCAATACATGGCACCTCTTCCTGGGAGCTGAGAAGCCACCATACACTGGTATAGAGTTTCGTGTCAGACCATCAGCTGCTGCCTCCGTCTGTCTATAACCTGTCCCTGCTCATTGGTGTTGCTTTTGTCAGTGTGACACACGGTGCCCCCCACACCCACAAGTCTCTATCTCACTCCTCCATGGCATGTCTATATTTTATGTGCAACCGCGGGTGTATCTGCTTTCAAAAGTCACATTACTGTGTCAGCGGGTGTGTTAGGGCACCAAAATATAACTTGCCTCCGGGTGTCTGGGATTAATTTATGCCACTGTATACAAACATTATTAGTTTATATTATTTATTTTAATAACATCTTAAAACATGACATGCTGTGTGACAATATCACCCCAATGTATAACATAACTATCATTCTTTCAGCATTAAATTCTCCTGAATGTTTCATTGCATGTTTGTACAAGATAGAAGTACATTGACATGTCAATCTCAAATTCAGATATGGGCTGTTTGAAGTGCCTTCGATGTTCAATGGTTTGAGGTATGAGTTGTCACTGAACATTCTCAAATATGTTCACAAAATATTTGCTGAGATTTATTCAGACAAATGATTTAATGCAATCCAAACACATTTAAATGATTGCAAAAAACAACAGATCTTCAGTGCCAGCATTGTGCAATATGGAGTAAATTTGTTAAGGTGAGAGTTTTTAGCTGGCTGGACTGGGGGGGGGAGGGGGGGGGGAAGGCTGGCTGGACTAGGGGGGGAGGGAAGGCTGGCTGGACTAGGGGGGGAGGGAAGGCTGGCTGGACTAGGGGGGGGGAGGGAAGGCTGGCTGGACTGGGGTGGGGATACAGGGCAAGGTTAGGAACTACATAAAGTGCATCTGGAAAGTATTCACAGGGCGTCACTTTTTCCACATTTTGTTATGTACAGCCTTATTCCCAAATGGAATAAATTCATTTTTCTCCTCAATATTCTACACACAATACCCCATAATGACAAAGTGTAAGAAGTTTTTTTGAGATTTTTACCAAATTTATTTAAAAAAAACCCATAAGAAATCACATGTACATAAGTATTCACAACCTTTGCTCAATACTTTGTTGATGCACTTTTGGCAACAATTACAGCCTCAAGTCTTTTTGAATATGATGCCACAAGCTTGGCACACCTATCTTTGGGCAGTTTCACCCATTCTCTTTGCAGCATCTCTCCAGCTCCATCAGGTTGGATGGGAAGCGTCAGTGCATAGCCATTTTCAGATCTCTCCAGAGATGTTCAATTGGATTCAAGTCTGGGCTCTGGCTGGGCCACTCAAGGACATTCACAGAGTTGTCCTGAAGCCACTCCTTTGATACCTTGGCTGTGTGCTTAGGGTCGTTATCCTGCTGAAAGATTAACCGTTGCTCCAGTGTGAGGTCAAGAGCGATCTGGAGCAGGTTTTCATCCAGGATGTCTCTGTACATTGCTGCATTCATCTTTCCCTCTATCCTGACTAGTCTCCCAGTTCCTGCTGCTGATAAACATCCCCACAGCATGATGCTGCCACCACCATGCTTCACTGTAGGGATGGTATTGGCCTGGTTTCCTCCAAAAAGGACACCTGGCATTCACGCCAAAGAGTTCAATCTTTGTCTCTCATGGTCTGAGAGTCCTTCAGGTGCATTCTGGCAAACTCCAGGAGGGCTGCCATGTGCTTTTTACTAAGGAGTGGCTTCTGTCTGGCCACTCTGCCATACAGGCCTGATTGGTGGATTGCTGCAGAGATTGTTGTCCTTCTGGAAGGTTCTCCTCTCTCCACAGAGGAATGCTGTAGCTCTGACAGAGTGACTATCTGGTTCTTGGTCACCTCCCTGACTAGGGCCCTTCTCCCCCGATCGCTCAGTTTAGACGGCCAGTCATCTCTAGGAAGAGTCCTGGTGGTTCCGAACTTCTTTCATTTACGGATGATGGAGGCCACTATGCTCATTGGGACTTTCAAAGCAGCAGATATTTTACTGTACCCTTCCCCAGATTTGTGCCTCGACACCATCCTGTCTCGGAGATCTACAGACAATTCCTTGGACTTCATGCTTGGTTTGTGCTCTGACATGCACTGCCAAGTGTGGAACCTTATATAGACAGGTGTATGCCTTTCAATCAACTGAATTTACCACAGGTGGACTCCAATTAAGCTGTAGGAACTTCTCAAGGATGATCAATGGAAACAGGATGCACCTGAGCTCAATTTTGAGCTTCACGGCAAAGGCCGTGAATACTTATGTACATGTGATTTCTTAGTGGGTTTTTTTTATTAAATTTGCAAAAATCTCAAAAAAACTTTTTACACGTTGTCATTATGGGGTATTGTGTGTAGAATTTTGAGGACAAAAATTAATTTAGTCTATTTTGAGATAAGGCTGTAACATAACAAAATGTGGAAAAAGTGACGCGCTGTGAATACTTTCCGGATGCACTGTACCTGGTTTCTTCAGCCAGATATGGAGAGATACAGCGCTGGCGGAATTTTGCTGGGGGTGAGCCAATCACAGCTTGTAGACTGCGGCCAATCAGGAGCAGCCACTGCGGTCGCTCCTGATTGGCCATCTTTCCACAAGCTTGTGGCCGGCGCTATATTTGAAATGCCACCAGTGCTATGGCTGCCGATGAAATCCACGCTGCTGTCTCTCTCTCCTGGGCCCGGGACTGGAGTCTTGGCAGTCCCCCCTGATGGTGACCCTACTCATTTGTAGCCTTTCCTTGGTTAAAAATAGAGTCATAGGGGTAAATTTACTAAAGTGAAAATTTTTAAAAGTGGAGATGTTGCCCATAGTGACCAATCAGATTCTAGCTATTATCTACTAGAAGGTGCGACTTAAATGTTAAGTAGAATCTGATTGGTTGCTATGGGCAACATCTCCACTTCTAAAAACTCTCACTTTAGTAAATTTACCCCTATGACTCTTATTTTATTTTTAACCAAGGAAGGGCTACAAACGAGCAGGGCCACCATCAGGGGGGGACTGCCAAGACTCCAGTCCCAGGCCCCGGAGAGAGAGGCAGCAGCGTGGATTGCATCGACAGCCAGGTAGAAACAGCATTGGTGGCTTTTCACATATAGCGCCGGTCACAAGCTTGTGGAAAGATGGCCAATCAGGAGTGACCACAGCGGCCTCTCCTGATTGGCTGTGGTCTGCAAGCTGTGATTGGCTCGCCCCCAGCAAAATACCGCTGGCGCTGTATCTTCATGTCTGGCTGAAGAAACCAGATATGCAGTTCCTAACCTTGCCCTGTGCCCCCACCCCAGTCCAGGCAGCCTTCCATGCCCTCTCCAGTCCAGCCAGCCTTCTATGCCCTGTCGCCCCCCACCGAGTCCAGCCAGCTTTCCTTGCCCTGTCTCCCCCCAGTCCAGCCAGCCTTCCCTGCCCTGCCCCCCCTTTAGTCCAGCCACCTTCCCTGACTTGCCCCCCAGTCCAGCCAGCCTTCCCTGCTCTTTGCCCCCTAGTCCAGTCAGCATTCCCTGCCCTGTGCCCCCAATCCAGCATTCCCTGCCCTGTGCCCCCCAGTCCAGCCTTCCCAGCCCTGTGTCCCCCGATTAAGGTCTAGCCTTCCCTGCCCTATACAACCATCCCCCACCATGTCTAGCCATCTCTGTGTCCCCAATAGGTCCAGCCTTCTCTGTCCTGCACTTCCCCTTCCTTTTGGCTTTTTATGTGGGTCTGGCTATTTCAGTGTATTTTATGTGGTTTGGGCTTTTCCAGTGTATTTTATATGGATCCGCATTTTTCAATGTATTTTATGTGGATCTGGCTTTTTCAGTGTATTTTATGAGGATCTGACTATTTCAATGTTTTTGATGTGGGTCTGGCTTTTTCAATGTATTTTATGTATGGAGTCAACATTGCTTTCCCCATGTAATTAGTATAAATTCTGATTTTCTGTGTGTGTGTGAATTTACAGCAGTTTTTCCTATATTTCTGTATATGTATAATTTCATTTTATAATAACAACCACTCCTGCAGCCCAAACTTGAGAATTTTAAACTGGCTTGCGTATCCATTCATGCTCCACCCCCAAAATAGCCACACCTACATTTTCAGTAGATCGGCCCACCTGTGCCCCATATTTCCCGGGGATGGGGGGGGGGTTGAGTGCCTATTTTGTCAGTACGGGCCCCACAATTTCTAATGGCAGCTCTGCAAATGAGACACAAAATGCCTGCTGACACGTTTAAATTAGGGGTGAGCGGGTTCGGATTTCTGAAATCCGAACCCCCCCGAGCCCCCCCGATCTGAGGCATATCCGAGTCAGGCTCGACTTTTCCCGCCTGACTCGGATCTGAAATCGAGGCAAAACGTCATCATCCCGCCTTCCGGGTCTCGCGGGTTTTGGATCCTATATAAGGTACCCGCATCGGCGCCATTTTCTCACTCGGCTGTGGACAGTGAAGAGGGAGGGTGGGAGTTAGGGCTGGCTGGGCTGTGTAGTGTAGTGTAGTGCAGAGTAGTGTTGTGCTGTGCTGTGCTGCGCTGTGCTGCTGTTGTCCATAGGGGCTGTGTCCACTACTTCAAAGTCCATAGGGGCTGGCTAGACTGTGTTGTGCAGTCAGTTCTCCATAGGGGCTGTGTCCACTCCAAAGTCCTGTGCAGTGTCCCAGTCCTAAAGGGGTGCTGTAGTGTTGTCCAGGGGGTGCTCTGTCCATCAGGGGTGCTCCCCCCAAGTGCTAAAAAAATAATATTTTTTCTGTGTTTGTGAATTGTGTGTGCAGTAGCCGCACGTGCATCAACAAAGTAGTGCCAAGCGTGCACCTGTGTCATAAGTAAAGGGCCGGCTGGCTTGACCGTTAAAGGGTGCTGTAACCCCCAAAGTACACTCCAAACCAAATAAAAAAATATTTTTTCTGTGTTTGTGAATTGTGTGCGCAGTAGCCGCACGTGCATCAACAAAGTAGTGCCAAGCGTGCGCCTGTGTCATAAGTAAAGGGCCAGCTGGCTTGACCGTTAAAGGGTGCTGTAACCCCCAAAGTACACTCCAGTCCAAACCAAAAAAAAAAAATATTTTCTGTGTTTGTGAATTGTGTGCGCAGTAGCCGCACGTGCATCAACAAAGTAGTGCCAAGCGTGCGCCTGTGTCATAAGTAAAGGGCCGGCTGGCTTGACCATTAAAGGGTGCTGTAACCCCCAAAAGTACACTCCAAACCAAATAACAAAATATTTTTTCTGTGTTTGCGAATTGTGTGCGCAGTAGCCGCACGTGCATCAACAAAGTAGTGCCAAGCGTGCGCCTGTGTCATAAGTAAAGGGCCGGCTGGCTTGACCGTTAAAGGGTGCTGTAACCCCCAAAGTACACTCCAAACCAAATAACAAAATATTTTTTCAATGTTTGTGAATTGTGTGCGCAGTAGCCGCACGTGCATCAACAAAGTAGTGCCAAGCGTGCGCCTGTGTCATAAGTAAAGGGCCGGCTGGCTTGACCGTTAAAGGGTGCTGTAACCCCCAAAGTACACTCCAAACCAAATAACAAAATATTTTTTCTGTGTTTGTGAATTGTGTGCGCAGTAGCCGCACGTGCATCAACAAAGTAGTGCCAAGCGTGCGCCTGTGTCATAAGTAAAGGGCCGGCTGGCTTGACCATTAAAGGGTGCTGTAACCCCCAAAGTACACTCCAAACCAAATAAAAAAATATTTTCTGTGTTTGTGAATTGTGTGCGCAGTAGCCGCACGTGCATCAACAAAGGAGCAGCGCCAAGCGTGCGCCTGTGTCCCATAAGTAAAGGGCCGGCTGGCTCATTTCTTAAAGGGTGGTGTAACCCACAAAGTGCACTACTCTCCAGCAAAAATAAAAAAATATTTTCGGTATTTGTGTGCGCCTTAGCCGCACGTATATATCAAATCGATATAACATAAATGGAGGACCAAACTTTCTCCGATAAAAATAAAATAGAGAAAGATCAAGAACCACTTCCTCCTAGTGCTGAAGCTGCTGCCACTAGTCATGACATAGACGATAACATGCCATCAACGTCGTCTGCCAAGGCCGATGCCCAATGTCATAGTAGAAGCCACATACAATCCCAAATGACAAAGTTCAGGAAAATGACCTTAAAAAAAACATTTAAATCATCTGAAGAGAAACGTAAACTTGCCAATATGCCATTTATGGCACGGAGTGGCAAGGAACGGCTAAGGTCTTTCCCTATGACTAGTGTGTGTCATACTAGTATGACTAGTATGTTCATGACTAGTGATTCAGCTTCACATGACGATGGAAGCCCTCCTCCCGCTAAAAAAATCAAACGAGTTAAGCTGGCAAAAGCACAGCAAAGAACTGTGCTTTCTAAGAAGATATCACAAATCTCCAAGGAGAGTCCAAGTGTGGTGGTGGTTGCGATGCCTGACCTTCCCAGCACTGGACGAGAAGAGGTGGCTCTTTCCACCATTTGCACACCCCCTGCAAGTGCTGAAAGGAGCACCCACAGTCCACTTGCTGATATGCAAATTGAAGATGTCACTGAAGTACAACAGGATGAGGATACTGGTGTAGCTGGTGCTGAGGAGGAAGTTGGCGAGGAGGATTCTGATGGTGATGTGGTTTGTTTAAATCAGGCTCCGGGGGAGACAGTTGTTGTCCGTGGGATGAAAAAGCCCATCACGGTCATGCCTGGGCAGAAGCCCAAACATTCCACCTCTTTGGTCTGGCAATATTTCTATCCAAATCCGGACAACAACTGTCTTGCCATATGTACCATATGTAAACGTGGAATAAGTAGGGGTAGGGACGTTAACCACCTAGGAACATCCTCCCTTATACGGCACCTACAGCGCGTTCATAATAAGTTACTGTCAAGTTCAGAAACTTTGGCTAAGACCGTAAGCAGTCCAGGGACACCTAAATCCCGTTGTCCTGATGTATCCAAGCGCCTGCAAACCACACCGTCAACTCCCTCCTCGTCAATTTCCTCCTTAGTCAGGATCGGAAGTAGTCCTGCAGGCCATGTCACTGGCATGACTGACTCTCCTATCCGGGATTCCTCCGGAGGATCCTGCATTGCTACGCCTCCTGCTGCCGCTACTGCTGTTGCTGCTGCTGGGAGTCGTTCATCATCCCAGAGAGGAAGTAGGAACACCACTACTTTTACTAAACAATTGACCCTCCAACAGTCCTTTAAGTACGACAGCAGTCATCCTGAAGCAAAACGTATAACTGAGGCCTTGACTGCTATGTTGGTGTTAGATGTGCATCCGGTATCCGCCATTAGTGTAGTGGGATTTAGACAATTGATGGAGGTAGTGTGTCCCCGGTTCCAAATCCCGTCTAGATTCCACTTCACTAGGCAGGCGATACCGAAACTGTACAGAAACGTCAACAAAAGTGTCCTCAGTGTCCTGAAAAATGCCGTTGTACCCAATGTCCACTTAACCACGGACATGTGGACAAGTGGAACAGGGCAGACTAAGGACTATATGACTGTGACAGCCCACTGGGTAGATGTATCACCTTACGCAGCAACAGCAGCAGCGTCACCAGTCGCAGCATCTCAGAAACGCCAGCTCGTTCCAAGGCAGGCTACGCTGTGTATCACCGGTTTCAGTAAGAGGCACACCGCCGACAACCTCTTAGAGAAACTGAGGTAAATCATCGCCCATTGGCTTACCCCACTTAGACTCTCCTGGGGATTTGTGATATCTGACAACGCCACCAATATTGTGCGGGCATTACATCTGGGCAAATTCCAGCACATCCCATGTTTTGCTCACACAATAAACTTGGTGGTGCAGAATTTTCTGAAAAGCGACAGGGACGTGCAGGAGACGCTTTGGGTGGCCCGAAAAATTTCTGCCCACTTTCGCCATTCAGCGACTGCGTGCTGAAGACTGGAGCACCAGCAAACACACTTGAACCTGCCCCACCATCATCTGAAGCAAGAGGTTGTGACGCGGTGGAACTCAACCCTCTATATGCTTCAGAGGATGGAGGAGCAGCAAAAGGCCATTCAAGCCTCTACATCCACCTATGACATAGGCAAAGGAGGGGGTATGCACCTGACTCAAGCACAGTGGAGAATGATTTCTGTATTGTGCAAGGTTCTCCAGCCCTTCGAACTTGCCACACGTGAAGTCAGTTTAGACACTGCCAGCTTGAGTCAGGTCATTCCCCTCATCAGGCTTTTGCAGAAGCAGCTGGAGAAAGTGAAGGAGGAGCTAAGACAGAGCGATTCCGCTCAGCATGTGGGACTTGTGGATGAAGCCCTTCTTTCGCTTTGCCAGGATTCCAGGGTGGTCAATCTGTTGAAATCAGACCACTACATTTTGGCCACCGTGCTCGATCCTAGGTTTAAAGCCTATGTGGTGTCTCTCTTTCCGGCCGACACAAGCCTGCAGAGGTGCAAAGACCTGCTGGTGAAAACACTGTCAGCTGAAGCAGAACATGACACGTCAACAGCTCCTTCTTCATTTTCTCCCGCAACTGGGGCTGCCAGGAAAAAACTTAGGTATCCTAAGCAACCCGCTGGCGGTGATGCAGGGCAGGCAGGACCAAGTTTGGACATCTGGTCCGGACTGAAGGACCTGGCAACAATTTCTGACATGTCTACTGTCACTGCATATGATACTGTCACCATTGACAGAATGGTGGAGGATTACATCGGTGACAGCATCCAAGTAGGCATTTCAGACATTCCGTACCTGTACTGGCAAGAAAAAGAGGCAATTTGGAGGCCCCTGTACAAACTGGCTCTATTTTACCTGAGTTGCCCCCCCTCCAGTGTGTACTCCGAAAGAGTGTTTAGTGCAGCCGGGAACCTTGTCAGCGAAAGGCGTAGGAGGTTGCTTCCACAAAATGTGGAGAAGATGATGTTCATAAAAATTAATTATCAACTCTTCCAGGGAGACCAGCCTCCAGAACGTACAGAGGGACCTGTGGTGGTGGATTCCAGCGGGGACGAGTTAATACTCTGTGAGGATGAGGATGTACACAACACTGAAGAGGGTGAGGAATCGGTGGATGAGGATGAGGACGACATCTTGCCTCCGTAGAGCCAGTTTGTGCAGGGACAGATTAATTGCCAGCTTGTTTTGTGTAGGCCCAAACGAACCAATAATTTCTGCCACAGTCGTGTGGCAGACCCTGGCGCTGAAATGATTGGTTTGTTAAAGTGTGCATGTCCTGTTTATACAACATAAGGGTGGGTGGGAGGGCCCAAGGACAATTCCATCTTGCACCTCTTTTTTTTTCTCTTGAATTATGTACTGTTTGGGGCCTAGTTTTTCAAACTGCCATCCTGTCTGCCACTGCAGTGTCACTCCTAGATGGGCCACGTGTTTGTGCCGCCCACTCGTGTCGCTTAGCATAGTCATCCATCTACCTCGGTGCAACCTTTTGGACATAAAAACACTATTGTGAGGTGTGAGGTGTTCAGAATAGACTGGAAATGAGTGGAAATTAAGGTTTTTGAGGTTAATAATAGCATAGGAGCAGAAAAAACAACACATTCTGTGATTTTAGCTGTTTTTATGCTTTTTTTTTAAATAATACAGATCCAAAACACAAAACCCAGAACCCAAAACACCGAAGGGTGGTTGTGGCAAAACCAATCCAGATCCAAAACACGAAGAAAGATCCAGATCCAAAACCAAAACACGAAAAGTGGCCGGTGCACACCCCTAGTTTAAATATTCCTTATCAGCTGAGAACCAAGATTCCAACCACCAGATTCAAGTACAGTAGTTTGCAAGAGGATTTATTCACTATAAATGTTTATAACTTCATGATTGTCTGCCCTTTTGTACAGCCAACCATTAACTACTGTATCATCAATCATTAGCTGTCATGACTTCGGCATAATATAATCCAATGGACATATGTGTCCTCTCACTAGAGAAGAATAAAAGCTGCTGTTGTAATATAGGTGATATCGTCATATATTGGAAACTAAAATAAATTCTAACAATAAAGTAAGGAACAATACCAGGATTAAAAGAATAGGTTTAAGATGTATTAGGGTCATTTACTAGCAGTGCTGAAATCTACACTCACACAGGGCAGTCAATCGTATATATGCTGTCAATGTATAGCTAGCAATAGATGAATAATAATAATAATTAATGGATGCTAATTTACTGCTGATTTAAATTTTTCAACAATATTAGTAAATAACCCTTAAAAATGTTAAGTCCAACTATGCATGGCAATGTTGGGACCACAGATAATCTTAGTAGCAATTCATATATTTATTAAAATTAAATAAATGAGCCTAAAAGTAGAAAAACACTACCACAAATCAGCAAAAATACATAATATAACAATGCAATGTTACAGTAGTTCAAATGTACAAAAATATTCTCAGTATCTAGTACTGAGGTGTGGATATAAAAAGTCATATAGGGGAATACAATATGGAGCGAAAACTCAGTTTTTGCATTAATATCGCACCTATGACGTCATTATCGCAGGTTTTAGTTTTACACTGTATTCAATTTCAAAGACTTTTCGCAGGTTCAAAAAGTCTTGAAAAAAAAACGGGGATAACTTTTCAACCACTGAATAATGCTCTACAACTAATGGAAGTAAACATGCAATTAAATCATTTATCACCTGTAACAGTAAAAACCTTGTATATTTATTAGAATGCACATGTAAAAAACAATATATAGGGAGGACTTCACGAAAATTAAAAGAAAGGATGGGGGAACATGTGTGTAACATTAAGAAAGGTCTCCCCACCCACAATGTTTCAGCACATTTTAATACCCATCATAACAGAGATCCCAGCCACATTTGCAGTTTCTGTGGCATTATTTTAGTCCCTCCAGTTTGGAGGAAAAATGATAGCGATGAGAGACTGGCACGGTCAGAAATGAGGGCGATCTTCGAGTTGGGGACCCTTGATCCCAAGGGGCTCAACTTGGATTTTGAAGTCAAATGGTTTCTACCATGAACCTTTGGCTAACTACCAGATCTATTGGCAGTGCCGAAGAACCATCTCATTCCAGTCACTACAATTGTTTTCTTCTTTTGTTTGTTCGATGTTAATAATTTTTTAAAAAATTTGTAATTTATTTGTACAAGTTATACATTACAGAGAGATACGGATCATGACCTATTAAGTTCACATATTTTATGTATTTATATATTTAATATCCTCATATGAGGAAAGATTGGCCAAGGTTTATATTTTAGTTATTTCCCAACAATGGGTTTCATATTTAGGGTATATATTTATTGTTGCTACCATTTATACCTATATATAAGAGATTGAGGAGTGTTTTTTAGATCGATACACATTTTTATAATTTTTTACCATGTATTTGATATATTGGAAGGAAAGGCATCTTTTTTATCTATATTCTTTTTTATCTATATTCATTTCAATATTGTATGTTTTGACTATGTATAGGAGGTATGGACGGATCCAATTTTTCCCATAACCTAATAACCCTGTTATCACAATATCGGATCCTATTATTAATTAGGGTCCCATATTGATGGCAGGGATGTACGTTCCAATGTTAGGCACCCAATGTGGTATTTTGTACTCCATTTCCGGCACCGTGTTGTAAAATTACATGGGGCAGCATAGCGGGTGCGGGTGCGTTCCAAGGAGTGGAACGCAAACGGATATGGCTCTCCTGTACAATTACCAGCGAGGCACTTTAGCCGGAAGTGCTTGCGCTCCACGAGGTGGAGCGCAGTGGATCCCGGCGAGACACTTCCGCCGGAAGTGATTGTGTTCCACGGAATGGAACGCATAACCGCGAAAAACATTTAAAAAGGTTCCTATTTGGGATACAAGAATGAATTAGCCATCCACGTTAACCGGGGGATAAATGGAACCTCGATTGGAGAGACAGTTTCTAGATACCGGCGATACACAGGTATATGGGTTTGATTAGAGTAACTCCACCCCTTTTATTTTGTTAATTGCTGAAGGGGTATATAAATGAGCATGTAGTAGCACACTACACCTACCTTGAGAAAGACCTATAGGGTCGAAACGCGTCGGTGTGTGCTGCTTTTTTGATATATTTTATGTTTTGGTGGGCAAGCTGTTATCCAGTTTGAGCAGGTACATATTGTATCACTCATCCGAAGAGTTGATTTTACACATGCAACATCTGTATATCTGCTTTTGTCTGGACTCAATAGGCTGCCTTTTGGGCAATTAAACGCTTTTGGATTTTTAACCATTTATCCGGGTGGACATCCATTCTTCCTCAAAATAAAGCACAGCGGTTATGCTGGCTCCCACTAAAGATACCTAGATAAGAGGACAACACTTGAAACACACGTGAGTACGGTACGCATGAAGATCAAAGACACCTAGATATATCCTTACATCCTTACTGCAAAGTGAGTGGGGTACGTCTCCTACAACTTATTGATACCGTTGGTGGGAGATTTGAAGAGATATATTTTTACATATATACACTGTCCATCAATTTGAAGAACTTTTGTTACCTCGTTATGAACTTATAATGGGAGATATGTAGATCTATCTCACCCATTTCATTGTATATACAGATATACCCATTGGGATTTTTTGTTTGTTTGTTTTCTCTTTTATGTTTACCACTACGGAGTGAATTTGACAAATTATCAGAGGGAGCCAGGACCCCAAGATCAAATGTCCACTCAGAGGACATAAGTGGTACATATAATTATTGTCCAATTTCATTGTCCTATTGTTCATTTTGATATATCCTGCAGAGCACCCCTCCGGGTTCCATTTTTAGGTTATATTTACTGTGGTAGATGCTATGATGGTTATGCTAAAATATCCATTGGATGAAAATGGCATATACTAGTTGCACTGATGGCAAATTGCATTTATATCATATATAATTATACAAATATGTAAAAGATGATGCGTTCCATGGGAAGCACATGAATTGGCTACTGAAATCATTTAATTCAGCTCTTTCTAAAATTTCTAGATCAAACAGGAACTGCTCAGTAATATATCATATGCAAATTGCTTATTTTATAATATAGTGGAAGGTTCTATTTAATATAAAAAAATAACTGAAACTTTCCTTTGATCCCTAATCGTTAGTACCATTTCATTCGCCATCAGTCCTGTTCAATGTAAGTGCAGCTGGAAGTTGTCTGTTGCAAGTGAAGTTATGTAAAAATAGCTCTTCACACAATTTGTTAGGTTTCTGTAAACTCAGGGCTGGCATGTCAAGTACAGACATGGCTTATTATTGTTCAAAAAGAAAAAAAACATTTGAAACAGTTATAGGTAAGACCTGCTTTTCAATGTAATACTTCTCATGCTAACCATGGCTCCCAGGCATGTCATTAGCACTCTGACGTATATTTGTTTTTGTCAAACAGTTTTGTTAGATACTGTTAAGCATTTCGTTCTGACAATGCATTTTTTAAAAATAATCCGCTAGCAGTTCTAAATAACTTGTTCAAGCATATTTCAGACGAGGACTTAAAATAACATATTTCCCAGTGCAGCTGAGATCTGTTTCATGCAAGTTCTTTATATAGCCTCTCTTTACTGAACTCTTCCTGATCGTCTCTGTGCTGGAAGATTGATGTCACTTCTAATGCGTTAGGTTTGCATCGCTTTAAACAGGCACACATATCTGCGTCTACTTTTGTTGTTCAGTATAAGATATCAAATTAACGGGAAATAAGTTTGGGACAAGCTAGTGTTGTATCCAATTAACAATTATGGAAGTGAAAGGCAAGATCACAAACTATCAGGCAAAGCATTGAGAAAGCTTCTGGGTTTACATAGCTCAATGCTTTCTCTGATTGGTCAGTGATTATTGGGTGAAGTTTACTGAGTAATTAGAAAACCCTGGCAATAGATTATCATGAACTGCAGTTCAAATTATGACTCGTTGCAGACAAGTAGGGCAATGCAGGGGCAAATGCAGGATTTCTAGGGGGAATAACTTGAGATCAGGCAGGTGTTTTAATAGACCCCAAGCAGCCATTTCATATATAGGGCCATATTCAATTAAGCTGCGAAAACCCGTTATCGGCGATAATTTTTCGCCGATGACATAATTTTCCCCATTTTCACTTTTCCCTGTATTCAATTTCAAAGACTTTTCGCAGATGCGAAAAGTCTTTGCCAAAATCCAGGGATAAGTTTTCACCATAGAATAGGTGGCGAAAAAAAGTGCAGAATTGGGGTTTTGGGGTACAAACTAAAAAAAAGTACCCTGCACCCCTTGGAATGTCCCTCAAATGTATTCTGTGTCAAAAAAAATTAAAAAGTTCCACAGGACACCCCAAAAAAAGTGCTTTTGTTTTTGGGGGCAAAAAAAAAACAGATTAGGGGACAAACTTATAAACTAGCAAAATAGACTCAGGGGGGATCCCCAAGTATGTGGCAGGTGTTTTTTTTTGTTGCGGTTGGTTGCGGCAGGTGGATTTTTATCGATTTTTTAAAGTTCACTTTAGAGACTTAAATATATGCTTGCACCCATTTTCATGTACCCCAAATTTGATGGGACTATTTTTTTTTTTTTTTAAATGTTGCTAAATGCTATTCTTCACCACTGTGTTAAAGACGCATAAAACCACCTGTAGAGACCATTTAATAACCCCAAATACCTTTAGCAGGGCTTTTCGGGGATATCCATAGTGATCCCCTATGTTAGTGCATCTTTTGGGGGTGACAGGCTGATTTCCCCAAAAGTGACAGGACTTTTCGCTATTTACCTTTCTGCCGTGTCCCGTTTCCACCCATTTGCAATTGAATACGGGGATACATGGGCACGCGTCCGATACTTTTTCACTTCCAAAACCTCCGATGACGGCGAAAAGTCCGGCAACAGACTTTTCACCTCAAATTGAATATGGCCCATAGTCACAAGCCAGGGATGACATAATATGTTACAATAAATGATTCATCCTGTGTCTTCATTGAGAAAGTATGGGAGAGGCAGTTACACAAATTTTCCTGTAAAATTATAAATAAGCCACACGATTTCCCTGGCAAAGCCACGCCCCTTTTTGGGTGGCGTGCGTCTAATGTTCTTTTTTAGAAATTTGGTGCAGGCACCGTCACTCTTTCTGGCACAGGGCACCTAAACGTCTAGTTACACTCTGGTCCAGAGAAAGGAAGCAGCCTTGATTTAGGAAGTACTGTACATTCATTACAAGCTCAGTTAACCATAATGCAACCATGTCTGCCCAAGATTCAAGCAGCCCGAGCAGTCCAGCCTCCAGACCCACCGCAACAAGAAAATATAATCTCAGTGCCTCTGGTTTCCCATTCTGAACTTCCAGTCAAGTCATACCAGAGAAATTTGGTGGAGATCGTTCTTAGTATAAACAATTTCTTTCCAAATGTCAACTGGTTTTCTGTATGCGGCCACGTAAAATCACAGTGATACTTTAAAGGTAGAAATGATTCTGACCTTCCTAAAGGGTGAAGCACTAGCATGGGCAACTCTGTACATGGAATGAAATAATCCAATACTGGACTCCATGAAATTATTCCTGCAATATTTTGCGGGTCTCACAGATCCGCTTCAGCTGAAGCTCATATGTTAAGTCTGCGTCAAGTCTCTCATTCAGTCTTAAGGGTTATATTTACTAAGAATTGTGTCTGAAAGAGAATGAACACATGGGGCATCACTGGTACACGTGTGAGTTTTTCTCGATCAAACGCACAAATTTTCTAAGAATCGTATTCGACTGAAAGGTGTTTACCAATGGTCTATGGATTTGTGTTTGATAGTATGTAAGTGCAGTTGTATTTGGACTGAAATGAATAGAAGTGTCTGTGAGCTACGTATTCTGCAGAAGCACTGCACAGATTAGTGTGATCTGTACAGTGCTTCTGTGTGTATTGTGTAAAGAAAGAGTCAAATTTTAAAGAAAGGTGTGGGGTACATAACCAGCACTGGATTTTTGAGATCACTCTGGTCCTAGAAACATGGGAGGGGAATGGCATGGGATTCCCTTGTATTTCCAGTAACCAGCACCGGGCTCAACCAGCTGGGAGGTAATGCTACAGCATCAGGTACACACAGTGTGGGGTCCCCTTTGCCAAAGCATTAACCAGCACCAAACTGGTCACCACAGCCCTACATTCCATGGAAAGCTGAAAACCCCGAAAAGTGGATCCCCCATTCCGAGGATACCTCAGGGCTAGGGTGAACTGGATTGTGAATACAGAGCGGAATTCTGCAGAAAAATCCCACCAATTTCATTATGGTCTGAATGATGACATCAAGGATGAACTGGCTTGTATGGATTATCCAACAGGCTTGGAAGAGTTCATTGGTCCCTGAATTACCATTGATGCTCATTTGACAGAACATCGAACAGAAAGGAGGAGGGGACAGCATTCATCGTATGGGGTGCTCAGAACAGGTAAATGATACTCTCCAGTTTCAGGTCATGCCTAACCACAGCTTGTACAAATAGTAAGTATTCGAGGACCTCTAACCCATCAGGAGAAACAATGTCACAGATACCAGGATCTTTGTCATTACTGTGGTAATGATGCTCATGATTTAGCTTAATGCCCGAATAAAAAGATACTTTCTGGAAACTCCAAAACCTCCACTCTATAATGAGGGTTAGTCAAGGTTCAGATGTAGAAAACCCTCTAGTCCTTAGTCGCCTGGCCCCAACCTACAAGATTCCATCCTGTTACCTGTGCCTACCTCTTCAACTTTGGTTTGAGGAAAATCCATCTTAAATCTTAGCAAAGGCACTACAACTATCACTGGTGATAAAAAATGAAGTGTTTCCATTAGAAACCATTGAACACCTATCTCCTCCAGCTGGGTTTCATAAGAGACTGTTGCTTTAACCCTGAAAATCATTCATGATCCCAGGGATTAATAATCTTTGGATGACTTTTAATCCCCTTGGCTAAGGATACATAGAGCCTGATTAACTTTGGATCGCAGCTGTGATCTGCTATGAAAATATGCTAATGAATGCAATAGCAAAGCCATCTCACATCCAGCATAGAGGCACCCACTACCGCTATCTCATATTTGTAATACCTTGCAGTCCTGCGTATACATCAGTAACATTGAATAACATCGGCCTCTCATGCAGAATTACAGCAGGTCTGACCTTACTCAGAAATTGCTAACCTTGTTGCACACAGTGAGTACTGAAGCTGCATATGCCATAAAAGTTGCTAATTTATTCACACCCAAGTAATGGCATTTAAATGGACAGGCATGCCTGCGTTTCTCCGACCACTCCCACGTCACCACCCCCAAACGCTGACTTCCCGTCACTCGCTCTGCGATAGATTTCTTTCTGCGTGAGTGAGTGATCGCAATGTTAACTCACGCACATGCACATAAGCAGTACGCACCATCAATGAAGATGTTGCATCGACCGATGTACGCTGTTGCAGTTGCGATCCGTGAAAAATCAGGCCCATAGTCCCATGATCAACACAAGAAAATTCCTTTTAAATCACAACATTGTATAAAGCAAAGTGTGCCTGTGGTTTAGTCCTCATTAAGGGAAAGTTACCTGAAGTCTACAAAGAATTCTCTGATGTCTTTGCGAAGAAACAGGCAGAAACACTTCAGCCTCATTGACAATATGACTGTCCTATTGACTTCATGCCAGTAAGACCTGTTTCTTTTGGGGAGAATATATTCTCTTTCTGGCTGAAGGTTTTAAATGAACACAGCGTATCTAGCTGTCTGTCTGTCTTTTTGTCCTTTATGCACGCCAGAGTATTAGACCTATCTCCACCAAATTTGGCATGGTGGTGTAGTTTGGCCAGGATTACCTTTTTGCTTAGTTTTGAACTTCATCAGTGTCACACAATCCTTCAAAATGGGGACACTCTTAAATTACACAGGTTCCAGGGCTGCCTCCAGTGGAAATTAGCAGTCTGCTAAAAACCTGTGAAAAAGCTACAGAAGTATTCTTTTAACCTCAGTCTGGGCAAACTTGATGACTCATGCAAGTTCATATTAAATCCACAGCCTCTGTGTTTGCATGCAAGAGCATACATTTGTCCCCACACAGAGCCTATTCATGTAATGCCACACAAAGCCCATTAGGTTATGCCACACAGTAGTACCCCTTATACACATTAGGTCACACAGTAGTAGTGTCCCTTATACATTATGCCACACAGTAATGCCCCTTACACTGCCCTGTAATGCCCATTACAGATTATGCTTTACAGATTATGCCACATAGTAGTAGTGCCCTATATAACATATAATTGCACACAATAGTAGTGTCCTTTATGGCCCCCCAGCAACTCACCTCCCCGTGTCCCTCCAGCAGCCTCTCGCCTCTCCCTGTGTGCCATCAGCAGCCAGCAGGTATGGATTTGGGGCCGGACCAGCAGCTAATTACAGGTGGCGCTCTGGAAAGCAGCAGAAGACATGGACAGACAGCACCAGTGCAATTTGAATCTGGTGTCATTCGATGGCCAGTCAGAGCTCGCGGACCTGCAGCCATCCGGAGCCACCACTGCTGATTGGCTGATGATCTGCGAGCTCTGATTGCCTCTCGACTGGCAACGCTGTCTCTACATGACTGCCTACCAGTGTGCCAGCTGTAATCAGCTGGATGGTTGGCCTTGATTGGACCGACCCACCATGTGTGTGTGATTGGGTGCAGGGGCAGCGGCAGGCCACAGAGGCAGCTCGGACACCATAGCAGCCACACTCCTTGGACCTACGGTAGTTTTGTTACTGTTTGCATGCATGTTAGTAAACAGTGGGGTCCTTTTCAGGGATCAATGTAATGGGGTTGGGTTATAAGCGCGGACAATGTAAACAAATAAAGGTTGAAGGTGTAAGTCAGAGTCCAGTCTTCAACCCAGGCAACGTCGGGTATCCCAGCAAGTTGAGAATAATCTAGCCCATGGTTTTATAACACCATTTATAACCCCTGCTGGGGCACAGGGCCGACTCTAGGGGTGTTCGACCTGAGCGGTCGAACAGGGGCGCCACCCATAGAGTGCACACCCTTCCCCAGCATCCTGATTTCAGCGGGACAGTACTGTCCTGCTGTTCCACCCATGGGCCGAAGTGGCCCACGGGTGGTCAAATCAGGGGGTTGGGGACCCCCACTGCCACAGCTGCGTGGCAGTCCCGGGACCCCAGAGTCTGAATGGATGCTGTGCGCATCATCCATTGAGTGCTGTGAGAGGGCTCGGGGAAGCCCAGCTAGTGAGGCTCCCCCAAGCCTGATGTTATTTGGAGGCATGCCATGCGGGCATGCCCCTCAGATAACATCACGTAAGGAGGAGTGACCTATGGTCACGAGATGAGGAGCGCCCACCACTCGGTCGGCACAGGGCACTATTAGCCCTGGAGCCGGCCCTGCTGGGGCACCCATATTCCTTGTGGAAAAAAAGATGGGGGTTTACAGACATTCATAGACTACAGTGCACTTAACCCAATTACCATCCAAAACCACTATATATTGCCACTCATTTAAAAAAAAACTTTGAGAGATTATGATCTACTAAACTATTCACAAAACTGCATCTGCATAGTGTGTGTATAACCTGATATGCATACAGTATGGAAACGAATGGAAAACAGCTTTCAGAACCCCTTTTGGCCACTTTGAATATTTAGTCATGCCATTTGGTCTCTCTTATGCACCACCAATTTTTCAGTGACATTCTAACCAAATTTGTAGTCTTGGATGATATCTTTGTATACTATCAAAATGCTGAAAAGTATGTGGTTCAAGTCCAAACCATTCTAAGAAGACTACGGCAAAATAGTCTTGATGCTAAATTTGAGAAATGTGATTTTCATATAGAGAAACTTGAGTTCTTAGGATGTGTCATCAGCATCAGCATGGATCCTGGTAAGACCCAAGCTCTCCAGGAGTGACCAATGTCACAAGACGTTAATGCAGTGCAAAGATTTGTGGGGATTTCTAAGTACTACACATGGTTTATCAAGAACTTTTTCCATATTGTCCATCCACTCACAGAATTAACCTGCAAAAAGGTGCCATTCTATTGGTCCAATGCTGCACAAGAAGCTTTTCAATTCCGAAAATAAACTTTCATAAAGCCTAAACCTAATTCACAAGGATACTTCTCAGCCTTTTGTATTGGAAGTGGATGCATCAAGTTCAGCTGTGGGAGCTATTTTGTCCCTAAGAAAAGGCTATAATATGTACTTCAGAATGTAACTACACAATTGGTGACCAAGAATTACTTACCATTCATTCTGCTCTAAAATAGTGGCATCACCCCTTCAAAGGTACCCCTAAACCTATCACTCTTTTCACTGACCACAACATTTTAAAATTAAAAATGTTAAAATATTAAAATAACATTTTTATATTTTAAGTTTGCAAAAAGACTCAATGAAAGACAATCACGATAGGCCTTATTCTTCTCTTGATTTAACGTTACAGTAATTTACCCACCAGGCTCTCAAAATGGAAAGGCAGAATCCGTGTTCCAACAATTTAAGTAAAGCACTACTGTGGTTCAGGAACCTCTGCTCATGATCCCAGCAAGAAAAATAATATCCTCTGTCAGTTCTTCAGTTTTTCAATCTCAGATTGCCAAATCCCCAAAACCAATAGAGAGATCATTGAAATTTGAATATGGCATCCAGGAATTCAACAAGCCTCAAATGGGTCTTATTTTTCCTCTCCAGGCTCTTTGTCACCACACCTACTCTTCCACAGGAAAATCTTCATGATACTTCTACAACAGGTCACCCGGGATGTTAAAAATACATTGGCCCTGATCTATCATTACTTCTGGTTGCCACAACTGTCAAAAGTCTACATTCAACCCTGTTTCACTTGTGCTTGGCATAAATCTTCACATTCTGCACCATCTGGTTTACTGCAACCTCCACCTGTTCTTGTCGGTTCTTTGAGAGCTATTTCAATGGATTTTATATCAGAACTACTGCTCTACCATTCTGGTTGTGATAGATAGAGTCACAAAAATGGCTTACTTCATTTCTCTCATGAAAATTTCCAAATGCTCCTCTGGCTGTCAATATTTTCCTTCAACATATCTATAGATTACATGGCTGTCCACTTATGCTCTACACAGTCTTAGGTGTGAATTTAATAAGATTCGTGTTTGGTTGCGATTGCAATCTTGGGTGAGTTTTGCCATTTTCACCAACTCGCAAATTTACTAAAGGCAAACTCAAGATAGATTTCTCACTCGAGTTTGCACTAAACTCATCTGAGAAATCTCGAATTCATACGTCATCGAAAAACAAGATTTGGCCAAACTCGCCTGTTAGTAAATTTGCGAGTTTCACATTGCAAATCTCTCCTGACTTCCAGCGATGTCAAGCAAGCTTGTTCTTGACCAAACTCAAGACAAACACAAATCTTAGTAAATTACCCCCTAGACAGAAAACTTCAATTTACATCTTGGGTCTGGAAGGCTTTCTGCAAGCTACTATAAATTAAATTGGATCTGACTTCAGATTTTCACTGACAAACCAATGGACAGACAAAATGTGTTAATCAAACCTAGAACAATACCTGCAGATATAGTAAAAATTTCATCTAAACAACAGGGTGGAGCTGCTCCCTTTTACAGAATTTACTTACAATAATATTTTCCATTCATCTGACAAGGAAAGTCCATTTTATTTGAATTATGGATTCAATCCACAACTAGTCACCAGATAAACAACGCAAGGGGGCTCTACACTGCTTTACTGGGGCTAAAGCATGGTTGTCAACCAAGTTTCTAAATTTGAAAAGTTATCTGAACAGTTCATTGACCCTTTTCCTGTTGCACCTGTACCAACCTCCTCTACAGTAAAATTGATGTTACCGTAACAAATGCAACGAGTTCACCCAGTGTTCTACATTTCTTAAGTCAAACCAGCACCTACAGTAGTACTACCAGATTAAAGTCAGTGCCAACACCATTAGTAGTTAATGGACAAGAAGAATATGTTATGGAAAAAATCCTGGACTCCTGAAAAATTCAAGGTCAAATTCTATTCCTGGTCAAATGGAAAGGTTTTGTGTGGGAAGAATGTTAATAGGTACCTGCCGATAATCTTCATGCCTCCAGGTTTATTAAGAAATTCTACCTACAGTTTCCAAGTAAACTTAGAGTGCCTGGAAGATCCTCAGATGTGGGGTTTGCTGTCACATGCAGCACAGTTTTCGCTCACCACAGTGGCTAGATTGCCGCAAAACTGTAACTGGGGCTGGCTATTCAGGGGGTTCCGGGTTGCCAGTTTCTCTCATGTCTGTCGGACAGGTTCAGGCATCGGGGCCCCTGGCATACCAGATCGGCGGCCACTGCAATTAGTCAGACAGCGTGGGAGAGGCTTTTCCTTCCTCTCCAGAGTAGGGGTGACACTACGCATACACACACCCTGCTGGTCCTATTTATACTTTCAGCTGTTGACATAAGACATCTTGTTCCTTATTTATTGGAAGTCAGACTAGCTTCCTGTGCTTTATTATTATAGAAGCATGCATGCTGCTACTGTAGTATATACCAGTTATCTTCTTACATTTTCGATTCCAGTGAATCCTTGATCTCGCCTTATTTCTTGGATTAACCCTCTGTGTACCAAAATCCTGCTGTTTAATCCTTGCCTGTACCTCGCCAATCTTAGTAACTCCATGTGTACTAAAGAAATTCTGTCTAATCATTACCTATACCTCACCAGTCTTATTAACTCTACGTGTACCGAAGTCTTGCTGTCTAATCTTTTCCTGTATCTCGCCAGTCTTATGAACTCTACATGCGAAGAAGTCTTATTGCCTTGCCCTTGCCTAGTGTAACCACTAGGCTGTTACAGCAGGTCGTCTTGCCTTCCCCAATTTGAAGTTGCTGAAATGCGCCCTGATGGTGCCTCGCTAAAACAGCCGTTCCCATCCGCGGGCTGCAGCGTCCCATTGGGGAAAATGTTCAGGTGAAACAATCACCGCACGGCGCCCATTCACACACACACCCTCTTTGGATGTCATGCCCTTCTGTGATAGCCACCCTGCCCACCCTACAATGAAAGCTACTTGCCTGTGCCTCATCAGCATTCATCTGAAGAACACTTAAACTACATTGGTTCCAACCTAAAGAGTTCAACATCATCACCCCGTGACAGATCTCCTTAAACACTGGATAATGTATGTAATACAGTATTAATAATAAATTAATTTAATTTAATTCAATTAGTTGAGGGTTCCACTACATTACAGGCATATTTTTATGAAGCATGCTCCCGATACCCACACAATTCAATTACAAATAGCAAATCTCGGACGTTGCATGGTAACTCTGCAGTGTACCACCTATGTGAAGATCGTATAAGAGTGGAGAAATTACCCTGACAACACAGAAATGTGGCAAATTAGATAGCATGATAGGGTAGAAGGCAGCTAGTGGTCATGAGCAAAGTATTGGAGGCCATAAAATGGTGTCAAAACAGTTGGTTTTTAGGCCTTTTATAAATTATGGAAAAATGCTAGCCAGCAAGTATATTTCAGCAAATATGTGCTTTGTGTATTTTGGTGTACATATATCTATAGTGTTTTTTTGTGTGTGTATATACTGTACAAGTTTGTAAAATGTTGTAAAAATGAAAATAAACCCTGGTATCTCCAAACTACAAGTCTCTTTTCTGCTCAATACGTCAGCATACATGTCCCACATCATTTAACCCATTTATAGAGAAAATGTATTGTCCATATGTTACTATTAAAAAAACAAACTCCTCTAAATACATTATTTTTCATTGAAAGGGGTGTCCCAAAGGTACTGCACCGTGTCCTGTAAGTTTTACGTCAGAATAAGGAGTTTTCCATACTTTTTACCTAGTCTGGAGCTGCAAACTAAAATTCCCATTAACTCCCATTGAGACCCGTGTTAACATAATGTGGATTTCTAATTGAATAGCAAAAAGTCACGGTCGTGGCTAATTGAATCTCTCCTAAAATGTTACAGCTGTCAGAGGAACCAACTCCCATTAATCTGCAGGTGAGTATAATGTCCTCTCCTTTCCATCAAGAAGTGATGCACTTAATCTCTTCAAGGAGTGGGGAATCTTCTTCTCTCATCCAGAACGCAGAAATTCAGGGTCACCGGGATGTATCATTAAACACATGCAGGGGTCAATAGGAGCACGTCCATGGGATGTGTACGAAGTAAAGTGATTGCTAATGCATTCACTTTACTTCAGTTTTCGGACTCCAGCCGTGCTACTAAGCAGATAGTACCTGGGAGGGATCCTTTGGGTCTCTCTCCTGGACAATGTTTCAGATTGTAGTCAGGGCCAAGCTTCATAAATTGCTTTTGTGATCCAAAATGTGGGACTGCAGCAGATAACACCGAGATATCCTGCTGGAGTCCACTGTACATACATCCTGGGGATACTTAATACTTGTGGGTAGCCCCTAAAAATATTCCTTCGAATCGTGATATCTTTTAAAATGAGCAGAAACTATGTGAGTTTCTAGGTTTTTACGGATATTATAGACATGCTCAGCAAGTCTCACTTTTAGGTTCCGACTTATTTTGCCTACATAGCTTAAGCCACAAGCACACTCCAGAACATAAATGACGTTCTTAGAGTGGCAAGTGACAAGAATAAGGAAATAAGTAATCCTGTATTCTGATTGGATGTACAGAGTACAGACGAATAAAAATCAGCTTTAAAACCACCACTTCATTTTTCAGATCATCATAAGGGTGATTATTGTTTATTTTGTATAGGTGTTATTACACTCCCTTTATTTGTGGTATATAGAGAGTGCCTGACGTTTGGTACACAATTTTTGTTTATGTATGTCACTTTGAGGTAATCTCGTGGATATTTACTTATTTGCACTAATTGTGGCTGCACTCAATATTTTATTGTCCTATTCTGTCTATGCTATTTTCTGTCAATCATGTAATATATAAAACTATGCAAAAACAGAAATATAGGAGCGATAACTGCTGTAAATTCACACACACAAACCAGAATCCATACTAAATATATGGGGAAAGCCACATCGACTATACATCTATAAGAAAAGCCGGATCCACATAAAATACATTAAACAAGCCACATCCAAATAAAATACATTAAACAAGCCACATCCACTTTAAATACATCAAACAATCCAGATCAATTTCTATTAACATTCTTACAAAATTAATTATATACACTGGATGTCCCTTTTTTAAAAGTGTACCATTTATTTAAACATTTTATTTTTCTAAGTATTTCAACAAACTAAAAGGATGAAAAAAAATTTTGGGGTTCCCACCAATTTAAACCAAACCACAAGCAACAAAAATTTACTAACCTGAAATCTATATGACTGGCCACTTCTCCTCTGTCAGGGACAAAGAGCTACCACCCATCACTAGCTTAGACGCTGAGTCTCACGGTGACGACCTCTTCCTGGCATTGGTGCCTAGCTCAGCCTCTGCTCCCTCACAGTTCTACTTCAAACAGGCACAGTGTCAAGCCCAGGTGCTTACTGGCTTCAACTGTAGAAACTAGGACCGGAGGGCTAGGGGGAGCAGGTGACAAGAAATGGGAAGGAAATATATAAGTCCTCTTCATACATCTCTCCCGGGTGTTGGCGAGACCTTCCCCAAGGCGCGGAGTCTAGTCCACCTGATGGTATTCACCAATGACCCCTCCAAGCAGGATGTTGGTTTCGTTGCACCAAGTGAACAGGTCGCGGCCCTTGGGGTAGGTACCTGGAGAAAACACATAGATAGATATGGGAGGATTATATATAAATATATAAAGAAAATAGATCTCAGATTGCACATTCTGTACATATATATATAATTGGAGGTGCTACCTGTGGAGACCATTGATATATACACAAAGAAGAAATACAGGTGCACAACTCCAAATTAACTGATTATATATAAATAAATACATTTTGCAGTAAATACAATAGAGGTATTTGGCATAATCTTGGCCAAGCTTATGGGCCTGCCCACCATATCCGGGTAACCTCTTGTCGGGCAGGTTCCTAATATACTAAGGCTCAAATCCAGAGCGCAGGACACCCCCAAACTAGCCCAGCCAATCCACCCCAAAGCACCACTCTCATAAGAAAAGTGAAGTGTTAAGAGCAGCCACTGGCCGCATATAAAGCATAAAAATTAAAAAGTGAAATACATATATATAAAGGAAACAGACAGTGAAGTATTAAAATGTGTTAAAGGAAAATGTGTTATACTGCGGTGCCCTGAAGCAGATCAGCAAAGCAATCTAGGGGGACCCACACCCCAAAAATGAACCAAAGCTGCACTACACAGTCTAAATATTAGCAGGACTTACCTATATTTATATGCGGCCAGTGGCTGCTCTTAACACTTCACTTTTCTTATGAGAGCGGTGCTTTGGGGTGGATTGGCTGGGCTAGTTTGGGGGTGTCCTGCGCTCTGGATTTGAGCCTTAGGGCCTGATTCAGACCCACTCGCGAGCGGCTGTCCGCTCGCAAGTGGGTCGATGTTATGGACTGAGCATGCGCATGACGGAGGGAGCTCCGTCGTGCGCATGCGCCAGACGCGACGAGCGAAGGAAAGTCCTTCGCTCGTTGTGTCCGATCAAAGGGGGCGTGCTGTCAATGTTGATTGACAGCACGCCCCCTTTGGTGGGCGTGTCGGGGGCGTGCCTCCCTGACGGGGGCGATCCCACGGGCACGCCTCCCATCAGAAGCCAGCCCACTGACATCACTAGTGATGTCAGTGGGAGTGATTTTGGCTCTGATAGAGCCATAATCACTCCGGAGCTTGCGGTTGAAAACCTCAACCGCAGGCTCCGGCTTGCAAATTCGATGGTCGCGATGGTCTCGACCATCGCGACCATCACAATGCACGCTCGTATAGCCTGTGGGTGGTGACCCACAGCTATACGAGCGTCCAGGAGGACGCTCCATGAAAATGGAGCCCGGCCCTCATTCAGAGCGTGCGCTCTGCTCAGCGCACTCAGCGCTGCTCAGAGCGTACGGCTCTGAATGAGGGCCTTAGTATGTTAGGGACCTGCCCAACAAGAGGTTACCCGGATATGGTGGGCAGGCCCATAAGCTTGGCCAAGATTATGCCAAATACCTCTATTGTATTTACTGCAAAATTTATTTATTTATATATAATCAGTTAATTTGGAGTTGTGCACCTGTATTTCTTCTTTGTGTATATAAATATATAATGCTGTAAGTATACAGGGAAGAGACGAGTCACTGGAGTTCCAGTCGTAAAGATTGACAAGAAGATCCAAAAGAATGTAAGTGCAGGAGACCCAGATGCAGATGAGCGATGGCTGATAACTCTGGAGACTGAGATACTAGTAGTGGTGGAAGTCAACGCTAGGTGGTCTGAGCTGCTGTATTGTGTTGGTAGTCAGCATGGGTGGTAAGAGACGCTGTATAGCAATGATAGTCAGCACATGTGATTTGAGATGCTATATAGCGATGGTAGTCAGCAAATGTGATTTGAGAAGCTATATAGCGATGGTAGTCAGCACAGGTGGTATGAGCCGCAGATGAACAACAAATCTTGCTGGAAACATTAAGGAGTCCAGAAATCACGGAAAGGAACACAGCGGAGCCTGAGACGCTGTCACAGTTGAAACCACTGAAGGAGCGAAGTTGTACAGGCAACTTCCTGTTGCAGGAAGTACACTGAAATACCCTCAGGTAGCTGGTCATTGGCCAAGGACAGCAGCTGACTGACCGCAGGACTACCATAGGAGAATACTGATCAGATGACATGAATCAACGTGGCGGTGCCCAGGAATGCACCACGGCAACCTGGAAGCACGCATGAAGACTCTAGCAGACCCTGGGCAGAATACTCTGCCACTATCTGTCCATACGCTTGATGTCCGGATGCCTAGGAGCCCAAAGACACCATTGCAGAAGTGAGTAAAGGCCGATCCCAGGCCGCATCCTGACAGAGATGGCACGCAATGTGACACCATCACGTTATGTCGGGCGCATACTAGGCTCAGTATCTGATTGATTTAGGGATCGCCATCGACCATCAATGTTTCCAGAGCATCAATGTTTGCTTGCTGATGTCAACTACTTTTGTCATCGATGGCAGAGAACCAATGGTTCTCAAAATCGATGGATGAGCAGCTGCCAATTTTTTTTTATTTTACTGGCAGAACGGAGCTTAGGCCCGCCCCCAGTGACCACTATGCCCAACCCCCATTTTCCATTAGCCCGCAGCCCGGTGTGCCCGCACCAGAGGTAGCCATCGAGGGGGTGCAAACCATTAATGGTTTCACCATAAATGGTTTGTGTGCTATTGATTGTAATCACCGATGGGCCCATTGATGATAACCATCCATGGCCACCCCACCAATGGCTATCGCTAGATTGATTGGAATTTAGGAAAGGTGGAGCATGTTTCTGACCGGGCGCTCCCCCGGCCATGATTAAATATAAACTGGCTAATGGTGGTGTGATGCACAGCCAGACCACCCCTTGCAGCTTGTGCTTGGATCAATTATAAAGTTTGGCTGCCGTCTGCATCTTAAGGATTCTGGCTGGCTGCTAAGAGTCATGACAGGAGACTCCTGTCAGGACCCTGAGCTGCCAGTCAGATTACTCAAGAGGGCCGCCGTCACCCACCCAAGTCAGCAGCACTGCAGTCAGGGAAAAACAGCGCTGCATACAATGGCCAAACTTTATCATTGATCCCAGTGCAAGCTGCGCTGTCCTGAGTAACAAGCATCGCATTCCACATAATACTTTTTAGGCGGTTCCGGAATGCCGTTCTGGATGACATCATTTTCCACAAGAACTTCCAGAACAGCATACATATCTACATAATAAACCAAATCAAAAGTGTCAGTGTTTCACTCTAGGCATGCAAAAGTTGTTGAAAGGTAATACATTTTTGGGAAGAACCTGTTCTTGGCTAGCACCAGGATCATAAATAGTTACTTATGGGTTTGTTTGCAATATAACACATTTATATTTTCCCTCTATCACAGTGGATATACTAAAAGGCTACCTCACTTGTATTACATGGTTTATGTAATATAGTTTTAGATGCAACTTTTGTGATCAGATTATTTACAATTTTCTGATTCAGTGAATACACTTTTTGAGGATTTTTGGATTTTTGGAATCGGTATGATTTACCGCCGGCCGCATAATCCCGACAGCGGCAGCCCGTCAGAGGTGAAAATCCCGGTCATCCTGTTTGGTAAGTATCGCTAACCTAATTCCCCCCCCTAACCCTCCCTTATGGGTGCCTAACCCTAACCTCCCTCCCAAGTGCCTAACCCTAACCCCCCTCTAAGTGCCTAACCTAACCACCCCTTCCCCGCAGCCTAACCCTAAGTCTCCCGGGTGGGGTGCCTAACCCAAACCTCTCTCCGGGGGTGCCTAAACCTAACCCCCCTTCCCTTACCTAACCCCAACCCTCCCGGGGGGGTGCCTAACCCTAAGTCCCCCCCTTGGAGCCCCTAACCTAACCCTACCCCCGCACCTGTCCACGCCCGGCACCCGGCTTACCTACGAACGGTATGCCGGGTGTCGGGCTCCCGACATAGGTCTAATGACGGGCGTCGGGATTTCAATACCTGTCATTAGTACCTTGCCGGGATTAGACAGTCGGGAAGGCGGCGGTCGGGATTTCGTCCGCCAGCTTCCCGACTGCTTCCCAGATTTTTGGGTCTTTTTTATTTATGCAGTACGTACAGTACTATGACCAGGGAAAAACCTAAGATTTAGTCTAGTCCTAAAATACATTAACATTCCAAGTGATACCTTTGCTATGTCTATGACTGTGAAATTTAAGAGAAATGAATGCTATTATGCCTTAAGGGATATATACATGAAATGACATTGAACATAAAGTTTAAATATCTTTCAGCAACACCAAGCTATTATTTGGGCCTACATAAGCTATTTATGTATAGAGCACAGGCACTTTGAAGAATCATCAAAGAAAGGTAAAAATGTATGTGTTTAATCAGAAAAGAATGGCCTTCAGCCTCTGCTAGAAAAAGTGCGCAGTTCAAAACAATATGACGACATGTGGCTTGTACTCAACCTTTGTTGCAGGAGGATCCAAAATGCAATTATATACAGTATGTATATATATATATATGTATATATATGTATATACAAAGTCAGAAACCCACTGCACTCGCCAGTCCCAGATTTGGGGTGCAGACATGCACTCGCCATTCCCAGGACTGGGGTGCAAGTGGCCTGTGACCACATTGCCTAAATAAATAAAAACAGAAAATCCAGCACTCACCATGTTTAAAGTAACACTCACAATGATGTCTAAATAAATAAATAAATAAATAATGGGGATTTGGTTCATGGATTGATCAATGCATTTTAAGCCCGCAGCCCACATCACGGGACCCCACTTCTCTGCGGGTCCTACACTATCAGTCACACTGATGAAAACCTGGTAGCTGTTATCATAGTTTAACCTGAAAAAATGTTACCTGGTTTAAAGCTCACCTGCCAGCTAATGGCTTTTAAAGGTAAGGCAGTCACCTAACATAGCTTCTATCATACTATCAAAAGGACAGCTGACACAGGTTAATATAAACGAGTTTGCACATGGGGTGCATGGGAAAGCTATGGTCACAAAAGGTTAATTAAAAATTAACCACATAAACAAAGTCAGAAACCCACTGCAATCGCCAGTCCCAGATTTGGGGTGCAGACTTGCACTCGCCATTCCCAGGACTGGGGTGCAAGTGGCCTGTGACCACATTGCCTAAATAAATAAAAACAGAAAACCCAGCACTCACCATGTTTAAAGTAACACTCACAATGATGTCTAAATAAATAAATAAATATATGTATGTATATATATATATTAGGGGTGTGCACCGGCCACTTTTCGTGTTTTGTGTTTTGGTTTTGGATCTGGATCTTTCTTCGTGTTTTGGATCTGGATTGGTTTTGCCAAAACCACCCTTCCGTGTTTTGGGTTCTGGGTTTTGTGTTTTGGATCTGTATTTTTTTTTTAAAAAGCATAAAAACAGCTAAAATCACAGAATTTGTTGGTTTCTCTGCTCCTATGCTATTATTAACCTCAATAACCTTAATTTCCACTCATTTCCAGTCTATTCTGAACACCTCACACCTCACAATAGTGTTTTCATGTCCAAAAGGTTGCACCGAGGTAGCTGGATGACTATGCTAAGCGACACGAGTGGGCGGCACAAACACGTGACCCATCTAGGAGTGACACTGCAGTGGCAGACAGGATGGCAGTTAGAAAAACTAGGCCCCAAACTGTACATAATGCAAAGAAAAAAAGAAGTGCAAGATGGAATTGTCCTTGGGCCCTCCCACCCACCCTTATGTTGTATAAACAGGACATGCACACTTTAACAAATCAATCATTTCAGCGCCAGGGTCTGCCACACAACTGTGGCTGAAATGATTGGTTCGTTTGGGCCCCCACAAAACAAGCTGGCAATTAATGTGTCCCTGGACAAACTGGCTCTACGGAGGCAAGATGTCATCCTCATCCTCCTCATCCACCGATTCCTCACCCTCTTCAGTGTGTACATCCTCATCCTCACAAAGTATTAACTCGTCCCCACTTGAATCCACCACCACAGGTCCCTCTGTACCTTCTGGAGGCTGGTCTCCCTGGAAGAGCTGATAATTCATTTTGATGAACATCATCTTCTCCACATTCTGTGGAAGCAACCTCCTACGCCTTTCGCTGACAAGGTTCCCGGCTGCACTAAACACTCTTTCGGAGTACACACTGGAGGGGGGGCAACTCAGGTAAAATAGAGCCAGCTTGTACAGGGGCCTCCAAATTGCCTCTTTTTCCTGCCAGTACAGGTATGGACTGTCTGACATGCCTACTTGGATGCTGTCACCGATGTAATCCTCCACCATTCTGTCAATGGTGACAGTATCATATGCAGTGACAGTAGACATGTCAGAAATTGTTGCCAGGTCCTTCAGTCCGGACCAGATGTCCAAACTTGGTCCTGCCTGCCCTGCATCACCGGCAGCGGGTTGCTTAGGATACCTAAGTTTTTTCCTGGCAGCCCCAGTTGCGGGAGAAAATGAAGAAGGAGCCGTTGACGTGTCACGTTCCGCTTCAGCTGACAGTGTGTTCACCAGCAGGTCTTTGCACCTCTGCAGGCTTGTGTCGGCCGGAAAGAGAGACACCACATAGGCTTTAAACCTAGGATCAAGCACGGTGGCCAAAATGTAGTGGTCTGATTTCAACAGATTGACCACCCTGGAATCCTGGCAAAGCGAATGAAGGGCTTCATCCACAAGTCCCACATGCCGAGCGGAATCGCTCCGTCTTAGCTCCTCCTTCACTTTCTCCAGCTGCTTCTGCAAAAGCCTGATGAGGGGAATGACCTGACTCAAGCTGGCTGTGTCTGAACTGACTTCACGTGTGGCAAGTTCGAAGGGCTGGAGAACCTTGCACAACACGGAAATCATTCTCCACTGCGCTTGAGTCAGGTGCATACCCCCTCCTTTGCCTATGTCATAGGTGGATGTATAGGCTTGTATGGCCTTTTGCTGCTCCTCCATCCTCTGAAGCATATAGAGGGTTGAGTTCCACCGCGTCACAACCTCTTGCTTCAGGTGATGGCGGGGCAGGTTCAAGAGTGTTTGCTGGTGCTCCAGTCATCGGCACGCAGTCGCTGAATGGCGAAGGTGGCCAGAAATTTTTCGGGCCACCCAAAGCGTCTCCTGCACGCCCCTGTCGCTTTTCAGAAAATTCTGCACCACCAAGTTTATTGTGTGAGCAAAACATGGGACGTGCTGGAATTTGCCCAGATGTAATGCCCGCACAATATTGGTGGCGTTGTCAGATATCACAAATCCCCAGGAGAGTCTAAGTGGGGTAAGCCACTGGGCGATGATTTCCCTCAGTTTCTCTAAGAGGTTGTCGGCGGTGTGCCTCTTACTGAAACCGGTGATACACAGCGTAGCCTGCCTTGTAACGAGCTGGCGTTTCTGAGATGCTGCTACTGGTGACGCTGCTGCTGTTGCTGCGTAAGGTGATACATCTACCCAGTGGGCTGTCACAGTCATATAGTCCTTAGTCTGCCCTGTTCCACTTGTCCACATGTCCGTGGTTAAGTGGACATTGTGTACAACGGCATTTATCAGGACACTGAGGACACTTTTTCTGACGTTTCTGTACAGTCTCGGTATCGCCTGCCTAGTGAAGTGGAATCTAGATGGGATTTGGAACCGGGGACACACTACCTCCATCAATTGTCTAAATCCCACTGCACTAATGGCGGATACCGGACGCACGTCTAACACCAACATAGCAGTCAAGGCCTCAGTTATACGTTTTGCTTCAGGATGACTGCTGTCGTACTTCATCCTCCTCGCTAAGGACTGTTGGAGGGTCAATTGTTTAGTAAAAGTAGTGGTGTTCCTACTTCCTCTCTGGGATGATGAACGACTCCCAGCAGCAGCAACAGCAGCAGCGGCAGCAGTAGGCGTAGCAATGCAGGATCCTCCAGAGGAATCCCGGATAGGAGAGTCAGTCATGCCAGTGACATGGCCTGCAGGACTACTTCCGATCCTGACTAAGGAGGAAATTGACGAGGAGGGAGTTGACGGTGTGGTTTGCAGGCGCTTGGATACAACAGGACAACGGGATTTAGGTGTCCCTGGACTGCTTACGGTCTTAGCCAAAGTTTCTGAACTTGACAGTAACTTTTTATGAACGCGCTGCAGGTGCCGTATAAGGGAGGATGTTCCTAGGTGGTTGACGTCCCTACCCCTACTTATTTCACCTTTACATATGGTACATATGGCAAGACAGTTGTTGTCCGGATTTGGATAGAAATATTGCCAGACCAAAGAGGTGGAATGTTTGGTCTTCTGCCCAGGCATGACCGTGATGGGCTTTTTCATCCCACGGACAACAACTGTCTCCCCCGGAGCCTGATTTAAACAAACCACATCACCATCAGAATCCTCCTCGCCAACTTCCTCCTCAGCGCCAGCTACACCAGTATCCTCATCCTGTTGTACTTCAACAGTGACATCTTCAATTTGCATATCAGCAAGTGGACTGTGGGTGCTCCTTTCAGCACTTGCAGGGGGCGTGCAAATGGTGGAAAGAGCCACCTCTTCCCGTCCAGTGCTGGGAAGGTCAGGCATCGCAACCACCACCACACTTGGACTCTCCTTGGGGATTTGTGATATCTTCTTAGAAAGCACAGTTCTTCGCTGTGCTTTTGCCAGCTTAACTCTTTTGATTTTTTTAGTGGGAGGAGGGCTTCCATCGTCATGTGAAGCTGAACCACTAGTCATGAACATACTAGGGATCGACCTTAGCCGTTCCTTGCCACTCCGTGTCGTAAATGGCATATTGGCAAGTTTACGTTTCTCTTCAGCTGATTTAAATGTCTTTTTCAAGGTCATTTTCCTGAACTTTGCCATTTGGGATTGTATGTGCCCTCTACTATGACATTGGGCATCGGCCTTGGCAGACGACGTTGATGGCATGTTATCGTCTATGTCATGACTAGTGGCAGCAGCTTCAGCACTAGGAGGAAGTGGTTCTTGATCTTTCTCTATTTTATTTTTATCGGAGAAAGTTTGGTCCTCCATTTATGTTATATCGATTTGATATATACGTGCGGCTAAACACAGAAAATAATTTTTTTTTTGGTTTGGACTGGAGTGTACTTTGTGGATTACAGCACCCTTTAACGGTCAAGCCAGCCGGCCCTTTACTTATGACACAGGTGCACTCTTGGCACTACTTTGTTGATGCACGTGCGGCTACTGCGCACACAATTCACAAACACAGAAAATAATTTTTTTTTGGTTTGGACTGGAGTGTACTTTCGGGGGTTACAGCACCCTTTAACGGTCAAGCCAGCCGGCCCTTTACTTATGACACAGGCGCACGCTTGGCACTACTTTGTTGATGCACATGCGGCTACTGCGCACACAATTCACAAACACAGAAAATAATTTTTTTTTGGTTTGGACTGGAGTGTACTTTCGGTGGTTACAGCACCCTTTAACGGTCAAGCCAGCCGGCCCTTTACTTATGACACAGGCGCACGCTTGGCACTACTTTGTTGATGCACGTGCGGCTACTGCGCACACAATTCACAAACACAGAAAATAATTTTTTTTTGGTTTGGACTGGAGTGTACTTTCGGGGGTTACAGCACCCTTTAACGGTCAAGCCAGCCGGCCCTTTACTTATGACACAGGCGCACGCTTGGCACTACTTTGTTGATGCACGTGCGGCTACTGCGCACACAATTCACAAACACAGAAAATAATTTTTTTTTGGTTTGGACTGGAGTGTACTTTCGGGGGTTACAGCACCCTTTAACGGTCAAGCCAGCCGGCCCTTTACTTATGACACAGGCGCACGCTTGGCACTACTTTGTTGATGCACGTGCGGCTACTGCGCACACAATTCACAAACACAGAAAATAATTTTTTTTTGGTTTGGACTGGAGTGTACTTTCGGGGGTTACAGCACCCTTTAACGGTCAAGCCAGCCGGCCCTTTACTTATGACACAGGCACACGCTTGGCACTACTTTGTTGATGCACGTGCGGCTACTGCGCACACAATTCACAAACACAGAAAATAATTTTTTTTTTGGTTTGGACTGGAGTGTACTTTCGGGGGTTACAGCACCCTTTAACGGTCAAGCCAGCCGGCCCTTTACTTATGACACAGGCGCACGCTTGGCACTACTTTGTTGATGCACGTGCGGCTACTGCGCACACAATTCACAAACACAGAAAATAATTTTTTTTTTGGTTTGGACTGGAGTGTACTTTGGGGGTTACAGCACCCTTTAACGGTCAAGCCAGCCGGCCCTTTACTTATGACACAGGCGCACGCTTGGCACTACTTTGTTGATGCACGTGCGGCTACTGCGCACACAATTCACAAACACAGAAAATAATTTTTTTTTGGTTTGGACTGGAGTGTACTTTCGGGGGTTACAGCACCCTTTAACGGTCAAGCCAGCCGGCCCTTTACTTATGACACAGGCGCACGCTTGGCACTACTTTGTTGATGCACGTGCGGCTACTGCGCACACAATTCACAAACACAGAAAATAATTTTTTTTTGGTTTGGACTGGAGTGTACTTTCGGGGGTTACAGCACCCTTTAACGGTCAAGCCAGCCGGCCCTTTACTTATGACACAGGCGCACGCTTGGCACTACTTTGTTGATGCACGTGCGGCTACTGCGCACACAATTCACAAACACAGAAAATAAAAAATTTTTTGGTTTGGACTGGAGTGTACTTTCGGGGGTTACAGCACCCTTTAACGGTCAAGCCAGCCGGCCCTTTACTTATGACACAGGCACACGCTTGGCACTACTTTGTTGATGCACGTGCGGCTACTGCGCACACAATTCACAAACACAGAAAATAATTTTTTTTTTGGTTTGGACTGGAGTGTACTTTCGGGGGTTACAGCACCCTTAACGGTCAAGCCAGCCGGCCCTTTACTTATGACACAGGCGCACGCTTGGCACTACTTTGTTGATGCACGTGCGGCTACTGCGCACACAATTCACAAACACAGAAAATAATTTTTTTTTGGTTTGGACTGGAGTGTACTTTCGGGGGTTACAGCACCCTTTAACGGTCAAGCCAGCCGGCCCTTTACTTATGACACAGGCGCACGCTTGGCACTACTTTGTTGATGCACGTGCGGCTACTGCGCACACAATTCACAAACACAGAAAATATATTATTTTTTTAGCACTTGGGGGGAGCACCCCTGATGGACAGAGCACCCCCTGGACAACACTACAGCACTCCTTTAGGACTGGGACACTGCACAGGACTTTGGAGTGGACACAGCCCCTATGGAGAACTGACTGCACAACACAGTCCAGCCAGCCCCTATGGACTTTGAAGTAGTGGACACAGCCCCTATTAACAACAGCAGCACAGCACAACACAGCCAGCCCCTATGGACTTTGAAGTAGTGGACAACAGCAGCACTACACTACACTACACAGCCCTAACTCCCACCCTCCCTCTTCACTGTCCACAGCCGAGTGAGAAAATGGCGCCGACGCGGGTACCTTATATAGGATCCAAAACCCGCGAGACTCGGAAGGCGTGATGATGACGTTTTGCCCCGATTTCAGATCCGAGTCAGGCATGAAAAGTCGAGCCTGACTCGGATCGGACTCGGATCGGGGGGGCTCGGGGGGGTTCGGATTTCAGAAATCCGAACCCGCTCACCCCTAATATATATATATATATATATATGTATGTAAAACATATATATAAAATGAGGGTCCTGACTCCAGGAATCCTGACAGGGTTAACATATGGGTTAACTTGTTGGTCAGTATGCTTACCCTCCCTACCCTAACCCTCCCTCTTTGGTGCCTAACCCTAACCTCCCCCCCTAGTGCCTGAACCTACCCTCCTACTCCCCGCACCTTAAACCTAACCCTCCCCCCTTAGTGCCTAACCCTAATCCTCCCCCCCACCTCGCTACTTACCTTCGGCATCCCGACAGTCGAGATGCTAGTGCCGGCATTATGACTGGCGTCTGCATTCCAGTGCCGGCATGTCGGCATCTCCCAGCACTTATGGTTATGCGTCACATACGAAACGTCATCACTGACGTCAGCACATGTGCCCGCAAACCTGAAAGCGTGGGTCTGGACCACAGCATACACCAGGCACAGTGCTTGCTGTGGTGATTGAAAGCAAAAACAGCAACATAAACACAACACTAGAAAAATAAAGTATCTGTGTAAGTGCACTGTAAACCCTATTTGTAATAAAATTAATCAATCTTTATTGGTGTATTTAAAATGCTGCATATAATGGTGAATCATTATTTTCTATTTCTTTGGCATTTACTATATTTCAATATTTCACCGTTAGATTATATGCAACATTTTATAGTATAATAATAAAGATTGATACATTTTACTACAAATAGGGTATTTAGTGCACCTACACAGAACTTTCTTCTTGATTATGCTCTCAGTGGAGTAGTGGGTAGCACCATCAAATTCCGAAAATACATAATTTTCGGAATTTGATGAATACCATAATTTCCATATCCCCATGCTAATGTATGTGGAGTGTGGAAATTAACACAGGGGGACTTAGGCCCTCATTCAGACCCACTCGCGAGCGGCTGTCCGCTCGCAAGTGGGTCGATGGTCTGCACTGCGCATGCGCACGATGGAGGGAGCTCCGTCGTGCGCATGCGCGAGATGCGACGAGCGAAGGACTTTCCTTCGCTCGTAGTGTCTCATCAAAGGGGGCGTGCTGTCGATGTTGACTGACAGCACACCCCCTTTGGTGGGCGTGCCGGGGGCGTGCCTGCCAGACGGAGGCGTTCCCAAGGGAACGCCTACCGTCTGAAGCCTGCCCCATTGACATCACTAGTGATGTCAGTGGGAGTGATTTTGGCTTTGATAGAGCCAAAATCACTCCTGGCCTTGCGGTTGAGAAACTCAACCGCAGGCTTCTGCTCGCAGTTTCGATGGTCGCGATGGTCAAGACCATCGCGACCATCATCCTGCACGCTCGTATATGCTGTGGGTGTTGACCCACAGCTATACGAGCGTCCAGGAGGACGCTCCATATTAATGAAGGTGGACCCTGATTCAGAGCGAGCGCTCTGGTCAGAGCGTCCGGCTCTGAATCAGGGCCTTAACCAGGAGATATCAGTGATATCTCCTGCGTTAAGATACTTCATGAATACTAAAATAACTTAATTAAGGAAAATGTCCTTAAAAACGTTATTTTAGTGTTGATGAATAGGCCCCATTGTATGATAATTGATCATTCAGGCCCCTTGGCTTGACCATATCCAATCTAAAAATTCATTGAGCTTCTAGCTGGAGCAAACATTTTCCACAATCTCCTCCACACAAAACTTGATCAACTATGATGTATTTCAAGTAAGATAGATTGTGTTTGGCTTGTGTGAAATGTTTCGCTACAGGTTGGTAAATTTTCTTATTATTCAGAGCAGCCCGTATGGCTGGCTCATGCATTCCTTGAAAGTCCTGATGGTTTTACCTACGTAGCATAAACCTTAAGGCCACTTAATCAGATAGATTACATAGGTGCTATTACAAGTTAATTGGTAACGGATCAAATATTTATGTCCCGAATGTGGATGAGAGAAATATTTAGTACTTATTATGTACCTGTGGGTGGTACACACTGTCACGGCTGGGTCTGAGTTAGGAGCCGGTGTGGAGACAGAGGACGTTAGTGGACCGGTTTGCTGGTACTGGAAGGAAGCTGGTTTCAAGGGGGTGCGAATCATGAATGATGAGACGACAAGAAGATCCGGACAGGTGCTGCAGAAGCGAAGGTTCGTCGGACCCGGGCACCGGAGTGGAGAACTAGGACCAGAGTCTCGAGGACGGCGGGCCCTCCTGGGAAGCAGGACAGAGAGCGACACACAGGAACTGGGGACAGCGTAGACAAGCTGGAGCAGAACTGTGAATGCAGGCAGACTGTGACAACCTGCAGCGGATGGGAGCTCAGGAACTAACACACAGCTCACGCTGTGTACGACGTTGCACTGGCAAGGAAAGAGTGTGCAAGGCACTCTTAAGTACCATAGGTAGTGCAGGGATTGGCTGGAGCTCAGGAGCAAAGCAGGGATGGGATAGGCTACCCCCAGGTCACGTGTCTGCCGCAAGATGGCGGCGCCCAGCAGCCGCCGGTGAACACAGAGGTCCGCTACCATCAGCCCCCCAGTGCCCGGATCACCTCTAGGAGCCACCGCAGGAAGGACCCTGCCAGAGTAAGGTCCGAGTGCTCCGTGGCAACGCCGCCCAGGTCGTGACAGTACCCCCTCCTTTAGGAACAGTCTCCGGATGTTTCCTGGGCTTCTTAGGGTTCTTAGGGTTCTTAGAATGGAAATCGAGGATTAAACAGGGAGCCTGGACATCTTCGGCCTTTTCCCATGACCTTTCTTCGGGACCGTAACCTTTCCAGTCCAACAAATATTGCAATTGACCGTAACGGAATCTTGAATCCAAAATTTGTTTCACTTCGAATTCGTCTCCCCTCACAGTCTTGACTTTGGGAGTTGAACGAAGAACCTTGAAAAACCGATTTAGGATTAGCGGTTTCAATAAGGAGACATGGAAGGAGTTCGAAATTCTGAGATAATGAGGAAGTTTTAACTTGTAGGCTATGGGGTTGATGACCTCGATGATAGGAAAAGGACCGATAAACCGAGGAGCGAATTTCATCGAAGGAACTCGGAGTCGTAAATTTCGGGTAGACAACCACACTTGATCTCCCACCTTCATGCTAGGAATGGCCCTTCTTTTAGTATCAGCCTTTAGCTTGTATCGAAGGGACGTTTTCAGAAGGGAGGAGTGAACTTGAGTCCAAATTTTAGAGTAGTCTTGTAAAGTGGAGGTCACAGCAGGCACATCGAAGGTTGGTAAGTCTGTAAACTCAGGCACTCGAGGGTGGAGGCCATAAACAATCATAAAGGGAGTTTGTCCAGTCGAAGAGTGGTAGGAATTGTTGTGCGCAAATTCTGCCCATGGAAGAGAATCAGACCAATTATCCTGGGAAGAAGACATATAGATCCTTAGGAAGGTTTCTAAGTCTTGGTTTACTCTTTCTGTGGATCCATTGGATTGAGGATGATAGGCGGTCGAAAATTTTAACTTAACTTGGAACGTAGAACATAGGGCCCTCCAGAACTTGGCCACAAATTGGGCCCCTCGATCTGATACGATCTCCGATGGAAGACCATGTGGGCAGAATATGTGAAAAACAAAGAGTCTAGCTAACTCAGAGGCGGTGGGTAGCTTGGAGAGTGGGATAAAATGTACCATCTTAGAAAAACGGTCAATCACGACCCAAATGGTGGTAAATCCGTTGGAGGTAGGTAAGTCCATCACAAAATCCATAGATAAATGAGTCCAGGGTCGAGAAGGAATGGAGAGTGGCAAGAGGGCTCCTGCCGGAGGTAGTCTGGAGGATTTATGTTGGGCACACGCAGAGCAGGAGGCAATGAACTCGGCAATTTCAGACTTCATGGCAGGCCACCAATAGAAACGGCGCAAGAATTCCAGTGTCTTGCGGATAGTAGTATGTCCAGAAAAACGAGACGTATGTGCCCAAGTGAGGAGTCGTTTACGGAGGGCAGGAGCAACAAAAGTTTTCCTGGGAGGTGGCTGGATATGGATAGTAGCGAAAACCTTGGACTCTAGTACTGGAGTTTCCTTGGGAAGACCGGAGAGAGCTTCGGAGGAGAGCAAACGAGAGAGAGCGTCTGCTTTCTGATTCTGGGTTCCAGGATGAAAGGTCAAAACAAAATTAAACCGGGAGAAAAATATTGCCCATCTAGCTAAGCAAGAACTGAGGCACTGGACGTTCTTCAGGTACAGCAGATTCCGATGGTCGGTGTAAACCGTGATGGGAAACTGGGCTCCCTCGAGGAGATAACGCCACTCAGAAAAAGCCGCTTTGACTGCCAATAGTTCCTGTTCCCCAATCGGATAATTTCTTTCTGCCGGTAAGAATTTTTTTGAGAAATAACCACAGGCGTGGATTCTGTTATCTTCGAACTTCTGGGACAGTACTGCCCCCACCGCTTCAGAAGAGGCGTCTACCTCCAAGAAAAAGGGTCTGGAAATGTTGGGCTGTCTCAGGATGGGTGCAGAGATGAATGCTTGTTTTAGCATTTAAAAGGCTGTCTCCGCTTCTGGAGACCACATAGAGGGATTAGCTCCTTTGCGAGTAAGGGCGGAAATTGGCGCCGCTAAGGTAGAGAATCCTTTGATGAACTTCCTGTAATAATTTGCGAACCCCAGAAACCTCTGGACTGCTTTCACAGAATCCGGACGGGACCAGTCCAGGATGGCCTGTACCTTCTTGGGGTCCATCTCTAACCCAGAGCCAGAGATAATATAACCTAGGAAAGGAATGGAGGGAACTTCGAACTCACACTTTTCCAGTTTGCAGTACAAAAGATTTTTCCTCAGGCGTGATAGGACCTCTCTCACATGAGAGCGATATTCAGTAAGAGAGGAGGAGAAGATCAATATGTCATCCAGGTAAACGACAACGGAAACATATAAGAAATCTCTGAATATTTCATTTACAAAGTTCTGAAATACAGCGGGGGCATTGCAGAGTCCAAATGGCATCACTAGGTATTCAAAGTGACCGTCTCTGGTGTTAAAGGCGGTTTTCCATTCATCACCAGCACGGATTCTAATGAGGTTATACGCCCCGCGTAGGTCCAGTTTAGTGAATACTGAAGCTCCTTTGACACGGTCGAACAATTTAGTAATAAGGGGCAGAGGATATCGATTCTTAATGGTAATGTCGTTCAAACCCCGATAATCGATACAGGGTCGAAGACCTCCATCCTTCTTGGATACAAAGAAGAACCCAGCACCAGCGGGAGAAGTAGATGGACGAATAAAACCCTTCTGGAGATTCTCTTGTATGTAGTCAGACATAGCTTGGGTCTCTGGCAACGATAAGGGATAAATGCGGCCTCGGGGCGGATTCTTGCCGGGAACCAAATCAATCGAGCAATCCCAATCCCGATGCGGAGGAAGTTCATCAGCCCTGGTCTTGCAGAAGACGTCGGAAAAGGTCCGATAATGAAGAGGCACGGACGAATCTCTTGGTATTTTAATCTCTTTAATAGGCTTTATACAAGGGAGGCAAGAGGCAAAGCAGGAGTTCCCCCAAGCCGTAACTTGCATGGAACTCCAGTCGATATGTGGATTATGTTTACATAGCCACGGATATCCCAGAATTATCCCGTGGGAGGCCTTGGGAATCACCAGGAAGCGAATGAGTTCTGTATGAAGGGCCCCCACACGAACTTGAACGGCCTGGGTTTGTAAGGAGACATTCCCATTGAATATTCGGCTACCATCCACGGCTGATAGGGAGATGGCTTGGGAGAGAGGAGTGACCGGGATCTGGAGATCTTGAACCAATTCGGCAGAAATAAAATTTTCAGCGGCTCCTGAATCAAGAAGAGAAAAAATTGTTTGAGGTCCTTGTTTTAAATCTAATACAAGAGACATGACGGATTCGTTTAAAGTTGGAGACGGGGACAAGACTCCTAACCTGGTGTCTCCAGTGCCAGTTAGGAGCGAGGGTTTCTCGGACGTCGAGAACAGGAGGCGACCAGATGTCCGGGCTCACCACAATATAAGCACAAGTTCTCACGGCGGCGCTTTTGCCGTTCTTCAATGGAGAGCCGGGTCCGGTTAATTTGCATGGGTTCGTCAGCCGGGGTTTCAGACGATGGTGCCACAGGTGGACTAGAAACTCGGGACCTAAAACGATCTCCCTTGAATCTCTCTGCCTGTCTCTCACGATAACGTAGGTCTACTTTATTGCAGAAGGAAATCATGTCGTTTAGTTTGGCAGGAACCTCCCGGGTGGCAAGGTCGTCTTTTAACCTCTCCGAGAGGCCATTCCAGAAGGCGGCGACTAAGGCTTCCTCATTCCACTTTAACTTGGATGCTAAGGTTTGGAATTGTATAATATATTGGCTGATTGGTCGGGATCCTTGGCGGAGACGCATAATCTCAGTGGACGCGGAAGTAGTTCTCCCCGGTTCGTCGAATATTCTATGGAAAGAGGTCAGGAAATCGGTGTAGTTGTCCAGTAAGGGATCAGATCTTTCCCAAAGCGGGGATACCCAGTCCAGGGCTGAACCGGATAACAGAGAGACGATGTAGGCTACCTTAGACTTGGCAGTAGGAAAATTCGATGGTTGGAGCTTAAAATGAATGTCACACTGGTTTAAAAAACCGCGGCACAGTTTAGGCGTCCCATCAAACTTGCTCGGAGTGGGTAGGTGCAAATGCGATGAGGTGGTAGCAGAAGTAGTGACTGGAAGTGACGGTGAGTTGGTAGCAGCAGGCATGTTCACCGTAACTAGGGAGGCTTGTAAGGAGTCCTGCCTGAGAGACATATCCTGCAGGAATTGGGCTAACTGCCGTTGCGAAGCTTCCAGGCATTCTAGCCGGTTGGCAATACCCTGTAAAAGGTCCACACTAGGACTCTGCCCACTAGCCGTATCCATGTTGCCAGTGCAAACTGTCACAGCTGGGTCTGAGTTAGGAGCCGGTGTGGAGACAGAGTACGTTAGTGGACCGGTTTGCTGGTACTGGAAGGAAGCTGGTTTCAAGGGAGTGTAAATCATGAATGATGAGACGACAAGAAGATCCGGACAGGTGCTGCAGAAGCGAAGGTTCGTCGGACCCGGGCACCGGAGTGGAGAACTAGGACCAGAGTCTCGAGGACGGCGGGCCCTCCTGGGAAGCAGGACAGAGAGCGACACACAGGAACTGGGGACAGCGTAGACAAGCTGGAGCAGAACTGTGAATGCAGGCAGACTGTGACAACCTGCAGCGGATGGGAGCTCAGGAACTAACACACAGCTCACGCTGTGTACGACGTTGCACTGGCAAGGAAAGAGTGTGCAAGGCACTCTTAAGTACCATAGGTAGTGCAGGGATTGGCTGGAGCTCAGGAGCAAAGCAGGGATGGGATAGGCTACCCCCAGGTCACATGTCTGCAGCAAGATGGCGGCGCCCAGCAGCCGCCGGTGAACACAGAGGTCCGCTGCCATCAGCCCCCCAGCGCCCGGATCACCTCCAGGAGCCGCCGCAGGAAGGACCCTGCCAGAGCGCCCGGACAGGTAAGGTCCGAGTGCTCCGTGGCAACACCGCCCGGGTCGTGACACACACTAAGCATTTGTAACAACCACAAGGTTTTTTGGGGGTATCAGGAGGAATTTTCTTAGATGTATCTGTACAGACTACTCAGTCACGAATGTTGTGTCCCCTGGTATAGCAAGATAGCACCTTAGTGTAGTTTAGGCATTTCAAATCCTTGTCCTGCTGAATAATAGGCCATAAGTTATGGGATAAATTCGAAATTGCTTTGTCTGCTATTGAAAATGTATGTACCCAGAGGAGGTGATCTTTGATTGAATCAGATGTTTTATTGACTTCCTTAAGGGTATCTGTATGTGGAATGACATCGATTTTCATTCTAGCTTTCTGTAAAATGTGAGGTGAGTATCCTCTCTGTTGGAACTAATCCACCATTTCTTGTGTTCCTTTATCCAGATCCTCCTGGTTACTGGGTAATTCTTTTTACATGTTACGCTCCGTAGGTCTCGAGTAGATGGCAGTAGTTATCTTATTGTTGACCATACATATATTAACATCAAGGTAATGTATATGTAAATTTGATGGGACTGTCCAGTGAATTGATCCTTACCAGATGTGCTTTGAAGGACTCTTGAAATCCGATCCAGAACAACAGTACATAGTCTATATACCGCATCTAAAAATAAATTAAAGGTGACATTTCTGGGGAAAATATAAAGCTTGCTCAATGGAAAAGATAATAGCATTAGCATACAAGGGTGCAGCATGAAACCCCATAGCACACCCCATGTGCTGCTGAAAAAATTCTCCATTAAATAGAAAAACGTTTCTAGTGAGAGTCAATCTGAGTAATGTAATAAATAACTCAGTTTGGGGACCCTCATACACCTCACTGGTTTCTTGGATTTGTTGTGTAGCTGCAATCCCAGCAGAGTGTTGTATGCTTGTGTAAAGGCTGGTAATATTCAATGAGCATAGCAAAGTGTTAGGAGGGATGTCTCCCAATTGTATATATAATGATACAAATACAGTATGTATGCATATACTTTATGTATGCTTCTGAAAAGTTCAATGTGAGGGTTCAGTGGTCCCTTCCTTTTATGTCATGTCCTCAATTTACTCACTGCTTAACCCTACAAGATCTCTGGGTATTTTTACATCACCATACTCAGATGTAAAGTAAGCCTCTATCTACACAGGTCCTGCATGAGTATCACTACACTCCATTAAATTCAGCGCAATGCTGAATAACCCCGGGAGGGAGCTCCCGGGACTATTCAATTCACCACGCTGTTTGGTCCGACAGTTGCCAGTTAAGTGGGAGAATGCCAGTTCTCGCGACTTAACCTGGGTGTTAATTGTCAAGTTAATACTATAGGTGCCATTTACACTTGAAAAATTTCTGAAAGTTACATTTCATCCAATAGAGGAAACCACCAGAGGCGTCACTAGGGTTGGTGTCACCCAGTGCTATATCTCATGGTGACACCCCCCTCCTCCCTCTCCACCAAAAAAAAAAAATCAGACCAAGGTGCGCAGCTCCACACTCTCTCCCCCCTTACCAGTCACGCAGTCCAGTACTCACACTGCAGTGCTTCACCCAGAATGCCGGCGGGCATGAGCAGAGAGAGAGACTCACGAGATGATGACACATCATCTCACAGAACCTGTAGCTCCGCATCGGCGAGATACAGTAGGCACTAACTATGATAGACACATAACACAACAGTACCAGTCCAGACCGAACATTAGGCTGGCCCAGAGAGCAGGGCCATTTCAACGGGCTGGAGCTCCCAGTGCGAACCTATAAAATATGCCCCCCTCCCCCCCCCAAAAAGCTTAATATAGTAAAAGTGGTCTCACAATAAGAGGCGTGTTATCAAATTAAAAGACTGCCTTATGAATAAATGACGTTAACATAACCATAGGATTAGGGACAGCAATACCTGTTAAAATTTCCATGGTACACCATCAGTCATTCCCCCCCACAGGGAAAAAACACTTTGCTCCCCAATAGAAAAAATAACAATGCTCCCCATAGAGATAAATAACATTGGTCCCCCAACGAAAATAGCACACGTCCCGGCCAACCAGCCACCCCTTTTATGTCCCCAGCCAGCCTGCTCCCTTCTGTGTCCCCAGCCAGCCCTCCTTCTGTGTCCCCAGCCCGCCAGCCCCCCTTCTGTGCCTCCAGACAGCCAGGCCCCCTTCTGTGCACCCAGATAGCTAGCCACCCCTTCTGTGTCCACAGCCAGCTAGCCCCTTCTGTGACCTCAGGCAGCCTGCCTCTTTTGTGTTTCCAGACAGACTGTCCCCCTTTCTGTGTTTTCAGACAGCCTACCTCCTTTTGTGATCCCAGACAGCCTGTCCCTCCATCTCTGTCCCCAGCAAGTTACCCCCAGTTCTGTCCCTAGCCAACCAGCCACCCCCACTTCTGTTCCCAGCCAGCCACCCCCTCTTCTGTCCCTAGCCAGCGACCCTCACTGCCCACTGTTGTCCCCAGCCAGCTAACCCCACTTCTGTCCCCAGCCAGCCACCCCCACTTCTATCCCCAGCCAGCCACCCCCACTGCCCACTGTTGTCCCCAGTCAGCCACCCCCTCTTCTGTGCCCAGCCAGCCACCCCCACTGCGCACTGTCGTCCCCAGCCAGCCACCCCTCTTCTGTCCCCAGCCAGCGACCCCCACTGCACACTGTTGTCCCCAGCCAGCCACCCCCACTTCTGTCCCCAGCCAGAGACCCCCACTGCCCACTGTTGTCCCCAGCCAGCCACCCCCTCTTCTGTCCCCAGTCAGTCAACAACACTTCTGTCCCCAGCAGCACTCTTACTTCCCTTACCTTGACGGCTCCTCTCTCTCGCAGCAGCAGCAGCAGTGGCGGGCGAGCAGCGGGCTCCACTTCTCTAACAGCGGCAGGCGGGCGGGCTCTTCTCCTCCAGCAGCGGCAGGCAGGCAGGTGGGCTCCTCTCAGCCAGCAGCGGAAGCGCAGGTTGACGCCATGACGTGACGCACCGCGCGCCTTTACGGCGGCCGGTATGGGCAGCGGCCGTGGAAGAAGGTGGGAAATGGGCGGGCAGAGGGCGGATCCCCTTCCCGGGACCATGCAGTGGCTAGCTACTGATGTGCTCCACCCCCTCTCTGAGGTTCTGCGGTAAGTGTAACGGCGGGGGAGTGTGCGGTCTTTGGTGTCACCCCCTTGGAGGGTGACACCCAGTGCGGCTCGCCCCCCCCGCCCCCCCTTGTGACACCACTGGAAACCACTTTCTAAAAAAGCCAAACAACATAATTTCAGCCATCCTGGGTACCTTTGTACCTGTCCAACCCCCTCTTGGCCCTCCTCTGTGTAGCCAACAAAAGGTGTGGTTGAACGCTATCCAAATCATAATCCTTACTTGTAATGTTTTGGTAGGGATTAGTCTATCACAGATTTATGTTTATGAACCAATCTAAAGGCAAGTTTTGAAAAAAAATAATAATGTAATGCTGGAGATATACTGTGCCAGGTAAACCTAAGAGAAAATGCTGGATTTCTAGAGGACAAATCATATGTCAGACTTGGGAAGTGGAATGCTTATTATTTATAATTCTTACCCAAATAAAATGTAATATCTGTCAGCCTGGCTATGTTATTCTATTGAAGTCCTTGAGACAATATAATTTGTCATCAAGTTATAGTGGTATCCTTAGTTTGCATTATTGCCCACCCATCACAGCAATATTCAGAGATCTTACCTTATGCCACATCTCAGCATGAGTTACTAATGCCAACTGAGGCTCAGCTAAACCCAGCTAGGATAGATTCATAAAATCAGGACCTGATCATAAGTATTATAATTGTATTTCCATTTTTCGAACAAAATGATGCAATTCTTTTCGACTTTTACATATTTGGGGCTGATAGTGTAGGGGGTGTACATATTCATATAGCACTGGCCACACCTACACAGCACTGGCCACACCTACACAGCACTGGTCACACCTCCTCTGCTTCTCATAATAGGCCCTTGATCATTTTTAGCACCAAGTCCATGTGGCCCTTAAACTGTCCCTACATACTGTAGAATTCATTATAAGTATTTAAAAAAATATTTCCAAGGAGATGAGTGTGTTCAAGGACATTTGTCAGTCTCTAAGATGTACAGTATAGTGATGCAAATTGTATATTGCCCACCATTATTAGATCTACTTATTACTGTAAGGCCAGCATAAAGCACATATTTTAAATAATGTATTATTTACTTTCAGTAGTAAAATTATTGTATAGTTGTACAGTACATTAAATGACACAGAAAGTAAGATGTTAGCAACTTTGTGCCAGGAATAGTAGGCAAACAAAGCCTTTTGTTCTGATGGGTTTTTTTTTACAATGCAGGAACAGAGAATATAAAATGGTTTTTTCAAATATTTCTTTTTATTAGCAAACTAAGGAAATCTGACCTAGAGGACACGGAAGAGAGGACAAGCACAAATACCCTAAAGGTCTCATTTACTCAGAGTGACATTTATCAGTGCACTGACACTTCTGAAATGACTGGTGACTATGCTTATGTATAGATGTGGTTTCAAAATGTGTTTAATGGCGTGTTAAATTGCAAAACTGTACTTCATTAGTTCCAATATAACTTTACACCTCCATATAAAGACATTACATCCTCTTACATTGGTACAGTAGGGTGAGGAGTAGCTCATTAAGAAAGTGTAAATGGCCAGAGGCCACTCACATCTGTTTAACATACTGTTCAAACAAACGAGGAAGCTAAATGATAAATACTGCCTAAGACAATTGCTGTAACTAAACAAAAATATTTGTTTAAAAAACAATTGTATTATTTTAGAGGCATCTAAACATACAGTACATATACAAGTGAATGTGGATATTTTATCTCTTCTGACTACAAATATTGGCATATAGGGTGCTGCCCATAGTGATGCCATCTTTTATAAGTGAGTGGCATGATTTCAGCATAAACCTTTGTTTATTCCAAACATGTTTCATTTCCTTTATCACTGAACTTTCCATTATACAGGCTTACAAGTTTCTTCCATGAAACAGCTATTCTTTCAAGTTTTATAAGCATGACATGTAAACTGGTAAATATGCAGCTTTGTTTTTCCGGCAATGTCATTTTTTAAATATTATTATTATTATTTCAATTCAGAAATTTTGGATGTAAGAGAGACTTTCAGAGGAATATGGCAGCATGTCGATCTGCGTCAATGTTACCGATGTTGACACTGTTGCGTGACACCGGGTGGATATGAGAAGGCAGCTTTGGGCGTCCCTATGCTCGGGGAAGCTTTGGAAAACATTTGCTTATTTTAGCAGCTGCCTTCCGTGCGAACTCACAGCTTCGAATGCATTAGCGTACAACTCTGAATCAGTCCCCCTGTGCATACTGAGACATATATATATATATATATATATATATATATGTATCTGTATGTGAGGACTTTTTATTCATTATACTTTAGGTTGCTTCTTTAATGAAATGTATGTTTATCGTTTTGTTGAACTTTGGTGATTACAGTAGGTGGTTTGGGAATGTAGGAGAAAATCTTTAATTACTGTCTTAAAGCTACTGATACCTTGGGAGGGGGATGATGTGACATTCGAGAGGCCCGGTCAGATGGAGCCGTGATGGATGTGTGTGTGACTCTCCCCTCCAATCAGGGCTACTCATTCATCCACGTTGCACTACCAGCAACCCTGCTCTGTATCAGGCTGAGAGTATGAGTGCAGTGTGAGCAGCAGCAGCAGCCCTCAGTGTGAGTGCAGTGAGCAGCAGCAGCCCCCAGTGTGAGTGCAGTGAGCAGCAGCAGCCCCCAGTGTGAGTGCAGTGAGCAGCAGCAGCCCTCAATCAGCACGGCTCATTCATTCAAGTGGCACTACCAGCAACCCTGCTCTGTGCCAGTGTGAGTACAAGTGTGGATGTGAGTGACAGCAGCCCTCATTGTGAGTCGCAGTCCTCAGTGTGAGGGGTTCTCCACTCAGGCTTGTAATCATCATGGGTGTGTCCTGCAGCATTGAAAAAAAATATATATATATACTGTATATATATATATATATATTTTAATAGAAAATCTTAATGTATGTAAAAAAAATGTTATGTGTATACAAATATAATTTATCATAGATATATATAGATAATTTTTGTATAGATATCTATATAGATATATTAAGATATATTTATAGAGAGATGGACGGACAGGGATAGAGAGAGAGAGCAAGTCGGATAAGGAGAGAGAGGACTGAGAGAGAGAGAGAGAGAGAGAGAGAGAGAGAGAGCACAGTACTCTATTTACAATTGTTTCATATACACCATGATACACATATTCAGAAGGTAATTGTATCAAATATTTTAAAATTGTTGAGTGATTAAACCAAGCAAAGTTAACACTCTAATATTTTGGATAACAGAATTTTGGATTTCAGATACTCGACCTGCAATGCATATCCATATTGCATACTGTATAAATATAATAATGACATTCAAATAAAAAATATTGAATTATAATTCTATATTGTGTTGTTTTTTTAAGTGTTACCAAATGGGTGGATACATTTAAAAAAAATTTCTTGAATTAAAGTTATAGTCATGTACACATCACTGATTATTATAATACATTAGCCATTGTTCAGACAAAATGCAAAATTAAGAGCACTAGGGCCACTCACTTTTTAAAAATGTCCCAAAATAATTATACTAGAAAACCGCAATAATTTATAAATAACATCTCAAATAACACTCCTTTTGCTTCACTTTACTCAAGATTGCTCTTATATTTACACCAAGATAGCACTGTTGTAAAGGTGTAAACCCACCCAGAATTTCAAGACTACTGCTAACAGGTTAAATAATAGAAAAGACGTATAGAACAGTCTGAAAACATTGACACACAGAAAATTCCTACCCTACATTATGTAACCTAAGCTATTTCCATCTCCTTAGATCCTAACATAGCAGAGCAGTGATCATTACATATAATTTACAAGTACTGTATGTGGTTATTTAAATTCTGGTTGTTAATTTAATTTTCAAATATTTATGGAAATAATGAGATTGGTCAAAGATTTTTGTATAGAATAATATAGAAGAACATTAGATAGGGCACCATAATATGGGGGTTTAATGACCTGAATAAACTTTAATATATGTCACTCATTAGTACTAAACGCACAAAAGGTACAAGACACACCATTTCATGCACAGGTCTGTGTAGAGATTGACCTTGGTACACACCCTCAACTCAGGAACTGGTAAGTCAAAAGGGGAGTATATATAATGCGGCAGATTTTGCTCACGTAAATATTTAATTTTACCAAACTTTCAAATATATTGTCAAAAAAAAGTGTGGCCACCTAGTAGCAGGAGCATGAAGACATAAATTGTGCAATTACGTTCCAGCAGCTATGTGAAAATCGGGATTGTCATCTGAATGTATTGGACCTCTGGCAGATGAGTTTGGGCAGTATACAGTCAGGGGGGCCCAAGACTGTGTGTGACGGGGGTGCGGGTTCCTTGACCATCATAAGGCCCGGTTAGCGGTCAGTCCCTTTCAAAGACCACCGTTGCTGCGGTCTTCAAACAAATGTACTAGTGCCTCAGCCCCCCTTCAGGTCCTTTAGCATTGCATGCCCCCTTTCAGATCCACTGGCGCCGCAGTCCTCTTACAGGTACATTAATGCTGCAGTCCCCGTTCAGGTCCACCGGCACCGCAGTCCCCACTCAGAAGTCATGGATGTCAGAATGGGTCAAGAAAGAGAAGTGATGGATAGAAGAAAGGGTCAGGGAAAAAAAGGATATATGTGAAAAGGAATAGGAGAGGAGAAGTCATGGATGTCAGAATGTGACAGGAAAGATAAATGATGGATGTGAGAGGTGCTATAGGAAGAGGGATGTACGTGAAATGGGTTCATGAGGAGAAGTGTTGGATGTGTGAGAGGGACAGGAGGAGATATGATGGATGGGTAGCTGGTGCTCAGGCATATGTCCAGCTGGGAAGTGACAGCTGCGACCAGGAGCAGCAACATGCACTGAGTCCTGGTGACCGTGAGTTCAGCACCCTGTGTGGAGACTAGTCGGTCCTGAATGTGGCCAATCCTTTTGGACTGCAAATGCGGACAGTACACTCATTGCCAATGTAGCCCACTGGATAAAGCCACTAGGGAGCCGCCGGTGCTATTTTTCAACAGGAACAAGCAGCAACCAGTTCCTGAACCTCTCATTAACTATGGTGTAATGTCCTGGGTCAAAATGTATTTTCCATAAGATAAGTTTTATTCTAAAGGCCCTTTTGAGTGCCTGCTTTTCTAAATACTATAGATGTATATATAATATAAATATAAGTATATATAATGTATATATAATTGTTTTTCTATAGATCCACCCCCAGTTGCTCCACCCCACAGTTCCTGAACCTATTTTTACCAGAAAAATAGCCCTAGGAACCGCTAAGTGTTCCAAAAGATAGCACACACCACTGACACTGGAGAAACAACACTGGACCACACAGCTGTCAGTGTGTCCTCGGCTCCTGGTGCTGGCTATCAGACAGGTCTCCTTAATTGGCAATAACTAATGTTAAACATTTAAGAACTGTTCTCTCCTGTTGTAAGCCAAGCACATATACTACTGTTCTCTCCTGGTATAACCCAGGCACACATACTACTGTTCTCTCGTAGTGTAATTAATGTTCTCTCCTGGAGTAAACCAGGCACATATGCTACTGTTCTCTCCTGGTGTAAGCTAGGTGCATATACTTCTGTTCTCTCCTGGTTTAACCCAGGCACACATACTACTGTTCTCTCACAGTATAACACCGGCGCATGTACTACTGTCCTCTCCTGGAGTAAACCAGGCACATATACTACTGTTCTCTCCTGGTGTAAACCAGGCACATATACTACTGTTCTCTCCTGGTGTAAGCCAGGCACATATACTACTGTTCTCTCCTGGTGTAAGCCAGGCACATATACTACTGTTCTCTGCTGGTGTAAGCCAGGCACATATACTACTGTTCTCTCCTGGTGTAAGCCAGGTACATATATTACTGTTCTCTCCAGGTGTAACTCAGGCACCAGCAATACTGTTCACTCCTGGAGTAACACAGGCACATATACTACTATTCTCTCGTGGAGTAACCCAGGCACATATACTACTGTTCTCTCCAGGTGTAACTCAGGCAACTGCAATACTGTTCACTCCTGGAGTAACACAGGCACATATACTACTGTTCTCTCGTGGAGTAACCCAGGCACATATACTACTGTACTCTCCTGGTATAACCCAGGCACATATACTACTGTACTCTCCTGGTATAACCCAGGCACACATACTACTGTTCTATCCTTGTGTAAGACAGGCGCATATACTACTGTTACCTCCTAGTATAAACCAGGTGCATATGCTACTGCTTTCTCCTGGTGTAATCCAGATGCATTTACTACTTATACTTTACAGTTTTACTATATTGTTTGCAGCTTGAAGTACTGTAGGTACGTAGCAGAAAAATACATTTTAAAAACTACAAGGTAGGACTGCACTAACGTTGCCACCATCTTTGGTTCCCAAAGCCACACCCCTGACCATTATAATCATCTTTTAAAGTACATCTAAATGTAGATAATATTTATTTATTTGCCTTATAACACAAGATACTATGGGGCATATTCAATTGGGTGGGAGAACAGCAATAAACCCGCACCTGCAAGGTTTTTCCTGCAGGTACGGGTCTTTTGCTATTCAATTAGGTGCATGGTTTTTTTTTTCATGCGCTCTGGGAGGTTTTTTTTTACACACCTCCAGAGCAAGCATGATTTTTCCTAAAATCATTAATTTTAGGAAAAAACACTGGGACTTGCTCTGGCACCCCTGCAGTACCTCCCCCCCCCCACAAGTTTCCAATTAGCTTAATTAGTCCATAATTACTTACCTTCTGCAGCGCTGTCTTCTGCATCCTGCGTCGGGAGCCGGCTCTTCTGCAGCAGAGTGAGTATGTCAGTGTGTGTGGTGTTTGTAAGAGTGTATGAGTGACTGTGTGTGTGCATGAGTGAGTGTGTGTGTGTATGAGTTTGTGTGTGTAACCCCCCACTGCCAGTGTGCCCCCGTTGTCCGTGTGGCCCCCCCCGGAATGGGCGTTGGGAGAAGTACATCTCCCAGCAGCCCTTGCCCCTCCCAACAGCCCCTGGAGCCTCCCAAGAGCCCCCGGGACTCCCAGCAGCCCCATCTCCAGTAAGAAGAGAGAGTGGAGGCCAGCCACCAGGAGCTGCAGAGACCACCGGAGACCCCCGGCCAGGTAAGTGAAGATTATTTTTTTTTGTTATTTATGTGGTGCAGGGTTTTCAGAGCTGATAACCCCGCGACCACTATTTGTTTAATTGAATACCGTGGGTATTGGGAGCATGCATACCCATGGTATTTCTAAATTGGGCACGAGGGGCGCAAGGTTTTTCTTCACTAAACTTTGTGCCCAATTGTAAATGCCCCTATGACACAGATGCTGATACAGCAGTATAGGGTGACAGGAGAATATAGAGCTTATTTCCTTTCCCTGTGTGCTCTTCAGTAGGCCAACCCAGTATGTAAATTACAGGAAGATCTGGCACATTTCACAAAGACAATCTGCCCAACCGCCGGGAATGCAGGAGGTAAGTAACGGGGTTGGGGGGAGGGATAGGGTTAGGTTTAGGGTAGGGGTGAGCGGGTTCGGATTTCTGAAATCCGAACCCCCCCGAGCCCCCCCGATCCGAGGCAGATCCGAGTCAGGCTCGACTTTTCCCGCCTGACTCGGATCTGAAATCGAGGCAAAACGTCATCATCCCGACTTCCGAGTCTCGCGGGTTTTGGATCCTATATAAGGTACCCGCGTCGGCGCCATTTTCTCACTCGGCTGTGGACAGTGAAGAGGGAGGGTGGGAGTTAGGGCTGGCTGGGCTGTGTAGTGTAGTGTAGTGTAGTGCAGAGTAGTGTTGTGCTGTGCTGTGCTGCGCTGTGCTGCTGTTGTCCACTACTTCAAAGTCCATAGGGGCTGGCTGTGTTGTGCTGTGCTGCTGTTGTTAATAGGGGCTGTGTCCACTACTTCAAAGACCATAGGGGCTGGCTGGACTGTGTTGTGAAGTCAGTTCTCCATAGGGGCTGTGTCCACTCCAAAGTCCTGTGCAATGTGCCAGTCCTAAAGGAGTGCTGTAGTGTTGTCCAGGGGGTGCTCTGTCCATCAGGGGTGCTCCCCCCAAGTGCTAAAAAAATAATATTTTTTTTGTGTTTGTGAATTGTGTGCGCAGTAGCCGCACGTGCATCAACAAAGTAGTGCCAAGCGTGCGCCTGTGTCATAAGTAAACGGCCGGCTGGCTTGACCGTTAAAGGGTGCTGTAACCCCCAAAGTACATTCCAAACCAAAAAAATATATATTTTCTGTGTTTGTGAATTGTGTGCGCAGTAGCCGCACGTGCATCAACAAAGTAGTGCCAAGAGTGCGCCTGTGTCATACGTAAAGGGCCGGCTGGCTTGACCGTTAAAGGGTGCTGTAACCCCCAAAGTACACTCCAGTCCAAACCAGAAAAAAAAAATATTTTCTGTGTTTGTGAATTGTGTGCGCAGTAGCCGCACGTGCATCAACAAAGTAGTGCCAAGCGTGCGCCTGTGTCATACGTAAAGGGCCGGCTGGCATGACCGTTAAAGGGTGCTGTAAACCCCAAAGTACACTCCAGTCCAAACCAAAAAAAAAATTATTTTCTGTGTTTGTGAATTGTGTGCGCAGTAGCCGCACGTGCATCAACAAAGTAGTGCCAAGCGTGCGCCTGTGTCATAAGTAAAGGGCCAGCTGGCTTGACCGTTAAAGGGTGCTGTAACCCCCAAAGTACACTCCAGTCCAAACCAAAAAAAAAATTATTTTCTGTGTTTGTGACTTGTGTGCGCAGTAGCCGCACGTGCATCAACAAAGTAGTGCCAAGCGTGCGCCTGTGTCATACATAAAGGGCCGGCTGGCTTGACCATTAAAGGGTGCTGTAACCCCCAAAGTACACTCCAGTCCAAACCAAAAAAAAAATTATTTTCTGTGTTTGTGAATTGTGTGCGCAGTAGCCGCACGTGCATCAACAAAGTAGTGCCAAGCGTGCGCCTGTGTCATAAGTAAAGGGCCAGCTGGCTTGACCGTTAAAGGGTGCTGTAACCCCCAAAGTACACTCCAAACCAAATAACAAAATATTTTTTCTGTGTTTGTGAATTGTGTGCACTGTAGCCGCACGTGCATCAGCAAAGTAGTGCCAAGCGTGCGCCTGTGTCATAAGTAAAGGGCCGGCTGGCTTAACCATTAAAGGGTGCTGTAACCCCCAAAGTACACTCCAGTCCAAACCAAAAAAAAAAATATTTTCTGTGTTTGTGAATTGTGTGCGCAGTAGCCGCACGTGCATCAACAAAGTAGTGCCAAGCGTGCGCCTGTGTCATAAGTAAAGGGCCGGCTGGCTTGACCATTAAAGGGTGCTGTAAATCCCAAAGTACACTCCAGTCCAAACCAAAAAAAAATTATTTTCTGTGTTTGTGAATTGTGTGCGCAGTAGCCGCACGTGCATCAACAAAGTAGTGCCAAGCGTGCGCCTGTGTCATAAGTAAAGGGCCGGCTGGCTTGACCGTTAAAGGGTGCTGTAACCCCCAAAGTACACTCCAGTCCAAACCAAAAAAAAAATTATTTTCTGTGTTTGTGAATTGTGTGCGCAGTAGCCGCACGTGCATCAACAAAGTAGTGCCAAGCGTGCGCCTGTGTCATAAGTAAAGGGCCGGCTGGCTTGACAGTTAAAGGGTGCTGTAACCCCCAAAGTACACTCCAGTCCAAACCAAAAAAAAATTATTTTCTGTGTTTGTGAATTGTGTGCGCAGTAGCCGCACGTGCATCAACAAAGTAGTGCCAAGCGTGCGCCTGTGTCATAAGTAAAGGGCCGGCTGGCTTGACCGTTAAAGGGTGCTGTAACCCCCAAAGTACACTCCAGTCCAAACCAAAAAAAAAATTATTTTCTGTGTTTGTGAATTGTGTGCGCAGTAGCCGCACGTGCATCAACAAAGTAGTGCCAAGCGTGCGCCTGTGTCATAAGTAAAGGGCCGGCTGGCTTGACAGTTAAAGGGTGCTGTAACCCCCAAAGTACACAGCAGTCCAAACCATAAAAAAAAATATTTTCTGTGTTTGTGAATTGTGTGCGCAGTAGCCGCACGTGCATCAACAAAGTAGTGCCAAGCGTGCACATGTGTCATAAGTAGAGGGCCGGTTGGCTTGACCATTAAAGGGTGCTGTAACCCCCAAAGTACACTCCAGTCCAAACCAAAAAAAAAATAATTTTCTGTGTTTGTGAATTGTGTGCGCAGTGGCCGCACGTGCATCAACAAAGTAGTGCCAAGCGTGCGCCTGTGTCATAAGTAAAGGGCCGGCTGGCTTGACCGTTAAAGGGTGCTGTAACCCCCAAAGTACACTCCAGTCCAAACCAAAAAAAAAAAATATTTTCTGTGTTTGTGAATTGTGTGCGCAGTAGCCGCACGTGCATCAACAAAGTAGTGCCAAGCGTGCGCCTGTGTCATAAGTAAAGGGCCGGCTGGCTTGACCGTTAAAGGGTGCTGTAACCCCCAAAGTACACTCCAGTCCAAACCAAAAAAAAAAAATATTTTCTGTGTTTGTGAATTGTGTGCGCAGTAGCCGCACGTGCATCAGCAAAGTAGTGCCAAGCGTGCGCCTGTGTCATAAGTAAAGGGCCGGCTGGCTTGACCATTAAAGGGTGCTGTAACCCCCAAAGTACACTCCAGTCCAAACCAAAAAAAAAATTATTTTCTGTGTTTGTGAATTGTGTGCGCAGTAGCCGCACGTGCATCAACAAAGTAGTGCCAAGCGTGCGCCTGTGTCATAAGTAGAGGGCCGGCTGGCTTGACCGTTAAAGGGTGCTGTAACCCCCAAAGTACACTCCAGTCCAAACCAAAAAAAAATTATTTTCGGTGTTTGTGAATTGTGTGCGCAGTAGCCGCACGTGCATCAACAATGTAGTGCCAAGCGTGCACCTGTGTCATAAGTAAAGGGCCGGCTGGCTTGACCATTAAAGGGTGCTGTAACCCCCAAAGTACACTCCAGTCCAAACCAAAAAAAAAATAATTTTCTGTGTTTGTGAATTGTGTGCGCAGTAGCCGCACGTGCATCAACAAAGTAGTGCCAAGCGTGCGCCTGTGTCATAAGTAAAGGGCCGGCTGGCTTGACCGTTAAAGGGTGCTGTAACCCCCAAAGTACACTCCAGTCCAAACCAAAAAAAAAATATATTTTCTGTGTTTGTGAATTGTGTGCGCAGTAGCCGCACGTGCATCAACAAAGGAGCAGCGCCAAGCGTGCGCCTGTGTCCCATAAGTAAAGAGCCGGCTGGCTCATTTCTTAAAGGCTGGTGTAACCCACAAAGTGCACTACTCTCCAGCAAAAATAAAAAAATATTTTCTGTGTTTAACCGCACGTATATATCAAATCGATATAACATAAATGGAGGACCAAACTTTCTCCGATAAGAATAAAATAGAGAAAGATCAAGAACAACTTCCTCCTAGTGCTGAAGCTGCTGCCACTAGTCATGACATAGACGATAACATGCCATCAACGTCGTCTGCCAAGGCCGATGCCCAATAATAGAGGGCACATACAATCCCAAACGACAAAGTTCAGGAAAATGACCTTGAAAAAAACATTTAAATCAGCTGAAGAGAAACGTAAACTTGCCAATATGCCATTCACGACACGGAGTGGCAAGGAATGGCTAAGGTCGATCCCTAGTATGTTCATGACTAGTGGTTCAGCTTCACATGACGATGGAAACCCTCCTCCCACTAAAAAAATCAAAAGAGTTAAGCTGGCAAAAGCACAGCGAAGAACTGTGCTTTCTAAGAAGATATCACAAATCCCCAAGGAGAGTCCAAGTGTGGTGGTGGTTGCGATGCCTGACCTTCCCAGCACTGGACGGGAAGAGGTGGCTCTTTCCACCATTTGCACGCCCCCTGCAAGTGCTGAAAGGAGCACCCACAGTCCACTTGCTGATATGCAAATTGAAGATGTCACTGTTGAAGTACAACAGGATGAGGATACTGGTGTAGCTGGCGCTGAGGAGGAAGTTGGCGAGGAGGATTCTGATGGTGATGTGGTTTGTTTAAATCAGGCTCCGGGGGAGACAGTTGTTGTCCGTGGGATGAAAAAGCCCATCACGGTCATGTCAGGGCAGAAGACCAAACATTCCACCTCTTTGGTCTGGCAATATTTCTATCCAAATCCGGACAACAACTGTCTTGCCATATGTACCTTATGTAAAGGTGGAATAAGTAGGGGTAGGGAAGTTAACCACCTAGGAACATCCTCCCTTATACGGCACCTGCAGCGCGTTCATAATAAGTTACTGTCAAGTTCAGAAACTTTGGCTAAGACCATAAGCAGTCCAGGGACACCAAAATCCCGTTGTCCTGTTGTATCCAAGCGCCTGCAAACCACACCGTCAACTCCCTCCTCGTCAATTTCCTCCTTAGTCAGGATCGGAAGTAGTCCTGCAGGCCATGTCACTGGCATGACTGACTCTCCTATTGGGGATTCCTCCGGAGGATCCTGCATTGCTACGCCTCCTGCTGCCACTGCTGCTGTTGCTGCTGCTGGGAGTCGTTCATCATCCCAGAGAGGAAGTAGGAACACCACTACTTTTACTAAACAATTGACCCTCCAACAGTCCTTAGCGAGGAGGATGAAGTACGACAGCAGTCATCCTGCAGCAAAACGTATAACTGAGGCCTTGACTGCTATGTTGGTGTTAGACGTGCGTCCGGTATCCGCCATTAGTGCAGTGGGATTTAGACAATTGATGGAGGTAGTGTGTCCCCGGTTCCAAATCCCGTCTAGATTCCACTTCACTAGGCAGGCGATACCGAGACTGTACAGAAACGTCAGAAAAAGTGTCCTCAGTGTCCTGAAAAATGCCGTTGTACCCAATGTCCACTTAACCACGGACATGTGGACAAGTGGAACAGGGCAGACTAAGGACTATATGACTGTGACAGCCCACTGGGTAGATGTATCACCTTACGCAGCAACAGCAGCAGCGTCACCAGTCGCAGCATCTCAGAAACGCCAGCTCGTTCCAAGGCAGGCTACGCTGTGTATCACCGGTTTCAGTAAGAGGCACACCGCCGACAACCTCTTAGAGAAACTGAGGGAAATCATCGCCCAGTGGCTTACCCCACTTAGACTCTCCTGGGGATTTGTGATATCTGACAACGCCACCAATATTGTGCGGGCATTACATCTGGGCAAATTCCAGCACGTCCCATGTTTTGCTCACACAATAAACTTGGTGGTGCAGAATATTCTGAAAAGCGACAGGGGCGTGCAGGAGACGCTTTGGGAGGCCCGAAAAATTTCTGGCCACTTTCGCCATTCAGCGACTGCGTGCCGAAGACTGGAGCGCCAGTAAGCACTCTTGAACCTGCCCCGCCATCACCTGAAGCAAGAGGTTGTGACGCGGTGGAACTCAACCCTCTATATGCTTCAGAGGATGGAGGAGCAGCAAAAGGCCATTCAAGCCTATACATCCACCTATGACATAGGCAAAGGAGGGGGTATGCACCTGACTCAAGCGCAGTGGAGAATGATTTCCGTGTTGTGCAAGGTTCTCCAGCCCTTCGAACTTGCCACACGTGAAGTCAGTTCAGACACTGCCAGCTTGAGTCAGGTCATTCCCCTCATCAGGCTTTTGCAGAAGCAGCTGGAGAAAGTGAAGGAGGAGCTAAGATGGAGCGATTACGCTCGGCATGTGGGACTTGTGGATGAAGCCCTTCATTCGCTTTGCCAGGATTCCAGGGTGGTCAATCTGTTGAAATCAGACCACTACATTTTGGCCACCGTGCTCGATCCTAGGTTTAAAGTAGGGATGTGCAGGCTCGGTTCTACTCGGTTCCGTTCGGTTCTTTTTACCAAATCTTATTGGCTATCCAAAACTCGTGACAGCTGAAACCCAATAAGATCCGGTAAAAAGAACCGAACGGAACCGAGTAGAACCGATCCTGCACATCCCTAGTTTAAAGCCTATGTGGTGTCTCTCTTTCCGGCCGACACAAGCCTGCAGAGGTGCAAAGACCTGCTGGTGAACACACTGTCAGCTGAAGCGGAACGTGACACGTCAACAGCTCCTTCTTCATTTTCTCCCGCAACTGGGGCTGCCAGGAAAAAACTTAGGTATCCTAAGCAACCCGCTGGCGGTGATGCAGGGCAGGCAGGACCAAGTTTGGACATCTGGTCCGGACTGAAGGACCTGGCAACAATTTCTGACATGTCTACTGTCACTGCATATGATACTGTCACCTTTGACAGAATGGTGGAGGATTACATCGGTGACAGCATCCAAGTAGGCATGTCAGACAGTCCATACCTGTACTGGCAGGAAAAAGAGGCAATTTGGAGGCCCCTGTACAAACTGGCTCTATTTTACCTGAGTTGTCCCCCCTCCAGTGTGTACTCCGAAAGAGTGTTTAGTGCAGCCGGGAACCTTGTCAGCGAAAGGTGTAGGAGGTTGCTTTCACAGAATGTGGAGAAGATGATGTTCATCAAAATGAATTATCAGCTCTTCCAGGGAGACCAGCTTCCAGAATGTACAGAGGGACCTGTGGTGGTGGATTCAAGTGGGGACGAGTTAATACTTTGTGAGGATGAGGATGTACACACTGAAGAGGGTGAGGAATCGGTGGATGAGGAGGATGAGGATGACATCTTGCCTCCGTAGAGCCAGTTTGTGCAGGGACAGATTAATTGCCAGCTTGTTTTGTGGGGGCCTAAACGAACCAATCATTTCAGCCACAGTTGTGTGGCAGACCCTGGCGCTGAAATGATTGCTTTGTTAAAGTGTGCATCTCCTGTTTATACAACATAAGGGTGGGTGGGAGGGCCCAAGGACAATTCCATCTTGCACCTCTTTTTTTTCTTTGCATTATGTACAGTTTGGGGCCTAGTTTTTCAAACTGCCATCCTGTCTGCCACTGCAGTATCACGCCTAGATGGGTCATGTGTTTGTGCCGCCCACTCGTGTCACTTAGCATAGTCATCCAGCTACCTCGGTGCAACCTTTTGGACATAAAAACACTATTGTGAGGTGTGAGGTGTTCAGAATAGACTGGAAATGAGTGGAAATTAAGGTTATTGAGGTTAATAATAGCATAGGAGCAGAAAAATCTACAAATTTTGTGATTTTAGCTGTTTTTATGCTTTTTTTTAAAAAAATACAGATCCAAAAAACAAAACCCCGAACCCAAAACACGACAGGGTGGTTTTGGCAAAACCAATCCAGATCCAAAACACGAAGAAAGATCCAGATCCAAAACCAAAACACAAAACACGAAAAGTGGCCGGTGCACACCCCTAGTTTAGGGGTTAGGCACTAGGGGGAGGGTTTAGACATAGAGTGCGGGGATGTTAGGTTCAGGCACTAGGGGGAGATATTAGGATCAGACACCAAAGAGGGAGGGTTAGGGTAAGGAGAGGGGGAGGGTTAGCATACAAACCAACAAGTGTCTGTATGTTAACACTGTCGGGATTCCGGAGTCGGGATTCTGACTGCCAGGATCCCGACTGTCAGTATTTCATACCGATTCCCTTAATACACTATTAGTCCTCAATGCACACTGGTGTCATCATTTAAAACTGGTTACTAATTCAAGCTACATTTCTGAAAATTATATCACATTCAAAACAGATACAAAGACACACCAAATACCAGCATTACACAATGACATAACAACACATTGGGAAATAAGAAATACCTAATAATACTTTTTTGTTTCACCCAATTTACTTTACAGTCTACAGTACTTAGTCATAGGGAGATTACATAATATGGCATCCTGCAACAGAGACAAATCATAGAGGAAACTTCCTTGTGCTGGATACATTTGTTTATGAAGCATTGTCTTTCCTGGTTGTTTGATTTATATTCTACTTTTATTGGTAATCATTACCAAAACAGGAAGGGTTATTTACTAACACTAATGCCATGCCAACCAATCAGACATTTGCTTTCAGTGGGCTTAATTTTGAAAGCACTAAACAGCTTGGGGATAATGCTAACTCTTCTGTGCTGGTGCTATGGGCCGTGATTCTCACAAGTGTGCCTGCATTTCCAGAAAGCACATGGGATTCCAGAGAACCAAAAGCTGGCACCAGAGGATGGGAGGTGTATGATGGGCTTGGGTTGGGTAAGGGATGCCGGAGCTCTGGATCCCAGCGGACAGAATCCGAACACCGGTATCTCGACAGGGTTAGGATACTGACGCCTGTTGGTAAGAATCCTAACCTTTCCTCTCCCCCTCCCCCTAACTCTCCCCCCCACAGCCTAAACATAACCCTCCCCCCAGTGCCTAATCCTAACTCTCCCGCTAGTGCCTAACCCTCTCCCTAACCCCACTATTTACTATCGGGATGCTGGCGCCAGGATTCTGACAGGTGTCGGGATTCTGGCGCCGACATTCTAAGAGCCCGGCATCCCGACCGTCAGTATAACTACATCCTGATGGGCTTTCCTTGCTAAGTACATAGTACAATACTGTATAATCATTTTGAACAACAAGATTATTGAAATCGAGAATGAGATACACTGTTTTTAGGGACATTCCTTACTGTGTGGAGAGGGGCATGGTCATTTTCTATCCGCAAAAGGATTTGATTTTTGAATCAGTACAGGGCTGGAGGCGATCAACATTACTCCTATGCCAGAGTTTCCCAATTTCAGTCCTCAAGGCACCCTAACAGTCCAGGTATTAGGTATATCCATGCTTGTGCACATATGGTGTAATCACAGTGACTGAGGCACTATTTAAATCACCTGTGCTTAAGCATGGCTATCCATGGGCCATAGCAGGGCTACAACCTGCCCTGTGCCGACCCTGTCCCCCCAAGATGTGATGTCATGATGTCAGGATGAGGGGGTGGGGCTGCCGGTACTAAGAAGAAACAGAGCGCCCAGAGCATCCTAGGAAGCTCCAGGCAGCTCTGATGTGGTTCTACAGACTTCAGGGTGGTGTTCTAGGCACCCTAAGGAGAAAAGCTGAATTTAGTTGAAGGTTTAACACCAACTATATCCTTGCCTAGTATAAAATTAAATATTCAAATTATCACTTTAAAGCTGCTAATCCAACTAGCCAGTACCAGCTGGCCCAATTTTTCCAACACCAGACAATTCCTAAAAAATAGGACTGCGCATTCAGTGATTTTAAAAAAGTAATTGTGAATTTCGCTTGACTGAAATAAATTATTCTTCGAGGCTTCTCTTAATAAAACTCCAAAAGCACAAAATGTTAATTCACATATATACACAAAAATACACTTAAAAAGTAATAATTAATAATTATAGCTTGAATGTTTATCAACTGTGGTCAATGAATCATATATGTCTTCCAGATACAATTCCTGATAATTTTAAAAGATATAGGGGTCTATTTACTAAGCAGTGTTAGGAGACAGAGTGAAAAGTGATAAGTAAGTGATAAGGTGCCAGCCAATCAGCTCCCAACTGTCATTTTTTCAAACACAGCCTGTGAGATGACAGTTGGGAGCTGATTGGCTGGCACCTTATCACTTTATTATCACTTTTCACTCTGTCTCCTAACACTGCTTAGTAAATAGACCCCATAATGATTAATATATCATTAGTACTGTGAGTGTATCTTATGCGCTGTTACCCACCCATAATCTCAGACATTGAAAGTCCTTAGTGTTCACTAAGTAATAGTAGCTGGCACAGTATTACACCGCACAGGTCCGGGGCTTGTAAATAATACTGCGCTGCCATCCGCCTATATCACATGGGACCGGGGCTTGCAGGTGATAGTATACTGCCGTCCGCCTGTGTTGTTAGGCAATCCTGGGAGACCTAGGTATGATTATATAGAGCGGCCGCTAATTAAGCCAGGTACTTCCCTCTGGTGCAGTATACCTCAGTAGCGGTGTTGGTGTCCTTAAGGTCAAATGCTGGAAAAATGGGTAATCGCAGTAGGACTGGTATCATGGAAGATCACAAGTGGTTGACCCTTATAACGTTGACCGATTTCGCTCCTCCACGGAGCTTTTTCAAGTTCTAGGCACCCTGAAAGCCAAATGCAGATGCCATGGGGCAGCAACAATGACACCATCTAGGCCCTTTGGCACTACTCGCACACCCCTAGTCACAGCCCTACACTAGGTTAACAGATGTATATACTTACGTAAGCACCAATGATAGTGAAGATAAAGTGCAGAGCTGTGGCTTGACAGTGTAAGTAGCAAATATAAAGACATATTACCTTATTTATGCAATATATAATAATGAACTGATGTGTCATGTACATAAAGGAGAGTAGTGACTTGACAGTTATTAACAGAAGACATATTTACCATAGAATATACTCGGAACCCTGGTAAGATGACATGGCAGTAACATACCTTTCATGCAGTTAGTAGGGCAGCTCTGAGGGGTGAATGCTTCAAATATTCTTGCTGTAGGATCGTACATACTTTCTATTAATTTGTCTAACATCACTTATGCTGGGCATACACGGCAAGATAAAATGTCTGTCAGACCGACAGACATTTTATCTGGCCGGCTGCCAGCCGCAGATGTCCGCGGCATACACTGTGAGAGAAATCTCACAGTGAATAGCCCGACATCTGCGCTCCGCCCCCGGGGGAGGAGACATTTCCCTGTTCCTTCCGTAGGAAGGAACACAGGAAATGTCTGTCTGTCGGCCACGCTGGGCATACACTGCCCGATGCGGCCGACAGTTACCGGGTAAATATCGCATCGGACGGGCATGCTGGACAATCCAGCATGCCCAACCGAGCAATATTTAACCCTCAGTCGCCCCCCCCCAAAGCTACAATTATCGCGGCGATCCGCCAATATCGGGCGGATCGTCCCGATAATTGCAGCGTGTATGGCCAGCATTAGTGATAACTAACACATCATATCTGCAGCAACACCTCAGATTTCTTTCGCTAGATTTTTCTATTCCTGTATGTTGAAGACACCTAGAAACCTGAATATGTGTTACCAATGAAGTACTGTACAGTACAAGGAGGGATTTCAGTACTTCACAAATAAAGATCTGGAAACCGGTTTCTGATCAGTTAGATTGGTGTACAACGAAAGCTCACCTAAAAGACACAATTTACATGATCTAACCCTAGTAAGTTGAACAACTGAGTTTAGTGTGTTCCAAATGTCTGTAGTTCTAAGGCTACATTCAAATGAGATGAGATGAGGCTAAAATAATTTTTCATACTTTCATCCACTCCTAATCCCTGGAAAAAATATCCAAGTGGATTTAGTTTTACAATAAGAAGCGGCATGGTACTTCTTTGTCACTATTACCTATATAATAGTATCAGCTTAGTGGGAGAGTGATCTTTAAATCACCAGTTGCTGAATTTATTTTGGGGGCCCCATATTGACAAATTCTAACTTTGCAAATCATTTCACTCTTGTATAACAGATAAAATTATTATTTTCACAAATCCAAACATAGGGCCTGATTCAGAGCCGGATGCTCTTTCAGAGCGCTCGCTCTGAATAAGTGCCCTCCCTCTCTTTTTTTAGAGCGGCCACCTGGCCGCTCGCATAGCTGTGGGTGACCACCCACAGCTATAGCGAGCGGCCAAAAAGATGGTCGCGATGGTCAAGACCATCGCGACCATCGGGCTTGCGATGAGACCCTTGTGGTAGGGTCTCGTTGCCGCAAGCCCT